>CM076186.1:44271431-45471431 GCA_038277355.1 Encarsia formosa | reverse complement strand
GTGAAATTAACCAAGTTTTCTCGGACAAGCTTTGTGAAACACAAACAGTAAATGTGGTTGACAGTTACATCACAGTCTTGGATAGACAAACATCTGATACAATAGTGAGTTTAAAAGAGTTATGATTATAATTATTTTGTGAGCTTATATTCATTTTAAAACAATAACATTAAAAAAATGTTTCAGATTTCAGAAATGCCACTAATACATATAGATTCTCTACCTGGCCTACAAACAATCGATATGGATTCCAGAGTAGACAGCCTACATTCATTTGCATTACAGAGCAACCCTTTGAAAATTCCAGACTTCTCAAAATATGCTCCACAAACTGCTGAGGATTCCCCAGTAAGTATCAAAAACTCACATGTCTCATAATAATTCATAAATTTATATCAAAATCTTAAAAGTAAAAATCTGTTTTAGGATCCAAACTTGCCCCTATTAGAGCTTATTTCAGCAGTTAATGCTGCAGACCCAAAACCAGATGAGAATAAACTTGCCACAGGTTATACCCGGACAAAAAAAATCAGCTGCTTTGGCAACTACTAAATCAGTTGATTTGGCAGCTGCTAAATCAGCTGCTTTAGCAGCTGCTAAATCAGATGCTGATTTGAAACACTTTATCAGCTGATTCGGAAGCTACTAAAGCAGCTCATTTAGCAGCTGCCAAATCAACTGATTAAGGTGAAGACGTAACCGCGTTTTCATAAAATTTTTCGATTGCAATTTAAAAAAAAATAAAAGAGAAAATGTAAAAAAACGCTCTGTAGCGCGCTAGATAATATTTTTAGCTATTTTTTGAGCCTTATTTGATAAAAATTGGTTAACAAATAACTTCAGGAAACTTGGAAAATCGGTTTTCTTCTTATTCAGCAAAATTGTAGTAGTGTATGTCGTCTGCTAGTTGCTGCTAGTGAGCGAAGGATGCAGTACTGCCAAATATAACCAATAATTTTATATGCATCAAGCAACAATTATTAGTGAAAACTAAAAACAAAAACTACTTTTTAATATAAAGTGTTAATTCATGACAATAGGATAAATAAAAATAGTAAAAAAATCAATCATTTTCTTGTGAGCTATCTAGTGTTCATAACTATAGTAGATGTAAATAAACTAATGCTTTTAAATAAATTTATCTTAAATATGTTTTTGTTGACTCCTCCATCCAATTTGACTGTTGCTGCGTTCTCTTTAATACTTGGCGTGCAATAAGAGAAATCAAACTAAATTTTAACAACTATTACAGTTTATCAAAACTAAAATTGTTCACTCACTTTTATTTAGTAGAAGATTTTTAATCAAACATTACTTTTAAATAAAAAGTGGAAATTCATAACTACCAGATATCTAAAAAAGAAAAAAACTCTCTTGTGTTCATGAATCATAGGTGTAAATGTATAACGGCTGTTTTTAAATAAATTTTGCTAATATAAATTTTTGTTGTTTTCTCAAATTTGAGTGTGGCTTTTTGAATTTGATGAAGATTTGTGGAAACCAACGCTTAGAATAATTGTGTACTTAAGGGCACAGTAAGTATAATAAAATTAAATTTTAGTTGCCCACAACTTATAAACACTACAATTTTTTACTCTCTTTTCTCTAGTCAAAGGATTTTCTATTAATTAGGGTCCAGAGTTTCAAGTCAATAAGTCCATTGGTTTTTTCATAAAAATTATACCCTCAAAAAAAGAATGATACTTGGTTTTATCAGATTTAAAGTTTTGACCTTATCTGCTTTAGTAATTAAGTTTATTAAACATCTTTAGTAATTGATTAGAAGTGTAAAAGAAAATTTCTAAATTTATTTAAAATAACAAGAAAGCAGGGTCCAGAGTTTCAAGTCAATAGGTCCATGAGTTTTTTCATAAAAATTATACCCTCAAAAAAACAACGATACTTGGTTTTATCAGATTTTAAGTTTTTACCTTATCTGCTTTAGTAATTGATTAGAAGTGTAAAAAAAAATTTCTAAATTTATTTAAAATAACAAGAAAGCAGGGTCCAGAGTTTCAAGTCAATAGGTCCATTGGTTTTTTCATAAAAATTATACCCTCAAAAAAACAACGATACTTGGTTTTATCAGATTTTAAGTTTTGACCTTATCTGCTTTAGTAATTGATTAGAAGTGTAAAAAAAAATTTCTAAATTTATTTAAAATAACTAGAAAGCAGGGTCCAGAGTTTCAAGTCAATAGGTCCATTGGTTTTTTCATAAAAATTATACCCTCAAAAAAAGAACGATACTTGGTTTTATCAGATTTTAAGTTTCGACCTTATCTGGGCGTCCTGGTTTTTTTATCAATAAAAAAACCAATGAAAAAATTATCTCCCAAACTATACAACCCAATAACGCTAGGCATGCGAGTTTTTTATAAGCAAAAAAATTTATAAACAAGTTATCCCCCAAGCTTTACAACCCAATAACGCTGGGCGTCCTGGTTTTTCTATCAATAAAAAAACTAATAAACAAATTATCCCCTAAACTATACAACCCAATAACGCTGGGCGTCCGAGTTTTTTATAATTAAAAAAATTAATAAACAAATTATTCCCCAAGCTTTACAACCTAATAACGCTGGGCATCCGAGTTTTTTATAAGCAAAAAAATTAATAAACAATAAACCCCTTCGCAGTAAAACTAAATAACGCTGGGCATCCTAATCTTTTATAAATAAAAAAATTAGTAAACAAATTATCTTCCAAGCTGTACAACCCAAAAATGCTAGGCGTCCGAGTTTTTTGTAAATAAAAAATTATTAAACAAGTTACTCCTTATCTGTAAAACTCAATAACGCTGGGCATCCTAACTTTTTTTATCTAGGTAACAAAACTAATAAACAAATCATCCCCTAAACTATACAACCCAATAACGCTAGGCGTCCTAGTTATTTTATGAATAAAAATACTAAATAACAAATTATCCCTCAAGCTTTACAAGCCAATAACGTTGGGAGTACGGGACTTTTTAAAATTAATTTAACAATTCAATAAATGAACAGGCTTAATCGTTAAACCTAGTGAAAAATTTGGGGCTCTTAATAAACAAATAAATGATTTAATAGACTATCACGAGGCACTTATCTTTGATATTCAGAAAAACTGCAGTTGATATGTCCAGGATTAAATTACCGTTGACTACAACAAAAAAACAGACGCCCAGCGTTATGGTTGTATAGCTTGGATATAATTTGTTTTTTAGATTTTTTTATTGTTTAAATAACTAAGATGCCCAGCGTTATTGGGTTGTTTAACTTATGGGTCAATAGTTAGTTAATTTTTTTTTTCATAAAAAATTCGGACGCCCAGCGTTATTGGGTTGTATAGCTTGGGGGATAATCTTATAATTAGTTTTTTTATCGATAAAAAAACGAGGAAGCCCAGCATTATTGGGTTGTATAGTTTGGGGGATAATTTGTTTATTAATTTTTTTATTCATAAAAAACCAGGACGCCCAGCGTTATTGGATTGTATTACTGGGGAAATAATTTGTTTATTAATTTTTTTAATTACAAAAAACTCGGACGCCCAGCGTTATTGGGTTGTATGGCTTGGGGGTTAATTTGTTTATTATTTTTTTTACTTATTAAAAACTTGTACCCCCAGCGTTATTGGGTTGTAAAATTAGGGGGTATTTTATTTATTGAATTATTAGTTCATAAAAAAAGCTGGGCGCCCAGCGTTATTGAGTTTTTTGTTTGCCTGATCTGTGCCGGAAGATTTTCAAATTTCGCGGTACTACCTGGGCCGGGATCGGTCACTCTGGTGCAGACGGGTGCACTGCACACTGCACACAGGTGTAAACCAAGTGTAAACTGTAAGTTCTGTGATTACTTTGGTTCATTTAGTTTTGATATATTCTTCTGCTTTTTATTAATACTTGACTAAAATGCATGAAAACTATATTTTTTAAAATATATTCATCAGTCTAAGCATGTAATTTTTCTTTTATTGATAATTAATTATCTTACTGGGTGACGGCAAGAGAGAAGCTTTCAGTGTTAGTAAAAAAAGGAAGATGATTATAAGAAGAAAAGTAATCGACACGGTTGCTACAAAAACAGGATCTAATAAAGTACCCATATCAAGATAATTATTCAAGAAATTTCAGACAGTTGGGGAAATAATTTATTAATATTGAAGAAAGAAGAATTATTTATCACTGCCTGCTGCTTGTATGATTGCTTACTAAAATTTTTTTTTCTTTGCATGTGCTGCATGAAATAAATAATTTAAAAAATTTAGAATTTCATTGAGGGAAATAAATTTTAAAGGTTATGAGAACGGGTGCATGTGCGGTTCGTGCATTTACTACGCGTGCGGTAGCAGACGACGCAAGGATCTGCTACAAATGGTTAACGGGAGGAAAACGATTTTCCAAGTTTCCTGAAGTTATTTTTTAACCGATTTTCATCAAACAAGGCTTAAAAAATAGCTAAAATTATTATCTAGCGCGCTACAGCGCGTTTTTTTACATTTTCCCTTTTATTTTTTTTTTATAGCCACTTTTTACTTCCAGCGCTGGTTACGTCTTCACCTTAAGCAGCTGTTTCATAAATTTTGGCAAAATAAATATTTAGCTCGCAGCATTTCTCAATATTTAACAACAAAAAATAAAAAAGAATAATGATTAAATAATAAGTAATAAATACGCAATATATTGATTGATATATATTTCTTGATTTTACTGTACTTTATTTTCCAAATTAAATTGAAATTTGAAATAAAGCAAATTTCGAAATGGAGTATCATTACAAATCTCGAGAAACGAATTGAACGTTGAATGATAACGAAAAGTTTCTGTTCGATGTCTTCAATTGAACGTCAGGTATTAATTATTAAAGGCCACATCACCAATTCAACCTGATAACGCTAGCAGTAACATATATGGGGTCACTGGAATCCCTGCATATTTTGATACAGTACCAAAATAGAACTTTATATTACGAGTAACCAAAAACACGAATCAAAGATTCAATTTTGAGGTTAGAGTGACTAGCAGTACTATACAATTTTTTCAATGACAAGATTCCTGCTTTGAGATAAGAAAACGAGAAATTGTAAATTTATTAAAAATTTTAATTTATACTTAACGCTAGTTACAAACATTATTTTTTTTTTCTTAAGAAAACAGCTGCTAGAAAGCACAAAAATTTACGTACATGCCTGAACTTTCCCATACATACATGCTATGAAAAAGATGCATACTTATTGAAAATATCGTTCCTTGAAGAAAACAAATTTTTTTATGCCTTATAAGTTCGTGTAAGACACCATTTTTTTTTGCTAGACACCCAAATGTACAATAACCGCTCTTTCTGAATCGAGGGTCTAAACATAAGGGTCCCATTTAAAAAATTTGGGATTTGGGTCCATAGGGCCCAAAGTAAGGCCAAACAATATATTTTTAACAAAAACTTATAAAGCAGCTGCTTTATAAATTACAATAACCGCTCTTTCTGAACCTAGGGTCAAACAATAAGGGTCCCACTTAAAAACCCGGGATTTAGTTCCATAGGGCCCAAAGTAAGGCCAAACAATATATTTTTAACAAAAATTTATAAAGCAGCTGATTTATGAAACAGCTGAAAAAGCAGCTGCTAAAGCAGCTGATAAAGTGTTTCAAATCGGCAGCTGCTTTATCAGCTGCTTTTTTTTGCCCGGGTACTCATTGTTCGATAACTCCAGGTCCCTCATATAAAGTTTCATCGACTGCAGCAGATCCTTCGACCACTTGTTCGACATCTTCATTTCATTCTTGTGATGATTCATCGAGTCCTGTAGATCCTATTAGGGTGTTAAGAAACGAACGCCACGGAGGGCGCTGCTGCAAGAAACTCCCTCGTCGGCCGTGCTACTCTACAGGTTAGACAAGGACAAATGAACATTATCTCTTTCTCTGTCTTACTCGTTGAGTAGCACGGCCGAGGGAAACTCTTGCAGCAGCGCCCCTTGCGGCCTAAACATCCTCATAGTAAGCATTGATGATTAGTTTTAAAATCAAAAAGATACTTATTCTGCCCAAGAATAGAACATTACTTTAATTATTTAATTTTTACTATTTTAATATAAAATTTATTCAATGGGATCTCTTATTTTTATCAAATCTTTTTATTTTATAGATTTTTTAATTTATTATTTTTTACTTGTGTACTTTTTATTTTTATCCAATTTTATAAGAATGAAAATATTTTATATTACTTTTTATTAATTTTTCAGAACATTAATTAGTAAGATTTTTTTCTTGAAAGTAATAATATTTACAGATTGATTTATATTTTAGACTAGGTATTCAAATAAATTAATAAATTAATAAATAATGATTTGTAAATATATTTAGTGCCATAAAATACAGTAAAAGTAAAAAACCTTTTCAATTTTCCCCAAACTCATTTCCTATTTTTTTTCCACAATTTTATTTACAATTATAACAGCATAACTGAATATTTCTTACAGATTTTACCAGTTGATGTTAAAACTAAAGCTCCTATCTATTTTAATGAAAGTACACGTGAATCTATAGTGGGCAGAAAACTTTTTAAAAATATCACCGCTAAACTTAATACATCAAGTTCTGTTAATAAACCTGAAAGATCTAAAGGATCAATATCAGAGTATTTGGTTTATCCTCCTAGCTTACAAGAAGCTAGTAAGGATAAAAAATTCAAATTAAATCCAATAATAACCGGTGCTAAGTGGAAACAACAAGCAAAAAAAAAAAAGAAATAAAAGAAGAAAAAGAACGAAATAAAATTGGTAATAAGAAAAAAAGAGAAGAATCTAAAGCCAATAAAATTATCGAAGATAAGGAAAAAGCTGCTTTAAAACTAGAAAAAGATAAAAAAGCTATTGAGAAAAAAAAAAGAAAAATTGGAGAAAGAGGCACTGAAGATTCATCTTCTTGAACAAAAAACTCAGTTACTTCAACAAGTTGTGAGTGACAATACAAAAGAAGACGAAATTAATCAGAAATTGTTGGCTTTAAAGCAGGAGCTTCTTGATTTGCGTAATGATCAATAATGTAAAGATTACTTTCAGTTTGATTCAAAGATTCAGTATTATTAGTTGTATGTTTCGTTTTTAATAAATGCAATCTAATAAAATAATTATTAAATAAATATTACATTAACATATAATTTTGTTTTCTATTTTTTTCTTTTATTTAAAATAAGCAAGTATAGAAAATATTATTGCGTCAACGAACTTTTAAATTTAATAAATAAATAAATTAAAATATATTCAAAAGTAGGTATCGTTATTAGTTGCTATATATAACTTAATCTAACCTAAAATCGAACTAATCAATCGTTCGTACTAACAGCCTCGTACTAACGCCCGCCTTCGTACAAAAGGCCTCGTACTAACGCCCGCCTTCGTACAAAAGGCCTCGCACTAACGGCCTCTCGTTCGTACTATTAGCCGCACTTATTTATTTAAAGCCAATTATTTATTTAAAAAAAAAAAAAGTTGAATATTTTGGAATAGTTTTTGATTTATAAGCGTTTAAAGTTCGCAGTACATCTCTCATTCATACAAACGCCCTCACTTACCCTATATTCAAAGAAACATAAATATCTAATTAAATTATGAGAACAATAATTCTTAATTTCTTAAAATTAAAAATTTAAAAAAAAATTTAACAACAATAACAACAACAACAAAAGAGCCACCAGCAGCAGCATGGACAGTGACAAAAAAGAGAAGTCTCCGCAGTATGGCCATGAAAACGGTACTTCAGGGACCCTCCCTACGCGCACCCGCGCCACAGCATCCTCCTAACGCGAGATGACCGAGACGCGCCCGCGGACGCCTCCTCCTCCTACTGCCGCAGCAGCATCAGCAGCTCCTGCAAAGTCAGCAGTCGCGACCTCCTAGCGCAGCCGCCTCAGCGACCTTCGCTTCCGCTGCATCAGCCTCGTCGCCGTCGTCAGAAAGTCTTCCTCCTGCTCCCCGAGCGGCCCCGAGCATCACCTCCCGCAGCACCCGCGAGCAGCCGCCTCGACCGCGTCACCGGCCCCCGCCACCGCGCGAGGCCGCTCGCAGCGCCAGGAAGCCCTCCTCCTTCTTGAACGGCCCCGAGCACCCCCTCCCGCAGCACCCGCGAGCCGCCGCCTCAACCGCGTAACCGGCCCAGCGTTGGTACGGTAAGAAACCGGGTAAGGAATTGGGTAAGTTACCCTAGGGTAAGGAAAGAAATAAAAGTGATTAATTTTTTTCGTCTGCTGCCGCGCTCGCCGAGATCTGGTCGGCACCGATTAATAAGAATATTGTTTTTCAATTATATTAATCAATTGTTTTTATAAAAAATACATTTATAATTATTCTGTGGAAATTTAACATAATGTAAGTGTTAAAATTGGACATAATTTTAAATAATAATATTTATAATATTGTGAATGTATAAGTATTGACTATATAACCTATTTTAATGAAAAGTTAAATAAAAGTTATTTTATTATTGTAGATAAAAAATAGGACAAGTTTTCGAAAAAAGCAATTTTGATCATCAAAATACCTTAGGATCATTACTAAGAATTGGATAACACCGTCAATTTGCATCTACAAAAATTATTATGGTAAGTAAATAAAAATTGGCCTAATAAAAAAGAGTCCCCGACTACTCGCCCGCAGTTCCGTACGTTGGGAGAAAAACGTACGTTATTTAAGTGATTTATCATAAATGTTTTCACCCAAAAATTTTCCGACGTACGTTGGAATTTTCCAAACGTACGTTTTGAAATAATTTTTTTTTAACGTACGTGTCTTTTAATTTAAAAAAAACGTACGGTTTTGCTCTTATTGTCCAGACAAACTTTTTTCACACTAAGAAATCGCTTTTTTTTTTTATGCAAAAAATTACTACAAGTTCAGTATTTAAATTCAAAAATTCTCCTAGCTTCACCCGGATACTAGCTTTTATTTTAAAGCCAACAACTCATCCCAAATAACCCTCCTCGCTTTACTCAGATACTAGCTTTTACTTTGAAGCTAACAATTCATCCCAAACAACCCTCATAGCTTTACCTGGATACAAGTTTTTACTTTCAAGCCAAATAACCCACCTAGCTTCACCCAGATACTAGCTTTAACTTTGAAGCCAAATAACCCTCCTCGCTTTACCTAAATAATAGCTTTTACTTCAAAGCCAACAATTCATCCCCAATAACCGTAGAAGCTTTACCCGGAAGCTATTATTTAAGTGAAGCTAAGAGAATTACTTGTGGAATTGAAGATGAAAGCTAGTATCCAGGTAAAGCTAGGAGGGTTCTTTGGGATGGGTCCTTCGCTTCAAGTCAAAAGCTAGTATCCGGATAAAGCTAGGGGGGATCTTTTGGATTTAAAGTCAAAGCTAGTATCCGGGTAAAGCTAGGAGGGTTCTTTGGGATGGGCCCTTCGCTTCAAGTCAAAAGCTAGTATCCGGATAAAGCTAGGGCGGATCTTTTGGATTTAAAGTCAAAGCTAGTATCCGGGTAAAGCTAGGAGGGTTCTTTGGGATGGGTCCTTCGCTTCAAGTCAAAAGCTAGTATCCGGATAAAGCTAGGGGGGATCTTTTGGATTTAAAGTCAAAGAGGGTTCTTTGGGATGGGTCCTTCGCTTCAAGTCAAAAGCTAGTATCCGGATAAAGCTAGGGGGGATCTTTTGGATTCAAAGTCAAAGCTAGTATCCGGGTAAAGCTAGGAGGGTTCTTTGGGATGGGTCCTTCGCTTCAAGTCAAAAGCTAGTATCCGGATAAAGCTAGGGGGGATCTTTTGGATTTGAAGTCAAAGCTAGTATCCGGCTAAAGCTAGGAGGGTTCTTTGGGATGGGCCCTTCGCTTCAAGTCAAAAGCTAGTATCCGGATAAAGCTAGGGGGGATCTTTTGGATTTAAAGTCAAAGCTAGTATCCGGGTAAAGCTAGGAGATTTTCAAGATTATTAAATCTTGAATAAGAGGTTCAAAAAATATCAGAACATTGTTTTGTTTATAATTTATACTGATCAGCGGGTTCTTATTGATTCAATGTGAAAATATTAAAACATAAATATCAAATTGTATGTTATGTATAATATTTCAGCAAACAAAAATCACAGTTGTTGCAAACAATTTTTCTGTTTCAGGAGCAGGGCACTGACATAAACAGTTTAGATTCTTCTATCATCAAATCAATCATTGACAAAAAAATTGGTTTTTTCTTTGGAGCATGTTCAATTTCCTACAGAACGATTGAAAACGAATATTTTATTGACTTGATAACAACACTGATATCTTTAAAACCCGAAAAGACTAATTACACTCCTCCAAAGCGTCATACTCTTTCTAAAGTGATAATACCCGCTGTGCAGAAAGAACTTGATGAAGCTAAGAAAAAATTGTTATATAACACGTTTTTAGTATTTTACTTTTGGATGGGTGGTTTAACAAGAGCAACAATCGTCAATTTTTAGTGTTTTCACTGAGAAACGCAAACGTTAGTCAAGTTTTTTTTAATTTTTACGACTATTCAGCTGATGTGGAGGATGGGCCTATGCTAGCCAGACAAATTGTTGAAGCCATAAAATTCGCCCGAACTAAATACAATACTAAAGTTTGTGGGGTTATTAATGACAACGCAAGCAACGTCAAACTGGGAGCAAGACTGGCAAATGACATTGTACTCGAGGAAAACATCAATCTAGATGGCCTGTTATTATCAACTTGTTATTCACACTCTGGAAACTTACTGATTAAGGACATCGTAGATAAAAATTTTTTAGAAGATATATGTAAGGTAGTTAAAGCTTTTAGTTCTCCGAGATTGGAAGACTTGATCTACAAGAAGGGTGGCTGTCCTTTGAAAAGTTTTCCTGAGACCAGTTTTGGATTTGTTGTGTACACTTGTGAAAATATATACAAAAATTTAGATCAACTCAAACAAATAGTTGAAGAAGATTCGATTCCCGACGCCATTAGTCAATTAATTACCAGCTTTGATTTTGAGAGGAATTTGTGGTGCACAATTAGATTGTTGACTCCAATCCGTAAGCTAATTAATCATTGCCAGGACCCTAAAGTAAATGTGGCTGATGGCACAGAGCTATGGTTAGCTCTCAAATTGAATACAGATGTGTATGATACAAAAATTCAAGATCGAATTGTGAAGGCTATACCTGATTTAGGATATGCAGCACATTTGGTACACCCCGTGTACAGAGGCGAAAGAATGGACGAGGATCAATTAGAGCTCGCAAAGAAATTTCTTGAAAGTAATTTAAATGATGATGGACGAGCTGAACTGAACCGTTTCCTTGAAAGCAGGAATGCAGCAGAAAATCTGTTAGCTGAAAACTTCGATGATCCTCTCGCATACTGGGCAGTAAAAGATCTTGAGTATCCTGTTTTAGGGGAATTATGTAAAAAGCTCATGCTTATGCCAGCTTCAACAGCTGTTCTCGAAGGACTATTTAGTCAATGGACTTATGTGCACAACAAGTATAGGAGTCGACTAAGCAATAATTCAACAGGATTTCTGATTAATTGATATTTACCATTTATCCAAACATTTATATCAAGGAATTTGGAGGGAAGTCAAAGAAAAAAGGAAAAGAAAATTTGTAGAATTGGACGATGAATGAAATTAAGATCAACTTTCTGTAAACGTATGGTTTACATAATAAACGATATGTTTATTTGTATTGTTTATGACTAAAATTAATAAATTCTTATCAGCATTTCTCCAATATTTCCATAGTTTTGATATTGTTTTTATTAATAAAAAAATAAGTCCAAAAAATATTTTGTTAATAACTATGAAAATTTTCAACCATAGTTCAAGATACCCTCATCGCCGTTTTTTCATGAAATGTTGAAAATTTAAAATAGTAATTTCAATATTTTCAATTAACAATTTTTTAAATTTTCATAATCTTTAATAATTTTTGTTACCGATTAATACGCAGCTTCTTCTAATTTGGAGTAAAGAAGAAAGAAAATTGCCTAAAACGCGTGAAAATAGTTCAATTAAATGAATAAATACGATTTTTTTAAATAAATTAATGAATTCAGTGAAACTTTGTTGCAATCTTATACTGCCTAAGTTATTTACAGAGAAAATAAGCAAAAATTGTCGAAAAGCGCGTGAAAAAGTATTAACTTGTTTTAAGTTTTCTAAAAAATTTAAGAAATAAATGAATTTTCCTACAATACGTTTCTAAAGTTTTAAAGCAAAATTGTATTACATTTCAGAATTATTTTTGAAAAGCAACGTCGCAAGCCATATGGAACAATATTTATTTATTTATTTATCAGTTATTAATAAACGAAGAACTTTAGAACACATATTTTGGAAGAATCTGTTTCAATTTTTTTATCTCTTAAACATGTTTGCAACAATTAAAAGATTTTAATCTAAAAAGGTGTTTAAAATTTCAACGATCAAGAAGTATTGATTTCAAACGCGAGACGTGCGTTTTTTGAGTCAGCAGAGCAAAAGTACAAAGAAAAACTTGAATTTGATGAAAAAAATTTTTTGATATTTTAGTATTTACTGTTAAAAAATGTGTTTTTTTTTTTTTTTTCTGTACATGTTTATTGGAGTAGGATATGAAATCAATAATAATTTAAATAATTTTTAAAAATTCAGAGAAAGGTTTTTTTATTTTTCATTTTGTTTACAGAAGTAAAAGTTTTGTCACTAAATAGTAACTTAAACGCAACGTATTATTAAATTTCAAATTTATATGATTATTAATAAAATATCTCTTTAGCATAAAACTTAAGATACAAGATAAAAAAAAAATTATTCGGAAGTTTTTATTTTTAAAATAAATTTTATCGATCAGTAATAATATTTTAAAATTTGCCAAAATTTGTAACTAATTACACTGTATAAGCTTATACTTAATAATATTACATGCATAAACTTGTAAAAAAGTTTAATTTATTCATGAATACTTGTTCATACATTTGAAAAATGTATGCACTTAAAATAAACCAAATAAGTACACTAATGAGATCAACAATGCTTTTAACGTGGTCATGCTTATATGTATCATAATAATCTCTTTTAATGATATAAAACATCAATCATCTTAATAGTTATATTTTTCAAATATTTTTTCAGTTATAGTTAACATAGATTATTATAATTTGAACATTTATCTTAAAATTACGAGAACAAATAGAACTAATCAAAAATTTTTAAATAATTCAAATTTCTAAGTATGTTTTAATCACACAATACACAAGTTTATAATAATTTATTTTACAAACAAAATTTCTTTCATAAACTTTGCAGCATAATTAAAAGATTTGATTTGAAACCCTCGCCTATTCCCAAAGGGTATTGTTTTTTTAATTTAAGAATTTCCGCTACATCAATTTTTTTTGGAACAGCGGGAATTTTCAAAAAGTCTGTGGCGACTGTTTCCAGTTTTAAACCTTCAGTGGCTGCCATTTTCCAGAAGCCAAGTGTATCAAGTCCCTCTTTTAAGTCAAAACACGTCCTGAAATCACTTCTTTCTAACCAGTAATTTCCAACTTCTTGCCAAAGATCTTGAGAAATCATTAATCTTATAAAAATACCTAATTTAATTTTAGAATTTTTAAACGGTGTTCGATCTTCAACAGAAGTTATCTCACTTTTATATAGATGATTGAAATGATGACATCCCAAAGACAATGGACTCAAATAAGACTGTATAATCTTTTCGTAATTGGGTTTAACCGATATAGTTTCGTCCATAACCGATAGATACAGTATATGAATTGCCTCTGAAAGCGTTGTACAGTTTTCAGAATATTTTTTCATTTTTTCGATCATCAGTTTGAAACTGTCGATGCGAGATGTGTCATCGGGGCTTGAAATGTACAGACCTCCTTTACTCAATTGTTCTATAAGCATAGAAAAAGATTTAGCTTTTATGTATTTAGACTCTGCAGAATTTTCAAAAAATTTGTCCTCTCTCTCATCATAATCTTGTAGATCGCATGTTACAGCTGAAATCTCTACACTGTACGACTTCTTTGCCTCGGCGAGACTTTCAGCACAAAATATGTCAAGTAGCTCTTCACAGTAACCATCAATCTCCGAACAGTGCACATAATGATAAGTAAAATCTAATTTTGATTGAGCAACCGAAACCAAAAATACGCTATTGTCAAGTTTTTTGCCCCAAACAAGCAAATATGGAAGGAACTGTTGACTTGACAGATTTGCCTTTAATTCTTCAATAGCTGTTTTTGATATTTCTTTTTCAAAATCTGCAACGCTAGGAAACGGATAGTCCGGAACTAAAGTATTAATTGCTTTTTGAAGATATTTGAACTTTTCATTGTGAATATTTCTATCGTTGGATAGCAAGTATAAATAAAGGAAATTACTTGCAGTAGAGTAAATCTGTAAAAAATAAAAGTAGTATAGATAAATGTTGTGACTTTTGAGTTACAATAATAAGTAAATAACGGCATCTTTTTAAATAATACAAACTTTTTTTGAATCACATAGTTTTTGCTTTTTTGCTGGAGTACCATTTGCCTCGCTGTTTTGTCTACTAATTATGTTCTCACTTTGTGAAGTCTGTAAGGTGCTCTCCTCTTCACTGGAGTTATTTACTTCTTCATTACTCTCGTTTTTTTGTAGAGTGGGACACCTACTTTGTCTAAAAAAAAAACACCAGTATTATGAATACTTTTACAACTCAAATGAGGTTGTATTTTATAGAAAATTGTGAGTTTAAAATATTTTTTTATTTATACAGATTATTAGTTACAAAAATATTGATAATATTTTTATAAGAAAATTTTTTTAAAGTAACTAACTTGTGATTTTGTCTCCACTTGAGACCTTTTGCTTTTCGTGTGTTACTTCCACAATCGACACACTCAACAGTGAAGATATCTCCAGTGTGAGGGGGTTTACGATGAATTATCCAGCCTTCATATGATTCCTCACTCAATTTTCTACCCATCTTTCAACTGAAAATATTATTTATAAGTAAAACTTTTCATTTGTTCAAGATTTATATTGAATTTTATCTATTATTATCCTAAGCCATACTTTCATAAAGAGAATTAAAATTGAAATGGGTACTCAACCTTTTTTAATGATCTTAATTTCAAATGCCAGTTAAAAAAAAAAAAAATTAAAAAAAACAAGAATCTTCAAAAATTATATAGTAACACTACCCATTTGTACATATTTTAATTATTTGTTGCTAAAAATGGCACCTTCAGACAAAACAGCTGGAGCGAAACAAATGTATGAGTTAATAATCATGTATTAACTATTAGCATGATAAAAAATCATAATTTATTATACTTTTTGTAATTATACAGAACTATTCAATTAATTTTTTTTAGAAGTTTAATAAATCTGTTTAAAATAATCTTTTTTTTTCAATCATTCATATAATTCACAAAAATATTACTGGAATAATTAATCAATTGACTTTTTTTTTCTCATTGATTTTTTTAGAGCTTTTTAAAAATAATTCTTACTCCAACACTTATTAATAAACATACAAATAACACTTTTTTCTGATTAATTAGATTAAAATTCAGAAATTCAAGCAGCAAAAGTAATTTGATAGATCCAGATATCTTTTTAAAAGATGAAATTTTCTCAAAATTATTGTATAAATACTGAGATTCAGTCATTATTTTCATAATGCACAAATACAGGTTATGAGGTTAGTTTTCAGATTGCTACGTTTTCACACTTTTTTACACCAAATTATGTTAATTTTTGCCATTTCGTTTATAAATTTGTTTATTAGTTTAAACTAGGACGAATATTTTTTTTCCACTAAACTCTAATATTTATTTTAACAAAAGTTTTTTTTACTTCACGCGGACCTAGTTGCCACCAGATTCTAAAAAGAAATTTCATTTATTAATAAGATACAGCACTTACATTATGTTAAATTTCCACTGATTAATCATAAAAGTATTTTTATAAAAACAACTGATTAATATAATTGAAAAACAATATTCTTATTAATCGGTGCCGACCAGATCTCGGCGAGCGCGGCAGCAGACGAAAAAAATTAATCACTTTTATTTCTTTCCTTACCCTAGGGTAACTTACCCAATTCCTTACCCGGTTTCTTACCGTACCAACGCTGTAACCGGCCGCCCCCACCGCGCGAGACTGCTCGCTGCGGTGAATCATCTTTGTTTACATTCGCCATAGTGTTACTATACTACTGATGATCATATTATGTTGAATCACCTTCAATATACGTAAAGTTAACGATTTTTCAATTATAGCACATACATGGGAAAACACATGCAAATTGCACACAATTAAAACACTTTTTAAAATTAAAAATTAAAATATGTTGTAATTTAGTTAGAAATCAACTAAATCACCATGTATAGCTATACTTGACCTGTAAAAATTTAATATTCTTTGAACTAAATTATCTCGAAAAAAAGCATTGATACCTGTATTTTTTAAATTATATTTTGAATGCTCAGTGTGTTTCTCAACATATTTTAATTTTTAATTTTAAAAAGTGTTTGAGTTGTGTGCGATTTGCATGTGTTTACCCATGTATGTGTTATAATTGAAAAATTGTTAACTTTACGTATATTGAAGGTGATTCAACATAATATGATCATATTTTAGTAGAGAAAATTATTTTTAAATAATAAGTAATTCGGCCTCAAGTCGTCCGTAATAAATTTTTTGATTTCACTTCCTTCATTAATTCATTTTCAAAAAAAGATTATTGTAATTAGTGTATAACTTTTTATTTAGACTCCTTTTAAAAAAACCAATCGCCGTTAATATTACTTTTTCAAAAGTATTTTTTAAAGATCATACTTAGCGTATAATTTTTTATTTAGATTCCTTTTTTAAAAACCAATCACCGTAAATATTACTTTTTTAAAAGTATTTTTTAAAGATTTTATTGCGTGAATTCGGTAAATATTTAAATGTATTTCCATATTGTTCATAAGTTCAAAAAAACCAAACACCATAAATAAATCATTAATATTGGTGAAATATGTCTTAATAAATGATTTCACGATCTTAACAAATTATAAATAATTTAACAATACCTAAGATATATTCAATTATTCTGATGTAAAACCATGACATAAACCAGAACCTATAAAAGGCTAGGTAAATCAATTCTATATTTAAAAAAAAAAATTCAATTTAATATTTACCTATTTTTTAAATGTACATTGCATAACTTTATTTTAATGTAAATTTACGTTGAAATATAGCAAATACTCATTTGTAACCTTAAAATGATTAAAAAAAAGATAAAAATTTTCAATGATTGGTTCATGTTAACTTAGATATATCTAGTTCTTCTGTTTAAAATTTCTTTCATATAATTTTATCATTAGCCAGAAAACATAAAAATCATAGACATAATTTACTGTTATGAACTACTTTTGAATTCGTTTTGCATACATAATAGATGGGCAAACTAAATCCACTTTAAAAATAATGGAGCAAATGCTCATCCGTACTTTAAAAATCCATGCCAAATAGAATTCATTATTTTTGGTCCACTGGATATCTAGACCCACCCAGCTGAAAAAATCCATATGGAATTCCGTATGGAAAATTGAAACAGATTTCCATATGGATTTTCACAAGCAAAGAATTTTTTTTTTTTAAATAATTATTTTTTCCAAATGTTTTTTATTATTTAATATTAATTAAAAAAAAAATTGGTTAGCATAATTATTTTTATGCCTTTTTCCAAAATAATATTTGTACATATCTTTTCTCTTTATCCAATTTTTTTTTTTTTTGAATTCAATTCTTTATATTTTGATTTTATTCTCATTGGTAAAAATTAATATCTTACAAACTTCATATTTTATTTTGATTATTGATAGTTATTGATACTTATATAATTTAAGGTAGTTGACAAGTGAATCCAGTTTGCCCGAGTTTTTTTGTGATTGATACTAAAATGTTCCTCTTAAAACAAAGAATAAGATAACGTAAAATTTAGGTAGGTAAGTGGGGCTAAATTTTGAGAAAAATGAGTTCAAAGTTTATAAAATTTACACGTGCGGCATAGTAATCGGGCTCGCCGACGGTATTTTTTTCACACTTTGATCAGCCATAACCTCAAAAATGCCCCAGTTTTTTTCAAATTTCAGTATGTTAAAGCTGATTCAATACTAAACAACTTTCTCGCTTACACACTTTACCAAGCGGGACTAATTTTCGAGATATTTTAATCCGAACTCAAAAAATCTTCGTCCGTTTGCGAGTTTAGAGCACGCCGCTGCATGTGTGCGCGTACACGGATACGTAAGTTGTGTTAGTGTGCGATGGATTAACTTTTGAGAGTGACTGTAACTTGACAACTACCTTATTGTTTGAAGTCATGCGTATTTCATTGTTTTTGTTTCGTTATCTCAAAAGTTAATACCGCTTGCTGTATTTTTCTTTGTTCCTCACGATTCCTAACATCTTGCTCTATCAGAAAACCTGTTTAAAAAAAATATTCTAAGAAAATTGAAAATGCAATTCAAAAATAACCATCAAATTTTTAGGAATTTTTATGCTTGGCAGAGCACTATCCCCTAGTGAAAATATATGATGCGTACTCACATGCGTACTCACATGCGTACGCACGTGCTGTTAATGTTCAGTAAATTTTTTTTTTTAAATAACAACTTTATTATTTTTAAAACAGTAAACAACAAGGTAACAGTTGTAAACAATAAGTTCAACATCAAACCTTAACTTGTCTCTGCCCTCTGCTGGGCTTGCAACCTGCACGAACTCTATCATTGTGAACCTTTCTCCTGTTCTCGGCCATCACTGCTGCTGCTGATCATTTGCGACCATGTGTTAGCAGTTTTTTTTTTTTAAACAAAGAAGAAAGGAAATGTATAAATATGGAAAATTTATCTAAAGTGATACTCAATTTATTCAAGTTAAGAATTTGAGATTGTTATTTCTTTGTGCTTTCTTGATTGCACAGATCTATGCTCATCGGAGGTTTTAGTGTACCAGACTTTGCACATTCCAAAAATGGATTTCAAATTTTTTAGTTGAGTTTTAATAATAACATTAAAAGAAAAAATAATAAAAACTTTTCATTAAAAATATATAAAATTTTAAGATAATAGCAAACTTGTGGTAACATGTTTTTTTCTTATTCGAAAAATTTCAGGTACATGGATATTTAGTTCAGTTCGCCATAAATTGTGTCACGGTCGGTGAAAACATTCGTCCATACGATCGAGATTTTTCGTGTGGACGCGGGCCAGCAGCCGACGAACAGCTGCTGGCGGACCATTCCGGAACGGACCGACCGTTAGCGGTCGGACCGGCTGGAACGAGGCGAAAGCGTTCCACTCTACTTTGATAAGTTAGGCTGGACACTCCGTCTCTCTCTCGTTGTTTTCTTTGTTAGAGAAAAGATTTGTAATCGCGACTCGCAGGAAGTTTGTTATTTCGCTACGACTTGCGAAGTCGCGGAGAGTGTGACGTGCAGAAGTGTGTGAGTTTGTGGTGTGCAAACGAGTAACCCGGGACCCCTGCTTCACGGAGATCTCCACCCGCGTGGCGTAAAGGCTTGTACCCCCCGCGAGAAAGAATGAAGTATATGTAAAGGTGTGCTGTGTGATAAGGGAGAGAACCCGTGGATTAATAAATGGATTAAATAAATTAATAAACAAACTAACCCCCAAGCTATACAACCCAATAACGCTGAGCGTCCGAGTTTTTTATGTACAAAAAAATTAATAAACAAGTTACCTCCAAGCTAAACAACTCAATAACGCTAATAATCCGAGTTTTTTATAAAAAAAAAAACTAATAAAAAAAATTATCCCCCAAACTATACAACCCAATAACGATGGGCGTCCCAGTTTTTTATGTACAAAACAATTAATAAATAATTAACCTCCAAGCTTAACAACCCAATAACACTGGGCATCCTAGTTTTTTTATCATTAAAAAAATTAATAAACACATTATCCCCCAAACTATTCAACCCAATAACGCTGGGCGTCCAAGTTTTTTAGAAACACAAAAATCTATTAACAAATTAACCCAAAGCTATACAACCCAGTAACGCTAGGCGTCCTAGTTTTTTTATTGATAACAAAACTAATAAGCAAATTATCCCCCCAGCTACACAACCCAATAACGCTGGGCGTCCAAGTTTTTTATGTACAAAAAAATTAATAAACAAATTAACCCCCAAGCTATACAACCCAATAACGCTGGGCGTCCGAGTTTTTTATAAACAGATGAATTAATAAAAATATTAACCCCCAAGCAATACAACCAAATAACGCTGGGCATACGAGTTTTTTATAAATAAATAAATTAATAAACAACTAACCCCCACGTTATACAACCTAATAAGGCTGGGCATCCGAGTTTTTTATAAAAAAAATTGATAAACAAATTAACCCCCAAGCTATACAACCCAATAACGCTGGGCGTCCGAGTTTTTTAGAAACACAAAAACCTATTGACAAATTAACCCGAAGCTATACAACCCAGTAACGCTAGGCGTCCTAGTTTTTTTATTGATAACAAAACTAATAAGCAAATTTTCCCATCAGCTACACAACCCAATAACGCTGGGCGTCCAAGTTTTTTATAAAAAAAAATTAATAAACAAATTAACCCCCAAGCTATACAACCCAATAACGCTGGGCGTCCGAGTTTTTTAAACAAATAAATTAATAAAAATATTAACCCCCAAGGTATACAACCCAATAACGCTGAGTCCGAGTTTTTTATGAATAAATAAATTAATAAACAACTAACCCCCACGTTATACAACCTAATAAGGCTGGGCATCCAAGTTTAAAAAAAAAAAATTGATAAACAAATTAACCCCCAAGCTATACAACCCAATAACGCTGGGCGTCCAAGTTTTTTAGAAACACAAAAATCTATTGACAAATTAACCCAAAGCTATACAACCCAGTAACGCTAGGCGTCCTAGTTTTTTTATTGATAACAAAACTAATAAGCAAATTATCCCCCCAGCTACACAACCCAATAACGCTGGGCGTCCAAGTTTTTTATGTACAAAAAAATTAATAAACAATTAACCTTCAAGCAAAACAACCCAATAACGCTGGGCGTCCAAGTTTTTTATAAACAAATAAATTAATAAACAAATTAACCCCCAAGCTATACAACCCAATAACGCTGGGCGTCCGAGTTTTTTATAAAGAAATCAATTAATAAACAAATTAATCTCCAAGCTATACAACCCAATAACGCTGGGCGTCCGAGTTTTTTATAAACAATTAAATTAATAAGCAAATTAAGGGTTTGTCCGTATAAAAACGAACCTCAGAGTAAAAAATTAAATTATGAAAAAAAAATATATAAACCGTTTTTTCTGGTCATAAATTATATGTAGTTTCTGGAACTATACTGGTTCTACCATTTTTTTTTTAATTTAAAATTTTTTAGCCTGTTGATGAATCTATGAACACCACCGGCCTGACTTGTGTGATTCTAGTGCAAAGTTGGTAGCACTGTAAATCGTTCAATATCAACAAAGATTTATAAGTTATGTTTCACTCTTTAGAATGCAGTGTGATTGAGCTCTCAGCAAAGTTTATATTTGTTTCGGTAATTACAGAAAATTTTGTGCTGTGGTAAAGATTCTTATTTCTCTGTAACACCCGGAACGCTAAAAAAGGGTATTGTTTGTATAGTGACTTGAGTTTTTAATATTTTTACTCAGCTTCTTGTTTACAAAGCTTTCTTAAGATAACTAATCCCCCCCTACTGTAAAAAAAATTTTTGAGACTCCTCTTTCCGAAAAAATGCGTTCCGGGTGTTACATGTCACGGACGTCGCTGTTAAAGTGCACTTGAATCTTTCAGAATTAATACATTATTTAAGCAGAAAAAAGTATAATATTACTAAAGCATTAAAAAGAAACAATACAGATATCTTTTTTTTTTTTTTTTTCACTTTTAAACGCATTTTAGAGCATTGGTCTTTTTGCCTCCGTTCAATCTTTTGGACTCATGTTTTCGATGAAAAAAATTTTTTTTAAATATTTTTCAGCTTAAAATAAGTCGAAAATGTAAGTGGACTTTTTTTCGTAAAGTCAATAGTTTTCGAGAAAAAAATCATCAAAGTTTAAAAAAACTTATACTACGGCCGCCATGGTAGGCTCGACTGATTTTCTACAGATGCACGGTTTTTTTAAACTTTGATGATTTTTTTCTCGAAAACTATTGACTTTACAAATATAAGTTCGCTTACATTTTCAACTTATTTTTAGCTGAAAAATATAAAAAAATTTTTTTTCATCGAAAAAATGACTTTTTTACTTTGTTATTTGTTTAAATAATTGTAAACAAATTTCTCCGTCCACCCTCGAAATTCTTCATTAGGAGGTCAAAATACATCTTTTAAGCCTGGGTGGATCGCTGACCGCTATCGGGTCACGAAAACCCCTACGGCGCCCAGACTATAAAGAAAGAATCAGAGATAAAAAAAGACGAAAAAAGAAAAAATTACTTTTAAAAAAAGATTCCGTTGAATTCAATGAGATAAAATATTAAAAAATATATTCATGGTGATCAATTTGACTATTAGATCTTATATTATCAAAGATTTTAATTTAAGTAGTATTATATAACAATGTTTATATTATGCACCCGTTAAAAATGTAAAATCTTCAAAAAATATTTTTCTTAAATAAACTGCTTCAGAGTTTTTCAATAGATGATTTTTAATTTGATAGTATCAAATATGTATCAGAAATCATTTTTTCAGTGTTCTACAAGAAATTTATTCGTTCTCGTAACACCCGGAACAAATTCGTGTAACACCCGGAACATAAAGATAAATTTTTATTAAGTAAAAAAAATGAAAGATACAAAAACTTTTATATGAGCGTAAAAGTTTCAAGACTTAACTTTAACATGAATTTTTTTCAGAACTGCATCATTTCATAATTCGCTGAGTTCTTGTATTCTTACCGGTAACATCAGAACCACTTCTGTTTTCATTAACGCCCGGAACGGACTTTGCATTAAATTTTTAGAAAAATGGAAGATATGAAAATTTTTTGAATGACATGACAATTTTCTAAAAAAAAAGTACTTCCTTTTAGTATCAATTTTTTTTTTTTTTTAGTATTCTATGTTCATAAATATTTGAAAAACTGTGTACGATGTAACACCCGTCACATACGGACAGACCCTTAACCTCCAAGCAAAAAAACCCAATAACACTGGGCGTCCGAGTTTTTTATGTACGAAAAATTAATAAACAATTCACCTCCAACCAAAACAACCCAATAACGCTAGGCGTCCGAGTTTTTTATAAAAAAAAAAATTAATAAACAGATTAACTCCCAAGCCATACAACCAAATAACGCTGGACATCCGAATTTTTTATAAATAAAAAAATTACTAAACAAATTAACCCCAAAGCTATACAACCCAATAATGCTGGGCGTCCGCGTTCTTTTATTAATAAAAAAACTAATAAACAAATTATCTCCCAAGCTATACGACCCAATAACGCTGGGCATCTTAGTTTTTTTATCAATAAAAAAACTAATTAAAAAATTATCCCCCAAACTATATAACTTAGAACGCTGGACGTCCCAGTTTTTTTATCAATTAAAAAATTAATAAACAAATTAACCTCCAAGCTATACAACCCAATAACGCTGGGCGTCTGTTTTTTTTTTTTTTTTGTTAACGGTAATTTAATCCTGGACATATCAACTGCAGTTTTTCTGAATGTTAAGGATAAGTGCCTCGTGATAGTTTCTTAAATTATTAATTTGTTTATAAAGAACCTTAAATTTTTCACTAAGTTTAACGATTAAGCATGTTCATTTATTGAATTATTCAATTAATTTTAAAAAGTTCCGTACTCCCAACGTTATTGGCTTGTAATTCTTGAGGGATGATTTGTTTAATAGTTTTCTTATTTATAAACAAACGAGGACGCCCAGCGTTACTGGGCTGTAAAGCTTCGGGTTAATTTCTTTATTAATTTTTGTGTTTTCAAAAAACTTGGACGCCTAGCGTTATTGGGTTGTATAGCTTCGGGTTAATTTACTTGTTATTGGGTTGTGAAGTTTGGGGGATAATTTTTTAATTAGTTTTTTTATTGATAAAAAAACTAGTACGTCCAGCGTTATTGGGTTATTGAACCTGGGGGTTAATTTTTTATTAATTTTTTTTATAAAAAACTCAAATGCCCACCGTTATTGAGTCATACAGCTAAGGGGTGAATTTGTTTATTAATTTATTTGTTTATAAAAAAATCGAATGCCCAGCGTTATAGGGTTGTATAGCTTGGGGGTTTATTTGTTTATTAATTTATTTGTTTATAAAAAACTCGAATGCCAAGCGTTATTGGGTTGAATAGTTTCGGGGATAATGTGTTTATTAATTTTTTTATTTATAAAAAAACTAGGTTGCCCAGTGATATCGGGTTGTTAAGCTTGGAGGTTAATTATTTATTAATTGTTTTGTACATAAAAAACTGGGACGCCCAGCGTTATTGAGTTGTTTAGCTTGGTGTTTAACCGAGAATTTGTTCATTAATTTATTTGTTTATAAAAAACTCGGACGCCCAGTGTTATTGAGTTGTGAAGTTTGGGGGATAATTTCGTTAATTAATTTTTTTATTGATAAAAAAATTAAGATCCCAGTGTTATTGGGTTGTGAAGTTTGGGGGATAATTTCGTTAATTAATTTTTTTATTGATAAAAAAAATTAAGATCCCAGCGTTATTGGGTTTTACAGCTAAGGGTTTAATTGTTTATTAATTTATTTGTTTATAAAAAACTCAGACGCCTAGCCTTGTTGGGTTGTATAGTTTGGGCGATAATTTTTTTATTAATTTATTTGTTTATAAAAAAATCGGATGCCCAGCGTTATTGGGTTGTTTAGCTTGGAGGTTAATTGTTTATTAATTTTTTTGTACATAAAAAACTCAGACGCCCAGCGTTATTGGGTTGTATAGTTTGGGCGATAATTTTTTTATTAATTTATTTGTTTATAAAAAAATCGGATGCCCAGCGTTATTGGGTTGTTTAGCTTGGAGGTTAATTGTTTATTAATTTTTTTGTACATAAAAAACTCAGACGCCCAGCGTTATTGGGTTGTATAGCTTGGGGGTTAATTTGTTTATTAATTTTTTTATTCACAAAAAACTTGGACGCCCAGCGTTATTGGGTTGTAAATTTAGGAGGTATTTTATTTATTGAATTATTAGTTTATAAAAAAAGCTGGGCGCCCAGCGTTATTGAGTTTTTTGTTTGCCTGATCTGTGCCGGAAGATTTTCAAATTTCGCGGTACCACTGGGGTCGGGAACGGCCACTCTGGTCGTCGCTCGTAGTGATGCAAAATGACGAGGACGGTCCGGGACGGTCTTAGGACCAATGGAAAAATCGAGGACGGTCATTTTTCGTAAAGCTCTTGAAAGCTCAAAAAAAACTTGCGCAAGTTCAGCAATTTTTTATTTTTTTACTGCAACTGATATTTTTTTGAAGATTATCAAATCATTCATGCAATCATAACATTTGATATTTATAATAATTTAGTATATTTAATTTGATTTTTTCATCTATAGTACATCAAACCCAAATATTTAACAATTGTTAATAACTTTTTTTTGTTACCAAATTTGTTTCAAACTGATGCAATTAAGTTATTTATTTAAAACTAATACGTATTTTTAATTTAACATTTAAAAATCAAATTTTATTAAATAAATAATTTTACTCCATCATCTATCTAGATGCAAAATGACCGTCCCGGGACGTCTCGTCATTGGGACGGGACGAAAAAATTAAGGACCGTCATTCTGGCATACAAAAATGCCAACTTTTTGCGACGGTCCCAAGACGGTCGTAAGACCGTCCAAATGACCAGTGACGGGACCGATTTTGAAAAAAGGCGTCATTTTGCATCACCAGTCGCTCGGCAGATTGTTTTTTTTACATTCGACTCTCTTTGTTCGGCCACTCGCGTGATCGGCCGAAATTTACATTTTGAATTATATGATCGTGACAATTAATTTTGAATTATTGTTTTTGTTACTTTTTTTTGTTAATAAATTGTGAATTAAAATTAATCGTTCTTTGAGAGTAGTTATTCCGAAACAAATTTTTCTTTCCTTTGCTCGACTTTTCCTCGCTTAGAATATTTATTATTTCTGGGAAGTTTGATTTATTTTGATTGTTATTTTAGCTTGGGGAATAGCCCCGCCCACTACCGGCATTTGACAGCTAGTCCGCGTACGCGTCTCCCCAAGCATGTCTTGATTATTTACAGGTACAAAGACGACAGCAGGAGTACTCGGGCCAGAATACTCTCGGAATTTAATTGTTTACGGATTGGTCCGACAGCGAGAGTTACCTTCGTTGTTTTTCCCCGGACGAGCACCGTAACAATTGAAAAATAAATTCTTTATTGTTGAACTTATTGCTTATAACTGTTACCTTGATGTTTACTGTTTTAAAAATAATAAAGATGTTATTTAAAAAAAAAAAATTTACTGAACGTTAACAGCACGTGCGTACGTACATGCGTACGCATGTGAGTACGCATCATATATTTTCACTAGGGCCATGCAATGAGTTGAAACTTCCGAGCTAAATATCTCAAAAATTTGCCCCGGTTGGGGTATAATATGTAAAATACCAACGTGTAGGGCACACAAAAAACTAGCTCTGTGCAAATTTAGAAAAATTTTGTAAGAAACACGAAAACTATAGGGAGCCACCTTAAGGCTACATTTTTTAATCTTTTCATACCTTAAAAAAAATAATTAATCAAATTTAAAAAAATCACAATTAACTATACTGTTTGGTTACATTAAATAATATAACTATCAATAACTATCAATAATCAAAATTAAATATGAAGATTGTAAAATATTAATTTTTAAAATATTAATAAAATCAAAATGAAAAGAATTGAATTAAAAAAAAAAAAAAAAAATTTGGATAAAGAGAAAAATACATAAAATTTAAAATCACTTGAGCCGCATAACTTAAGCTTACTTACAGAAAACAAAAAAGATAACAATTTTTAATAATTGATTCATGTTGACTTAAATATACTTATATCATTAACACCCTGAGTTAATGTAACAGTTACAATCAAAATTAAAATTCATTGTCAGACATCAAGTTTATTTTAGAAAAAAGGTGGGATTACAAAACTTTAACAGTTCAAGTGTATTCATGGCTCAGAGCATATACATTCCTATGATGATTAAAATTAAGCGATAATGCGTATGATAATAACATTATCTCCTGCAATTGCACCTTTTGCAATTTGCAAGTTGGATGGATTATAAAAGAGTAAGTTGCAAGTTCAACCTGACACACACACAAACACACTCATTCAGAAAAAACTTTATTTTTAATATTGCCAATATGCACCTCCAGCCATCAGGTCCCCAACACAACTACAGCACAATTATTATCAACTCACAGGGCACACTACAATAGTTGAAAAATCTTTGATGATGATGATCATAGAAAGACTGTAGAGATTATTTATTTCATACTCTTTTATTGAAATTAAACAAATGAATAATTATAAATTTTACCACTTATTTAATATATAATGAAAATAAGGGTCTTCAGTACTGTTTTTTCTATGACAATCAATTATTTATAAAAAAATTATTGCTCATAACACATTACAAGCTGCTCTGCTCAGCAGCTCCGCAGTCAGCTGTAGTCAGCTGTAGGGAGCTGCTAATTGATACAGCCCCACCAGTCGCCTCATGGCTACAGGCCCGGGCCTACATGCCCCCGTCTGCGGCTGTAGGTAAGCAGTAAGAGTGAGATAGCAAAAATAGATACGCCCACCGCATACGTCAGGTCTGGTTAAGTCTACAGAGAGTGCAGGCAGAGAGACCGGATGCTTGAAACTGAAATCGAATTCCCCTCACTACCGTAAACTAAAAGAAAATCAGCGTTTCAAAAAATGAAACGTTCATAACTTTTCAATGCGGGCTTTGTTCGGGATAATTTTTTTTTAATTACTCAGGGGATCATCAGCTACGCGCGGGATGTATAATATAAATGAAATAATCATCCTAAAATATTTTTTCTTTGAAGCGTCCTAACCTAAAACCAAAAATCAAAGTATATAAAGCCCTGCAGGCTTTCACGGCAGTTGGTTTGAAAAAAAAAAACCAAATCGCCGTTAAAGCCCGATTGGGCTGTAGGATATTGCGAGTTTACCGCATGGTAGCCCGTCTTCGCCTGAATTTTGGCTAATTAAACGTTCATAACTTTTTTTCTTCTTAAAAGTACAGAATATTTTGCAGTTATCAATAGATTAGAATTTAACTAATTGAATGGTAAAAAAAATATATCTTTGTTCATCAGAATGTAAAGAAATTTTTAATTATTTATTGAAAAATTAAATTCTTATGAATGAATACAATTTTTTTACAACAAATACTAACTTTTATTCTTTTATATTTTCATAAATTATAAACAAAATTTAGTTAACTTTAATTAAATCACCTCACAGTTTATGTATTCTGAAATAAAGCGGCCTCTAAATTTCAGTTGTTTATAACTTTTGCAAAAGTTGAAATTTTTGAAAACTATTTCAGGGTCTTTTGATTGATACATAAGCCTTCAAGAATCTGCAAAAATATATTAAATTCTACAACTTGATTTTTAGTAGCCCACCTTAAAAAGATTGACTCACAATGAGAGGACCAGGCCTTTGGGTCATGGATTTGGTATATGGGCTCCAAATATGCCAAAAAGAAATCTCCAACCGTCAGTTTCTCTGAATGGGCCTTTTAAAGTCACGTCCCCTCTACACCCCATGTTAAAAAATCATCATTTTATCAGCATTTTTCAATAAAAAGCTGTTTTTGACCTAATTTTCAAAAAAATATTGCTCAGACCCTATTACACTTACAGAATTCCAGAACCTTGCATTTTTTCGTCTTTCCAAGTACTTTCTGGAAAAAATTATTTGAGATTTTTTTTTTTTGTATTAGATTGTGTAAAATTGAGATATTTAAAATGAAAAAATGACGAAAAACATCTTAATTTTACATGGTCTAATGCATAAAAAAAAATCTCAAATAATTGTTTCCAGAAAGTACTTAGATAGACGAAAAAAATGCGAGGTTCCGGAATTCTGTAAGTGTAATAGGGTCTGAGCAATATTTTTTTGAAAATCAGGTCAAAAACAGCTTTTTATTGAACTAGGACCCCTCAGCGCGCTGCACGAGGCGCTGCAAACGTGCATTGAAAAAAAAAACAATTTTAACGTTGAATTGCACTTTTCGAATATTTTAAAAAACCTTCTTTACCAATCAGCTCACGAATAAAAAGTTTACGCAATATGGCGCTAGCTCTGTTTTAATTTTAGAAAATTTATTGAAAAATGCTGATTTTTTAGCATGGGGTGTAGAGGGAACATGACTTTAAAATGCCCATTCAGAGAAACTGACACTTGGAGGTTTCTTTTTGACATATTTGGAGCCCATATACCAAGTTTGAGCCAAATCCATGACCCAAGGGCCATCCGCTCCTTGTCAGTAAGTTACAAAAATTTTAATGCATATGGATAAGTGTCAGAGAATAACCGAGCTACACTTATTGAGTTAATGTTGAGATTTATCATAATGTGTGCGTAGTACTGTAGCATTTAAGGGTCAAATGTATAAGCCTCGTGCGTGACTCTGTAACCTGATGATCTGATACGGCACATTTTATAGCTCCTAGCGTCGTGCTTAATTTAATACGATATAAAACATATTCAAATTTATCAAATCTTAAGAAAAATTACTTTATTATAACATTTCAGTGTCATTTGACGAACCTATGTCTTCAGGAGCTATTGGTTTATTTTCCTTAAAAAATCCATCTTTTCCTGAATGGATTTGCATGACAGATTCGCCTATCATGAGTTTGGATTTCAATAAAGATAACCCTCATTTACTGGTCACAGGTAAATTTACAAATGATATATATTTTTATATTAAAAAAAAATATCTACCCGTAAAATCCAGCTGAAAATCCAATTCGATTATCACTAAGATATCCAGCTGGTTTTCTATTCCCATCTGATCGCTGGAAATCAAGCTGGATATTAACCAGCAACTCAACTGGTTTTTTCTAAAAAAAATTTGTGTCGATATAGATCGAAATTAAGTTATTTTTCATTTTTTAATGTTTTAAAAGACCTTTGTTTTTTTTCAAAATTTTTTGATATAGCTGAAAATCCAGTAGAATCCGTCCAGCTGGAAATGTAGCTGGAAAAATTTTTGAAATAAAAGTAAGTTCTTTTTTCTTAAAAAACAACTTAATTTAAAACAAGTTCTACCAGAAATATTATTTAGAAAAAAACCAACTTGAATTTCAGGTGGATATCCAGTTGAATTTTCAGTCATCAGATTGGAACAGAAAGCTGGATATCCTACTGGAAATCGAGATGGGTTTTTAGCTGGATTTTAGGGGTAGGGAACAATTATAAAATATAAAATTAAAAACTTGTACTATTATTATCTCAATTTAGGATCAATGAGTGGTTCAGTTGCAGTGTACAACGTCCTTTTACCACCAACATCGCCACAATATAAAAGTCATAATGTAAAACAAAAACATACGGACATCGTATGGCAGGTTTTTCATTTTATTTCAATAAAATCCTAGCTATTTTGATATATCGATAGCATAATTTTGACAGATATAAAACTCAAACTTAATTTCAATAATTATGAAATTTCTTACGTATAAAAGAGTACAAGCGGGAACCCGCGTATTCGACTGAGATTCTTAATTAATTGAAGTTTAATTTTAAAGTGCAGGTTAATTTTTTAAAAGTTGCATTAAGGACATACACTCATCTGCAAAAATGAACAGAAGTTGATGAAAATTAAATGGGTGATTCTTTGATGCTTAAAGGGTATAGCCGGTTAAGGGGGGGGGGGGGGGGGGGGGTAAAGTGTCCCCGGTGCAAACCCCTACAAAACCTATACCATTCGAAATAACATAAAAAAAGAAAATATTTGGTGCCAACCAGAAATTTTTTCCCCCTATAGTGCGCATGCGCGTTCCAAAATAGTGATTTTTCAACTTTTATTTATTACTTAGAATCTAAGAGGACTAGCGAGATGCGGTTTGCGGGAAAATTTTGTTTGAAAAAAATGTAGTTCAGAAAAAAAATTTTCAAAAATTTTTGGCGCCAAATTCATATTGTTAAAGTGGTTTTAAACTTTTAAATTGCGATTTAAAAATATCTTGGATAGGTGGTGGTCCAAAAAAAATTTTTTTATTTGTATTTTAACGTAACTTTTTCGTGGAAATTTTTTCAAATTTTTTAAGGGGATTCCGGAGTCTGGAGAGCTTACTTATGTGCTCACTGCTTTACCGATGGTCTAGGGTTATAAAAAATATAGATCAGCCACACACTCGCTCCTTTTGAATGATAGATGGCGCAACCGTTGGACGCGCAAAATTTTAAATTTCAAAATTATACGCGTATCTTTTGAGGTATAAAAAATTTTCAAGTCACAGTTTTGTAATTTTCTATTATTAAATAAAAAATTCTCATGCGTTTATCGCAGGGCTTTAAATTTTCAAAGTACATTCTACTTTGTATTCATTGAAAAATGAGTTATTTTTCAAAATAAAATTTTTACATGTTTTTCAAACATGAAAAATTTTCAAAGCACACAGCTTTGGAATTTTTTATTATTTAAATAAATAAATTTTCGTGTGTCATATCACATGGCATTTTTTTATCAAAGTAAAGGATTTATTCCACTTTGTTTGTATTGAAAAATAAAAGATTTTTCAAAATAAAATTTTTACATGTTTTTTCAAACATGAAAAATTTTCAAAGCACACAGCTTTGGAATTGTTATTATTTAGACAAATAAATTTTCATGTGTCATATCACATGGAATTTTTTTTTCAAAGTAAAGGATTTATTCCACTTTGTTTACATTGAAAAATAAAAGATTTTTCAAAATGAAATTTTTACATGTTTTTTCAAACATGAAAAATTTTCAAAGCACACAGCTTTGGAATTTTTGATTATTTAAATAAATAAATTTTCATGTGCCATATCACATGGCATTAATTTTTCAAAACGCATTTATTCATTTTTGTGAATTTCAAGATTTATTATTACTGTGGGTGTATCGGTTTAGATTCAACTAATTTTTAAAGTGCATAATAAATATTTTATGTATTTACCAAGCCAATGAACCCAAAAAATATTTACAGTTTAAAAAAAATGTTTAGTCGGTATACTTTCTTTAGTTGAATAAATATTTTGGTAGGGTTTTACAATTTTAAAATGAATTTCACTTTGTAATTATTAAAAATTTTTTTGTTTTTTAACATTCAATTTCTACATGTACTTTTAAACAAGTAAAAATTTTTAAAAAACATAATGTTGATTTTTTTTTTTTTTTTTTTTTTTTTAAGCAAATGAATTTTTATATGGTTGTCTACAAAGAGAAAATATCAATGCAGGCTTAGCATACTTAGCATAACCTCTTCAATCAAAGTATTATTGTTTACTTTTTTCATTTATTGCAATTAATTTAGAAATTTTATATTTAATTGTAAGAGTTAGGACAGCAACTGCGATCAAAGTTGAAGTTGGTTGTGAGTCAAGCATGAAAAGTATATTAGCTCATAAAAATAAACATTTACATAAAATAAACATTTTAACAGTAATCCAAATTAATTTGTAAGCACAGCATGCCTGCAGTCATTGACATTGCCTATTTGTGCTTTTTGGAAGGAGCTATATGTATAGTAGCAGCCAACTTGATGAATTATGAAGGAATGAAAAGTTGGTACAACCTTACATAAACTATTTCTCAAAAATGGAAATAGTTTTACTTATTGTTGAAGTGTAAATTCCTAATCATTGTTGAGATGTGGCCTCTGATCCAATAGAGTTTTCATTTTACCCACCACTTTTCCAAGATGATCTTTGCCAGTCTTTGCAATTAGATGCACTGGTATAAAATAAAAAAATAAAAAAATAATGTAGTTAATTCGCTTGGTCAAATTCATCTTGGAAAAGTGATAATAGTAATAAACTTTATCAGTAAAAGTGTATTGGCTCAGAAGCTTAACATTTCAACAATGATTCAAATGAAATTATAATTTTAAGTGCAGCATGTGTGCGGACATTGACATCACCTAAAGTATTTGTACTTACATTTTTACGTGCTGGAACTAGGAAGGAAGGGTGAGTAATAGTATGCAAACAAGTCTATATTAAAAAAGTTGTGACAACCAAGTTTAATCACTATGGTTGTACGTCATAAGTCACTAAGTACTTAGTAAATGTATTTTTTTTGATAATTTATAATTTCAGTAGAGCTGTACTAACAACTTTCATTATCAAATCAGCTGTAATCATCTCACCCCCATAACAAGTATATAAAAGTAGGAGATGATGCCAATTTCGACAGGCATGCTGCACTTGACAATATAGTTTCACAAGCATCATTGTTGAAATTTTTAGTATCTAAACTACACACTTGCACTGATAAAATTTATTATTCAATGAACTTTATCAGTGTAAGTGTATCGGTTCAAAAGCTCTCAACAATGAGTCAAAACTACTACAATCATTAGTTGTAATAAAAATTTCAAAATATTGACTCTAGACCAATGCATACAATTAATAATAAATTCCTTAAGATTTTTATGCTGGCTGAGTAATAACTTAAATAGACTGTACTAGTTTCAACTTTTTGTTTGTCAAGTCGGCTACTATTTATCTAAACTCCCTGCAAATGCACTTACACAACACAGAAATTTTTTCAAATGCAAATACACTTACACAACAAAGCTTTTTATTTATAACTACACCTTTACAAAGTTTTCCTTTTTTTTAATCTATGAGGTTCAATTCACCTCAAACAATCTTACCTTAACTCAACACCCAGGGTACACACAAATAAAATCCAGATGATTATCATGGCACAGGTGAACACAATCAATACTTTAATTTATTTAATTGCTAAATAGCAAGAGGTAGCTCAATTTTTTGAGCTGCGTTTGGCGTTTGCTGACTGCACTGCAGACTGCGAGGGTGCGCCTACACTAGATGCGTTTGATGCGTGCGAACGATGCGTTGACTGTGCAAGGTTATGTTTTCTATTAGACTTTCTCAAAAAACATTTATTATTGTTCAAAAAGTAAGTAGATTTCATCCCTTGTTTTTTTTACCAAATAAATATTAAACGTAACCTCAATTGGTCAACGCATCGTTCGCACGCGCCACACGCACGCATCAAACGCATCTAGTGACGCTAGTGACTACCATCCCAGCTGAAAAAATCCATATGGAAATCCATATAGAAATCCATGCAATACCCCATACGGAAATCCATATCGAAATCCATATGGAATTCCATATGGTGAATTGAAACCGATTTCCATAATCAAAATAAAATATGAAGATAGTAAAATATTAATTTTTAAAATATTAATAAAATCAAAATGAAAAGAATTGAATTAAAAAAAAAAAAAAATTTGGATAAGGAGAAAAGATGTACAATAAATATTATTTTGCGTAGATGTTGGAATACCTCTCCTACCTCGATTTTATAGATTACGTAGATGTTGGAATACCTCTCCAATAAATTTAAGAAATTGTGATAATAATTTAAGCGTATTTAAGAAACAATGCAAAGCTTTTACTTTTTTATTTAATTAAATAGTAGGTTAATCCTACTTGTAAAGGACTTTATGTCCGTTGATGATGTTGTAAATAAATAAATAAATAAATAAATAAATTTTGGAAAAAGGCATAAAAATAATTATGCTAATCAATTTTTTTTTATTATTATTAAATAATAAAAAAGTTTAGAAAAAAAAATTATTAAAAAAAAAAAAATTCATTGCTTTTGAAAATCCATATGGAAATCCATATGGAAATCGGTTTCAATTCACCATATGGAATTCCATATAGATTTCGATATGGATTTCCGTATGGGGTACTGAATGGATTTCCATATGGATTTCCATATGGATTTTTTCAGCTGGGATACCAAGAGAGTGAGATGCATATTGCATGTCCGATGTGCCCGAAACATAAACATAACCTTGCATAGCTCGGACTTAAACCTCGACCTTTATAGCAATATTGTTTGAATAATAATTGTAAAAAAACAATAAATTTTCATGAAAAATGAAGAGAAGAGGGGGCTGCATTAATTTTGGGTTAACATTTAAAAAATTTTTTCATGACGATAGAAGCAGTCATAAAAAAGATTTTTGGGAATAACTGAGACATACTCGGTTTCAACAGAATTTTTCCAAACTTTGTTCTCATTAATCTTTTTTAATGAAAGGTTTTTCTAGATTTAAAAAATTTAAAAAATTACTTCAAACTCTAACTTGATTGCCTCTTCTCTTCTTTTTTTGAATTTATGTATCATTTTTTGTTAATTAATTATTGAAAAAAAAAAAAACCACTTTTGCTCCTCGGAGACTCCGGAATCCCCTTGAAGGGGTGGAAAGTATGAAAACACCCAAAAAACCACTTTTTTCCAACTTTTTTGGCCTTTTTACTACTGATAATTGGTTTGAAAATTAATAAAACAATAAAATTTCATAGTTTCTACAACTTTACATGAAAATATACAATATACGATGTTAAAGTACTGTTTTAGGCTTTTTAAAGACCATAAAATCGATTTTTAAGATTTTTTTTGCCTATAATAAAAAATTTAATTGAATTTTTGTCTACTTGATGGAAATTCATCATCGAATTAGATAAAATAAATAAATAACAACAATTTAGTTACTATTTAAAATTTCCACTTTTATTTTAAAAATTATGACGATCGTATCGACACACACCGTCTTCATCAGATATTGAGTATAAACTGATTCGATACAAATTAGAAATCTAAAGAGTTAGTTACAAAAACAAATTCATAAGTATGAGTAATGTATACAGATCCAAAGAGTACATACATAGAAAACAAAATAAAACAAAACATATCATATAATAACATACACGTACAAAGGTAATATACAAGCAGAGTTTTATGAATATTGGTTATTGGTTATTGGTAATGAAAGTTGACCGGGGTGCCTTTCGGCTCAGGGACACTGTGGGCGCTGATGCCAAAATTAAATTTATAATTTACACTTTGACGATAGGCGGGAGAAAAAGAGAAAGGGACTGTAAATAATTAGCTGGGTTTTGAGGTAAAAGAAGGAACGGGCAGCGTAAAGCGGAGCGCACGCGCTCAATAACACAACACAGTTAAATTAGTAAATATTGAGATGAAACTCATTTATTGCACACTTTCCTAAACTACGGCGTTAAAAAATGAATAAAAACTGAAATTACGAAAAGGTTCGAAGTCGCGCGTGGCAGGATAAGACAGGTCTGATCTGCACGGCGATCCGAGGCGTTCTGCCGGAAGCCGAAACGACGCGGCGTCTTGGCTTCGGCTTTGGCGGGATAATGATGGCGCGCACGCGCGCATGCTCGGGGTCGCTTTCGTGAAACTTCGCCGAACATGGCCGAACGGCCCAAACACTGCCCGCCAAAATCTAACGATTTTACAAACTATAATACCAAAATTCGCGATAGTCGTGTAAAAATGATATTAAGTTTTACTTGAACTGTTTGAAAAAGTATGCAAATTTTGAATTAAACTCAGGCTTGCAACGCAAATTATATAATCAAAAGCAATTTCTGAGTTATAAACACGACAAACCTAAGCTATCAGTAATACAGGAATAATATTCATAAATACATTTTACAAAATTTTATTGTCTTCTTCCGGAACGACGGGGCTCCAGCCGCCCGCCGTGACATCCTCCTTCCGAAGTAGTTGGTTTCTTACCTTCAGGTTCAACAGGTAGTGGCACCAGCTTACTAACAGGGCGCTCGTACCGTCCATTAGTACACTGCACAACCACCGACCTGCAGAGACCATCTTTACTGGGGATAAGCTCAACCACACGTCCCATCAGCCATTTGGTGGGAGGCGTGAGCTCGTTTTTTATTAGAACAACCTCGCCGAGATTGAGGTTTCGTTGTGGCCGCAGCCACTTCATTCTTTGCTGCAGCTGGGTCAGGTACTCCTGGCTCCATCTTGCCCAAAAATGATTACGCATCTGAGTGATCAGGTGCCAACGGTTGGTGTTTGATTTACCGTCGTTGTATTCATCAAAAGGCTCAGGGGGAGAGACCAGAGCAGCGCCGATCAGGAAATGACCAGGCGTCAAAGCCACTACGTCTTCATCGTTCGAAGTTAGCAAGCTAACTGGTCGTGAGTTCAGGCAGGCTTCGATTTGGGCGGCCAAGGTTGACAGCTCCTCAAACGTCAGCAAAGCATCACCGACCACACGCTTCATGTGGTTCTTGAATGCTTTAACGGTAGCCTCCCAAAGGCCGCCGAAGTTTGGGGCATTGGGAGGGATGTACTGCCACTCAACTCCATCGGAAGCCAGAGAAGCCGCGACTTCTCGGCTGAATGCTGAGGCTTGAGAAAAAAGCCTCTTCAGTTCTGCGTCTGTGCCTCGAAAGTTCGTGCCGTGGTCGCTGTATACAGTTTTACACGAACCACGTCTACCGACGAATCTTTTGAAGGCAGCTAAGAAAGCGATCGTTGAATAGTCTGATACTACTTCAACGTGCGTGGCCTTGGTGACCATGCAAACAAAAATGCTGATGTAGCCTTTGAAGGCTGCACGACCTCTCCCTGGCGACGATTTCACCATGAAAGGGCCTGCGTAGTCCACACCTGTGCAGGTAAATGGACGTGAGGGTCGAGTGCGAAGAGCGGGAAGAGGTCCCATTTGCTGTTGGATGGTGTGACCGTTGTGACGAGTGCATCGCACGCAGCGCCTGATTACCCCGCGGATGAAGTTTCGACCGCGCACTATCCAAAATTGCCGAAAAAGCACACTCTGCACCACGAGCGGACCGCCGTGGAGCGTCTGCAGATGCACATCATTAATCAACAGCTTAGCGATGTGGTGATTAGACGGTAAAATTATTGGATGGCGTTCTTCCTCCGTGAGAGCAGCATTTTGTAATCTGCCCCCCACACGCAGGACGCCTTGCGGGTCAATGAACGGGGACAAGCGACTCAACGGACTCGAGCTGCTCACGAGCTTTCCCACAGATAGAGCTTGCAGCTCCGCAGGAAAGCAAGATTTTTGAACTAGCCGCCAGAGCAGGATTCGACCTTTTTGAATCTCTCGGGCAGCCAGAAGCGACAGTGGTGATGGCTGGGGGACTCGAGCCTGACGCGTCAAATTTGGTATTTGAGCTTTGTCGGCAAATCGAGCCATGTAAGCCAAAATTCGGGTGATACGATGAATAGAAGACTGCTTCTGCAACCAGGCAGACCAGAGCGACAGGTCTTCTGCAGCAGCAGCGAAGCAGAAAGCTTCTTTCTTCTCTTCAAGGGTTGTGGTAAAATCAGCCTCATTTTGAACTGGCCACTGAGTGGACTCGCACAAAAGCCATGAAGGGCCGTGCCACCAAAGTTCAAAATCAGCCAATTCATCTGAAGTCAGGCCACGCGTAGCACAATCAGCCGGGTTGTCCCGTGTTGGTACGTGTCGCCACTGAGCTTCAGGGATCAAAGTTAAAATTTCACTAACCCGATTGGCGGTAAAAGTTTTCCACCGACACGGGTGACCTTTCAGCCACGCAAGCACTATCGTGGAATCTGACCAACAATGAATGCTTGCAGGTGCGGTTTCAAACTCAGCTTTTACGAAACTGATAAGCTGAGCTAAGAGCTCTGCATCGCACAGCTCCAACCGTGGTATGTTCAACACCTTCAGGGGTGAAACCCTGGACTTGGCGTATATCAAATGAGAAAATCGCGACGTTTCAGAGCGACCGACCGCGTAGAGCGAGGCGGAATAAGCGCGCTCCGACGCGTCACAGAAACCGTGAAGTTCCCACGTGGTGGAGCTGAGGGTGTCCACCCAACGTGGAATTTTTATTTTTTCGATAGCGGGAAGTTCTTGTTGAAAAGAACTCCACGCTTGACGTATGGTCGTGGGTATGGGAGAATCCCAATCAACACCGGACAACCATAACGCTTGCAGCAGAATCTTGGCCCTTACGACGAAAGGCGCCAGATACCCGAGGGGGTCGAAAAGACGAGCGATCTGGGATAAGATGCTTCTTTTCGTAGGATTATCCTCACCCGTGGGGACCGGGCAGCGATAATGAAAGAAATCCTCCACTGGATTCCACAACAAACCCAAGGTGGAAACTGAAGGATCTTCGGGCGGGGATATATCAACCGACCGCGAGTGCAGGTCGAACTCTGGCAGTAAGGGAGGGTGGTTAGAAGCCCACTTACCTACAGCCATTCCCGCCGAAGAAAGTACTTTCACCAGCTGCTCAGCTCTCTGAAAAAGTTCCTCACTAGTGTCAGCTCCTTCGTAAAAATCATCAGCATAGCGCCGTTTTTCGATAGCTGCAGCACCTAGAGGGTAAGAGGCTCGCTCCTGATCAGCAAGCTCCAGTAGACAAGCGTTCGCCAAGAAGGGGGCGCAGTCAGTGCCATACGTAGCCGTGTTCAATCGGAAAAATTCAAACGGCTCGTTCTCGGAGTCGCGCCACGCAATTCTTTGCCAATCGCGGTCACAGGGATCAACGGGAAACTGTCGGAACATTTTAACAATATCGCACGAAAATACGAATTGTTTGGACCTCCAGTTTATCAGAACTGTTCTGACATCAAGAAGAAGATTCGGCCCAGGATACAAAAAGTCATTCAAGCATTTACCATTAGCTGCTTTGGCTGCAGCGTTGAATACCACTCTAATTTTAGAAAAATTACTACCCTTGACGACGGAGTGGTGCGGTATGTAGTAAGCCTTTTCCTGGTCAACCTCCTCCTCTGGTACAACTTCCATGTGCTGCAGCTGGTGGTATTCGCTCATGAATTTCGAATAAGCCGCACGCAGCTCAGGCTGACGATGGAAGCGTTTTTCCATCCTTCGCAGGCTCGACAATGCAATGTCACGTGAGCCAGGAAGTGAAGGAGTTTCGATAAAAGGTAAGCGGACGATGAAACGCCCGCAGCTGTCACGCCGGACAGTTTTACGAAAATGATCGAGGCATTTCTTATCCTCTGATGAAAATCGAGATACCTGACAAGGTTCTTCGATTTCCCAAAATCTCGCCAAAGCTTGCGAAAGCTCACGATCAACCGAAATATGAAAATTATGTGAATTTTCAACCTGACTTAAAGGGGACTTGCCTGCACCACCCATCAGCACCCAACCGAAGACTGTGGATATCGCCGATGGGCAGCCCTCAGGCCCTGATTTCAAGCCTGAGCGCAAGATATTCGCAAAAACATTAACTCCCAGCCGACAGTCAACCCGCCCGGGTTTTCCGCAGTGTGGATCTGCCAGTGTGAGACCTCGCAGGTAATCCCACGACTCGATTTCAACCTCGGTACGAGGCAGCATTGACGTCAACTTATTCAGAATCAAAGCTGAAATCTGCTGAGAGAAAGATGAATCATTTTTGGATTTGACCTTAAAATCAACCCAATTTCTGGAAACTGTGGTCGGCTGTCCACCAACGCTTGAAACTGCAACGTAAGTAGGACGCCTAGGTAAGCCCAGAGCCTGGACTACATGTTCAGCCAAGTACGACTCCTCGGAACCTGAGTCGAGGAGCGCACGAGCTTCATAGACTGAGCCTGAAGGAGACTCGATCAGCACGATCGCGGTAGAGAGGATTTTCGTACCGCCTCCGATCGTTGCGTAATTGTGAGTCAGATTTGCCGCAGCGGGTGACTGCTGTTCACCGGGCAAACCTGGTGCAGTCGCGAGAGCTGACACCGTCTCGTGGCGGTCCATGTGAAGCTTCGAACGATGCTTCTCCTGGCACACGGCGCACCGATGAGGTGAGTTGCAGCGCTCTGCGGGATGACTTGATCCCAAGCAATTAAAACAAAGGCGATGTTTAGCAACCAAATTTTTCCGCTCGGATACTGACAACTCCGAAAATTTTGGACATCGCATCAAATAATGTGTTTCCCCGCACGCAACGCATTTTGGTGGGGGCTTCACATTGCGGTCTTAAGAAACAGCTAGGTGAGCTGAAGTACTACCAGACCGTTCTCTGTGGTCAGACCTGGAGGATTTTTTATTCTGCACAGGTTTTTGCTTGCTGCGGGAGTGATCTCCCGACGAAGCAGCAGCATCTGACGAAACTGAATCAGCGTCTACACGCTCAAGAGTTCTTATTCTCTTTTGCAGGAAGGTAAGAAGCTCTTGATAAGTGGCAAATGGGTTATCCTCCTCCTCCCGTTCCTTGGCCCAATCCAAGCGAGTGGGAGGAGCGAGTTTACTTTCGACATGAAAAACAAAGATCGCATCCCAATCATCGATCTTTAGTCCCAATGACTCAAAAATGTTTTTACTGACATTTGCGGTGTTGGTCAAGGTACTCAAATGAGACGCGTTTTCGGTGGAGGACGACGGCCGGTTGACGAGTGCTGTCATTTGCGCATTAAAACGCAAAAGTTTATCATCATACCTGGCGCAAATCGCACCCCACGCGGACTTGAAGTTAGCGCCGTCGACCGGGATTTGTCGCAACAGTTCATACAGCTCACCCTCCAACGCGTTCAATAAGCGGTGGAATTTTATAACCGGCATGCAGGATTCGTCGTTCAAGACTAATACCGTAAATTTATCGCGAAAAGTTGCCCAGTCGCGATTTTTCCCTGAAAATTTGGGAATTTTCACATGCTCAAGAGAGCTTTGAAGTGTAAATCCGGGAGGGTCACTACCAGTGCGTGTAGGAGGCCTGGTAGATGCTCGCAGTCTCGCGATTTGCTCGCGATGCCATGCTTTGGTAACCGTGTAGGCTTCCGTAACGAGATGATATTTTCTATCTGAAAAATACGGGCTTTTCTCGTTTTTCTCGGGATCAAGCGCGATATGATTTTCAAAAAAAGGGGTGTAGTAGCGCTCGAGCAGCTCGAGGCGCGTTTCAAGGTCAGACAAAGTCAATGTCCTTGATTCTTGCAAGGCCTGTGTACCTTCAAGGAATCCCAGAATCAACTCCGCAAAAGAATTTTGTTGCGCAAGGCGTGTGGAATCAGCAACCATGGTGAACAAAATTTTATGACAAGTTGAGGGGAAGGAAATGTAGTTACCGAAAAAATCCTAAGCGAATGCGATAAAGTTATGTGACTAAATTATGATTTACGCCACGATGACGTTTATGCCTTGCCGGACAAGATAAATGGAAAAAGTATTAGGAAAAGTATTCAAACAATATATCTCACCAATATTCTTCCTTTTCCCAAACTGTGCGAAGCTACCTGACTGCTACTCCGTGATGGCTCTGTGTACACACCTGGCTGGGGGCATGCACAGCTAGAGACCCCTGCTTAGAGGGCAGAGTAGGCGGGGCAGTTTGAAGTTCTCTTTGCTGAGAGTGACGTCACGCCTCGGCGCAGCTGCTCGACTCTAGCATGAAGCGTTGCAAATGGCGTCTTTCTGAAGAAGCCAAGCCAGATCCTGCATTATGGCGTCGTTGCGTTTTTGCACTCGAAAACTTGGTCTTCCGTTGAATGAATGATGTCTCGAATGCTTTTCAGCCAATTACGCACAACACAGTACTCTTGCCTCGTTTTTTGACAAAACGAAGATGTGAAAATGGCGTGCCTCACTTCAGCTGCACACAAAGCGTTCTTTTTTACCTCAAGAATATCCAGGTTGGAAGGACCATGTGGGCGCTGATGCCAAAATTAAATTTATAATTTACACTTTGACGATAGGCGGGAGAAAAAGAGAAAGGGACTGCAAATAATTAGCTGGGTTTTGAGGTAAAAGAAGGAACGGGCAGCGTAAAGCGGAGCGCACGCGCTCAATAACACAACACAGTTTAATTAGTAAATATTGAGATGAAACTCATTTATTGCACACTTTCCTAAACTACGGCGTTAAAAAATGAATAAAAACTGAAATTACGAAAAGGTTCGAAGTCGCGCGTGGCAGGATAAGACAGGTCTGATCTGCACGGCGATCCGACGCGTTCTGCCGGAAGCCGAAACGACGCGGCGTCTTGATTTCGGCTTTGGCGGGATAATGATGGCGCGCGCGCGCGCATGCTCGGGGTCGCTTTCGTGAAACTTCGCCGAACATGGCCGAACGGCCCAAACACAGGGACACTGAGCTTTCGCCATTGTATCCCTATCCCCCCGGTTAAGTGGCCGTGCTTCTAAGAGCCTTTTAATTTTTGCTCCAGAAGGGACCTCTTCCCCCCTATAATCCCAGTCTCCTTTACATAGCACGGAAACCGGTAGGTGCAATGCTAAGCATGCTATGGGTATAGTAAAAACCCACATCGTAGGGAAAAAACCTATACCTGGATGACCGAGGCCGTAAGTACAGAGTTTCGATGCATGAACCCCCGTTGGTATCAGTCGCCTGTCCCTGTGGTACGTTACTTTACATCGAACTCCCATCTTCCGGCCTCTGTGGGGATCACGCTTCAATCGAGAGAGCGTTTATAGGTCTTCGACCGAGCCGTGGTCCCCCATTCAGAACCGCGGTAATAGGCACATGAAAATTTTTTTCAGAGGTGCCGGCAGCGGGAATCGATCCCGGGCCCTCGGCGTGAGAGTCCGGTATCTAACCCGTCGAGCCACCGCGGCTCTAAGTTTTATGAATACTAAATGTGAATGTCAATCTCACTTAAAAAAGATAAAGGTTTAATAACGGAGATGAATTCAAATCTGTCTGTTCGTTCAAAAGTCTATCACTGTATCTAAATTTATTTATTTCCATAGCCTCAAAATAATCCAAAAGTTTACTTTTATTCATTATGTGCAAGGTCTCAAACTCATCATCAAAATCATGTGCTTCTGATAAAACATTGTTAAGCCTCTTTTGCGGCACGTCAGAGTTTATCGAAAATCAAGTAGCTGAAAACTAATTTAATATTCAAAATGTCGAACTCGGCCCACGTATGCCGCAAGAGAAGTACAAACAAGGATAGGACACCTAAATTACACCCTTTTTTCCGATTTCCGTCACTCCTTTCATAAAATTTACGGGCTTAACTTTAGATCTTATCCTAGTAGCCGCTAGAATCTTTATGATAAAAGAAATGTAGGATATCAACAGAAATAAAAAAAAAAGCGCGTTGTTAGTTTCCTAGGCCAATCTTAGGTAAATATCCTTAGCATAACATTTCTCCGAATTATTTAAATCGATTAAAAGTATTCCATTTACAATCAAACAATAACAACTCAAGTGAAGTGAGCTAGGAATTCAAATAATCATTAGATAAAATGCATAAAAAAAAATATTTAAATTAATAAACTAAAAAAAAATGTACAGAAGAATGCAGTACGAAAACGGTATGCACACGTGCTAGTTTAAAGCTAAAATAAATCAATAATCAGAAAGAATATTTGTTGGCTATAGAGGAGAATAAATAAAATCATTCGACACGACGTTATTTGTGTTTAAATAATACACCGTATATTCAAAAAAAAAACAAGCTAAATCACACGGAGACTCGTGTGATTTTGCTCACGCATGGCGTGTACAAACTGGCCAGTTACTCAACCACGCTTCTGAGCAAAAGGATAGCTTCGATAATCCACACTACCGTATAAAAAAAAAAATCTTAGTGATAATTCAATCAAATGAAGTAGAAAATTAACAACTATGATTTTCCACGGCAGCGTACACAAATTCAGCAAAAATCAAACAACTGTCATTGAATCTCTCTTAATTCAACACGCGAGCACACCGCTGCTCACAAATGCCACACTTATGTGTGTCTCAGATAATCCTAAACTAACCAATAATGTATAATGATATTTTATATTAGTAGTTAAGGCTATACCGATCCTGGATACACCCACTCGGAACCCACCCCCGTTCGGAGGGGGTTGAAAGGGTAATAGGGGGTGGGTAAGGTAATTGTGGGGGTGGTTTTGCTATTGGATTTTGAGTGGACCGTTGGTCTATGAGGGGAGGGTTTTTGAGGGTGGTTTTACTATTCGATTTTTGGATTGACCTATTGTCTATGAGGGTTGATTTTACTATTGGTGAAAAATGATTACCCACCCCCATTCGGAGGGGTTGAAAGGGTCCTAGGGGGTGGTTTTGCTATTGGATTTTGAGTGGACCGTTGGTCTATGAGGGGTGGGTTTATAGGGGTGGTTTTACTATTCGATTTTTGGATTGACCTATTGTCTACGAGGGGTTGTTGAGAGATTGTTTGTCTCTGAGGGATGGTTTTACTATTCTATTTTTAGATTGACTATTTGTCTATGAGAAGTTGATTTTGAGTGTGGTTTTACTATTTGATTTTTAGATTAATTGTTTGTGTATGAGGAACGGATTAGTAATAATAGAGAGAGTGAAAAGAGCTCCGACCAACGCTCTTTTCTGTGAGATACATCCTTACTTGCTTTATCTCCCCAATTCACTCTCTTTATTACTTACGAGTTTTTAAATTGACTTATGTACGTTTTAGTTCTGAAACCATTATCACATTTTTCTGAACGACCATCAAGTTTCATTTTTTCATACTTATAGTCATACTTTTTTAGGGGTTTCTCTTTTTTCACAGATTCTTTTGAAAAATCATAACTTTTATAATTTTTCTTCGAATCATTAGATATTAAAGGGGTTTTTTGAGAGTTGAGTTCTCTTCGCTCCATGATGAACAAATGAATGTATAATGTTGTGAACTTTTGTATTTATACATTTTTAAACAAGCTTTCGAACATCTCCCGACATAGGATTGTATTGAACAATACGATCGTGAAGAATAAGACAATATGCAGAAGTATTAGCAGGGATATTTTCTCTAGTTTCAAATTCAAGTCTAATATCAACTGGAGCATTTTTCAAGGATTCGTCTTGTTTAGAACAATCAATGACTATAAGGGTCATATATTCCTTAAAATGTTCCTTTGTTATAAAAGGTTCAGGATCTTCGTTGTAATAAGAATTTCGAAATTTAACGAACATATCATACAAGATAGAGTATTGATTATGACTAAAATCAAGATTTAAATTACCATAAGGATAATATTGTGAGTTGAGATAGAGTTTAACATTACTAATATTACAATGATCAAAATAGCTTGCATTATTACCTTTGTGATCTTTATGATTAGTTTGAAAACTTAAAATAATAAATCTAGGTTTCTCTAACTGATTAGAAGTCTTAACCGTCCAAACATGACGATTAGAAGTTGGAAGCTGGGGATACTCATAAAGTTCCCATGTTCTAAAACTCATGTCAATGGATTGATTTTTACCCAGGAAATTTAAAAGATTAATTTTGAATTTATCAGATACAGTTACATAGGGCATTAACCATTCAATTCTTTTCAAAACCAGTTTAAAATCTTCATATTTAACCGGTGCTTCTGGAGTCGCTGCTACGTTAACTTGTAAAACAGCATTCGAATCGTTTCTCGATCGAACGAGAATGAGTTCATGTTTCATATTCACAACAATTTTATTGTAATCATCTGCAAATCCAAAGAGCATGTTCAAAGGTATAACAATATCAAAGTTACCTTCGTTATCCGGAAAATTAGAATTGTTTTCAATTTTCCAACCATTATTTTCTAACATATATTTTTGACTTTGTGTAAACGATAATGCTCCTTTCATAGTACATATTATACCAGGATTTTTACATTTATCAATCTCTACACCATTTAGCTCATAACGAAACTCCTCAAACAGATGACAGATAGCGTTATTAACTAATTGCGTATTGCTTAAACGAGTACCATTTTCAGCAGTAATTTTACCACTAATATGCAATAAGCTTTGCGAAGGAAGAACACACAGGTCCTGATGTTGAATGGATATTCGAATCTCATCGGTATTTTTATACTCGGAGATTGTATAAGGCTGATGAGTATGAAACTCATAATTTTTTACGGAATCGTCGAAGACGATCGGAGATTGAATACTTAGAATTTCGGCCATTGCAACAAAAAATTAAGCAACACCACCACGAATGACTTTTAGTCCTATCCTTTTGAGAAAACTGAGGTTTTTTTGTGTTAACACCTTGACTTTTCGATGTTGACTGATTGACGATTTCCATGTTGATTCGTTTATATATTTTTTCTTTGAATCATAAACAATACCCATTACAAAGATTTAATATGAATTCTAATAGTTATTTCTTCGTCCTGAAAATTGACTAAATTTCCGTCTTGATCAACTACACGTAGTTCTAAGTAATCAATACTTTTTACTGTAATGGGAAGATAAATAATTTTCACAGGTACTTCAATAATTTTGAAACCAGGATTCACTCTAGGGAAAAACTGATGAATAGTATGAACTTTTTGATCGTTTAAATATGATCCACCGACAATGTTACACTCTATTCTAACAGATTGTACTTTAAGAATACTTACAGGTAAGTCTGATTCGTGCTTAATGTTTTTTTCGAGAATTTTTGGTGAAAATCCCAACCATAAACCTATGGAGTCACTCTTTGTAAAGTCGATGGATTCGCTTGACTTTATAACAGCCTGTAATGTATTATTATTTGGTTTCAAACTCAAAGTTATTCCTTTTGGAGCGAGTTCTTTTTGCAAAAATTTTTCTATGTCGACAATGTCGTATGCACCAATAGGAATAGTAATTTCAATATTACCGATATAAAATTTGTTTTTATCTGTATCGATATTTGGAATAGAATTGTAAGTTAAAAACTCAACCAATCCTTGAGAATAATTTTTATCAGGAGATAATTCAATTGGTGGAAAATATCGAGATGTTAAAACTGACGAATTGCCACTGAGTATTAATGACAAAATTCCATCCATGACAGTTGGAATAACAATGAAACTAATAAACTTGAAACTAAGCTTATATAGTTTCAGAAAGAAATTTTAAACACAAGTGACCACAGTTGTATGAGCCAAAATCTTGATATCTATCATAATTATACTTGATGTTTGATGCTCTTAGATATAGCATGAGATCTATTGGTGGTTGTAGGTCACCAAAACTATCTTATCTCCTCGCTTCTTGTATGCAACCCAATGAGTTCCTGATCCTTTGGAATCATCAAAATTTAAAACAGCAGACTCGTTTATGAGAGGTCCTGTAGATGGTAAGGAATCTCGCATGAATACTCCACTAAAATAAAGAATTTTTAACTTTTTAGCATATTGAACGATATCCCAGTCTGATAGTGCCCTTTTTGGCAATTTCAAATTTTCTATGGAGATTTTTTTTTGCTTGCTTCAATGCTCTATAGTGTATAACGTATCGATTCTTGTCTGTTAATTGTGTCATTAATCTCTTTTGCGTGGACCCTGGAGCTGATCCATGTTCTGGACAGAACGGTAGATCTTTGTGATCATCGTGATACCTTTCATTATTAGGACATTCTAAATCAACTTCAAGAATGAGACCAATGCTGCTCTCATCGGGACATTCTTCTAAATTGAATTCGTCAGGATAGTCATCTAGATCAATTTCCTCAGGTTTTTTTACCCACTCAAAGTTTTTATAAGGAAGCGGTTGTGTCATAGCCCATCCTAGAAACGAAAAATAAGTTAATAACAGTAAAAACAATGCAATAATAATCATTTATACCATATAAATTATTTATATCTAGAAAAATTATGTATTTATCGTCTTCATTGGGGTTATAATTTTCTTTTCCCATGTAAATATTGTTAGCCTTAGAGTATCTGTTCGAACATTGACTCACTCCTCCTCGAATACCTACGGTAAAAATGTATTTTATTCAAGTTTATTAAAAAAAAAAAAAAAAAAAAAAAAATTAAAGATCTTTTTACCTCTCTCAATAAACATTAACATATCAATGTCTTGAAGAAGTTCTAGTTCAACTTCTGTATGTTTTAGCATCGCGTTCCAAGTCAACGAGGGTGTCGTTAAAAAATGAGCTGCATCTAATTTATAATATTTCATACATGTCGATCTAAAGTTTTCAAATATACACGCAAGCAACAAGACATCTGTTTTTAAATATACATCTGAATAACCGCCTAAAGTCTTGTCTTTGTTATACATACTCCATACTTTTGTAGCATGTTCATAATCATCATTGCTTATTTGACTATTTGTCAAAGTACTTGCGAACTCTGACGGAGCTGGTAATTTATTCTCTCGTAGCTGTTCAAAACTTTGTATGTACTCATAAGGGAAGACTCCTTTATTTTTCAAAAGTTCAGTATCTGTAAAACCATCTTTGGCAAACTCTTCATCCAATATTTCAAAGTTTTTTGCAATCCCAGCTAATTTTTCTAATGACAAGGGCATAAATCTAAATGAATCAATGAATCTAAAACTCAAATTCATTCCTTGAACATATTTGGTGAAAGAGATATAACGTTCTCCATTCTGTGCTATGATTCGAACGTTTCCTTTTAAAATTTCATCATTTGCAATTTCTTTGATGAGAAAGTGCGAATCATAATTTGAAAGGTTATGTAGTATTATTGGAATATATCTAGCGTTTTTATAGAAAAGGTTGCAAACTTGGTGAGCAGCTCCGCGGTACCTGTAATTAAATTAAACATTTTAATGTTAATAATAATTTTTTTTTTTTTTTTTTTTTTTTTTTCTTACTTTGAAGTGAAGTGACAGTGATCTCTAACCTTAATACAATCTTTAGTAAAAGGTTTTTTACATATATGGCATTTTTGTGCTCTCCTAAAGTTTTCTTTATCGCGTGATGTAAGCATCATAGCCTCATTCGTAGAGAATACTTTTTGAATCTTTGGACACAGTTCTTCTAATGATCTTAAAAACCATTGAGCAGGAGTCTCTTGATTTTCTTCTTCTTGTCGATAACTTCTATAACCATTAAGCTCATTGCTAAAACGATTTTTCACGTAAAATCCAATACTATGTGCTTAATGTTATTGAATTTTGACGGACTTTCCGCTAACTGATTCAGGATGCACTTCTATTTTTTTAAGTAGACATTCTATATCACTATAAATAGTAATTGGTATCCACTCTGCATAGTTAACATTCTTAAAAGAAAGAGTTGCTTCAGCTTTATTTTTAGGTAATGTTATTTTACATTTATTAATGAGTCGACAATCCTATTCATGAGTATCTAGCTTATTTTTTTCATGAAAAAAGTGAATACATCTGTAACAAACATAGATTTTATGGTCTGTTTTAGAGTACTGTCTCCCAAGAAGTTTAGGTAAATTTTTAATCCAAGTATAATGATAATTAAAATTTACCGTTGAGTTTTCGAGACTTTTTTCAATATAATCATCAGCATCTTCGTCAATGTAATACTCTTCAGGATAAACTATCAATAAATGATAGTGTTTATCTTTCTTCTCTGGAGTGAGATAGTAAGGGTAAACTCCAAATTTACCATTTTTTTTTTTAAGAATATAAAGATGTATTGAAATATTAGGATTATTTTTTTCAAAAATTTCTACTTGTTCGGGTGGTGTTGGGAATGACAGTCCTTCAAAATTGACTTCACCTAAAGCTTCTTTATTTTGATATGTCGGAAGATAATAAGTATTTCGCTTTTGAGGATAATATGCTGATAAGACTGCCCATTTAAAGCAAAAATTATCAAATTCGTTTCTCACATTGACAACGGCATGTTTATTTTCAATTGATTTAGGTAGTTTGACGTAAGAACTTCCTCTAATAGGTTCATGTTTGTTTATGTTAATTGTAAGACTAATAATTTGTTTTAAACTCCAACCAGAATCACGTGTCTCAAACTCTTGTATATCACGTTGCAACGGTAAAGAAATTTTCTCATCAAAAAAACGTTCTAGGTTTGACAGAGCAACTACGACTCCATTCACCGTAGAAAAGTATTTTACTTCGCGTTTAGGTGTATTATCCTTCTGAAGCTCAAACTCTGCCATCAACATAACATTAACATTGATTACATCAAATTCTTCAACAGCTTGTTTAACCTTGTCTTGGAAGGGTTTATAAGCATCTACCAAAAAAGAGTCTAAATCTTTATGACCAAGGTTTGATATTACTCCTATAAGCAATAGAAAAAAAAAAAAAAAAAATAGAATTATTGAGTTAAAAAAGTTTATATTAAATAAATAAATAAAATTACCCGCTCGTATACGACGTTCAAAAGCTGAGTCGAAGTCATCATATCGAATATTCTTCTTTTTTATATCTAAATCACCACCACCACCAATTTTTATAGCATGTTCAAATTTATGTTTCAATGATATAAGTTTGATTAAAAAAGTTTCACACTTCTTTTTTTCAGGTCTAGTGAGAGATGGCATTTTCTGTTGTAGAAAATCAATCTCTTGAATTAATATATGAATCTTATTTTGAATCTCGTTTAAGTCTTGATTATTTATAATTATGTTAGAATTTTCAGTAAAATCTTCAATCAATTCTTCGAATCCATCCAATGGATTTGATGATTCATCATCGTTTTTTTGACTCGTTGATTCACTGTCAATATTATTCTCTTCATGACTTTGATACGAGTTTTCTAAAAAATTTCTAAACTTTTTTTTAAGTATTAGAAATTTAGCCAACAAATCGGTTTTATTTTGTACATTGATGTCTGTCAAAATATCAATAGATAGTTCTGTTATAGACAACCACCCCTCAATAACATTGGTTTGAGCAAGACCTGAATTTATTGACACGATTGCACTATTTAAGTGATGCAAAGTATCTAAAATGGTATCCATGGTTAAATTTAGTTATCACTAATCACTAATTTTATTAAGTTAAAAATCACTAATTTTTTATTGAATAACATAAACTTATTTTTATAATTGTAAATCTTCTGCTACTTAAATGTTTATGAATTCACAATAATGAGAGATGATACACTTGAAAGAAGGAGTAGAAAACTGACCGATGAACACTTACTGCATAATATTTGATCAAAGAATGAGGAGGAGAGAGGGAAATAGTTTAGGATAATAATAGGAGGAATAATAAAAATAGCTTAGGATAATAGTTTATATGAGAAGAGAGGGGGAATCACTATAAAAGAAGTTAAAGTTTTACCTATCCATCTAGTTATGTTGAAATTGTTTAACAGTGCAGATCTAAAATGCAGTTTGTTGTAGACTTTCAAGGCTTTCAAAAATCTAGAAACGACTTTATTGTGAAAGAGTTGGCTATTTTCAACTTAGACGATTCTACTCTACCGCTGGTTTTTACTTTTAAACCACCATTTTCTTGGGATAATTTAACAGCTGAAGAAAAATGTACTGCACGTTATTTGCAAAAGTGTTTTCATTGCATTCAATGGAATTATGGTGAAATAGTTTATGAACAATTAACAGATGTATTGAGAAAATATTTAGATGGTGCAAAAAAAATTTTTACCAAGGGAAACATGAAAAAGATTTTTCTTCAAAAAATGCTACCCCAAACGTAAGTTTTAATTACATACTTATTCTAATGCTTATTTATTTAATTTAAATATCAATCGTTTTTTCTTTTTTTAAATTACAGACTAGTAATAGATTTAGAAATCTATGGTTGTCCTTCTCTCAAAAGTCTTGGCTGTTCTAAGGATGATTTTTGCTGTAATCATAAGGATTAATCACCTTTTTTTAAGTGTGCTGCAAAGAACGCTTCTAAACTGAAGTCTTGGATCAATGTTAACAAACCTCGAATAATAGATGACATAGATGAGACTGATGAAGAATGTAATGATTTTTTAAGTTCTTCACTACGATCTTTTTCATATTTTTCATGAAATTGTAAAGATCAAATGAAATTTTAAATAAAGAGAAAGTAAAAAGGAGTATAAAATTGTTTATTTATTTATTTATTCATTATAAGACATTGGTATAAATGTTTGCACATGTATGTATGTATGTATGTATGTGTATAAAATAGTTTTAAAAGCAATTAGTAAAAAAATAGTAATAATAATAATAATAATAATAATATTAATAAAAATAGTCTAAAAATAACGCTAAATATTTTTTTTTTTTTAAATATTGATAAATGAGTTCATGTATAAAATAGTTGAGGCGTTTTTCGTGAGATCGAAAGCGATCTGACGTGACATCTCCGATCTTGATGAAAATTAGCATAAAGTTAGTGTTTGGCATATACATGAACGTGGTAAAATGATTTTTCATAAATCCGCTTATTTTCAAAATGGCGGCCATTTGAAAATTTGGCAAAGAAAAAAAAGCTTGTTTTTTGAAATCTCATAACTTCTCGGGGTTTTAATCGATTTTGATGAAATTTGGTGGGTGATCGGAAAAAAACCTTAAGTTTCTGAAAAAATTATAAAAAAAAAAAAATTCCCATTATGTATGCCAAAAAAAAGAAATTTTTTTTTTTCAGCCAAAATTTGACCCCCGGACACCCTTTTTATTTTTTTTGAAATATTTTTAATTAAAAGTAAATTTAATTAAGAAAATTTTAAGACCTTGCAAATGATGGTATGTCTTTTAGTTTCTGAGATATAATTTTTTGAAGTTGAGGTTACCGAGAATGGAGCTCGCGTGCGCTGCTGCTGCCAAGAGCACCATACTCGGTTTCGTGTTTTGTTTATATTTATTTCTTCTGTATTATGCAACCGATAGGGGGCCTTTACTAAAATAGGTGATGATAAACAAAACCTTGCGATTAACCTTGAGTACTAAAACGTTTGCGCGTGCAAATCTTTGAATTTTAAGTTTAGCAGTGAATTTTTCAGTTTTTGAAATGAGTTCGCAAGCTTGTAAAAAAAGTCGTACGTGCTGTAGTAACCCTTTTAACATGAAGAATCATAAAAAATATGGCGTTACTCTTCGATTGGTTAAAAATGGTGTGAATAATATTTTAGTTTGTAATACTTGTAGAATATACCTCACGAACGGCAAGCGTGGTGTTTCTTTAAGTTTTTCAAGTTTGACGAACTTACCAAACCCTGACGACAATAGCGAAAATTTAGAAATGCAAACGACTCAGTATGATTTAAAAAACGAAAATGAAGTTGCTGAACCAGTCACGGATGATGAGCTTTTTGAAAAAGAAATGGTGTCTGAAACTTTAATTTTAGAAATAAATAAGATTCTTGAGCTTTTAAAAGTTACTCCAATGATCGTAAAACAAAAAAAAATCAACTGTCTAAAGTGCGTGAAATTCAAAATGCATTAAACGAAAAATTGAAAGAAATTTTTGAATTTCAAACTGATGATCCACAAGATTTACAATCACTTGTTAATGAAATCGAATCTAAAATTAGTCAAACAAATAAATCATCAGAAAAAATTAAATATTTGACTATGGCACCAATTACTTGGAGTCCTTCTGAGTTAAAATCACGCTTCTCAGTAAGCTATCACATGGAGGTAAAAGCAAAAAAATTACATGAAGAAGAGGGCATTGGTACCACCTCAAATCCGAGACCCGGTAAAAAGCTCGACACTGCTACTGATAATTTGATAAAGCAATTTTATTATAATGATGACTACAGCCGTGTGATGCCTGGTCAGAAAGATTATGTGTCGGTAAAAAAAGATGGAGTTCGAGTGCACTTGCAGAAGCGTTTATTATTAGGAAATTTGAAAGAACTGTGTTATGCTTTTAAACAAAATAACTCTGATATTAAAATAAGTTTTTCTAAATTTGCTGAACTTCGACCATCGGAATGTATTTTAGCTGGAGGCAAAGGCACTCATTCTGTTTGCGTTTGCAAAATTCACCAGAATGTGAAACTTATGATTGCATCTCTTTTTTACAAGATTATAAATCAATTCTTCCAAAAATTGTATGCAATCCTGCCACTCTTTCTTGTTACTCAAATGAGTGTTCAAATTGCCCCGGAGTAACTTGCATAAAAAATGTTTTAAGGGAGTTATTTGATAAAAATTTTATTGACACTGTGACCTACAAAAAGTGGACGTCAACAGACCGTTCTAATTAAGAAACGCAAATAGATAGTATTGATAAATTTATTGAAAAATTTTGTGTTGAATTATTAAAACTTTTACTACACGACTTCGTTACAAAGTCACAAAGCCAATACTTGGGTGGACTTAAAGCGAATTTGGAACCAGGAGAATTCTTAGTACTTGGTGATTTTGCGGAAAACTTTACATTTGTTATTCAAGATGCAATCCAAAGTTATCATTGGAATAATGCTCAAGCAACGCTTCATCCCATAGTGGTTTATTATAAAAAAGATGACCAGTTACTTCACGAATCATACGTCGTGATTTCTGATTGCTTGCAACATGATGCTATCACTGTAAATTTATTTATAAAAAAGTTTATTGAACAGCTCAAGTTAAAACATACACTCATTAACAAAATTAAATATTTTAGTGATGGAGCGGGTTCACAGTATAAGAACAAATCAAATTTCATTAATCTTACTCATCATTATAAAGACTTCAAAATTAAAGCTGAGTGGCATTTTTTTGCAACTTCACATGGCAAAAGTCCATGTGACGGAATCGGTGGTACAGTTAAGAGATCAGCTACCAAAGCTAGCCTACAACGTCCTGTTGGTGATCAGTTAACTACTCTGTTATCTCTTTACGAATGGGCCAAAGAAGCGCTACCTAATATGACTTTTATCTATGGTACTGAAGCCGAGTATGAAAATCACACAAAATATTTGAAACCACGTTTTGACAAAGCCAAACCTTTGCCTGGATCAAGAAGTTTCCACTGCTTTATTCCTATGAATGAAACGAGAATTTCTTGTAAATCTGTTTCAATCTCAGATCAATCTCAAGAATTTGAAATTCAGAAAAAAAAGAAAAAAAAGGTGACCCCTCGATTGAAAACAAAAGCTTTTAATGGAAAACGTGGGCGAAAATCCGCCGCGTCTCAAAAAACCGCAGCAGGCAACGGAAAAAAACGATCAAGACGCACTCAACCCTAATTTTACTTAACATGTGAAGCCATTTTTGTATTATAAATGTTGATGGGAGCCCGACGAATGAAATCTGTAAACAAAATTTGACATAAATTATAAAAAACTTACTTTAGCAACAGATTTTTCATTTCACTTTGTATAAAAACTGCAGAAACTAAAAATGTTCAAAATACTGTAAATTTGAACATTTTAATTAACAAAGTCGTATATTTAAACAATTTTAAAACATAAAAATTAATATTTTTTGAGATACAATGGTTAAACTCTATGTCGGAAAGGCTTTAGTAGTATGGTGCTCTTGGCAGCAGCAGCGCGCGCGAGCTCCATTCTCGGTAACCTCAACTTCAAAAAATTATATCTCAGAAAGTAAAAGACATACCATCATTTGGAAGGTCTTAAAATTTTCTTAATTAAATTTACTTTTAATTAAAAATATTTCAAAAAAAATAAAAAGGGTGTCCGGGGGTCAAATTTTGGCTGAAAAAAAAAAATTTCTTTTTTTTGGCATACATAATGGGAATTTTTTTTTTTTTATAATTTTTTCAGAAACTTTAGGTTTTTTTCCGATCACCCACCAAATTTCATCAAAATCGATCAAAATCCCGAGAAGTTATGAGATTTCAAAAAACAAGCTTTTTTTTTCTTTGCCAAATTTTCAAATGGCCGCCATTTTGAAAATAAGCGAATATATGAAAAATCATTTTACCACGTTCATGTATATGCCAAACACTAACTTTATGCTAATTTTCATCAAGATCGGAGATGTCACGTCAGATCGCTTTCGATCTCACGAAGAACGCCTCAGTTATAAAAGCAGTCTTGAAAAGTATAACAAAAATAGTGTTACAATAGAACAAAAAAGTATAAAAATAATGCTAAAATAGAAAAATAAAAAATAGTTTCAAAATAGCATGAAAATTAAAAAAAAAAAACTTTAATTATTTATTCATCTACTCAAAGATATTGATCAATATGTTTAAAATAACTAGAAAGCAGTTTTTAAAAGTATAACAAAATAGTGTCAAAATTAAATAGAAAAGTATAAAAATAATGCTAACATAGAAAAATAAAAATAGTAATAAAATAGTATTAAAATAGTGCGAAAAATTTTTTAAAAATAATGCTAAAAATAGAAAAATAAAAAATAGTATTAAATAGGCGCAAAAATTTTTAAAAAATATAGTAAAAGTATAAGAAAAATAAAGAGTGCTTGACAAAGCGTCAATCACTCTTTACTTTTTTTATCTTTCTTCTGTTTCTTATGTTTTCTTTTTTCTTCAGTTAGTTCTCTTTTCATCTTTCTTTTCTTCTTTCCATCTTCTTCTCCTGCTTCTGCTTCTGCTTCTGCTTCTGTTTTCACCGATGATGTATTTTTTTCTTCTTCTTCTGCTTTCTCGACTATACTTGTTTGATCTATGAGTTCGCGCAACTCATCTGTTAAGTCTTTTGCTTCCTCAAAAGAATCACCAGTCTAAAAAAAAAAAGAAAAGAAAAAAATTGAGTTAAAAATTTATAAACTATTATTTTATTACATAAGAAAAAAATTAAGAACTTACCGATTTTTTTAATTCTTCTTGTTGTTCTTGTTGTTTTTGTTGTGCTTGTTGCTCATGCCCCTGAGCATACTCAAATGCTTTTTGAATCTAGACAAATTATACAAATATTATTTATAAGATACAACTTTATAATATATAATTTTAAAATATATTTTATATGAAACTTACTATATTTTTTGTGTTTGCATTAGTTGATTCAACTTTAAGTCTTTGTTGTTGACCAACTGCATGTAACTGTAAAAATTGATTCGTTAGTCTTATTTCAATTAATGATTCAAAAATTAATAGTTTTACTTACTTTTTCTAAAACTTCTTGTTGAATTGCAAGTTCTGAAGGTATTTTAATATCCGATTTTATACGTATATTGTTCTATGAAAAAAAAAAAAAAAAAAATTGAATTACAAATAATTAAAAAAAGTAAAAACAATAATTTTACCTGATTAAGACTAGACTTTTCAATGGCTTTCGGGTCCGAAAAACTCATTGTTAAGGAAGGAGTGATTTTCACTCGTTTCTTTACAGTGTTTTTCTTCTTGGTCATCTTTTCTGCGGTCGCCTTGACCGCATCTATGAATGGTGAACCATCCGCTGGAAAATAAATTTATTCATTTTTATTATATTAATATATTCAATGATTATTAGTGTTATTATTATTATTTTTTTTTTTTATTACCTTTTTTTCTGCATGAAATCTTAGTATTTTAATGTCTTCAAGCATTCTACTCAAAATGTTGAATATTCCACATTATCGTAGCCGTACTAAAATAAAATTATTATTATTATTATTATTATTATTATTATTATTATTATTATTTACAATTGTTATGAATTTATTTAAAATTACTTACTTTGTTCTAGTACTGTCTTCAATTCAGAGTCAGCTTTTAATTGTTCTGCAACTGAAAAAAAAAAAAAAGTTATTTATATTTTAGTTTATAAATATAAAATAACTTACTTCTTATCCTATTTTCACCACTTATCGACTCGTTCAGTTTTATAAGATCCCTTTTAACTGAAACAGAAAAATTTTTTTTTTTTTTTTTTTCATTAATTTTTAATATAAGTTAAATAATTTGTTAGACTCACTTGTGTCAAGTTCTTTATTAATTTTTGCCGATGTCTTAGCTTCGTCATCTGTAACTAGAAAAAAAGTAAGAGTTAAAAAAAATTTAAGTTAGAGTTGAATTAATTTATTCATTTTACTATACCTTCATTTATCTTTTTATCTACTCTGATAATTTGATTATTTATTTTCTTTAACAATTTATTGAATCCTTTTATGTCAATAGTTTCATTTTTATTAGAGGCTGACGACGATGACGATCCTGATGAATCAGACGACGAGGAACCAGAGGACGACGATGATCTTGATATACTCCTTGATCTACTTTGATCACAGTTTGCAGATCCTTCCACACTAGAATCTAAATTTTCACTTTTTTTTTCTGAGTCCATGTTCACAGGAGTTATAACAAAACTAAAAATTTGTTAACTTCTAAAAACTTTACCGACACAAACTTTCCGACGGACGACACACAACTGTGGCATGAAAATCATCTCGCGAACTTTATAATAAGACAAATTAAAAAAAGAAAACAAAAGCCACTGCCCTATGAATCCCTTCCATAGGAGAAACGAGAAGGAAATTTTATCCAAAGACAAAACATTTTAAAGATCGAGCTACTGTTATTCGTCTTCAAGCGATAAGACGACACAGCATCCTGTATCGATGTCTTGAATTTTGCTCTATAGCGAGTTAAAAAAAGAAAACAAAAACTATTCCATTGTTCACTATGACATTTTCCACGTGACGGGTGAAAAAAGAATTTTATCCCGAGACACAACATCCTGTTGGTTACTATAGTCAAGATGCATTTTCGGTTAAACATTTGACTAGCTTCACGCGTATATAGATATAGAAGTGCATTAGCAGCAGAAGCTTTTTTAACCTAAAACCCATATCTTTGTTTTTTATCAATACTTAGAGAAACCGAATGGATGATTTAATTAATTCTATGTGATTCTTGTGCATTCTAGTTAAACTGACAAATATTCTGAAAACCTGATCACATGTAATTATGTAAAAATTTTATAAAAAATGTGCTCTCCCATAAGACTAAGGGTTAAATCGACGCGATGTTAATATTCAATTACTCAAAAACGAAAAACCCTCTGGTTCTGAAAATTTAGTGGCATCATTTTTTAATATTTATCTTCGACTTTTTAAAGTTTTAGATTTTTAACACATCTCTTTCTAGTTTGTGTGGTCCTACCTTAACACCTGTGCTTATGGGAGGTGTACAAGAATCTGTAAAAAAATTAATTGCTTGCTCAAAAATGCAGAGACCTTAAAAAAAAAATATGAGTCAGTAGCTAAGAAGCTTAGGAATCGATTTTTCAAATAAAAACTAATGGTTGGAGGGCATTTGAAAAATAAATGTATCCAAAAGTACGAAAAAATTGTTATATATAGATATACTGTACGGCATCATGCTAGCAGCGAACGTAACCTCAAATCTTTGCAAGCAGCTGATTCCCGACTATGAGCCTGCTTGGTGGTATACCTATATATATTTCAGATTAGTGTACATCCTTAAGTTGAAAATCCAATTGAAAAATATCTATACAAAAGTTTAACCCATATTTTTAATTTCAGAATTAGGATGTTCTGAAAAATTTGACGTTAAGCATCGCTAGTGTAAACTTGACTCGACTTCAGTAGTTTCCCTACCCCTAAAATCCAGCTGGATATCCAGCTGAAATTCCTGCTGAATTTCAAAAAAAAAATTTTTTTGTTTATATTGCTTAAATTCAAGTTATTATTCATTTTTCAATGATTTAAAAAAAATTGAACTCCAGCTGGATTTCTATCTAGACAAATCCAGCTGGAAAATTTTAAAAAAAATTAGTTCAATTTTTTCAAAATCATTAAAAATTGAATAATAACTTGATTTTAAGCAATATTAACCAAAAATTTTTTTCAAGTCGTCAAATTGGAACCGAAATCTAGCTGGATCTTCGGGGTAGTGTTGTCATGGGCCCAGCTGTTCGATTATGTTTGTCGGTGGGGAATCCTTCGCCAATACACACAGTCAAACATCTTTTCTCATGCAAAACTTCTAGGAGTAGAGTCAAATTGACTCTAGCGACGCTTAACCTCAAAGAGTATTGGGTTTGAAAGGGGTGTCAAAGTGGGGGTAGGAGGGGGAATATTGTAATAGATTGAAGGAGGAGTATTTAAATGAACTGTAGGACCTACAGTGTAGGTGTAAAGTTAAAGATACTAGTTTATTCGATTGACATTACATTGTGACTGAACTCTAGTAAGAGAGTTTCTCGCGGTATATATAACGCTAGATCAGCGTGTCAATAACCCGCAGGCTATCTTTTTTGCTAACTACGCTTTAGCACTTTTAACATTCTTTCTGGGTTCATTCACTCTCATAAAATGCATACATCACAAATATGACATATAGTTATGACTCAAAAATGTCAGCGGCCGCAGCCGGTTTACCATTGAATCTTATGAGTGTCTGTTAGTTTTTTAAGAAAAATGATTGGTATACAAAATTTCTTCTACCCCTCCTGTTTTTTTTTTTTTTTTTTTTTTTCACTATTTGCAGAAAATTCTTATGACTGAAACATTTTTAGGTACTAGAATATTATAAAATGAGCTTTTTCACTTGCAAGGGTACGGCGCCCGCACGCCGTTTTCTTGCCAAAGTACCGTAAGCGACCCCTGTAACCCGGCAAAACCTCTTTTCATTTAAGGGCTCGAGGCCACTCGTGTTCATCGCTAAGCTGGCGTAGGGGAAGCCGAGAGAGTATCGGTGCGCGAGCACCCGAGACCCTTCCAGGTAGCTAGGATAGCGAGACCCCCCCTAGAGTGCCGAATTTTTTTTTCTGTTCGATAGTTTTATTAAAATTTAAACTCGTCGAAATCACGATCCGATCAGGATCAGCTCCGCTGCTGTCCAGATCGTCGAGATCGAGTTTATCGATTGATCCGGTGGATCATCTGGTTCGTGTTCGGAGTGGCAGCCCTGTAAGTACCCTCGTGCCATCGGTGAGCACGCATCACCAGGGCTCACCCACTAACCTAATTAGCGGTGATTTTCTCACGCAGCGAACGGGTAGGTTCTTTGGAACCCAGTGGTGCCAAGCCCGAGTAGTGATAACAGAGGAAAAGTCCGTAAATAGCGGCCAAGGTCACACACTTGGTGCAGCAAAAGCGGATGGTCCTAGACCTCCTCTATCACTGCGAATCCTTAGATATACTCCTGATGTCTATGCGTTATTCTTGAGTTAAAGAAAAGAATAAAAAACCCTGTGCTAATCTAGGATAGTCTTTTTTATCTTAATTCCCATTTTATTCTTCGTGAGGTGATCGCGCAAGTGGCCCTTATGGAAAAAACCAGTGTAAACACCGAATTTTCAGTGTTAACACTGATTTTTCGGTGTAAACACTAGATTTTGAGTGTTAACACCGAAAGTTCGGTGTTGACACTCAACTGTTGGGTGTTGACACCCACAATTGGGAGTTTACACCCAATAGGTTCAGTGTTAACACCAAAGTTAAGTGTTGACACTCAACTGTTGGGTGTTGACACCCACAATTGGGAGTTTAAGCCCAATAGGTTCAGTGTTTACACCAAAATTAAGCGTTGACACTCGACTGTTGGGTGTTGACACTCGCAATGGGAGTTTACACCCAATATGTTCACCGTTAACACCGAAGTTAAGTGTTAACACTTAAGTTTTGGGTGTCAACACCCACACTATTGCGAGTTTATACATAAAAGGTTTAGTGCTAACACCAAAGTAAAGTTATAATAATTATGGGTATTACACCTAAAATAATTAGTGTTTACACCAAAGTTTAAAGTTAGTTGGAATGTTACACTCAAAATGGAATTTTGACGCTCAATCCGTTTTTAATAAAAAATTAATGAAGAATTCAATAGATGATATGCTTAATCACTAGGATCAAAAATAAATACCATAACTGGAAATTCTTTATTATTGCACAGATATATCGTGAGTTCGTCGTGTACTATAAAGTAAGTACAAAACGTCTGAGACAGTAATTGAAATACAAAAAAATGAAATTAATTACTAAAAATTATTCCAGAATTCGAATAACTCATTAAATTTTTATCGTCAAACATTTAAGTTTTTTTTTAAAGTAATTTGTTCAAAATTCATTTTTTTATTTAGAAAATTACGTCCGAACTGAAATAATGAAAAAACCCTTGTAAAAAATACATGAACCTTTAAGTTAAGAACTAAAAGTATATATTCGGCCAAAGGAGCGGTAAAAATGATTATTTTAGAAAAAAATAGTAACAGACAAAAAAATGAAAATATTTGAAATTTTTTGAAACCAATCATTAGTAATGCAATTATGACAAAAATAATAATAATTTTTTAACATGCTTTTATTTAAAAAGTACTATATTTTGACGTACTTATTAAAAATTCACATCAAAAAATCACATTCAAAGAATAAGACTCGATTGCTCGGAGAAGACCCCCAGGTACCCCCGGCATCGGTAACCTGGATGGCCAAGACTGCACATTAACGTATCGACATTCAAACTTATACTGTCTATAAAATTTTAGACCTCTAAGTCTCGTAGGCTCAAAACTATAGTGCTATTGGCAGATTAGGACTTACGACGTTGATGACGCGATCGAAACTTTGTGAATTAAAGGAAATCATGAGAATAAATATAATTAATAATAAAAAGTTCAAATCAATTTATCAAAAAAGAAATAAGGTGGTTTAATTGTTTTAATCTCTGCCAAAAAAAAATAAAAAAATGAATTTTTATGAAAAACTCCCGAATTTCGGGTGTTAACACTGAAATTTTTATTTTAATAATTGTTAATATAGTTTTTATAAACAAGTTAAAAGTAATTTTTTTTAATCATATGCAAACTAAATAATCAAAAAAAGTTTGTTTTAATGTTTATATATTATTTTAAACATAGTATTTTCAATCAAGAGCGTGGCTAAGTGGATAAAGTGGTCGGTAAATTTTCGTCAACTTGAAGATCGATGGTTCGAATCCCCATGAGGCTAATTTTATTTTTTTTCGGTTTAGTGTAACACTCCTTTGGGTGTTACACTCCATTGGGTGTAACACTCCATTTGGGTGTAACACCGCATTGGGTGTGCGAAATCACACCCAATGCGGTGTAGAAGTTCGGTGTTATTTTCAGTGTTATTTTTCGGTGTTTACACCGATTTTTTCCATAAGGGGGGGGTTGTATTATAAAAAAAAAAATAGCTCACTGTTTCATTAGTTGTTAACTCATTATTTATTGATTCATTTTGTAAGAAACTGCAAAATAAACTAGTTTAAGTATTGTGTAAATTTACCATAAAAAAATCTCGGTGAGATTGAATAATTTGTACTATTTTTTTTTTTTGAGTTTGATACATTAAAATTTAAATTGAATGAATTCTTTTGAGTTTATCATTGACTACTCCTAGGGCCAACTCCATAAGTAATCCTAAATTTTTTATCTTTTTCTTTCACCTATCTCTAATAATTTAAATAATCAAACTGTTTAAAACCTAAATCTTATTTTATTGCTAACTATTCATATGAAAATTTTCTCTTATTATTCTCATACGAGTAGACTATTTTATTCTCACGATTAATTTTATAAGCAAAGTCTTGTCTGTACTGCCAATAGTTATCTTTCATGAAGATTTGGCGTTTTTTTTATTAATTCAATTATTATTATCCTCGTTTTGTTTTAGAAATAAACATAAAAGTAAATTAGTAACAGTCGTTATACGCGGTAAAGCGTGTTATTTTCTGTGTCAACAACAATAGCTACGCTTTCATGGTACCCTTGGTGAAACCCGAGGAATGCGTAAACACATAGATGTAATTTTGCATTAAATTTTGCCTAATATTCCCCGCAGGATGGCGAAGTTTTTTTTAGGGCATGAATAAATTCAATTTTTCCGCATAAATCGCGGTGGTACCCTCGAAATCTTTTATGTTGAGTCTACTCTTAATAAATAAAAACGCTATAATAAATAAATTGTTCGCCCGCGAACGTATTAGTGTCGAAAGTAGAACTAAAGATCACAACTCGGAAGAAATCGCGTGCGTTCTCGCAAGGTTAAATTCCTTGGAGAACGAAATTGCAAAAATAAAGTTCGAAAACTTATTGTTGGAAGATCGGCTGCGCGACTCCGAGCAAACCGTTGTTGATTTGCAAAATCATTTCGACGAAGACTCGAGAGAGACAGAGCGAGTAATAGAGAGCAACTACGATAAAACTACTCTCATGCTCAGAAAAATTCACAGCAACGTGAATTTTATTAAGACCAATTGTGATAGGCTAGCTCTATGGGTGAACGCGCTAGAAGGTCGCGACCTTTCCGAGGAAGATTCCGAGGAGGGGGGCGATCGGTGATCGGTGATCGGTGTCGGATGTTACTCTATTATTATTTTTTTTCTACTCTATTTTTTTTTGCATTCCAAGCAAGGTCATGGTCACATGGTCAAAGTTTTTTTTTAATAATATTAGTTTTTTTTCTTCATGACGATGAGACAGTGAGTTTTTTTTAGAAAAAGAATTAGAATAACATTACACGCTTGCATTAGATTTTTTTTTGCTGGTTTTTCGCAAATAGAGACGCTTGGGCATATAGCTAATCGGGCTGTTGTTTGGAAAGTGGAAAACGTTTTCCACGAAGCCGGCGTCGCAAGCGCTCATGTTGATTGTATAAAAGTATTCTTTCACTTGAAAATTTAATACCCGGGTTTGGGGTGCTGATTATAAACCTCACCTTGATGAAAAAAAATAATAATAAATAATTTTCAGACTCGGATTGTTTATTTTCCGAGTGTCACGTCACATACTAGACTCCAATACAAGTGTCTATTGTAAGCCAACTTGGCCTAGCGAGCTAAGCGCGCGCCTCTCACGCGGAAGGCCTGGGATCGATTCCCGGCAGTTTCGCTCGAGCAGCCGTGGCGAGCGCACGCGTTCCGCCGCTCCGTCCCGCTCTTGTCCCTAACCTCAAGCCACATCGTGTCGTCAGTGATCATTTCACGACTTGCTGATAGTGAAATTGGCATACCAAGGCATCGGCTCGGGCCGATCGCCCCCGCTTCCGTTTTGACAGTATCTGAGGCGCCCTCGCCCTCTAACCCAGTAATGGGTGACGACAATTCATCGGACGGCGCAATGCTCATAGATAACGACGCCGCCATAAATAACACCGCCTCGATACCAGTTGACAGCAAATCCCAGCAACAGGTGCCTCCCGTGCTTGACAGGGGAGAGCTATCAAAATTTTTGATGAACGCGGCACGGTCTTCTGCTCCTCGCAGAGGAAACGCATCCATCTCGGCCATTGAGAAGATGTTTAGGCAAACTAAGAAAGACTTTGGCAGGAGTAAAATGTCGCCCGTCACTCCTAACCTGTCCCTCAAGCGCAACCGGCCGAATGATTCGTCCGATAACGACTCGACATGGGAGCTCCCCAAGAGAGTCTCGAAAGTTCCACACATTGATCCCGGTGGCAGCCCGCAGCTGCCCACAGTAAACATGTTTGCACCTCTCCGAGGAATCCCGCAAGAGATAACCTTCGAGCACCCGCAGCCCTCGACCACAGGGCTGAGGAGAAATGGCGCCCAGAGCCGTTTACCAGCTCAGCGACCGTCCGTCAAACCGCGGAATAAACCCACGCCCACAGTTGCTACTCCGCTCTCTCCGGAAGAGGGCGCAGCCAACAGTCAGACCAAACCGCTGGCCCGTACCGTCAGCAGACGAACTCGACCACCACCGCTGTATTTGTCGGGCACCAACATCAAGCAACTCGTTGACCTGCTGAATTCCAAGATGCGCAGGGGCGACTACTTCGTAAGACAGAACGACGCCGACAACCTAACTGTTTTCGTCACGACGATGGATAATTTTGCCGTCGCAAAGGAGCTCCTCGCGGAAAATAATTGCCAATTTTTCACTTACACTCCAAAGAACCTGAAGCCGAAAAATTATATTCTGAAAGGCATCCGCGGGAACTACACCGCTACCGAAGTAGAAGCCGATCTCAAAGCCATCATCACGACAGGAATCGAGATAAAAAAAGTGTCTCAGATCTCCTTCAAAAACGGAGGTGGTTCTGCAGTCACCTTCCTAGTACAGCTGTCCCCCAACAGCGAGGCCCGCGTCCTGACGAGAGAGAGATACATACTACATCAGAAAATACGCTGGGAGAAACTAAAGAGACCGGACCTCTCGCAGTGCTCTAACTGCCAAAGGCTTGGCCACTCGGCAGTCAACTGCGCCATGCCATTTCGCTGTGGCCGCTGTAAAGAAAATCACGGAAAGGAGGAATGTAAAGTGCCTAAGAACGCCCAGGACAAGAGTACACTCTACTGCATCAACTGTGACGAGTACGGCCACGCGGCCTCGTATCAAGGCTGCTACTACCGTAAATTCGCTAATACCTGCAAGAGCGAGAACGATTCCTCACATCAGGCCACTAGGCATTCGAGGGTCGACAGAATCTTAACACGCCCCGGTCCCGCGCCGTCGGCACACCCGGCCCCGAACCAGTGACATACCCCTTGAGGCTGGGCCTCAAGCTTCCCGGGTAGTAATCCGAATGCTGGAAGCCCACCGAGCACGACTCCCCCGGACACCTCTGCGGCCAACCTGGAGGCCAGAATCATCACCGCTATTAAAGGACAGTTAGATAGTCTCTTTGCTCTCGTCAGAGAGAATGCCTCGAGGATTGACATCCTCTTCCGACACGCAGATCTCAATGATGGCTCCTCGTAGCCATACATCTTCGACTGCCGATAACCCAAGTCACTCACCGCCCGAGCAGCACCCGGGTGCACTCAAGATAGCATCCATCAACGTCAACTCGCTCATCTCACTGAGCAAGAGGTACGATTTACTCAATTTCACTATAGATAACGGTTTAGATGTAGTGCTACGGTGTGAGACTAAACTCTGTGCGCGGTATAAACTACAGTTTGCAGACTACACCTTCGTTAGAGTCGATCGAGACACTGAATGCAAGGGCGGAGGCACAGCAGTGCTGATTACAAACACGATTCCCTTTGAGAAGATCTACGTGCCCTCCTCGAGAGGCAACAAGATAGTAGAGTTCCCGATTATTAAGATTAAGTTCGATTGCCGCAACCTTTACTTAGTCGCGCTGTACGCGAACAATGACGCGGACCATGCTTTCACGGACGAGCTCGACGCGCTTTTCGGTGGCCTTAACCTACAATCCAGCGACAACCTCTACGTAGTGAAGGGAGACTTCAATGCCAGACACACCGCCTGGGGCGACGCTGTCAACAAAAGGAAGGGAATCCTACTCAAGAGATGGGTCGATAACGAGGGGCTCATCTACCGAGCCAAGGTCCTCCCTCCTGCCTCTCCATCTTTCCCGTCGGCGTGCTCTTACCTCGACTTATGCATCATCGACCGTAGATTGACAGTCACCGATCTCGAGCAAGACAAGTTAAGGGTGCTGGACTACAACAGCGATCACAAGGCACTGGTCTTCACCATCAGCACGCGGTCTATCATTGACTACTGCGACCCGTCCGCATCGTACAGGTTCGCCTTCAAAAAGACCCGATGGGCTAGATTCGAGACAAATCTATATATATGTATATTATAAATATATATCTCCCTTTATTATATTTCCGTTTTTTATTTTGATCCCCTAAATTGAATCCCCTAAATTGGATCTTCGAAAATTTGAAATTCTTAAAAACACGGTCATAACCCAGTTAAATATCGTACTTTTTTAATCTCCCAATTTTTTAATGCGCCCTTCGACGAATATGTGTATTGTGCCAAGTATGTAACGACCACTGGAAGTTGTGAACGGTTACAAAAAAACAAAACCCATCGCTATCATCTCGCTGATCTGATATGTTAAATAAATACAAGATCCTTTCACATTCTTGTTGAGAAAACAACGCATCGAAGTATTGGATCAATATTATAAACAACCATACCTCCTTCGAAGAAACAACACATAAATGTGTTCAAGCAATACTGGATTCAATGACATTCGAAAATACAACGCATCCATGTATTAGATCAATTCTAGATTTAGCCACAGTCACTTTAAAGAAACGACACACTAATGATTTCAAAAATCAAAAAGTAGACCAGAATAAAAATTAATCAGGAATCAAAACTTGTGCAGTACGAGAAATTTTTTAGGGTCATCAAGGGACACGTAAATGGGCAGATTTGCGCAATCCCAAGCGAGCTGGTTAGATAAGCGAAATACGTTATTTTAGTGAGAGCTAATCATTTAAGTAGGTTCAGGTTGATAAGGTAGATGAGGTTCGTTAGGCGGAAGTTTTGGGGAAGAAGGGTGGGAGGGTTTCTTATCGCACATAAAAATATTAATAGAGCTTTTTCAAAATTTAAAGTACTTCAACAAAACTTGAAAGTTAGCGACTAATTTAATGAATAAGGTGAGTAGAATTTGTTGGTAGATTGGCTGAGATAAGTTCGGGGGATGAAATACGGTATTTGAAGTAAATCAAATTAGTGAGGTCAGTAATGTGGATTAAACTAGGTCAGGTAGTTGAAGATGAAAAGCAAGTATAGTTAGTTAATATGGGTGGGGTTAATATGGCAGGGGGTACCCCCCCGCGCGCGCGCGCGTGTGTGTGTGTGTGTGTGTGCGTGCGTGTGCGTGTGTGTGTGTGTTTGTGTATTTATTTATATAAATAATACATTTACATACTTTATAAAAATTCTAAATCTTAGTCACCTTATATGAATAAACAGTACTTACAAAAAGAATTCAAAAAAATAATCTGCTTCAACTTTAATGAGAAACTATACGTCTCGCACTCACCGATACTGCTACATGCAGAATTATGTACGTGCAATAGGCTTTGAATACAAATTTTTGGAAAATTAGCTTGTTTAGATACTTTGAGAGTTTTTTGTGGTTTTTAGCTAATTTTCCAAAAATTCCTGTTCAAAGCCTATTGCACGTACAGAATTCTGCAACCTCACATTCTTTTGTTTTTTCATGAGTTTTTGAGAAAAAATATCCTGAGATATCGTTTTAATAAAGTTGTTGATGTACAATTAAAGTTTAAAAAAGCCAAAAAACCCTAAAAAATGCTTTAAAAAATCCTCTTAGCCCAGGGTCAAACTCATTAAAAGTAAAGTTAAGAATATTTTTCCTTGAAAGTAAATGAAAAAAAATAAATAGGATGCGATGTTGCAGAATTCTGTAAGTGCCATAGGCTTTGAATAGGAATTTTTGAAAAATTAGCTAAAAAACCGAAAAAGTGCTAAAAAAGCCATATGAGATATATGGCAAATCGATATCAGGGTCCAATTGGACGGAATTATTGATGGATTTCTTCACTTTTTAATATTAGAAAACGATCCCTAAAGTTTCGTTAGGAACAGTGACCCGCAGGGTGTAGCTTCTCCTTGTTAGTTGCAGGTTGCAAAGGATATGCGATGAATTTGGTGTTAAAAATTTTTCTTTTAATATCGTTTTTTTGAAAATGAAAGTAAAAAATTATGGTTTATTCACTTGCAAGATTAACATTTGAGCGAAAACTCAAAAACGCTTGCACGTCGTATGAGACTAGTAAAATTTAAAAAAAAAATCATCTTTCGGCAGTTTTATAAAAAAAAAAAAAAAAAAAACAACAACAAAATTCACTGTTACTCTACCGAGAGATGATCTTTTTTAATTTTATTCGTCCGTTCGTATCTGTTCAAAATTCACCGCCTTCTTTTTCACCACGACGTTGGTCAGTTGAGCGACAGACGCACGATTCGTCCCAGCTACCGACATCCGCCCGCACCAATCGTGCTGCAACCGTGATCGCTGCATCCATGCGTCACGGGACTCCGCCGATCTTCAACCCGCCGTTGAAGATCTACTCAAAATCACCTACCTTTTACTGAGGCAGAGGGACTCCCAGCCAAAACGGCGAGTTCTCTCTGCTCTTTTGTATATAGTTGATAAATAAACATAGTTAGTCTCAGCATAACCGACAAGTGTTGTGCTTTTACACACCCTAAATTCACCCTTTCCACTTCCCTCGCGATCTTTTTTAAAATACTCTTTTTTTATACAGCCCTGTTGAATGTCCACACGTGTGAGCCACGCGTGTGGCACACGCAGGGGTGTTAACATAACTAATGTCGATAACTAAATAGCGTTCCAGAGGTAAGTAATGTAAGTTATTGAAAACAAAGTTGTGAAAAAGGCTTTAAGCGCATGTTTGTATATCGCCGCTGGTTCGCAAATCGCAAGTGCGAAGACAAACTAAAAAATAAATAAAACTGTCGGGTAGCGTAATTGTCAAGCAGGTATAATCTCAAATAAATCGCACAACGGAAAAAAAAAAATTAAGTTGAAAAAGGTTATTAAGTTGGAACAAGTAAAAAGCTGCTTTCATGAGATGTAAACAAAAGAGGAGTTGAAGGTTAGAATACTGCTGCAAGAAAAATTAAACTTTGTAGATATTATAATAACGTGTCTGCTTTTTAACATTATAATAACGTACTTGCAAAATTCAACATTTAGAAAAACAGTTTAAAGAATTGTGAGTATTGACGTAATAAAAATAAGTGATATTTAAAAATTCGCCAGTATCTGAAAAAAAAAATTTTTTTTCAGTTGTCTTGGATTGATGTTGAAAAATAACAGCTATATATTCTAAAAAGCACCTTTGGATAAATGTAATCTTAAAACAGGTAATCTTAGAACAATATTTACAAAGTCTCAATGGTAATTTTATACTATTTTTAACGCACAATAATATTAACTTTGAAAACTGTATAGAATTTATGAGAAAACAATAACTAAATTTTTCAAAATGTTTATAAGAATTTCATTTAATTTTTTTTTTTTTTTTCTTTTTTCACTACATTTTGTTTATTATCGGCAACCTCTCTCAATACTTCATTTAAAACAATTACAATTAAGTTTAATAATATTGTTAACTGCTTTTAACAGTATATACAACTTTAAACCTCGTTTTCATGTACTGTTTAAACAGAAAAAATGCCAAGAAAATTGGACCCAATAAAATTTGTTAAACTTCGAACCAGTAAGAGAGTTAACAAAGGATGGAGAAGGAGATATAATAGGATGTCGTTGTCTAAGATGTAGATCAACTTTTAATAATTTCTCAACCAATTTTAAGAAATTACATCTGTAAGTAAAAGAAATTTATTTTTCTCATTATATAAGAGTTTGTTAATAATGAAATAATTTTGAATTTAATTGTTTTGACAGAATTAAATGTTTACAAACAGAGGAAGAGAATGATGAAAATATTTCTGAAAATTCACTCACTCATGCAGATTCTAATGAAGAAATTAGTAATGATATCGCAAGGAAGAGACAGCGCAAAGATCTCTCACCAATGTTGTTCGACAAGGTATTAATTAAATTCAAGTTGCAGATTATATTAACAGTCTGAATCATAAATAGTATATAAACTTTTTAATTCTAACATAAATTTGAGTAAAGTTTTTGTAAACTTTTGTTATACTCTTTAAAAATTTCATGATCTTTTTTTAATTTTTATAATGGAACCTTTTTAAATGTATCCATGAAATAGCTGAATAGTAAGTTACGCCGCTCTATCAAGATGTATTTTTTTTTTTAATGTAATTTTAAGTTTAAGACTGTTACAGTCAAATATTTTTATTACATCTTTTAACTATTAAATCATTTTAATAACATTTTTTAAATAAATGAAAACATTTGCATAATATTTTAGTTTTGTAAAAGTACATTCCATCAGATCACGTATTGAAATTAAATTTATATTATTATTTACAGAATAAAAGTAATGTCACCGAGGCAACTACTTCAAAAAGTACTAACAAGAAAGAATTGTTGATGCAGCTACTGAATTTGATTCTATTAGAGTACTTGAATTTGCAAGGATTAAAATCTAGATTTTTTTTGAAATACTCTATGATATTGAACTCTTCCTTCAGCATAATGCCATCACACGAGGAATTGATGAATGAAGTTTTGCCTTATGCATATAATAAATATAATACAAAAATTAGTACAGATTCATATATTCCAGCGCTAATTACGTTGTACGAAAAACAATATAATGACACGTATGTGTTTGCGTTTGAGATTAACTGTGATAATGAACTAATATATGTAAATGACACTTGTCTCAACACTTGTAATGAAAATTATAAACAAAATTATCTGTCATTTTGCGATGAATCTGTAATACTTGCCAAAGACAAGCTGCATTTAAATATTATAGTGTTATCATCGATTCAAATTTTGATCTCAATGACGAGGATAAATTAAAAGAAATCGATTTAGATGAACAACAGGATAAAATTGTTTACATTCGAACAAAATTTCTGTCATCGTTAGTCTGTAAACTCAAATTAATGCAAAATGCTTTGGTCGAAGAGGAGCTGGAAAATTATAGCAGTAATTTTTTTAACGAGCTGCAAAAACTATGTTTAAGTTTGAGTTCTGAAAATATTAATTTAAGTTTTGCTACAGAAATTCTTTTACATTCCATTGTTAATGACACTTTTGTTGAAAATAAAGACCTTGAAAATGTCATTTGTAATTTCATTGGTCAAGTAGAGGTTGCATGTAATTATTTTGACCACAGATTTAAACTAAGATTATTAGAAAAAAATGATGCAACTTCTCGAAATCTGAAAAAACTTTTTTATTCTTTTGAGTCAAAATTTATTAGACAAAAATTGTACAAGGATTTGGTATGGAAAAATCACCGGGGCCGATGATTTTTTCGGTTTTTTATTTAATGAAACCTTAAAAACTCCGGAAATGTTTTGGAATAAGGCAAAATCTACTTACGCAAACCTACCTTATTTCGCAATCAAAATTTTAAACATTCCAGTGTCTCCTCATAAAATAAATTTAACAAAAATGATTGAGGTAAAAAACAATTTAGAAGAAGTAACAAATCCTTATGAACACTTCCGTTATATGACATCTTTAATTCTGCAGGAATAAAAATTATTTTAAACATACTATCTTGATTCTTCTCATACAATTTCTAGTCAGCGCTTTACTTTAAATACTTTCTACTACTACATGTACACATGTATTGTATATTATTATAACTATGATAGTTAATGATTTATACACGTTAAATCCAACTTTTTTTTTAACAAATTTTTATATTGGATTTAGTATATTTTATTACTTTATTTTCAAAATAAACAAAAATTAGCAGACTTATGAATATGAGAGCATCAATAATATTCTTCAATTTAGAATCGCTCAATTAAAATTTAAAAAATTTTAATATTTTATATATTATATAAATAATATATTATAACTTGTAAGGTTAAAAAATTTGTAAACAAATATGTTAAAAATGATATGAGACTAATAATATGAGACTGTTTTTCACACTATTGAAATTAAACAAAATTGAAAAGTTTGTTTTGTACCATAGATGTATGCATACTGAAATAATCAATAGATGTTATTGTACAAATCAAACATTTATCGCATGATATGTTTTAATAAGTGTCTATTTATATAAAATATGCGAAAAAAAAATTCCTTATTTGTAACAATAATTAAGTAAGTATCATGAGATGAATGAATGCTCGTTTTTAACTTTAATACAAATTTCAAAATATTCCAATTAAAACGTCGGGTATTTGCAAAAGATATTTCATTTTTTATATTACTTTTATTTTATTTATGAAATTCACAGGCATAACATCACTACATAAAAATTTTAAGACATTTTATACGTAATTGTAAAAGACTTCGAGGCAAATCAAAATATAACATCTAACATTACAAAAAGAAAGCCAATATGAGTGTACATTTAATTGTTACAAAAATTTTTAAACGTAGGACTTCTTCTAAATTAAATAAAAAATAAAAAATTTTAAGCATCTACTTACGTATAAAACAATAATATTAATAATTTTAATTTTAAAAAATTCAATCAATTGTAACATGGTTACTTTTTCGTTTTTTCGACGTGCTTTGCCAAAGACCATTTTTTAAATGCTTCATTAAATGATATAGATCAATTAAAAGACAGGAAGTTAACAGACTAAGATTATTGCGATAACTGTTGTGGACATAAGCCCATTGGCTGAACAAACCTTCAATTAAGGCAGTCGAAGCTGGGATCATAAGAATTTTTCAACATAATCTTGCTAAAGTTGGCCAAGCAAAGCTTTTTAAATTCCAATATGCTACTGGATTTTCGATATCATTCATTGGATCTGGATTATTTCTACTCACCAAAAACTCATTTAACTCCTCGTTTCCTACATCATCTAATTTGGATTTCAAAAACGAAATAGCTATAGCTTTTTGATTTTCGTTTAAAAGTTGTCCTCTATAACTGTTATGAACAAAATGAGCAGCATAGCCCGTCTCGTGAATCGCTTTTCCAATCCGATCCTGTAAATTAGCGTTATATTTATCAGTTGGTAGCTTCAGGGTCAACCACCTTTGAGTAGCATCTGCCAAATTTTTTTTCGGATCCTGACAATCGTTGATCAACTCACAAATCGGTGTGAGGTTTTTAATCGTCTCGTCAATTTTTGCTTTAAATGTTTCAGAGTCTAAGAGCTTCACAACAGAGTCTTTCAATTCGACATCTTCAATGCCTGTGTATAGATCACCTATTATCTCCCAGTTTTTGTGGATACTCTCACAAGTGTCTCGAAAGTAACAAAAACGAGTATCAGAAAAATTACGTACCATTGTACCCTTAAAGTAATCAGTTATCAATGTGGACATTTTTGGTGTGCTGAACGCTTTAACAACATCTCTAATCTGTGTTGTGAACTCCTCATCGATGAATTCTTTGATTAGTAGGTTCGCTGAGTGGCTGTTGCAAGTTGCAGTCAACAAAAGCTCATCCCTGCAATTAGTTGCTTTTGAGGCTCCAAGCTTTATTTTGGCATCATTATCGGTTGTTATGCTGCAAACATTGGTTTTATATTTGTCATTAGCGAGCTGAATCGCTCTATTAATATACACTTTTAGAGTTTCACCATCTTCAGTTTCTAAGTTTATGTCATAAGCACTTAAAAATACTTGATCTACTTTGAAATTTCTTATAGTGAAAACCAACAATTTCATCTTTGAACTTTTGTTTTTGTAACCATCAACAAGTAAACAGCTATCTGTATCTTTTAATAGTTTCTTCTTCTCTTCTTCAACTTCATCGTGAACGTTTTCAAGAATTAATCTTGCAAGTGTTTGCCTGCAAGGTAAGGTATACTTCAATTTTTTGGGATCGATGCTTATTAGTGTATCAACCAAATCTATGAAGTATTCGTTTTGGACTTTCAAAAATGCCAAACCACTTGAAAAAAAGTATTTCCCAACTTTATTGTTAATTATATCTATAATAGCAGATTTATCCAAATTATTGATGTCCATATCGTAGCTGAAAGTATTTCAATGAATAATAAGTACATATTTCAATTTTTTAAGATTCAATATAAATTAATTTATTATTAAATTCATGACTTGCAAAAACAATTTTTAACTATTAATTTGAGATGATAGTTTCTTTGCTTATTTTTGATAAATTATTTACAATTTAATATATCATAAAATAAAAAATCATAACTGAGAATTAATAATTGCATCACAGCAATGTCTTCACTTAAGTATTAAAAGAGGTTGCCGATAATAAACAAAATGTAGTGAAAAAAGAAAAAAAAAAAAAATTAAATGAAATTCTTATAAACATTTTGAAACAATTTAGTTATTATTTTCTCATAAATTCTATACAGTTTTCAAAGTTAATATTATTGTGCGTTAAAAATAGTATAGTATTACTATTGAGACATTGTAAATATTGTTCTAATTACAAGTAAACCTGTAAAGTATTTTATGAAAAAAAAATAAATAAATAAATAACAACTTATTTTTGTCCACTGTATATAACTGTCTAATCATTAATATAAAGTTTATCTAAATGTACAAAGTTTTAGTTTGAGAATGTTTAAAAACGATAGTTGTGTGAATATTTTGACTTGAAAAATATTTTTTGCAGTTGTAAAAATCACTACTAACCTGTTTTAAGATTACATTTATCCAAAGGTGTTTTTTTAGAATATATAGCTGTTATTTTTCAACATCAATGCAAGACAATTGAAAAAAAATTTTTTTTTCAGATACTGGCGAATTTTTAAATATCACTTATTTTTATTACGTCAATACTCACAATTCTTTAAACTGTTTTTCTAATTGTTAAACAAGTAGAAACGTTATTATAATATCTACAAAGTTTAAATTTTTCTTGCAGCAGTATTCTAACCTTCAACTCCTCTTTTGTTTACATCTCATGAAAGCAGCTTTTTACTTGTTCCAACTTAATAACCTTTTTCAACTTAATTTTTTTTTTCCGTTTTGCGATTTATTTGAGATTATACCTGCTTGACAATTACGCTACCCGACAGTTTTATTTATTTTTTAGTTTGTCTTCGCACTTGCGATTTGCGAACCAGCGGCGATACACAAACATGCGCTTAAAGCCTTTTTCACAACTTTGTTTTCAATAACTTACATTACTTACCTCTAGAACGCTCATTAGTTATCGACATTAGTTATGTTAACACCCCTGGGCACACGTAACATTATTTTCAAGTCGATGATTATAAAAGGGAATAAAATATGGATATAGTTTATTATTTAATGATTTTATAGCCTCTTATGTCATAAATAATCAAAAAATTGGTTTTTTTTTTATTTTACGTGCTTTTCTTTAACTCACAATATTTCGTTGTCGTCGTCGTCGTACGTTCAAAACTGTGAAGCTCTAGAACTTGGAGCTTGTAAGACCTGGAGGTCTGAAATTTTGCAGAGGGTCTAGGTTCGGATTACAATACATGAATCCGTAGTCACTTATCGACCTGGACCTCCAGGTCGCCGCTGACGGGGGTATTTGAGGGAGTCATCTCCGAGAATTTGGGATCAATTCTTTGGGGATGACTTTGAGGAAAGTTCTAGAGTATTTATCGAAGCAATTTGAACCTAAGTACCAAGGTCACCGATGATGGGGTTACCCGGGGTACCTGGGGGTCATCTCCGAGAATTCGAATCAAATTCTTGGGATATGACTTAGGATAGATTTCGGGGGTGTTTCAGAGCATATGAGGAAGAAGTTTGAACCTGGAGAGCCAGGTCGACGATGACGGGTGTACCTAGGGAACCTGGAGGTTATCTTCGAGAGTTAGGAACAATTTCTGCGGAAATGACTTTAAGAGGTGCTATAGATTATATATCGAGGCAACTTAAACCTTGGTACCCAGGTCGCCGATGATGGTTGTTCCTGAGGAACCTGGAGGTCATCTTCGACAGTTTGGGCCAATTTCTGCGGGGATGACTTTAAAGTTCTGCATTTTTGTTCAACTAAATTATACTTCCCGGAGATGACCCCCAGGTACCCTCATCATCGGTGACCTTGGTACTAATGTTCAAATTGGCTCGATAAATACTCTATTTTACCTCTTAAAGTCATTTCCGCAGAAATTGTCCCTAACTCTCGAAGATGACCTCCAGGTTCCCTAGGTACACTCGTCATCGTCGACCTGGCTCTCCAGGTTCAAACTTCTTCCTCATATGCTCTGAAACACCCCCGAAATCTATCCTAAGTCATATCCCAAGAATTTGATTCGAATTCTCGGAGATGACCCCCAGGTACCCCGGGTAACCCCATCATCGGTGACCTTGGTACTTAGGTTCAAATTGCCTCGACAAATACTCTAGAACTTTCCTCAAAGTCATCCCCGAAAAATTTAGCCCGAATTCTCGGAGATGACTCCCTCAGGTACCCCCGTCATCGGCGACCTGGAGGTCCAGGTCGATAAGTGACTACGGATTCATGTATTGTAATCCGAACCTAGACCCTCTGCAAAATTTCAGCCCTCCAGGTCTTACAAGCTCCAAGTTCTAGAGCTTGGCAGTTATGAACATACGACGACAACGACGAAACATTGTGAGTTAAAGAAAAGCACGTAAAATAAAAAAAAAACAATTTGTTGATTATTTATGACATAAGAGGCTATAAAATCATTAAATAATTAACTATATCCATATTTTATTCCTTTTTATAATCATCTACTTGAAAATAATGTTGCGTGTGCCACACGTGTGGACATTTAACAGGGAGTCTACTAATCCGCTTAATTTCAAACATTGGTCCCAATCGACCGGGATAATATCAGTGACCACGACGCGAGTGTTAGTGAAAAGTGAAAAACAAGAATAATTGGCCACGAGGTACGGCCATTTTCTTCTTCCTCGAACAAGAAGAAGAACCGCAGCGACGGCCGCAGCGCGCGTATCAGCGCCACATAGTCGTCGTGGGAGCAAGAGAGACGGACGATCGCGCTCCGCGGCTCTCTTCTCCAATTCCAAACCCAGCAGCCAGCATACACAGCTGGCCCAAGGCAGCCATTTCGCGTTCGCCATCATCACACCAGCCCACTTGCATGCCGGTGGGCGCATCAAGAAGAGCTCGCCGTGGACATCCTTCGCTCTAAGGCCACTACGAGCTACCACTACAGCAACAAGCAGCAGCCAGCGCCGTCAACTGTTCGAGACCAAGCAACAGCCTGACCCCACATCAGCATCACGCGGCCACAACAGGAGCCCGCATTAACAGCATCAACACAACACGCTCCTTGCGTCGATGGACAAAAAATCTGGTGTGTTCATTCCAATTTAGTTTTTCCTAGTTTTTCATCACAAAGCTAACTGTTTCTTTTTTACTTCTGTTTAGCACTCAAGCTGCAGAGTGAAGGACCTTTATTTACATTACTCCAACCACAAACTTTGTTTCCTTTTTTTATCCAGCTCTAAAGTTAACCTAAAACTTTATTTGCATTGTAACTCATGATACTTAACCTCAAAGTTTGTTTACTTTTTTCAAATCACATCAAGTGACCTTTCAAAATTGTAATTCTTGAATTATATTTTATTAATTTTTGTCTACCAAGAGTAAAATACTCTTAGGTATCTCAAATAAAACTTTTAAGTTTATCAATATTTATGAAGTTTTAATCAGCCATGAGTTTCAAACTCATTTTGTTAATATTATTTATCACCATGATTCAAAGAGTGCAATCAACTCGTTTATCTACTTAGCCAAAGTAAAGCTTGTAAATTTGCTCCATAATTTATCAAGTTTTTTTGATCGCAGTTCAAAGCTTTTTAAATTCAAATTTATTTTTGAATTTACCAAAATTTAAACACCATTATTGTAAACAAAATACTAATTCACTTGAATTTATAGGTTTACACCCTGCAACTCTTTGGCTTGGCTCTGGACTCCAGGTAGCCTTAGCGTACACTAGCACTGGAGTCTCTTCACCAACCACTGGTAGTCCAATGCCCTGGAGCTTCATCCAACACTCAGCCACCTCATCGAGCACCCTGCTCAACCCTGATATCAACCATTGGATTTGGTCCAGCTATCAGATACCTTAAGCGGACAACAGACAGGGCTTTCCTCACTTTTTGCAAGTAGTCCTGCTCCTTCGCTGACTGATTTCATGGTCCAATTCATCCACCTCAGCTCATCAAGCACTTAATCCAGCCTTCAAGTTGTCCGAATACTTGAAAATACTTCTCAATAATTCTTGGAGTCTACTCAAGCATTTATCTGATGATGCTTACTCGGATAAGCACAAAAGCTTCGATGGACCTCCAGAACCTTAATTGCTGTATCATATAACCATTTTAGTTCCTTCTACTTCTTATTATCTACCTGAATGTTATATTAAAGCCAAATCACTTAATGTAACCTAACATTTTTTCAAAATAGGCTGATGCTGGTTTTTAATTTTAGGTTGAAGAAGAAAAGACTGGATTTAAATTAACCCCACCTACTGCCACTATCTCTTGCTTTCTTGCCTTTTTTACAAAATCAAATACTTTCGTTCTTTATATTTGATTACCAAACCTGCTACATTTAGCTTACAACTAGATTTAGCAGCTATTCGCTCAATCATTATTGAATATTTAGTTGCATCTTTCTGAAACTTACATCTCAAATTCAATATCATTAATTTGTTTAGTCTTCAGAAATTTTAACTTCATAAAACTTTAGATCTTGTCCATGAAATCTTTTTACTCTTATGCCTCGTCTACACTGGAGGTTCAACCGCTACTCGGCTTAACTTTGTTTTTAGAATTTTTCAATATTGCCATTGGAATAGAGGTTTAAAATGTAATTAAGTTAATCACGTGAACTATTTTTAATTTTTTAAGTACAAATTAATTTATTTTCTATCAGCAACATCGAAAAATTGTTAAAACAAAGTTAAGCCGAGTAGTGGTTAAACCTCCAGTGTAGACGAGGCATTATTTCTATCTCATCAACCTTACCCAGCTGAACGCTCGCTTTTCTGCTACTCAATACAAAATCACATTCACCAAGTTGAACACCCGCTTTTCAACTGTTCACCTTAAAAACATAGTTAACCTAGTTAGAGACGCTTACTTGAACTAATTAACCAAACCTTAATTCACTCAGCTGAACGATCGCATTTCAGCTACCTAACCTAATTAAAGTTACTTTATTTACCTAGTCAACCACTTTACTGGAATTATCTTCTATATAATTCTTAGTGCTCAACCATTTCGCTAGAATTATCCTCTATATAATTCTATATACTCAATCGCCTTTTTAGAACTGTCATCTTTACAATTCTTAGATATTATTATTAACCGACCGCAGTCGATTAAAGGGGCGGGATATCCAAAATTATGCGATAATGCTCGCCCATTCACGGAATTACTTTTTATATAATTCTTAACCCAAGGTAAGCAATGAGTTTGTTCTACCTACCCACCATTTTTAAACCTAAAATTGAGTTATTTACGCCAACTCAATTAAACCCAAAACTGAATTGTAAATACCGAGTTGAACACTCGCTTCAACTGATCAGAAAATAGGCCACCTACACCAATTTTCAGCCCCACAATTGAGTTCTTTATATCAACTCAACCCCATCAAAGCGCCTAGAATTATCCTATATAATTCTAAATCCAAGGTGAACAGACAACTTGTTTTACCATACCTATCCTGTCTACCCAGAGTTATAATCTATATAATTCTGTTACTTGTAGGTTATATCCAATATATCAACCTGGAATTATTCTCTGTATAATTCTAAGCATAAGGTACACAATCAACTTGATTTACCTGACCCTTCTTCAAAGAATTACACTCCACATAATTCTTTAATCTATTAAATTCGTTTTTTCATTATTTTAAAACTATAGTCCTCAGGAATTTACATTCCATGAAACGTTAGATTCTACTTATGAAATTCTTTTTCATTTCGTATTTTGCATCACTCAATCACAATGAGTAAGCCGATCCCAGCTGCACATATCCTTTGCCTCCAAGTTAGACTTAAATACAGGATTGAAAATCACCATGAGGATTTTGTGAGGAGAGGAGCAAACACGGAAAGAAGGGCGCACTGCAAAAGTGGTGGTTTCAGGAGCTTTGAAAAAATGAGTAACCGTCACTAATTTTCGCATGACACGCACGAAAATTTCTGTGCCTTGCACCGATTTTTCGGTGCGTACCGAAATTTCTAAAGTTGAACACTGTCGGTAAAGAAGTAACCCTTGTTGAGGTTATAAATTCTTCTCTGCAATAATAAACTAAACTGGACACTGATTAATTGATTCCCTATTTTTTAAATGTTCTTGATAAATCTTTAATTCGGAAAAAAATAAAATTTCGAAAACAATCGTAATGTTGTTAGCAGACGCATACTACTGTTTCTCAGGACAAGAGAAACCGGTGCCTTGCACCGATTTCTTGGTGCACGGAAGACTTTTTACAGTGCGCCTTTCTTTCCGTGAAGGTTATGACAACTGAATTGGCACAAACTCGAATCCAGAGACTGCAACAACTCTGGCAAGAGTTTATTAAAAATCACCAAACTCTAAGAAATTGCAAGGATGTCGATTGTGGCCACGATTACTTCGTTAAAGACCTGTTTTATTATACACAGGACGCCTTTGACGAAGTGCACGATGCGTACATCCAATTTCTTAAAAATCAGCCACCTGCGACACCTCTAATCCAGGATTCGGCCACACTTTTCAAAACTCAGGCACCTGCGGCAGCCAAAGCCTAGTCGCCAGCTATGTATTTTGAAACCCAGCCACCCGAATTTCTCCAAATTCAGGCTTCGGCTACACCCTGTAATAACCAGCCACCTGAACGGATTCAAGTTCAGGCGTCGGCTGGTCCATTAAAAACACACTTTCCTGATCCTCCTGAGCAACTTCAAGCTCAGGTTTCGGCTTTAATTCCAATAACCCAGCCACGTGCGACATCTCAAGTCCAAGTTCCGGCTACCCCTCTCGAAAATAAGCCACCCACGACAACCCTAGTACAGGCTTCAGTGACCTTTTTCGAAATCCAGCCACCTGAACAAACTCAAGTTCAGGTTTTGGCTACTCGTTTTAAAATTCGGCCACCTGAGCTACTCGAAGCTCAGGCTTCGGCTATTCATTTTGAAATTCAGTCAACTGAGCTATTCGAAGCTCAGGATTCGGCAACCTTTCTCGAAACGCAGCTACTTGAGCCACTTCGACTCAGGTCTTGGCTGTAGCCTTAAAAAACCAGCCACCTGACCCAGCTAAGACTCAGGCTTCGGAAACTTTTTTCAAAGTTGAGCCACCTGAGCTACTTTCAACCCAGGCTTCGGCCCTTACCTTTGCCACAGCTCAGCCACCTGAGTTAACCGTGACTCAGATACCGGCCTTAATTGTGCATCACCATCTCTTCCGATGGGTCTTCGACTTTGGAAAAATTGTTAATATTGTATATATTAGTTTTAAGTCACCACCTCAGATTTTCAAATCTGAACTCCGCCTCAGAGCAGAGCCCCTTGAGCGAGCTTCAAGCTTGCAAGCTTTCACACCTGCCTACATTTGAATTGATTTCACGTTGGTCAGTTGAGCGACAGACGCACGACTCGTCCCAGCTACCGACATCCGCCCGCACCAGTCGTGCTGCCACCGTGATCGCTGCATCCATGCGTCACGGGACTCCGCCGATCTTCAACCCGCCGTTGAAGATCTACTCAAAATCACCTACCTTTTACTGAGGCAGAGGGACTCCCAGCCAAAACGGCGAGTTACCTCTGCTCTTTTGTATAAAGTTGATAAATAAACATAGTTAGTCTCAATATAACCGACAAGTGTTGTGCTTTTACACACCCTAAATTCACCCTTTCTACTTCCCTTGCGATCGCGATTAAAATACCCTTTTTTATACAGTCCACTAATCCGCTCAATTTCAAACAGTATCCCTGAAAAAATAATCAACAGAATCAGAACAGAAATTCGAATAAGTTAATAAAAATTTGTGTCACTATAACTTATTTAGAAAAATATTTTTATTTTATTTTTTACTTTTACCGATTCATGTTCCAAAATCAGATCATCTGAATGAGAATCGATATGTTCTGAAATTTTTGGGCTGGATTTAATTTAAAAAAACCACTCGCCGTAAATGCTTACCTTTTTATAGAGGTTTTTTTTTTAAGATTACATTTCTTTCACTATAAGGTGAAATAAAAAAGAAATTAGTTAAATTTACCAATTGATTCCTGACTAGAACAAACAACTTATGACTACGTTGAGATAAATGATTTTATCGATATTGAAGGACAATTAAAATGAATAAATTTTCTTGTACACTTTTATACTGATTTTTAAACATCAAGTATTGTCATGTCCCAAAATCGGGACGGATCTATTTAATTTAATTGGCTCTAGTTCACCCTTTTACGTGACCGGGTAGGTGATTCGAATAACTGAGAGGAGGTTAATTAATAAAACTACAGAACCCGAAAGACTACTATGAAAATTTATTTATTATAAAAACCAAACCATTACAAAACGTTACACGATCTACTTCCTTAAAAATAATCTTACTTCTATTAAAGTTCTGGACACTGCACAGAGAGAGAGAGTGTTGAAAGCCGAAGATTCCCGCTGGGCTGCTTGAGGTGGTGAATCGGTGGTTCTATACAGTCCTGAAGAAAATTCCAGGCTCTTTTCTTTAGTCGGACACAATGATGTTTCTTTAAAGTCTTTTAAACCAAACTAGTCACTGCTGGAACTCTAATTCGTGTTAACCCTCGCACTTATTCGAAACGCTTTTATTATTTAATTAGGTGCACTGATTCGAAAACTCAGAAATGCCCTTAAAATAAGACTATAAATAGTCACTCAGTTTGATCTCGATATGTTTTTAAAAATATCAAGACTTTGAAAATCTCTAACTTCCGTGAGTCAAGTCGGGAAGATCTTCCTCGCGAAACGATGTGCACGGGTCGAGTTCTGGATCACGACTGAAAAACCAAGCTCCTGGGCCCGTGTTCGTGGCCCTATTTATACCCCAACGCATGAGGACCCACCCTCGTAGAGGGGATTATGGACCCTCCCATGTACGTCCGAATCTGGGGGAAAAACCAATGATTTGGCCCCTTTTCCAAGAGGGCTTGGCCTTGGCCTAATTTATTATAATACTCCTCATGTGTGAAATCCCTCTCCTACAGCTATGGTTCACCTAAGCTAACATGGGACCCGTTTCTTTGATGCCTAATTGGGTCAATGTCACTGACCGGTGATCATGGGGGTTTGTTTATAGCCTCCAACCTCCTTGCCGTGACACTCTATTGTTTGGGTCCGCTGCTGGCTTTTCCTTCACTCAGCCAGGCGTCCCACACTGACGCGTTTCTTTTGTTCTCTCCCTCTCTTTTTTTTCCCAGCTCCTGTTCGCTTTTCCTCTCCCTCTCTGTTTTTCTTCTATTTATTCTCTCTCTCCTACTTATACTTATTAATTCATCTTATTTAACTAATAATTGAATAATTTGTAAATAATTTAAGAATTATCTGAAAACTATTTTAATATCAAAAAGGAGAGCTGGTGCCGACACGACAGTATGAAAAAAAAAATTTTCCTCCTTCTGGCACGAAAGTACGTCCTCCGCTGACGCGTTTCAGGCTGGGAGGTGCTACTTTTACTGACTATCTTGTAGATCCTGCGCTCTGATTGGCTGCTCGACTTTACACTGCCGCTCGAGGCTCGAGCTGCCGCTGTCTCTGTGAGTAGCGGACAGCGTGTTGGATCTAACCTCAAAAACGTCAGCGTAATCGTAAAAACCAAGTCTATTTGATTTAATTATTCCAATATGGTTAATGTTTAAACAACAAAAGTAAAAATGGGTAAAGTTTTTGATGATGGAATTTCACTTTGAGAGGGAGACGCACTTGCAAATTTTGACAAACGCTGCTGGTTAAAAATCTTTAGATTAATATCTACTTGTACATCACTCAAAAAATTGTGAAGATGATAATTCGGAATTGAAGCTGAGAAAAAGATTCTTTTTGTTTTCTTCAATAGCATAAGTAAAAAAATAATGATTTTGTGGTGTGAGTGAAGCGCGAAGTATTCATATCAGTACCTGCCGCTGACTAAAAAGTTCATCCATGATTTGTTATGTTGGTCATATCGGCCGGTGGAGAATGTGTGTGTGTGTAAAGCAGTGTCTTATTTTGAGTATGCATATCAGCACTTAATCTTACTAAAAAATTCATCCATGATTTGTTAATTATGTTTTGTTGCGCTGGCCGGTGCTGGCCAGTTTTTACTCGACTTCATCTCGTCAAAACAAAAGCCAGCGCTGTCTCTCTCTCTCTCTCGTAGTCTTTCGGGCTCTTGGGCAAACCTTATGTGTGTAGTGGCTACGTGGAGCTCTAGTACTAGCGGCAGCAAAAGTAGTACGGTGGGTTGCTGCGTGGCAGGGGTTTTTTTACAGTTGCATATTGTTATGAATGTGCTCGAATTTGGAACGTATCTGAATGTCGCGTCGTTGTCATGTATATATTCGAATGTTTATGTTGTTGTTCATCTGTAAGTTTAGAGGTTCGGTCGCGATGTTGTTGAATGATTGAGTTGTAAATAAAGTTGAGTTTGTGTTTTTAAAGTTGAAGTAGTTGTTTTATTTAATAATAACCTACGTGGTTATTACATTTGGGGGTTCGTCCGGGATAGAACTGAAGAAAAATGAGGGTCAAGTCGGAAAAAAGTTGGTTTTCCTCTCTGAAGATTTTCAAAATCAAGAAAATGGTGCAACGGAGCAGATTTCGTAAAATTCAAATGATTCACAGAGGAAGGATTTGGAGTCGACGAAACTAAAGGTCAAGGGCAAACCGTAAAAACCACGTCACGTCGGAGGACCTAAAGTTCCCAGATAAGTCGTTTGAATGTTTTTACACTAACCTACCTACACATACAGACATTAACATTGAAAATACGGGGAATTTAAACTTTGGGGATGACACAGTGACTTGTAACTTTAAATGAGATTATAGTTGTAATGGTTGAGTTTGGTTAGTTGGTAGCACAGCGAGATGTGATCCATTTTATGATTATTGTATGATATCGGGCGTCCTGTTGTACGGTGTAGTTGGGTTGGCCGTGTGCGACAGTGATAAGGTTATACAATGGGAGATTACCCGCTGTACATGGGATTGTACAATAGGAGGTAACCCGTTGTATGGTGTAGATGGTGTACAATGGTGGTTCATTGGTACGGTGATTGAGTTACACAATAGTTGATGCCTTGTTGTATAATGATTGTACGGTGGTATACATCTCGTTGAACTTGGAACACGGAACACACAGATAGACTAAACATCAGACAATGGCAAGATATAGAACGAAAAACAAAAGTATAGATCTCACAAATTTCGTTAATTTACAGGTATTTTTGAGCTGACTGATTCTGATTTGTGGTTTCTGGTTTTTGGCCCTGGTTCGTCCACCTTCTTGAAGTGCAGCTAGGAGAGCTACAACCTATTTGGGAAGCACGTCGCGTGAATGAACAGAAGGAAGAAGTTTGGAAACATCGTGCTATCTTTGAATTGGTCGATAATACAGAAAGAAAGACTTCTGAAACTGACTGCTCTTCTCAAGGTTTTTAGGCCAAGGTTTTTCCTTGAGCTCAGGACTTGGTATAATTTGTCGGAGGAGGGATAGAGAATGGATCCATGGAAAGTTATTCCCATCTCTATCCCAGATGAAAGGAAGATCTTTTAAAAGTTTCAGAAGTGTTTTGAATGAAAATGTTTGATCTGTATGATGTGACTGCATCCGGAAAACATTGTTAATTAAGATCAATTTTCGTGAATAGTGATGAAATATTGTAAATAGTAGTTAAGTAGTATGAACAGTGGCAAGTTTATTGTGAAAGATATATAGTTTCAAATATTGTAAATATGAGTACTTGTAAATATGACGACAATTAAAGAAGGGAGGGAATAATGTTATGAATGTGCTCGAATTTGGAACGTATCTGAATGTCGCGTCGTTGTCATGTATATATTCGAATGTTTATGTTGTTGTTCATCTGTAAGTTTAGAGGTTCGGTCGCGATGTTGTTGAATGATTGAGTTGTAAATAAAGTTGAGTTTGTGTTTTTAAAGTTGAAGTAGTTGTTTTATTTAATAATAACCTACGTGGTTATTACAATATTTTCGTGATTATTATTAATTTTGGACGTGTTTTCGGGACGAGAGGAGGAAAAATAGTATACTTCATACGGCAGGGAGGTTGGATGCCCGTCCCTGTGTGATTGTAAGTCTTACAATCACACAGGCATGGAAATCCAACCTCCCTGCCTAGTGAAGTGTTACTATTATTTTGATATTTCTGTTGTAGAAACTATACAGTAAAAACCCAACTCGCCGTTGATATCTTACATTTTTTAATGTTTTTTTAAAGATTTTATTTATCTCGCTAGGCTTTAAAAAATCATATTTTGATAATTATTAAGTTCAATTTTTAATTTCTTAAATTTAGTAATTACTAACTTAAATTTAGTTTATTTAATAATTATTAACTTAAGTTTAGTTTAATTAGCTAATTTATAATTTTTCAGTTCTCAATTAAAATGAGGGTAAAATAAATTGAAAAGATTTTTTTCTCAGTTATGAATTGTTGTTGCTCTGCAAAAGAAGTTTTGGCGTAAAAACCAAACCATGCTTAAATGAATTTTTTTAGATGTTTTTTTTTATTATTCAGTCAAAAATATTTTCTCAAATCCCTTATTACTTTAATTTATATTTTTTTCATCATTTCATTTACTCTAAATCTCAACTTTTCAGGCTTGAAGCATACCAGTTTTATTCAAAATTTTATCTATTTGTAAAAAAAAAAAAAAAAACTTAAAAAATATCACTGACTAAATTGACTTAAATCCCACTTAATTTGAAGGTTTCACAAAAATATTGCATTCTGTAGCTGTAACATAGATCTGAACCGATAAAATTTTTGGTGATAAAATTTATTATATTAACAATTTTAGCAACATGTACAATTTGAATAACCCCATGAGACATGATCACCATCACATTTAAATGCAGCAAATGTCAATGACTGCAAGTACAGGGAGTTAGTATATAACGGATAAAACTGAAATTAAACTCGATAGTCAGACAAATTAATCGTAGAAAATAAACTGAGAACAATAAACCTTATCAGTGTTAGTGTATTGACTCACAATTTATAAATTCCAATGATGATTTAAATGTATGTACTTGTGTGACGATTTGTATAACCCCATAAGACATTGATCACTATCACATTTAAATGCAGCAAATATCAATGACCAAGTACAGGGAGTTATATATAGTGGATTAAACTAAAATTAAACTTGATAATCAGACAAATTTGTCTTGGAAAATAAACTGAGAACAGTAAACCTTATTAGTGTTAGTTACCCTTAGGGAGAACATCTTCGTGAATCTTTGTGAATTTTCGTGAATCGTTGTGAATCTTTGTGAATTATTATGTGGATTTGGAATTTTTCAACAAAGATCAACATTAATTCACAGTGTAACACAAGGATCCACGAAGATTCACAAAAATTCACAAAGATATTTTCTGCAAGGACAGTGATAGAGTCACTCCTTCAAGTGCCGCTAGCTTACAAAAATCTTTTTAAACAAGACTGGAAAAAAAAATTATCAGCCTAATCAACTGGTTTCAACATTACCTTCACCTTGGATTTTTGCTAAATCCGGTACATGTAATCCAACATCTAGTTTTACAAAACAAGCTCAGCATAAAAAGATGAGTTGGTGTACACGGTTAAGACTTAAGCAATGTATTTGTTTAGAGCTTTCAAATACAAAAGGAAAAAAAAATATTCTGCACCAGAAATACCATTGGAAGATGAACTTTTTTGGGAGAACAGTTGCTGCTGAGCTAGCTCAGATAAAAGATAATATTTAAAAAAAAAAAAAAAAAGAAAAGCCACGGTTATAAGCGCAGTCTATGCTCCTATTACAAGACCGAATATTGTTTTTTTTGGTCATCAAACAACTATCGGTGCGTTATTCGTGCTGCTTCCTGACCAAATAACAGGTGTATATATGGTCTGTTTATAGCTGAAATAACCAGTTTTTTATTTTTAATTTTTTTTCAAATCGCATGTCTCTGATTTTATAAATTCTGAGAAATGAATAAAAGTTAAAAAATCACTATTTTTTACCCTAGGATCCCTAGAAAAGCAATAAAGAGCTGCGGTTTGCGAAAAAATTAAATTTTTTGTATACTTTTTCGACTTGTTAAAGTTTTCCATGGGGGTGTTTTTGATCATCTTCTCTGGCTATTGGCTATGAAAAGGGAGTCAAAGTAGGGGAAATATGTCATATAGTTATTACTCCAATATGTCAGCCGCCACGCCGCAGCCGGTTTCACATTAAGTAGCGCGTGGCCAGTGTGCAAGGGTACGGCGCCCGCCCGCCGTTTCCTTGCCAAAGTACCGTAAGCGACCCCTGCAACCCAGCAAAACCTCTTTTCATTTAAGGGCTCGAGGCCACTCGTGTTCATCGCTAAGCCGGCGTAGGGGAAGCCGAGAGAGTATCGGTGCGCGAGCACCCGAGACTCCTCCAGGTAGCTAGGATAGCGATACCCCCCCTGAAGTGCCGAAATTCGCGACGCGCACGCCTGAGCGCATCCCCCACTTAGGGCCGTATAGGTCAAGAGCGCACGGTCCAGATGGCTGGTCGCGCTTGACCTATTTGTTCAGCAGGAACTTGCTGAATAAAATTTAAAGTCGTGACAGAGAGACGCACTTTACTCTCAAATAACTGAAGAGACGAAGCGCGAGGCGCGACCGAAACATTAAAAGTTTTAGATATTATCGAAGGTAAGACGAGAAGAAGAATTAGTGCTCTCCGAGCGCTCGGTCGGACCTTTTATAGGTCAAGCGCGACCAGCCATCTGGGCCGTGCGCTCTTGACCTATACGACCCTAAGTGGGGGATGCGCTCAGGCGTGCGCGTCGCGAATTTCAGCACTCCAGGGGGAGTCTCGCTATCCTAGCGACCTGGAGGAGTCTCGGGTGCTCGCGCACCGATACTCTCTCGGCTTCCCCTACGCCGGCTTCGCGATGAACACGAGTGGCCTCGAGCCCTTAAATGAAAAGAGGTTTTGCCGGCTTGCAGGGGTCGCTTACGGTACTTTGGCAAGAAAACGGCGTGCGGGCACCGTACCCTTGCATAGCCCCCTTCTGAAATTTTTAAATTTTAAAATTTAAGAAAAATTTGAAAGTTCTCAATGGTGAACAAAAAAAAATCAGATAATAGTCGCTCACTGTCTCCTAAAAAAAAAACAATAATATTTTAATAAAAAAAGAATACTAAGAATTGTGATAAACTAATAATACCAAAATTTAACTAAAAAAAAAAGTTATAAACAAGTAAAAAAAAGAAAAAAAAAACGTAACAATCTTAACAATAGTTTCAATGTCTTTTTTTTTTCAAAAGTTTTTTTTTTTTTTTCATTCACTGTAATAAAAAAAAAACACTTTCACTCCTTTAGCACTTTCTCACCGCACTGGTGGATACCCTTGGGTGGTCAGGTGGGTATCTGGGCGACTGTGACCTGGTCCTGGGAGCGGACCCCCCTGTGCCCTTTCAGCCAGTGCTTTATGACCATTGTCTGGTACCTTTGTTGTTTAGCCAGTTGGTTCTTTTCCTTCTACTGGAACCTGGCCATCATGACGTCCTCGTGCTGTGCTTTCCTTTTTATACGGGCTTGTTTCGCCCTTTCCACAGCACGCTGCTTGATGGTAGCTTCAACTTCAACCATCCAAGCAATCTCATGCTCAGAGGGCATGATGTCAAGCCAGTCCTTTTCCCACGCTTCAGGATCTGGTTCCCGTTCGGCTCTCTTAACCAAGCGTGGGTCCTGAAGTGGGCTGACTCTCTTCTTGATCCGGTCACGAAAGCGCTCCCGGATTTTTTGTGTCGTGACCTTGGCTTGAAGGTCTTTGGGAGTTTTCCATTCACCTTCAAATCCCATGACGTTGCTCGCCTGCAACTTGGCCCATTCGTCCTGTTGGTTGGTTGACAAACTCCTCCACCACGCCTGGGTTTTGCGGTACAAGTGGACCTGTCCATGGGTGGTGATCAACCCCTGAATTACCTGTTTGAGCTTGTCTTCTCGTTGCTGTTGTCTCTGTCGTTTTCTTCACATTTTTTGTGTGTGCTCCGTTGTTAAGTTGGCGATCTGCTGCTGGAGCTTTTTAATTTTACCAGCCAGCCTTTGTTTCTCTCCCTGTTTGTTTGGTGTTGTTGTTGTGTGTTTGATGTACCATATTCTTGTGTCTTGTTGGAGACCGTCCTCGTCCACGTGTTGTTGATTTGCTGCCTGCAGTTTGTTACGTCGGTGCCTCATAATAAGGTCGTAGTGCAGTGCTGTGAAAAATTCCTTTTATTTGTTTACCCTTGTTATCGGTGAGCTTATATGTACACCCCAACGTAGTTGCAATAAGCCCCCTTAGCCTCTCGACATTAATAAAAAAAACTAGAAGAAAAAAAATGTAATATAATTGCACGCGCTTGCGCGCTGAGAGAGACTAGTGTTATAAAACCAAAAAAAATATTTTATTTTACCGGTGTCATAACAGGACTTCTATTTTTTTTTTGTCTCTGCCGTTAATTGGCATTTCTTTCTTTCTTTCTTTCTTTTTTTTTTTTTTTTTTTCAAACTATGTTTGCACACCGAGATTCGAACTCGGGTCTCCGGTGTAGCAGTATATGACTTTATCACTTTACCGGTACCGGTTATGGTAATGGGATGTTTACCTGGGCTATTATCATATAGACATATATACTCTTCCCACACTTAATTTAATTATTTTTTTTTTTTTTTTTTTTTTCAATCCTAGTTACGAATTTTTAATTGCAATCGCCGTTAATAGTTCGCACTTATCAAAAGTCAATGGTATTATTATGAAAAAAAGGAATCAATAATTGAAAAAAATCTGACAGGCCGGGAATCGATCCTTTTTTTTTTTTTTTATAAAGACTTTATTTGCTTAAGATACAGAGACAGTTTATAATATTGGCGCAAATAATTGAGTAAAAAAAAAGCCAAACGGTAGCAGTACATTTCAAACAGACATATGATCCCGGAGGGACGACTCGTGTCTGACGGAGACGGAAATTACAGAGCGAAACAGCTACAATACTTAATTGGCTGGCGAGGACGGATCGTCGCGGACGGCCATGCCGGCGGGTTTGAATTAAACGAAACAGGAAAAAATACATAATGTATGTGGCAAAAAAACCTGTCGAGTAGGCATAAATAAGAATATATATATATATATATATATGTTGCGGTCACTATCCGGACATTTCATATATACAGCGGTTACTATCCGGACATTTCAACACTATCCGGACAGTCAGGATAGTGTTTGGTCCCATTTTTTCCGAGACCAAATAAAAATGAGTTCCAGAAATTGGGTGATGGGTTATTTGGGATGGGTTATTTGGGATGGGTTATTTTGGTTGAACCGCGCAAACCTAGAAATTTTTTTTATTGATGGGTTATTTTGGAAAAAAAAATAAAATAAAGATGGGTTATTTTGGTTTTTTTGAATACGTGGGTGGATTGCGCGTGATTTGCGCTTTAAGAGGGTGTATTATTGCTTTAGTAATTAATCATGCGGTATGTACATATGTATATAAATATATTATTACGTCACTGTCCGGACATTTCATATACACGTTCGGCACCATCCGGACAGTCAGGATAGTGTTCGGTCCCATTTTTTCCGAGACCAAATAAAAATGAGTTCCAGGAATTGGGTGATGGGTTATTTGAGAAGGGTTATTTTGGGTGGGTTATTTTGGTTGAACCGCGCAAAAATAGAAAAAGTTTTTATTGATGGGTTATTTTGGAAAAAAAATAAAAAAAAGATGGGTTATTTTGGTTTTTTCAAATATGTAGGTGGATTGCGCGTCATTTGCACTTAAAGAGGGTGTATTATTGCTCTAGTAATTTTTCATGTGGTCTGGCCGAAGGCCGGACAGTGACCACTGTACATATTTATATATATGGGTCAAACTAATACTTTTTTAAAAAACCGTCCGAACAAGGTTCACCGATTTTATTGCAATTTTTTTCGGCAAAACTACTATTTAATAGAAGACTTTTGCCGCAAACTAGAGGTCTCTATCTTATTTCTGCTTGGTGCTAGATTTTTTCAAAGATTGAAAAATGGCCTATTTTTAAGCTGTTTTAAGCCATTTTAAGGTATTTTTCGAAAAATTCTAACTTTTGATCAAAATGAGATAGAAACCTCTTGTTTACGGCAAAATTTTATTCAAAATAAGTTCTTTTTTGTAAAAATATTTTAACAACATAGTTTGGTTATTTTTATAATAATACAGTCCTACACAGATATTGCTATTTTTGCTCATTTGCAGGTATCTTCAAACGACCGTAGCTTTTTCTAGGCTAAAATTTTGTGCATATTAAAAAATTGTTAAATTTTTTTTATGAAAAAACAAAAATTTTGCGACCAACCGGAACCCTGTACGATCTTCCGCTTCCAAGATACAGCTGTTTAAAGTTGTCAAAAAACACAAAAAACGCGTTTTTTACGATTTTCACACGCATTTTTGAACGGTTTCGACCTTTTTTTTTCTCTCAAAAATATGTGGAATCTTCTCTTCATACGTTTCCAAACAAGCTCCCATAGTAGTTGTAGTGCGGATTTGGGGTTTTAGTTGATTCCAAAGCATTCACTTTTGACACATTTTATGTGCTAAACTAGTGTTTTTTTAACAATATACACGTTACATTTAACTTTTTCGTTCATTATAGATGTTTTGAAATTATTTTTTGACTAAAAACTATTCAAATTCCAGCCAAAATTAGGTAGCCTGCTATGAAAAAAATTGATACTCAACGAAATATTGATCTCAATATCAAAATGATATACTACTTTTATTCAGTTTTTTAGTTTTTTGATTCGTTAAGAATCTATGTTCAAATATTGTAAATAATATACCACTTGTTTATTTATTTTTTTCTATTTTTAAAATTACAAATAATTGATCCTAGTTTATCAATTATTCTGATAAAACAATCATGGATTACTATTGCTTACTCTGAAAAAAATGAGTCCAAATTAAGGTGGTTTTCTACCAGAGCTAGTCAAATTAAAGACTAAAAAAAAATTATTATACCAAATTACTAACAATTGGTTATTAAAATTTATTTTTTAACTTTTTATGGTATCTGAAATTATTTTCTATCAAAAAAACATTGACAATCACAACAAAACATTTTTTAAAACTTTTAACCTCACCTTTGAATACCGCAGTTTTGGAGGTTATTCACGTGAAAATTATTTTTGTAAAATTATTGTAAAATTTGCAAAAGGTCAATTTTTTGCAGTTTCAAGAAATGAATTCTTTGATAGTGAAACTATATATATGTGGTTTTTCTAAAGGATCTCTATTGTAAGAAAATAAATATCAATAATTTAGTACACTTTTTCAGCGTAGCGGCCATATGCGTAATGAAAAAAATTCAATCTTTAACTTGCTGTAACTTTTAAATTATTTGGTCAATTTTGATCAGACTTCGTAGAAATGTTTATTAATATCTAATAAACACCTCCAGAAAATTCGAGCTCATTCTCTATTGTCATGCATTTGGTAGAAAACCACCTTAAAAATGTTATTTTTTGAATGCTTGAAGCATAAAACAATCTACCAATCTACATTCTACTTATAATTATATCCACTTATAAAAAAGAGAATGAGAGATTCGATTAGAAATTCGAGTCAATATATCGAATCGAAACTTAAACTTTGATTCTTGGAGCAAGAGCGCCCCCTTTCAGGCCTCTCAAAAGTGTGAACCAGCCAGACGCGCCAAATTTAAAATCTTCAAGCATGCTTGATTTGAATTTTTTGTTTTTTTGTTTTTTTTTTTTCTTATTAATAAAGTGAGTAACGAAATTTAAATTTTTAATAGCCAAATAAGCGGACAAGCTTACAACCCCATAACTCTGCCCAGACAGCACCATTATTCGGAAAGAATCTCCGAAGAATTCATTTTTAACATTCATAAAGAATTCATTTAAAAGTATTCAAAAAGTATTTTAAAAATATTCCATATGAATTAAAAACGAATAATTTCAGAATTGACTAAATGAATTTAAAAAGAATTCAAAAAGAATTCCCAAACTGTTCACGTAATGTCCCCTGATAAGAATTAATTAAAAATTCAAAAATAGTTCATTATTTTTTGAAAGTAGTTCATTAAGTATTCTTTTTGTATTCGTAAAAAATAGCATTCATTCAATAAATTTTTGATTTGATTACTGTAAGATCAAAGAGTTCATTTTTAATTCAGTTTGTCTACCTCAAAAAACTTCAAAAAGAATGCACTCTTCCCGCACGCGTGGCTCGAAAAAAAAAAAAAAAAAAAAATGCTTAAAAAGGTACTTATTTTTTGGAACTCTAAATTATAATTTTAATTATTTTTTTTGACTTGACTTGATTATATTTGCAATAAAAATTCGTATAACATCAGTTTTTATTTTACGAACTTTCTTCATGTAAAAATAATTGAAAAAAATTATAAATGTACTTTTAAAAATTAACAAATAAAAATATTAAAAGAAGTTAACTATACCTTAACAATTATTTAATGTACATAATTAAGCTTTTATAATCAAGCCCCGGAGGGGCACAATTTAAATATAAGTTCCAAGTTTATTATATTAATTGAAACGCGTGGTCTGGACTCTGGTGGTTATAGTCGTAGCTTATTATTTTGCCAATGTTGGTTCGATTCCCAGCACTTTTTTTTTTTTTTTTACAGATTTTTGACAATTCCAAGGAGAACCAACTTTTTTTGCAAATTCACCCTTTAAATACCAATTCTTAAAGAATTAATTCAGGTTAAAATCACAGACAAACTTAAAAATTCTTTAAGAACTTATTAGAAACTGTTTTTGCTATTGAAAATGAATTTTTTATCATTTATCTGTAAAAATCACGAATTCATGATGTATTATTTTCCAATTCATTATGAATTCATTTTGAGCTCATCTGAGAGCCAACTTTTCTTTTGCGAATTTACCCTTTACTTACCAACTTCAGTTTGAATTCCAAAAGATTTCTTTCAAGGGGACATTCACTGACTTATTCAAGAATTCATTATGCATTTATTAGGAACACTTTTTATAATTCGTAATGAACTTATTTTTTTTTTATGGATTCTTTATGAATTCATTTAGAAATCTTTGTGCTATCTGGGCTAGGCGTAGTGATTAACAAATAATTAACTTTTGTAATAAACAAATAAGCCGATAAGTTACAACTCCAAAACTCTGGGCGTACTTAGTAAAAATAATTAATTTTTTTTCATACACAAATAAGCCGATAAGCTACAACCCCATAACTTTGGGCATGGCTAAAAAAAATGTTAATATTTTTAATAAACAAATAAGGCGATAAGCTATAACCCCATAACCTTGGGCAAGGCTAAAAAAATGTTCATATTTTTGATAAACAAATAAGGCGATGAGCTACAACCCTATAACACTGGGCGGAGTGAATGAAAAATAATTAAATTTTTTAATAAACAAATAAGCCGATGAGCTACAACCCCATGACGGTTGGCGAAGCAAATGAAAAATAATTAATTTTTTTAATAAACAAATAAGCCGATGAGCTACAACCACATAACGGTCGGCGTAGCAAATGAAAAAAATTAATTTTTTTATTAAACAAATAAGCTGACTCAGACAGCACAAAAAATTCAAAATGAATTCATAAAGAATCCATGGAAAAAAAATAAGTTCATTACGAATTATAAAAAGTGTTCCTAATAAATTCATAATGAGTTCTTGAATAAGTCAGTGAATGTCCCCTTGAAAGAATTCTTTTGGAATTCAAACTGAAGTTGGTAAGTAAAGGGTATATTTGCAAAAAAAAAGTTGGTTCTCCGATGAGCTCAAAATGAATTCATAATGAATTGAAAAATAATACAATATGAATTCGTTATTCTTGAGCTTGATGCGAGGAACAAGCATCAGCCTGACTGTGAGTGTGTGCGAGTAGTGCGTGCAAGCGCCACCACCAGCGCCTGCGGCGCTGAGACAGTTCACGCGACGCCGCTGCACTGAGCACACGCATTTTGTGTACCCGAGCCTTTGATTAAAAAACGAGTTGAACTATTAAAAAGCCTTTTATTGACTACACCCTTGATTTCATTTCCCTTCAGGTTATGGGACCTTAGCTACGCGTAACGAGTGTTGATTTTTGGAGATCTCAAGTGTTGTGTTAAAAAGTGCTTATCGAGGAGAAGAGAGTAACAGCAGCGCGCCATTTTCTCTCACCGGTACACGTGCTCGTGCGCTGCGCCGGCTAAACGAAAAAGATCGGTCATTTTCTTTCCGTTTTTTTGAGTGTTCGAGTGTCTTTAAGTGACTGAGTGAGAAGACAATAGAAAGAAAAAAAAAACTACAGCGAGCCACTTTCACTGACTTCAACAATCCGAGCGTCCTTTTTCTTCGTTCTTGAACGAGTTCAACAAGTGAAAAAAATATGTGGGATAAACTGGGTGAAGAAGCCTACAGCAAGAGATTGCAGGCTATGTAAGTTTTTATAAATTACCGAGTGAATTTTATTGTTGAACGAGTGCGACTGAATTTTGTTCATTTGTTTTTCTACCGCGTCGAGTGCCAGCGTGAGAGAGAGAGAGAGAGAGACAGCCGACGGTGCACCGATACACCGTTGACCGCGTGCCTTTGTTTTTCGGTTTCTCGATTTCTAGGTACCGGACGAGTTGCAGCCTGCTGCAGCGCGCGCGTTTATTTTCGGTGTTATCGCATGGTGAAAGCGTGCGTGGGCGGGCGCATGACTCCTGAGAAGGCCGGATGAATTTTTTTGTCGTGTTTCCTTAGGTGAATGCAGTTTTTTTCTCTCCCGAGAAGATTTTATCGCGGCAGCGGCTGTGCCGACCGTGGTAATTTTTTTTCAGTCTCTCGTTTTTTTTCGGAATTTTTTTTCACGTATTTTTTACTAGCACTGCGCGCGAATTTAATCGAGTATTTGGAGTTGCTTGTCGATATATTTGCAGGTGAGAATTTCACTCTACAAAGAGAGTTTCGGGAGTACCCACCACTATTACGGCCATGCTAGAAGTGGGAGGGAGAAACTTCTCGGAACTTTTCGGCTGACTACCGATTTTTTTTATTTTTTTTCTGCGAGTTGTGAGTTTTTTTTCTCGCTGAGTTTTGTTGAGAATTAGTCAGAAAAAGTCGAGTGAAATTCTTATCAGTGAAAGGGCTTGAGTATTGCATGTTAAAGGGGTAATTAATTGTGTTGAATTTGAGTTTTCTTTTTCAAACAAAACTCTGTTGATGAGTTTGGAAAAAATTTATCGAGGTTTGAAATTTTTTTCGAATTTGTTTTTTTCAAGATTGAAAATTTGGTCAAGTTTGAGTATTTTATCGAGTTTGAAAAAATTTTTTTCAAGTGTGAGATTTTAACAACACAATTGATTTTCTCCAAACGCCGTGATAGAAAAGTTTAATACGGCTGTGCTGTTAAATTTTTTTATCAATTACGGCGGGTCGAGATTTGCGAGAGTCGAAGTGCATTGTCTGTGTGCGATCGCCTCTCTGTGCACCCGTGCTGCTAATAGGGGCAGCATATACATCGGAGAGACGCAGGCAGTGTGTGGAGATTTTCAAAAATTTTCGTAAGTAAGAGTGTTGATTCTGGCTGTGCGATCACACACTTTTGCGAAATAAGACCCAAAATGGAGTTGAATATTTTGTCACAGAGAGGAGGAGCAGACACTGGAAAAAGAGGCCGAAGCTGAGCGAGTAGCTGCAGAGAATGCTGAGAAGTTAGCATTGTCAAAGCTTGAGGGATCCAGTCCCGATCTGTCTAGCAGTCCTCTGTCTGTGGTTAATCTAGGGACATCTGCAGGAGGATCGAGTGGCACGAGTGATTTGACAAGCCACAAAAATGGGTTGGGCGAAGTAACACCGTCCGAGGGTGCAGCTGATGCCACAGCAGTATCTCAAAAAGGTGATTTTTTAACCTATGCAATTTTTTTTCCAAATAAAATCTGTTTTTTTTTTTGAGTTGAGTTGAGTTCTGAGTGCAGGTACCTGCGTCTAAGAAAACGTGCAAAATATTCATTTTTTTTAATAAAAAAAAAAAACGAAAATTACAGATATGGAAACGAGCGAGTCGAGTGACAGTCAGCTGTCAGCTGCTGAGCAGCTGAAGAAAACTCTGAACGGTTTGGAGGAGAATCGCAGATCTCCCCCGGAACTAGTCAATCCGGTAACCGTCCAACAGGACATAGACATGGTGGATGTGTCCGAGGCCCAAACGTCGATGGCAGTAACTAAAACACGTGGTCTGGTGGCTATAGTCCCCGCCTATTATTTTGCCGATGTTGGTTCGATTCCCGGCACTTTTTTTTTTTTTTTTTTTTAAGATTTTTGTTAAACTTTGAGATATTTTAACCCATTAAGTCCGAGGATTTTTTGAATTTTTGGTTGTGTTTGAGCTGGGAAATCTTAGGGAAAACTGTGAAAAATGTATACCTGAATACCCTATCCCCCTATTTTCAAGTATGCCCTACACGATGGTATAGTTCAAAAAAGTCAAAAATTCGATTTTCATTTGTTTATAAACAAATTAAAAAAAAAAACAAGATTTTTTTTGCACTTTTTTTTTTTTAATCGAAAAATTGAGTGGTTAAAAAATTTTTTACACACTTTAGAATATCATCACGGGTGATCACGCATTTCAAAGTTTCCAAATCTTCTTGAAAATTGTAGCTGCGATTTTTGTAAACAAAATGGCGGCCAAAACACTGCGAAGAAAAAATTCGTAAAGCAGCCGAAGGCGGAACCAACATCGAAAAACTTATTTTGCTCAAAAATATTTATTGAAAAAGCATAAAAAGTCTTTGAAATGTTAATTGTTAATATTTTTATCATTTCAATTGCATATATGCGAGTATTGGGCCCAATAGGGAGGGACCCAAAAATAAACATTGAGAAATCGAAAAATAAAAAATACTAACTTATTCTACGTAAAATTATAAGAACAAAATATACTTGGTGTTTTTTTTTATTGGGGCCATTATTTTTTCATAAAAATTCGTTGAAGTTGGGACTATCAACCAATTGAGTCCAAGGATTTTTTGAATTTTTGGTTGTGTTTGAGCTGGGAAATCTTGGGGAAATCTTGGGGAAAATGTATACCTGAATACCCTACCCCCCTATTTTCAAGTATGCCCTGCACGATGGTGTAGTTTAAAAAAGTCAAAAATTCGATTTTCATTTGTTTATAAACAAATTAAAAAAAAAAAACAAGATTTTTTTTGCACTTTTTTTTTCTAATCGAAAAATTGAGTGGTTAAAAAATTTTTTACACACTTTAGAATATCATCACGGGTGATCACGCATTTCAAAGTTTCCAAATCTTCTTGAAAATTGTAGCTGCGATTTTTCTAAACAAAGTGGCGGCCAAAAAACTACGACGTAAAAATTCGTAAAGCAGCCGAAGGCGGAACCAACATCGAAAAACTTATTTCGCTCAAAAACGAGGCCTTCAGATGTATTTATTTATTTATTTATTTATGTTATTTATTTATTAGATTATTTGATTTTTCTGTTAAAAAAATAAATTAATAAATAAATACTTGAATTTTTATTTATTTCCTTTTTTTGTTATGCAGTGTCAAACTGAATACGAAATATATGTTCAATAAAAATAGCCTGCGTATTTTATAATTATTAGAAATACAATTTTTTTATGCAGAAGAAGAGAAAGTAAGAAAGAACAACGGATTCATTGATGCTGTTAAAGCTTTTGCCAGGTGTATACGACTATAGCTGAAAGGCATAGAGTCTGCTTCATAATCCCCACTTCATGGGTTCGAACCTTGCTTACGAAAATTAAAAACTCAAAATTATTGCCATAAATAAAAAAAAAATACAAGAAATGTAACGTACAATATATTTTATTTTTTTACATTTTATTACATTATGTTTTTGTAAAAATTAATAAAATTTTGAATGTAGTCATTCTAGTTGGGCAAAAACTAATTGAAGAGAAAACTAAATGAACAGAATATTTTTAATGTTTGCAGATATTTCCAATAATTTAAATATTTATAAAAAATAATAATTTATTTCGAAAAAAAAAATAAAAATGAAAAAACATTTTTTATAAATGACAATGGTGAAAATTCTTATCATCTGCTAGGGTAAACATGCTTCATAACGAAAAGAGTCCGCTAGGTGGCGTCACGTTTAAACAACATACTAATAAATTAGGTGAAAAAAGAATATAAACAATGGTTGGTTTGATGACATTTTTACCCTGGCAGATGATAAGTTCCACCAGGGGAGCTGCTCAAAGACTGTGGCTGATAATTTTAGCGAATTTCAAGCTAGTCCAGACTACAAATAAATAAATAAATTGAAAAAATTTTGAAATCTGTTCAATTTTTAGTGATTGAATAATTTCAAACTTTTCAATATGCGACCAAAGCGACCTAGACCAGCTAAACCTCCTGATACTGATTCTGAATCAGAATATTTCAGTTCTGATGAAGATGACGAACGATATTGCATACCTGATCCAAATTATTCTGGAGATGAAAGCGAAGGCTCAGGAGCTGAAGAAAGCGACGACTGTACAAACGATTCTCAAAATGATAAAACTTCACAAAAAACTTATTCTCAAGCATCAAAAAATTATGTTAGCAATAACAGTCGTTTGGAGGACAAATACGTTTATGAGTGGGTCGAGGGAGAACAAATTTATCCACAAAACGTTGAAAATAGTTGCCAAATGTCTGATGCTAACAAAAAAAAAATAAAAAGTATGAATTGTGTTGAACTATTTGAAACTTTTTTTTCAGATAGTATAAAAAATCACATAATTATGTGTACTCGAGCAAACGGGTATGAACTAACGATGGGTGAACTTAACGTTTTTATAGGTATTTTAATTGCATCAGCCTACAATTCGCGAAAATCTTACAAACACTACTGGTCAAATGATCCTTTTTTGTCATTTGAGCCAGTAAAAGCGGCTATGGCTCGCGATAAATTTCAGCAAATAAAATCAAACATCAAATATTCTAAACCTGCAGATGAAAATGAAAATGATTTTGTATGGCGTGTACGTACAATTATTGATTTATTCAGGGAAAACATCCAGCAATTTGGATATTTTCAAGCTGCAATGGCCGTTGACGAGATGATGGCCAAGTTTTATGGTAGAACTATTCTGAAACAATTCATAAAAGGGAAGCCCATTAGATTTGGCTTGAAATTTTGGGGTCTTTGCACTCCTGATGGCTATTTACTTGAGTTTGATTTGTACTGTGGTAAAAACTCTGCAATAGCTGACAATAAACTTGAAAAATGTTCTTTAGGTACTCGTGTTGTTATGAGTTTGCTTCAGCACTTTTTTTCAAACGTAACTTTTAGGAAACTGCCTCTTTATCATTTATACATGGACAATTTATTTACTAGTTTTGATCTTGTTTTACATTTAAAAAACTTAGGGGTTCGTTCGACTGGTACTATCCGAGAAAATCGTGTAAAGGAAAAAAATGTTATTCCTAAAAAGTCACCGAAAGGTACAGTTGCAGTGAAATACGAAAAAAGTAGTGGTATAAATTACATTACATTGCAGGACTCTAAACCAGTGTCGATGGTTTCTACTGCTGCTGGTGTCACACCCACATACACAGCGAAAAGGAGGAGCAAAGAAAAAAAAGAAAAAGAAGAAATTGCTTTCCCTAATGCATTCCAACTTTATAATAAAAATATGGGTGGCGTTGACGTTCATGATGGACGTTGTAACTACGCTATGCCTTGCATAAGGTCTAAAAAGTGGACGTGGATCGTTTTTATTCGTCTTATTCAAGCGTCAATAGCTAATGCAGTTGTTCTTTCGAACTATGTTCACGGCAAGGAAACTAAAAAATCAAGTTCGCTTGACTTTATGATGGCAATTTCCAAGCATTATCTTTCAAAGGAAAAGTCTACTAGAGGCAATCACCAAATTTTGACTAAAGAAAAACTAAGAAAATGTTGCTTCTGTCCCATTAGGACACGTTTGTACTGTGAAAAGTGCAGCTTATCTATTTGTCAAAATTGCGTTCCTAAAAATAATCATTAAATTTATTGTAGTCTAAAAGTTTTCATAATTTCTAAGAAAGTTTCATTGTTGAACTAAAAAATTATTTTTATAAAAAAATTGATAAAAAAAAAAAAAAAAAAAAAAAAAATTAGAAAAACACAAAAAAAGTATAAAAGTAATAAAAAAAAAAAAAAAAAAAAAAAAGACACTTTGTTTCATCAACCTCCGCGTGGTAGGTGTTGGGCAACGTTATGTTTTGTATTTTATAAGTGTAACGGCTAAGAGATGAAATTTACAATTTGACGAGTTATTGTTACTTTTTAAAAATTTTCTATACATTTTTATAATTTTTGATTGAGAGAGATTGGTAAAGACTATTATTGCTACAGAAAATTCATAATTTATTATTTTTACATATAAATGAAGTCTAAATCTGTAAATCTGTACACGGCCGTTGGCTAAAGCAGCAAAGAGCCAGTTTAGCAATGCTTAGATCGTTGTTCGAATCCCGCTCACGGCGAGTATTCAGAAAAAGCGCAGATACAGTTGTAAACTGTAAAAGTCGTAATAAAAATTTCTCAGAGGCGTTGACTTCGTGGTGATTGAAAAAAAAAATTTCATCCTTAGGCTATAAAAAAATTTTTTTTTTTTTCAACTCTCAATCTGCCAATTTTTCTTTATATCTGATGAAATATTTCTTTATAAAAGATTTGATTTATGGATATAATTGAACAAAATTTTCTTGTAATTTTTTCTAGCCTGCATCTATGATAATTTTAGTCTGATCGCTTTTTACTAAAAGTTAATTTTTCTTATAGTTTTTTATTCAGTTCAGACCAATATTTGGTGAAGTATATCCTTTCAAAAAGGTGTATTTGAAAGTAGAAAAAAAAAAAAGATTTAAAGTCATTGGAAGACGAATTTTTTTTTTTTTTTGGATTTACAATTTTTTTCTGTATTTGAGATACTTTTTGCTCTAAGCGGGATTTGAACCCATGGACTTGTGATTACGAAGCAGACTCTATGCCTTTCAGCTATAGTCGTATACACCTGGCAAAAGCTTTAACAGCATCAATGAATCCGTTGTTCTTTCTTACTTTCTCTTCTTCTGCATAACAAAATTGTATTTCTAATAATTATAAAATACGCAGGCTATTTTTATTGAACATATATTTCGTATTCAGTTTGACACTGCATAACAAAAAAAGGAAACAAATAAAAATTCAAGTATTTATTTATTTATTTATTTTTTTTTTAAAAGAAAAATCAAGTAATCTAATAAATAAATAACATAAATAAATAAATAAATAAATAAATAAATAAATACATCTGAAGGCCTCGTTTTTGAGCGAAATAAGTTTTTCGATGTTGGTTCCGCCTTCGGCTGCTTTACGAATTTTTTCGTCGTAGTTTTTTGGCCGCCACTTTGTTTAGAAAAATCGCAGCTACAATTTTCAAGAAGATTTGGAAACTTTGAAATGCGTAATCACCCGTGATGATATTCTAAAGTGTGTAAAAAATTTTTTAACCACTCAATTTTTCGATTAGAAAAAAAAAGTGCAAAAAAAATCTTGTTTTTTTTTTTTAATTTGTTTATAAACAAATGAAAATCGAATTTTTGACTTTTTTAAACTACACCATCGTGCAGGGCATACTTGAAAATAGGGGGGTAGGGTATTCAGGTATACATTTTCCCCAAGATTTCCCCAAGATTTCCCAGCTCAAACACAACCAAAAATTCAAAAAATCCTTGGACTCAATTGGTTGATAGTCCCAACTTCAACGAATTTTTATGAAAAAATAGTGGCCCCAATAAAAAAAACACCAAGTATATTTTGTTCTTATAATTTTACGTAGAATAAGTTAGTATTTTTTATTTTTCGATTTCTCAATGTTTATTTTTGGGTCCCTCCCTATTGGGCCCAATACTCGCATATATGCAATTGAAATGATAAAAATATTAACAATTAACATTTCAAAGACTTTTTATGCTTTTTCAATAAATATTTTTGAGCAAAATAAGTTTTTCGATGTTGGTTCCGCCTTCGGCTGCTTTACGAATTTTTTCTTCGCAGTGTTTTGGCCGCCATTTTGTTTACAAAAATCGCAGCTACAATTTTCAAGAAGATTTGGAAACTTTGAAATGCGTGATCACCCGTGATGATATTCTAAAGTGTGTAAAAAATTTTTTAACCACTCAATTTTTCGATTAAAAAAAAAAAAGTGCAAAAAAAATCTTGTTTTTTTTTTAATTTGTTTATAAACAAATGAAAATCGAATTTTTGACTTTTTTGAACTATACCATCGTGTAGGGCATACTTGAAAATAGGGGGATAGGGTATTCAGGTATACATTTTTCACAGTTTTCCCTAAGATTTCCCAGCTCAAACACAACCAAAAATTCAAAAAATCCTCGGACTTAATGGGTTAAGGAAAATTCGACATTTTTTCACTATTTTTTTAAATAATAAATGTATTTTAATTTAAATATTTAATTTTAATATTTAAATGTATTTAATAATAAATGTATAGTACACGCACGGTGGAGAAATGATAAAATAAGCTTTGTACGTTTGCATTATCATTTTTATTAAGCAGTAACTGTGAAAAAAAATTTGTGAAATAAAAAACAAAATATAGAAGTCTTTTTACATGATTTTTTAATAATCGTTAGTAACGATAAATTTATTAATGAAGTATGAATCTTTAGAGTACTTTTTTTTTTCTTAAGTAAAGAATATGGTACTGTAAAACTTATTCTTTAACTGTGAAAACATTTAAATTGGCAGTCAAAATAAATACCTAAACAACATTCCGACATAATTAAGCCCTGGAAGGGCGCAATTTGAATATAAATTCTAAGTTTGTAATTTTAAAACAATTGCGTGGTCTGGTGACTATTTTACCGTCATCGGTTCGAATCTCGGCACCTTTTTTTTTTTTTTTTTTTTTTTTTTTTTGTTAAAGCCTTTGAGTTGATTTAAAACTTTTAGGCATTTATTAGTAAATAATGAAAAACTGTTTTCGTAATAAATATATATAAGTAAAATTGAAATTATTATTTAACCTTTAGCTGGCACCGCGGGGTACTATATAGTACCCCACTGTCTTCTTTACCCATCTTCGGTACCTAAAATTTCGTAAACCGGGTTTATAGCGACATCTACCTACACTTGAGGGATGAGGCTTGCCTTTCCTGCCATAATTAGTGCTCTGAATATTCTTCAGAAGAATCTTCTGAAGAAGAAGGAGAAATGGACGTCGATATGGAAGTCCCGAGTGAGAATCAACGGCTTTTGCAGAGTCGAGAAAATCCACAGCGTGGTCGCCCGTCACCGAAAAAATGGTTTCCAGTGGAATGTAAAATGTCCTTCTCGTAGATCAGGTAAGCAGCACACCAGGGGTTTTTTTCATATGCGTGCTGGGATTGAGCGCTTCTCTCTGTCTCTTTTTCTCTTTTTCTCTCTCTGTTTTTCTCTTTTGCTTGCACGCGTATTTTTGTAAAATGTTCACAAACTAACTTCAAGTTTTTTTTCTCGTTATAAAATTTATTCAGCCGAAATAATTTAAATATTATGAATTTTTATTTACAACAATTTTATTACTATAAAATTATTATTTTTTTCGCCTTTTACAGACAGGCAGTCAGATATTTTACCAGAAATAAAACCTGGTCCGGCCGGTAACGCTGCCGATGCAAAAACAATTATTGATTTTTGGAATTGTTTATTTACCGATGAAATGATAAATTTAATAGTTGATAATACCAATTTAAAAATAGAAGAGGAAAGCTAACATTATGTGGTTGAGGAACGACAACAATCGTGGCATTATCACACTGATCCAGTTGAAGTAAAAGCTTTCATTAGAATTTTATATTACTCTGGTTTATGGAAATCGGCTGATGTTGATGTGAACAGATTATGGGACAAAACTAATGGCTTATCTATGTATCGTAGTGCTTTTTCAAGGCACAGATTTACGTTTTTATCAACGTGTTTGCGCTTTGACAATGCAGATGAAAGAGAACAAGATGATAGATTTGCTCCTATCCGAAATTTATGGAACATGTTCATCGGAAACTGCGAAAAGAATTACTCTCCAAGTCGTCAATGCACCGTGGACGAGCAGTTGTTAAGTTTCAGAGGACGTTGTAAATTTAGAGTTTACATGAAAGATAAGCCCGATAAATATGGCCTCAAAATTATAAGTTTGAATGACTCTCAAACAGCTTATATGGTAAATATGAATAAGTTTTTATTTTTTAATTTATGAAACCAATACTTGAAAAAAAAAAATAAAATAAAAACTAAATTTTATTTTTATTACAGATTAATGCTATTCCTTACTTAGGAAAGAATACTGAAATCTTGGAAGATAATGAAAGTGTTCCTGAATACTATTTTAGACTGGTAACTGTGCCAATTTACAACACTAACCGTGAAGTGACTTGCGATAATTGGTACACCTCGATTCCCTTACTTCACAGAATGCTGAAGGATCCGTATAATTTAAAAATTACGGGTACTATCCGAAAAAATAAACGAGAAATACCAGTTGATTTCGTGGTCAAAGTTCCCAAAAAAGATCGTCCCATGACTAAATTTTGTCATACTGAAAACATTACGCTTTTAACTTATGCGCCAAAGAATAAAAAATCTGATAAGATAGTTCTAATTGCTTCGTCACTTTTGAAAACTGAAGAAATGACAGGTGACAAATCGAATATTGTCCTTCATTATTACAAAAATAAAGGAGGAACGGATACTTTCGACAAGTTATGCCGTTCCTACAGTGTGCGTAAAAGATCTAATAGGTGGCCTGTTCGATATTTTTATGGGATCTTGGATTAAGCGATCGTTAATGCGAGAATTTTATTAGCTTGCAAAGAAGAACAGAGTGAAAATATTGAAAAAATCACTGCTATTTCTTGCTTGGAAACCCTTTCTTTTTATTTAATAAAGCCACTTTTGGAGCAGCGACTTTCAATTTTAAAACTTTCAAAAGAGCTAAAGTTTGGAATCCGATCTATTCTAAAAATATCTGAAACATCGGTACGCTCTATAACTCAAGTTAATCTTGTAATTAAAAAAAGATGTACTTTTTGCACTAGGGGAAAAGGAAAAAAAACTGATAAAGCCTGTGGCGTTTGTTCGCGTCCGATTTGCCCGGACCATAGATTTTTAATTTGCCAAGACTGCGCTGGCACTTGAATAAAATGTTTTTTTTACAGTTTTTAACTTCTTCATGTAATATTTTATTAAAATGTACAGTTTTTTTGTATGAATTAAATAAAAAAATTGAATAACATTAAATTTTCTAAAAATACCTAATGGTTTTTTTTTTCGTAAACCTCAGATGGTAATTTCTGAGAATAAATACCTTTTTTAAATAACCCATATAAACTATTATTTTTCCTTTATAGTCCACTACTTGGAGATAACCCAGCTAAAATTTTAGACCTTTTTATGAAAAAACAAAAAAGTTATGATTTTTTGAATAAAAACGGTCTTTTTCTATTTTTTTCGACTTGTTGGATTTTTTTTTTGGACCGACTTTATGTTATCGTTTTTAAACGATATTACACTCTTTGATAGAACCTCTAAAGATCATGTCTGAATTTTTTTTAGTTCAAATAATGCATGTAACCTCTATTTTTTTCAACTTTTGTCCGTGGGGTACTATAGCACCCCACGGTGCCAGCTATGTTACACCACAGAAGCATGCCAGCTAAAGGTTAAAGTAGTAACTATGTAAAAAAGAATTCGTTAAACAAAAACAAGATCTTAAAAAACAAAAATTAATAATAATTAATCCCTGAAGCATGAAAATTAAAAAAATCTCTGAGCTTCATTTCTGATTAAAAACTAAATTATTGCAATAAATTTTTTATTGATTCCAAAGTCCAGGGTTTCTTACTTTCAATACTAGGGAGATGAGCAATTTAGTTTTTCAATAGTTCCGAAGTATGAAGCTTTTTAGTCTGAACGTATGAGGGATTAACAATTTTTGTATTGTTTGGAGTTATTAAGTTTAAATGATTGAATAGTAAATATACAATTTTTTTATTAGTAGCGAAGCCCGGAATTTTTTAATTTCAATGTTTGGAGGATAAAAAATTTATTTTTGATTGGAAATAAAGCTCAGGGTTTTTTAATTTTAATGCTAGATGGATTATATACATATGAACATGAATGCCTAAAAATTTTAAATAAACTCAAAGGCTTTAACAAAAAAAAAAAAGTGCCGAGATTCGAACTGACGACGGCAAAATAATTTGCGGTGACTATAGCCACCAGACCACGCGTTTCTATTAAATTAGTAAACTTAGAACTTATATTTAAATTGCGCTCTTCCAAGGCTTAATTATTAAAATTTAATTATGTCGGAATGTTGTTTAGGTATTTATTTTGACTACCAATTTATCTGTTTTCACAGTTAAAGAATAGGTCTTACAGTACTCTTTTCTTTAAAAAAAAAAAAAAAAAAATTACTCTATAAATTAATTCATACTTCATTAATAAATTTATCTTTCCGTTAGATTATTTAAAAATTAAAAAATTATGTGAAAAGACTTCTATATTTTTTTTATTACAAATTTTTTTTCACATTTACTGCTTAATAAGAATTATAATGCAAACGTACAAAGATTATTTTATCATTTCTCTACCGTGTACTAATACATTTGAGGCGTTCTTCGTGAGATCGAAAGCGATCTGACGTGACATCTCCGATCTTGATGAAAATTAGCATAAAGTTAGTGTTTGGCATATACATGAACGTGGTAAAATGATTTTTCATATATTCGCTTATTTTCAAAATGGCGGCCATTTGAAAATTTGGCAAAGAAAAAAAAGCTTGTTTTTTGAAATCTCATAACTTCTCGGGATTTTGATCGATTTTGATGAAATTTGGTGGGTGATCGGAAAAAAACCTAAAGTTTCTGAAAAAATTATAAAAAAAAAAATTCCCATTATGTATGCCAAAAAAAAGAAATTTTTTTTTTTCAGCCAAAATTTGACCCCCGGGCACCCTTTTTATTTTTTTTGAAATATTTTTAATTAAAAGTAAATTTAATTAAGAAAATTTTAAGACCTTCCAAATGATGGTATGTCTTTTACTTTCTGAGATATAATTTTTTGAAGTTGAGGTTACCGAGAATGGAGCTCGCGCGCGCTGCTGCTGCCAAGAGCACCATACTACTAAAGCCTTTCCGACATAGAGTTTAACCATTGTATCTCAAAAAATATTAATTTTTATGTTTTAAAATTGTTTAAATATACGACTTTGTTAATTAAAATGTTCAAATTTACAGTATTTTGAACATTTTTAGTTTCTGCAGTTTTTATACAAAGTGAAATGAAAAATCTGTTGCTAAAGTAAGTTTTTTATAATTTATGTCAAATTTTGTTTACAGAGTTCATTCGTCGGGCTCCCATCAACATTTATAATACAAAAATGGCTTCACATGTTAAGTAAAATTAGGGTTGAGTGCGTCTTGATCGTTTTTTTCCGTTGCCTGCTGCGGTTTTTTGAGACGCGGCGGATTTTCGCCCACGTTTTCCATTAAAAGCTTTTGTTTTCAATCGAGGGGTCACCTTTTTTTTCTTTTTTTTCTGAATTTCAAATTCTTGAGATTGATCTGAGATTGAAACAGATTTACAAGAAATTCTCGTTTCATTCATAGGAATAAAGCAGTGGAAACTTCTTGATCCAGGCAAAGGTTTGGCTTTGTCAAAACGTGGTTTCAAATATTTTGTGTGATTTTCATACTCGGCTTCAGTACCATAGATAAAAGTCATATTAGGTAGCGCTTCTTTGGCCCATTCGTAAAGAGATAACAGAGTAGTTAACTGATCACCAACAGGACGTTGTAGGCTAGCTTTGGTAGCTGATCTCTTAACTGTACCACCGATTCCGTCACATGGACTTTTGCCATGTGAAGTTGCAAAAAAATGCCACTCAGCTTTAATTTTGAAGTCTTTATAATGATGAGTAAGATTAATGAAATTTGATTTGTTCTTATACTGTGAACCCGCTCCATCACTAAAATATTTTATTTTGTTAATGAGTGTATGTTTTAACTTGAGCTGTTCAATAAACTTTTTTATAAATAAATTTACAGTGATAGCATCATGTTGCAAGCAATCAGAAATCACGACGTATGATTCGTGAAGTAACTGGTCATCTTTTTTATAATAAACCACTATGGGATGAAGCGTTGCTTGAGCATTATTCCAATGATAACTTTGGATTGCATCTTGAATAACAAATGTAAAGTTTTCCGCAAAATCACCAAGTACTAAGAATTCTCCTGGTTCCAAATTCGCTTTAAGTCCACCCAAGTATTGGCTTTGTGACTTTGTAACGAAGTCGTGTAGTAAAAGTTTTAATAATTCAACACAAAATTTTTCAATAAATTTATCAATACTATCTATTTGCGTTTCTTAATTAGAACGGTCTGTTGACGTCCACTTTTTGTAGGTCACAGTGTCAATAAAATTTTTATCAAATAACTCCCTTAAAACATTTTTTATGCAAGTTACTCCGGGGCAATTTGAACACTCATTTGAGTAACAAGAAAGAGTGGCAGGATTGCATACAATTTTTGGAAGAATTGATTTATAATCTTGTAAAAAAGAGATGCAATCATAAGTTTCACATTCTGGTGAATTTTGCAAACGCAAACAGAATGAGTGCCTTTGCCTCCAGCTAAAATACATTCCGATGGTCGAAGTTCAGCAAATTTAGAAAAACTTATTTTAATATCAGAGTTATTTTGTTTAAAAGCATAACACAGTTCTTTCAAATTTCCTAATAATAAACGCTTCTGCAAGTGCACTCGAACTCCATCTTTTTTTACCGACACATAATCTTTCTGACCAGGCATCACACGGCTGTAGTCATCATTATAATAAAATTGCTTTATCAAATTATCAGTAGCAGTGTCGAGCTTTTTACCGGGTCTCGGATTTGAGGTGGTACCAATGCCCTCTTCTTCATGTAATTTTTTTGCTTTTACCGCCATGTGATAGCTTACTGAGAAGCGTGATTTTAACTCAGAAGGACTCCAAGTAATTGGTGCCATAGTCAAATATTTAATTTTTTCTGATGATTTATTTGTTTGACTAATTTTAGATTCGATTTCATTAACAAGTGATTGTAAATCTTGTGGATCATCAGTTTGAAATTCAAAAATTTCTTTCAATTTTTCGTTTAATGCATTTTGAATTTCACGCACTTTAGACAGTTGATTTTTTTTTGTTTTACGATCATTGGAGTAACTTTTAAAAGCTCAAGAATCTTATTTATTTCTAAAATTAAAGTTTCAGACACCATTTCTTTTTCAAAAAGCTCATCATCCGTGACTGGTACAGCAACTTCATTTTCGTTTTTTAAATCATACTGAGTCGTTTGCATTTCTAAATTTTCGCTATTGTCGTCAGGGTTTGGTAAGTTCGTCAAACTTGAAAAACTTAAAGAAACACCACGCTTGCCGTTCGTGAGGTATATTCTACAAGTATTACAAACTAAAATATTATTCACACCATTTTTAACCAATCGAAGAGTAACGCCATATTTTTTATGATTCTTCATGTTAAAAGGGTTACTACAGCACGTACGACTTTTTTTACAAGCTTGCGAACTCATTTCAAAAACTGAAAAATTCACTGCTAAACTTAAAATTCAAAGATTTGCACGCGCAAACGTTTCAGTACTCAAGGTTAATCGCAAGGTTTTGTTTATCATCACCTATTTTAGTAAAGGCCCCCTATCGGTTGCATAATACAGAAGAAATAAATATAAACAAAACACGAAACCGAGTATGGTGCTCTTGGCAGCAGCAGCGCACGCGAGCTCCATTCTCGGTAACCTCAACTTCAAAAAATTATATCTCAGAAACTAAAAGACATACCATCATTTGGAAGGTCTTAAACTTTTTTTAATTAAATTTACTTTTAATTAAAAATATTTCAAAAAAAATAAAAAGGGTGCCCAGGGGTCAAATTTTGGCTGAAAAAAAAAATTCCTTTTTTTGGCATACATAATGGGAATTTTTTTTTTTTATAATTTTTTCAGAAACTTAAGGTTTTTTTCCGATCACCCACCAAATTTCATCAAAATCGATTAAAACCCCGAGAAGTTATGAGATTTCAAAAAACAAGCTTTTTTTTCTTTGCCAAATTTTCAAATGGCCGCCATTTTGAAAATAAGCGGATTTATGAAAAATCATTTTACCACGTTCATGTATATGCCAAACACTAACTTTATGCTAATTTTCATCAAGATCGGAGATGTCACGTCAGATCGCTTTCGATCTCACGAAGAACGCCTCATTTATTATTTAAAAAAATAGTGAAAAAATGTCAAATTTTTTTTAAGATATCTCAAAGTTTAACAAAAATCTTAAAAAAAAAAAAAAAAAAAAAGTGACGGGAATCGAACCAACATCGGCAAAATATTAGGCGAGGACTATTGTAATACCTAACTTTATGGTATTTATGTTTTTAAAAAGAAATGTTTATATTTCACTTTTATTATCTTTATTTATTAGTTTCTTTATTTTACATAAATTGTACGCAGTGTTTGCGAGCAGAAGTGTGACGGCAGACTGTCGCCTGCGAGCAATTACACTCGTTTATATTACTTACTGTCCCATTGTTTAATAATAATCAATAATTCAATATAGATATACAAACGATTAATTTGAGTTATGTTACACCCCCATTATCCAGCTTAGAAAATTTTTCAGAGTGAAAAATTTTCGTTTATCATTTTTTTAAAATTCATCAGACAGTTTTTTCCGAAATATTATTTTAGGATTTTTAGGTATATTCTCACTTCCTTGATTTCCAGAATCATAAGAAGCTATATACACTGGACTATTTGGGTTGTGTACCACATTTACATTTCTTTTATAACTTATTTTACAACAACATATTTTCCGATAAATTTTTCCAACTATATTATATAGAAAATTAAAGCCTCTACTTTTATGAATAATGAATAAAATGAATCCTATCAAAGTTATTTGTCCTACAGTACTCAAATAATTTAATATCTTTTGTGTTAAAGTCGTAGTGCGTTCTGTAAATTTAAATTGATTTATCTTACTTTGGATTTCCTCCAACTCTACTAATTTCTCATGCAAATTATTTTCCAAACCATAAAAATTTATTTTATCATAATATTCCCTTTCAATGTCTATTGTATTATTTAAATATATATATTCTACCTTAGTTTCTATTTCTCTTGTATTAAATGCAGTTAACTTTATTTTATCTGACATAAATATACAAGCAGGATCACTTACTTGGAGTAATGTATCGGTATCAATTTTCAAAAAAGTATGACTATTTTTACAAAATACATTAAAATTTATTTCCTCTCTGGGTAAAATTATCCAATTATTTTCCTCCCCACTCATTCTTGTAATATAATTACCGTGATACTGATATAGAACTCTTTCACATTTATTTATTTTTGACTGAAATATTAATTGTGTATAACAATTTTTTTCTAAAAGTAAATTTGTAATATGATTCTTATTTTCACAAAATTTTATTTTTGGTTTATATTCAATACAACAACGGCTTGGATATGTATAATACATCTTATCTTTCGATATATATATTATTTTCTGTTCAATAAAAATTTTACTAAAAGAAGTTTTACTTTCTCTATGTGGTAATACTTCAAAATTCATTATATCGTAAGGGGTCTTTTCAGGAATAGGTGTTATTATAATAAAAACTAACTTATCATTTTCTATATATACTATAGAAGAGGATACTTTAATTAGAAATCATCGTAATGATCTTTATCAATTTTTATAAATGAATCTATCGTCTCATTTTTACCAATCTCCCTCAAAGCTTTCAAAAAAGTATCTGGTAAAACTAATGTTGGTAATACTACTCCTAACTTTGCAAAAGCAATTGCATTATGTATTGTCTCTACTCTTTCTTTATATTCAAATAGTGCAAATTGAAAATTTTGCAGTGATATCATTAACATTTTATCAACTTCTAATTTCGTTAAATATCTACTTACATTATTACTCCAACTTTCTAATTCTTTAATATTTTTCTCATAATTCATTAAATGAATCGATGAACTATTAATATTTTCAGCAACTAATGCAGTTTGCTTTTGCAATAATTTTAAAAGATAATTTTCTTCTTTATGCATTAAATCTATTTCTTTATTATAATATTCAGCATCGGCACTATCCATTGTACCAAACAAATATTTAGAACCTTTTCCTACTAAATTTAACAAACCTCTTTTTCTTCTATTTTTTCTAATTGGTACGTCAACGATTGAGTTTAATTCTCTACTTATAGTTTCAATTAGACCCTGTAAATTACATTTTGTATCGGCTTATTACATATATTCTTCATTTTTCCAAGCTGTGATTTCAAGTTTTGACCTTGGTTGTAGATTTTGTTGAGATCAGTTGTATGAATTACTTTCCACTGCTCAGAGTAAAGATGTACTTCTCCCGAAAAGGTCGTTGCGACATCTGGTATTTCATTTATTATCTTATAAATTTCAGTATTGTTGTCAAAAGCTTTTGTTTTATATATACAAATTACCAAAAGTAGAATCTGAAAAAAAAATTGATTAGACTATTTCGCCATAAAAATGTTTAATTTGATTAAAATGTCTTATTATTTCTTTATTCTTCATCATAAAATATGCAGTATGTCCCTGTATTCTTCGTATAACATAGGGTTTTTCCGACCATTGATTATTTAAAATAATTAATACTAAATCTCCAACCTCATATGTCTTGCTTCCTGTTTGTCTTCTTTCCATAATCTTCTTATTTCTCTCCTTTGATTCCCTGTTGTTTTCATCTGCTTTTTTTCTTACTGCTGTCATTTGCCTCATTCTTTCTTCCTGCCGTTCCTCATAAGTTTCGTAATTCTTCTCCTCGAGTCCATATAATAATCTGGAAGGACTATAGCCAGTGCTGGAATGTATCATTGAATTATAATGATTAGCCGCCTTCAGTATTTTCAAATTCAAAGCTGGACTAGCTTTATCATCTTCTGTCTTTTCTATCTTTTTAATTGTTCTCACAAGTCTTTCGCATGCACCGTTGGATTCTGGATGATATGATGAAATTTTAATTTTGTAGATTCCATATTTTTCTACAATTTTTGTTAACAATTCTGATTTAAATATAGACTCATTATCGGTTATTAAATTCTGCGGAATTCTCTGCTGAAGAATGAATTCTTCGAACACTTTGTAAGGATTTTTTCCTCTTGTTTCTTTTAACCATGCATATCTAGAAAATACGTCTTCCAAAAGTAAGTAATTTCTTTGTTCAAGCATTAAATAATCTATCGCTATTGTCTCAAATGGTTGAGTTGGCGGTTCTATATTCATGCCTGGAGTATTATATTTTCTAGAGTTATCTTTCAGCCTGTTACATACCTGACATATCTTAATATATTGTTCCACATCACTAGGTAAGTTCTCCCACACGTACTGTTGGCGGAGTTGCATAACAATCTTCTTTGAAGCTTGATGTCCATGCTCGTGAGCCTTTGCTATTAAGTTCTTTCTTGTATTTAAATCTTCTATATAAATTGGATATTTTTGTCGTATATACTTTCTGTCATCTTTGTATAAATATATGTACCAAGTAATAAATTTTCATGCTGATTATTTTGAACGTGGGTAAATTCAATGATGGTTTCATCATCTTCTATATCATCCAATAATGAGAACAGACTGATCATGTCACCTGGTTCACAATATGGTGCACCATTAATTCTTTTATCACCTCTTAATTTGTATTTTTCTATTTCTCTAGACTTTTCTTTTAGTCCAGCCTTCTTCCTTACATCAAAGTGTATTTCAAAATTCTTCATGTCGGAGGCATTTATAGTCATGGTGTTCTTACCTGCCTTTATTATTCTTTCAAAATCTCGCTTTGTCTTGTAGAAGAGTGTAAATTCATTAATATTTACCCATCGATCAATCTGCTCACCACTGGTTTTCTCAGTTACCAACCTTATTTTACTCAATCCCACATTTTCAAATTCATCACAAATTGTCACTTCTGGTTGTAATTTGGACTCATCCGTCGTTTTCTTCTCACAAGGTAAATTTTCTTCAGCTGCCTCTTTATCCACTGTCTCATCTATCCAGCTTGGGTATTCTGATTCATCTGCTTCCATCTCGTTCATATAATCCAACAGTTCTTCGATTGGAGTATCATCCTCGTCTTCTGCAACGAATGCCCGAGAAAAAGCATCAGCGTTTTGATTTTTCTTACCTTTTTTATATTTTATCTCTGGGTGATAATCAGTTAATTTTTCTATAAATTTGAAACATCTTGAAGTTATGTCTGGGGATTGACTTTTTATTATTCCTTCCAACGGTTTATGATCTGTGTAAACTGTATATTTCCTTCCCCATAAGAAGGGTCTAAAAACTTTCGATCCCCATACTATTGCCAAAAATTCTTTCTCCGTAGTTGAATATCTTCTTTCAGCTGCATTCAGTATCCTTGAAGCAAAAGCACACGGGTGTTCATCTCCTTTATCGTCAAGTTGCGATAATATACAACCAATACCTTCATTAGAGGCATCTGTATTTAAAATAAAGGGTTTTTTTTATATCAGGATATTTCAATACTGGATCACTTGTTATTATTTCCTTCAGTTTCTTTATACATTTCAATTCTTTATCTGTGATTTCATACTTCTCATTTTTTCTTCTCATTTTATGAAGAGGGGCTGTTATTTCGCCACATTTTGGGATAAATTTTCTATAGTAGTTTACCAATGCCAAAAATCTTTCCATCTCTTTCACGTCCTTGGGAACTGGAAAATTTTTCATCTTCTCAACGTGCTTCTCTTGAGGTTTTACACCTTCTGGTGTAATGAGATGCCCTAAATAGTCAAGTTCCGGCTTTATATATTCACACTTATCTGGCTGTAGAGATAATTTAGTTTCTCTCAGTCTTTGAAATATTATTTCCAAATTTCTCAAATGTTCTTCGTACGTAGAAGAGAATACTATGATGTCATCTAGGTATACGAAGCATATCTTTCCTATCAAGTCTCTCAATTTAAAATTCACCATCCGTTGAAAGGTTGCTGGTGCATTCTTCAGTCCAAAAGGCATTCTCAACCACTCCCAGTGTCCTTTGTGTGTACTGAAAGCCGTCTTTGGGATGTCTCTTGGTTTCATTGCCTCCTGATGAAATCCATTAGCGCAGTCAAATGCACTCATATATTTTGCCTTTCCCAATAAGCAAAGTATTTCCTCGATACAAGGAATAGGATAATTGTCTTGCTCGGTTTCAAAATTAACCTTCCTGAAGTCAAAAACCGGCCTCCATTTTATTTCTCCAGAAGCATTCATTTTCTTTGGTACCAACAGCACATTTGCTGAGTAAGGTGACGAACTTGGCCGTATTAAACCTTTGCTCTCGATTTCTCTAATATGAGCATCAATTTTTTCTTGTATATGAATAGGTTGCCTATAAATTTTTGAAGATATTGGCTTACCTGTTTTTAGTAGAATTTCATGTTCTACATCACTCACTACAGGCATTGGGTCACCTGTCAAATTGAATATATCATTATATTTCTTTATAATTTCCCACAAATCATTCTGTTCATCTTCAGATAAGTGAGATAATCTTGTTTTATTTTTCAACAGTTCAATGCGTCTTTCATCTTCAGACTTTTTCATTGTAAAAATTTTTGTCTCATTCTTACTTTCATACAAATTTCTCAACATCTGTTTTCTTTTTTCTTGAGATATATTATTGTCTAGAATTTCCGACACGAGGGACTCTTGCTTTCTTTCCTTTCTTCGAGTTTGCATACATGGTGCCCCTAACTCATCATTCTCGTAATATTCATGACAAATGTCTGACTTGTAAACACGGATTTTCTTATAAGAGTCGTTCATTAAATACAAAGTAGCCTCGACTCCTGTGTATAAAGCAGGGACACAGTTAGAGCCGAAAAACACATGAGTACCTGGTTTTGTATGTACTTTCAAATGTTTAACAGAATTTGCTTCTACTTCTGTAAGCAATTCTGTATTTAATTTAAAATCGTGTTTTTTCTTACTTATATCAGACAGAGTAATTATTTTATTTTTACAATCAATAAGGGCTCCATAATTTTCGAGCCAGTCCTTACCTAAAATTCCTTTATATGTATTTAAAGGAAACTCATTCATGGCTACATGAAAAATATGCGACCTACCTAAAGTTTTTAATGTACATTCACCCAAATGGGTCTTCAACCCGCCTCAGGCTCCGCACTTTGGTGGTGTGTGGGAGTCTGTGGTCAAATCTACAAAGTTCCACCTGCGCCGCATTGTGGGTGAACACGTATTGAACTTTGCAGAGTTCAACACTCTGCTCTGTAAAATCGAGGCCTGCCTCAACTCAAGGCCCTTGGGCAGGGTCTCCGACGACGCAGAGGACTGGGTTCTCACTCCTGCCCACTTCCTGATACAGAGGCCTTCGTTCATCGTTCCTGAGCCACTCAACCCTGCTGAGAAGGTACCTCTGGGCAAAAGATGGAGGTGGATCAATCAAATGGCTCAGGACTTCTGGAGTAAATGGTCGAAAGGTCACCTGAAAACGCTGCAGGAGAGGCAAAAGTGGTTCAAGCCCTCTCGCAACCTTCAACCAGGCGATTTGGTCCTGATCAAGGATGATCTCCTAGCTCCTGCACACTGGTCCCTTGGCACTGTGGAAGCAGTTCACCTGGGAACTGATGGTCAAGTGCGAGTCGCTGATGTGAGAACAGCGGACTCGACCTACACTAGGCCAGTGGTTAAATTGATCTTGCTGCTGCACGCCAACGAGCTCGCCAGTGACGAGGTCTGAGTGAAACCAGTGCAAGTTAAACTTATTGACTTTTTAATTTTTATTATTAGCTTTAATATTAATCTGATTTGTTTATCTAAAAAAAAAAAAATCTAGTTTGTATCGAGTCATTTTTTTCTGTTACTGCTTTGTTGGCCCTTTAAGGGACTGATCTCACTAGATTGTTTATAGTCAAATGTTAGTAAATTACTTTATTAATTTTTCCTTTATTTTTTTGTTATTGAAAGCCGTCTTAATACGCTGCGACGTATTAAAGTGGGCGGCATGTCGGAAATCGACATTTTAACATTTAATATTTTTTTGAGTTATTAATTTTTTGTTGTTTAATTCTTTGTTATTTTGAATCTTCGCGCGCTAAGTGACTGACCGCGGCGCTGCGTTGCCATCATGCGCTCAGTTCACCTCTGGTCGCCGCGTGCCACACCTGCGTAACCATGTGCCCCAAGCACCAATATATTTATTTTGTTTATTTAAACAATTGTTTTATTTGAAACTAGTGCACGACTCCTCTCCTAATCCTTACTATTTCTTTCATGGAAACCTATCATTTCGTGAGGGCCATCTACAATCTGGAATCTCCTTCTATCTCCTGGTGGTATTTTCTTTGGGTTGCAGTCTTCTAATTTTAATATTAAATTTTTTACAATTGATTCTGGCGCTCCTGTGTCGACCAGAAATTTGTTAACTCCTGTTGTTCCTTGGAGTTGGATGTAGAGGTCATAATATTTTCCTCCAGATCCGATGTAGTATCTTGCTGGCTCTCGTCGGTCATCAGAAATTTTCGTGGGGGCCCTTTGTCGATCTGTGGAATTCTTTGAAAATTTCGAAGCTGTGGATTTTTTCTCCAACATTCATTTTCGGTGTGATTCAATTTATTGCAAAATTTACACCTTTTTAATTCGTTTCTATTATTACTTACATAATTATTTTTAATTTCATTTTTATCATCTTGCTTATTATTATCGTCTCTGGGCTTACTCTTTGTATTATTTAATGGCTCACCTCTTCTTTGTGTTCGGCTTCGGATTACTTCGTCGTCGCGTAGTCTTTTATCAATAGCCCGTGCCTCCTGCATGGCGTGACGCAGAGAGTCAGTTTTTATATTTAAAAGCCTTACCTCTAGCTCTGGTTTCAGTGATTGAATAAAACGTCGGACATGGGAGTCCTCTTCGATGTACCGAATTCCAGCTCGATATTCAATCTTTATTTGCTCGATCGATTTTTGCACACGTCGATGTAGTTCTTCATATCTTTTTACATAATTATCTATAGATTCGTTCTGGCCCTGTCTAGTATTATTACGAATTTCCGATATTTGCTCGTATGTCAAATCGGCCTGCCCAAAACTAGCTCGCAACGCGTTAGCTAAATCTGAATAGCCAGCACCTTGTGTACTTTCCCCTATTCTTGCAGCCTCTCCTATTAATCTTGAAGCTATTACTTTTCTCAACAGGGCCTTTCTTTCGGCTTCATTTTCTAGCTGGTCCCGTGCATTTCTTAATTGATCGAGAAAATACTCAACGTTCGAACTACCATCGAAAACTCTAATTTCATTCAATAATTCTCTAACTAACCGATGAGAATCTGTGGAAATCGTCGTTGATGGCGGCGGCGCCGTTGGCTCAATTTTTTCTCCCTTTAAAGAATTTATTTCAGCCTGTAAAGATGATACCGCCTGCTGCATTACTCTTAATTGTTCTAAAAGTATCTCTTCCGTCTGAGTTTGTGGTACGATTGTTTGCTGCTCGTGACTCATTTTTTTATCTCTAATTATTTCTATCAAAGGTTTATGTATACCGTCTACCTCGTAAAATCTATCAATCTCTTCGTCGGATTGTAAATTTGAATTAGAATCTGTGTCTGAGCCTGTGCTTTTATTCATAAGGTAAGTGTTTAGTTTTAACTAACCTTAATCAGCATTTTTCGTTGAACTGCTTTGAATTGTCCTATCCGGAGTACGTTGTCCTTTAACTTAAGGAGGCGATTTATCACCGAACAGTGTTCACAGTCCTTATTCACAAATTTGATGCACTAAACATCAAACACAACCGATTTTCACTTTTCGGCCACGTACGTTGGAAGCCAATATGTTGATGGTATTTATGTTGCTAAAAAGAAATGTTTATATTTCACTTTTATTATCTTTATTTATTAGTTTCTTTATTTTACATAAGTTGTACGCAGTGTTTGCGAGCAGAAGTGTGACGGCAGACTGTCGCCTGCGAGCAATTACACTCGTTTATATTACTTACTGTCCCATTGTTTAATAATAATCAATAATTCAATATAGATATACAAACGATTAATTTGAGTTATGTTACACTATAGCCACCAGACCACGTGTTTCAATCGTTACCCATTAACTTGGAACTTATATTTAAATTGTGACCCTCCGGAGCTTCATTATAAAAGCTTAATTATGTACATTAAGTAATTGTTCTTTTAATATTTTTATTTGTTAATTCTTAAGTACATTTATAATTTTTTTCAATTATTTTGACATCGCTAGGAGGGGAGTTCTGTAGGGTACTACATCCCACCGCCAGGTGGCGCCTGGCTTCCCGCTAGTATACTGGCCTTATCCAGATACTTAGCTACGGCAGGGCCAGCTCATTAAGCCTTGGGGAAGAATCAGTGAGCTGGCCTGGGACGAATCATGAATAGCCCGCACTGTCATCCTACATTGGTATATCTTGTAGTCCTATTTTTTGGCTTTAAAAATTGCGATTTCAATTCTTAAAGCATTACTTCAGGCTTAAATAAATGATAAATTTGTAAATTCTTTAAGAACTTGTTAGGAACTGTTTTTGCTATTGAAAATGAATTTTAATTTTAATTTTTTATCATTTGACTGTATAAATCACGAATTCATATTGAATTATATTCCAATTCATTATGAATTCATTTTGAGCTCATCAGAGAACAGCCTTTTCTTGGAAATTTACCCTTTTAATACCAATTCTTAAAGAATTAATTCAGGTTAGAATCACTGACAAACTTGAAAATTCTTTAAGAACTAATTAGGAACTGTTTTTGCTACTGAAAATGAATTTTTTATTATTTAACTGTATAAATCACGAATTCATATTGTATTTTATTCCAATTCATTATGAATTCATTTTAAGCTCATCAGAGAACAGCCTTTTTTTGTAAATTTACCCTTTAAATACCAATTCTTAAAGAATTAATTCAGGTTAAAATCACTGACAAACTTGAGAATTCTTTAAGAACTAATTAGGAACTTTTTTTGCTACTGAAAATGAATTTTTTATCATTTAACTGTATAAATCACGAATTCATACTGTATTATATTCCAATTCATTATGAATTCATTTTGAGCTCATCAGAGAACAGCCTTTTTTTGTAAATTTACCCTTTAAATACCAATTCTTAAAGAATTAATTCAGGTTAAAATCACTGACAAACTTGAGAATTCTTTAAGAACTAATTAGGAACTGTTTTTGCTATTGAAAATGAATTTTATATCATTTAACTGTATAAATAACTGAAGGGAAATGAAATCAAGGGTGTAGTCAATAAAAGGCTTTTTAATAGTTCAACTCGTTTTTTAATCAAAGGCTCGGGTACACAAAATGCGTGTGCTCAGTGCAGCGGCGTCGCGTGAACTGTCTCAGCGCCGCAGGCACTGGTGGTGCCGCTTGCACGCACTTCTCGCACACACTCACACTCAACACTCCCTCCAACAAGCATTAGACCTCGCTAAACGTCTCAATAAACGTATTTTATATTAAATTCAGAACACGAAAAAATTAGCACATAATAAATAATAAATTGTCCATCAAGTAAATTAGTCACACACAATGTTTGTTTCACAAAAACTTAGTCTTCAGTTATCCTGGTTCTAACTTGTGCGTGACTGTCTTCCAAAGCCTTAGATTTGTAGCAGCTTTTAAACTCGTACTCGTGTTTAACTCGACTCAGATTTATTTAACTCGTACTGCCATTAACCTTGGGGCTTGCCTGGACCTGTAACAGATTTAAATATATAAAATATTAGATTTATTTTATCTCGCTTACTCGCTCCATTATCTAAATTATTAATCTCGCTTAATTTAGTAATCCCGCTCTGTGCTTTCTGAAATCGCCCCTATCTAGTGGTTTAGTAAAAATGTCGGAAGTAAATCTCGCATATTAACTTTACGAACTAAAACTCGGCCCTCGTGTTGACATTGCTTAACAAAATCACCATGAGCCTTAGACATGCGTTGGCGGTTCCCAGTTTGCTCTCTTAACTCAAGGTTTTCCTTAACCTTCTCAACACTCTCGTCATAGTGTTTTAGCTTGTGGCATCCTTCTTTCTGGCTGTTATCTATCGCAGCTTGATTGTCACAGTGTATCACGACCGGGTAGAATGTAGTTCCCAAGATGTCCCGAAGAGCCTTGTCCAATGAGATGACTTCGCCATATACCTCACTGAGTGCCGATTCGAGGTTTCAAAGACCAAAAGGAGTATGAGTTGAAAGAAACTTATGCACCTGTGTCAAGAATGGCTTTGGTTCGATCTGCTTTGGCAGACAGTCACGCACAAGTTAGAACCAGGATAACTGAAGACTAAGTTTTTGTGAAACAAACATTGTGTGTGACTAATTTACTTGATGGACAATTTATTATTTATTATGTGCTAATTTTTTCGTGTTCTGAATTTAATATAAAATACGTTTATTGAGACGTTTAGCGAGGTCTAATGCTTGTTGGAGGGAGTGTTGAGTGTGAGTGTGTGCGAGAAGTGCGTGCAAGCGGCACCACCAGTGCCTGCGGCGCTGAGACAGTTCACGCGACGCCGCTGCACTGAGCACACGCATTTTGTGTACCCGAGCCTTTGATTAAAAAACGAGTTGAACTATTAAAAAGCCTTTTATTGACTACACCCTTGATTTCATTTCCCTTCAGTTATTTATACAGTTAAATGATATAAAATTCATTTTCAATAGCAAAAACAGTTCCTAATAAGTTCTTAAAGAATTCTCAAGTTTGTCAGTGATTTTAACCTGAATTAATTCTTTAAGAATTGGTATTTAAAGGGTAAATTTACAAAAAAAGGCTGTTCTCTGATGAGCTCAAAATGAATTCATAATGAATTGGAATATAATACAGTATGAATTCGTGATTTATACAGTTAAATGATAAAAAATTCATTTTCAGTAGCAAAAACAGTTCCTAATTAGTTCTTAAAGAATTCTCAAGTTTGTCAGTGATTTTAACCTGAATTAATTCTTTAAGAATTGGTATTTAAAGGGTAAATTTACAAAAAAAGGCTGTTCTCTGATGAGCTCAAAATGAATTCATAATGAATTGGAATATAATACAGTATGAATTCGTGATTTATACAGTTAAATGATAAAAAATTCATTTTCAGTAGCAAAAAAAGTTCCTAATTAGTTCTTAAAGAATTCTCAAGTTTGTCAGTGATTTTAACCTGAATTAATTCTTTAAGAATTGGTATTTAAAGGGTAAATTTACAAAAAAAGGCTGTTCTCTGATGAGCTTAAAATGAATTCATAATGAATTGGAATAAAATACAATATGAATTCGTGATTTATACAGTTAAATAATAAAAAATTCATTTTCAGTAGCAAAAACAGTTCCTAATTAGTTCTTAAAGAATTTTCAAGTTTGTCAGTGATTCTAACCTGAATTAATTCTTTAAGAATTGGTATTAAAAGGGTAAATTTCCAAGAAAAGGCTGTTCTCTGATGAGCTCAAAATGAATTCATAATGAATTGGAATATAATTCAATATGAATTCGTGATTTATACAGTCAAATGATAAAAAATTAAAATTAAAATTCATTTTCAATAGCAAAAACAGTTCCTAACAAGTTCTTAAAGAATTTACAAATTTATCATTTATTTAAGCCTGAAGTAATGCTTTAAGAATTGAAATCGCAATTTTTAAAGCCAAAAAATAGGACTACAAGATATACCAATGTAGGATGACAGTGCGGGCTATTCATGATTCGTCCCAGGCCAGCTCACTGATTCTTCCCCAAGGCTTAATGAGCTGGCCCTGCCGTAGCTAAGTATCTGGATAAGGCCAGTATACTAGCGGGAAGCCAGGCGCCACCTGGCGGTGGGATGTAGTACCCTACAGAACTCCCCTCCTAGCGATGTCAAAATAATTGAAAAAAATTATAAATGTACTTAAGAATTAACAAATAAAAATATTAAAAGAACAATTACTTAATGTACATAATTAAGCTTTTATAATGAAGCTCCGGAGGGTCACAATTTAAATATAAGTTCCAAGTTAATGGGTAACGATTGAAACACGTGGTCTGGTGGCTATAGTGTAACATAACTCAAATTAATCGTTTGTATATCTATATTGAATTATTGATTATTATTAAACAATGGGACAGTAAGTAATATAAACGAGTGTAATTGCTCGCAGGCGACAGTCTGCCGTCACACTTCTGCTCGCAAACACTGCGTACAACTTATGTAAAATAAAGAAACTAATAAATAAAGATAATAAAAGTGAAATATAAACATTTCTTTTTAGCAACATAAATACCATCAACATATTGGCTTCCAACGTACGTGGCCGAAAAGTGAAAATCGGTTGTGTTTGATGTTTAGTGCATCAAATTTGTGAATAAGGACTGTGAACACTGTTCGGTGATAAATCGCCTCCTTAAGTTAAAGGACAACGTACTCCGGATAGGACAATTCAAAGCAGTTCAACGAAAAATGCTGATTAAGGTTAGTTAAAACTAAACACTTACCTTATGAATAAAAGCACAGGCTCAGACACAGATTCTAATTCAAATTTACAATCCGACGAAGAGATTGATAGATTTTACGAGGTAGACGGTATACATAAACCTTTGATAGAAATAATTAGAGATAAAAAAATGAGTCACGAGCAGCAAACAATCGTACCACAAACTCAGACGGAAGAGATACTTTTAGAACAATTAAGAGTAATGCAGCAGGCGGTATCATCTTTACAGGCTGAAATAAATTCTTTAAAGGGAGAAAAAATTGAGCCAACGGCGCCGCCGCCATCAACGACGATTTCCACAGATTCTCATCGGTTAGTTAGAGAATTATTGAATGAAATTAGAGTTTTCGATGGTAGTTCGAACGTTGAGTATTTTCTCGATCAATTAAGAAATGCACGGGACCAGCTAGAAAATGAAGCCGAAAGAAAGGCCCTGTTGAGAAAAGTAATAGCTTCAAGATTAATAGGAGAGGCTGCAAGAATAGGGGAAAGTACACAAGGTGCTGGCTATTCAGATTTAGCTAACGCGTTGCGAGCTAGTTTTGGGCAGGCCGATTTGACATACGAGCAAATATCGGAAATTCGTAATAATACTAGACAGGGCCAGAACGAATCTATAGATAATTATGTAAAAAGATATGAAGAACTACATCGACGTGTGCAAAAATCGATCGAGCAAATAAAGATTGAATATCGAGCTGGAATTCGGTACATCGAAGAGGACTCCCATGTCCGACGTTTTATTCAATCACTGAAACCAGAGCTAGAGGTAAGGCTTTTAAATATAAAAACTGACTCTCTGCGTCACGCCATGCAGGAGGCACGGGCTATTGATAAAAGACTACGCGACGACGAAGTAATCCGAAGCCGAACACAAAGAAGAGGTGAGCCATTAAATAATACAAAGAGTAAGCCCAGAGACGATAATAATAAGCAAGATGATAAAAATGAAATTAAAAATAATTATGTAAGTAATAATAGAAACGAATTAAAAAGGTGTAAATTTTGCAATAAATTGAATCACACCGAAAATGAATGTTGGAGAAAAAATCCACAGCTTCGAAATTTTCAAAGAATTCCACAGATCGACAAAGGGCCCCCACGAAAATTTCTGATGACCGACGAGAGCCAGCAAGATACTACATCGGATCTGGAGGAAAATATTATGACCTCTACATCCAACTCCAAGGAACAACAGGAGTTAACAAATTTCTGGTCGACACAGGAGCGCCAGAATCAATTGTAAAAAATTTAATATTAAAATTAGAAGACTGCAACCCAAAGAAAATACCACCAGGAGATAGAAGGAGATTCCAGATTGTAGATGGCCCTCACGAAATGATAGGTTTCCATGAAAGAAATAGTAAGGATTAGGAGAGGAGTCGTGCACTAGTTTCAAATAAAACAATTGTTTAAATAAACAAAATAAATATATTGGTGCTTGGGGCACATGGTTACGCAGGTGTGGCACGCGGCGACCAGAGGTGAACTGAGCGCATGATGGCAACGCAGCGCCGCGGTCAGTCACTTAGCGCGCGAAGATTCAAAATAACAAAGAATTAAACAACAAAAAATTAATAACTCAAAAAAATATTAAATGTTAAAATGTCGATTTCCGACATGCCGCCCACTTTAATACGTCGCAGCGTATTAAGACGGCTTTCAATAACAAAAAAATAAAGGAAAAATTAATAAAGTAATTTACTAACATTTGACTATAAACAATCTAGTGAGATCAGTCCCTTAAAGGGCCAACAAAGCAGTAACAGAAAAAAATGACTCGATACAAACTAGATTTTTTTTTTTTTAGATAAACAAATCAGATTAATATTAAAGCTAATAATAAAAATTAAAAAGTCAATAAGTTTAACTTGCACTGGTTTCACTCAGACCTCGTCACTGGCGAGCTCGTTGGCGTGCAGCAGCAAGATCAATTTAACCACTGGCCTAGTGTAGGTCGAGTCCGCTGTTCTCACATCAGCGACTCGCACTTGACCATCAGTTCCCAGGTGAACTGCTTCCACAGTGCCAAGGGACCAGTGTGCAGGAGCTAGGAGATCATCCTTGATCAGGACCAAATCGCCTGGTTGAAGGTTGCGAGAGGGCTTGAACCACTTTTGCCTCTCCTGCAGCGTTTTCAGGTGACCTTTCGACCATTTACTCCAGAAGTCCTGAGCCATTTGATTGATCCACCTCCATCTTTTGCCCAGAGGTACCTTCTCAGCAGGGTTGAGTGGCTCAGGAACGATGAACGAAGGCCTCTGTATCAGGAAGTGGGCAGGAGTGAGAACCCAGTCCTCTGCGTCGTCGGAGACCCTGCCCAAGGGCCTTGAGTTGAGGCAGGCCTCGATTTTACAGAGCAGAGTGTTGAACTCTGCAAAGTTCAATACGTGTTCACCCACAATGCGGCGCAGGTGGAACTTTGTAGATTTGACCACAGACTCCCACACACCACCAAAGTGCGGAGCCTGAGGCGGGTTGAAGACCCATTTGGGTGAATGTACATTAAAAACTTTAGGTAGGTCGCATATTTTTCATGTAGCCATGAATGAGTTTCCTTTAAATACATATAAAGGAATTTTAGGTAAGGACTGGCTCGAAAATTATGGAGCCCTTATTGATTGTAAAAATAAAATAATTACTCTGTCTGATATAAGTAAGAAAAAACACGATTTTAAATTAAATACAGAATTGCTTACAGAAGTAGAAGCAAATTCTGTTAAACATTTGAAAGTACATACAAAACCAGGTACTCATGTGTTTTTCGGCTCTAACTGTGTCCCTGCTTTATACACAGGAGTCGAGGCTACTTTGTATTTAATGAACGACTCTTATAAGAAAATCCGTGTTTACAAGTCAGACATTTGTCATGAATATTACGAGAATGATGAGTTAGGGGCACCATGTATGCAAACTCGAAGAAAGGAAAGAAAGCAAGAGTCCCTCGTGTCGGAAATTCTAGACAATAATATATCTCAAGAAAAAAGAAAACAGATGTTGAGAAATTTGTATGAAAGTAAGAATGAGACAAAAATTTTTACAATGAAAAAGTCTGAAGATGAAAGACGCATTGAACTGTTGAAAAATAAAACAAGATTATCTCACTTATCTGAAGATGAACAGAATGATTTGTGGGAAATTATAAAGAAATATAATGATATATTCAATTTGACAGGTGACCCAATGCCTGTAGTGAGTGATGTAGAACATGAAATTCTACTAAAAACAGGTAAGCCAATATCTTCAAAAATTTATAGGCAACCTATTCATATACAAGAAAAAATTGATGCTCATATTAGAGAAATCGAGAGCAAAGGTTTAATACGGCCAAGTTCGTCACCTTACTCAGCAAATGTGCTGTTGGTACCAAAGAAAATGAATGCTTCTGGAGAAATAAAATGGAGGCCGGTTTTTGACTTCAGGAAGGTTAATTTTGAAACCGAGCAAGACAATTATCCTATTCCTTGTATCGAGGAAATACTTTGCTTATTGGGAAAGGCAAAATATATGAGTGCATTTGACTGCGCTAATGGATTTCATCAGGAGGCAATGAAACCAAGAGACATCCCAAAGACGGCTTTCAGTACACACAAAGGACACTGGGAGTGGTTGAGAATGCCTTTTGGACTGAAGAATGCACCAGCAACCTTTCAACGGATGGTGAATTTTAAATTGAGAGACTTGATAGGAAAGATATGCTTCGTATACCTAGATGACATCATAGTATTCTCTTCTACGTACGAAGAACATTTGAGAAATTTGGAAATAATATTTCAAAGACTGAGAGAAACTAAATTATCTCTACAGCCAGATAAGTGTGAATATATAAAGCCGGAACTTGACTATTTAGGGCATCTCATTACACCAGAAGGTGTAAAACCTCAAGAGAAGCACGTTGAGAAGATGAAAAATTTTCCAGTTCCCAAGGACGTGAAAGAGATGGAAAGATTTTTGGCATTGGTAAACTACTATAGAAAATTTATCCCAAAATGTGGCGAAATAACAGCCCCTCTTCATAAAATGAGAAGAAAAAATGAGAAGTATGAAATCACAGATAAAGAATTGAAATGTATAAAGAAACTGAAGGAAATAATAACAAGTGATCCAGTATTGAAATATCCTGATATAAAAAAAACCCTTTATTTTAAATACAGATGCCTCTAATGAAGGTATTGGTTGTATATTATCGCAACTTGACGATAAAGGAGATGAACACCCGTGTGCTTTTGCTTCAAGGATACTGAATGCAGCTGAAAGAAGATATTCAACTACGGAGAAAGAATTTTTGGCAATAGTATGGGGATCGAAAGTTTTTAGACCCTTCTTATGGGGAAGGAAATATACAGTTTACACAGATCATAAACCGTTGGAAGGAATAATAAAAAGTCAATCCCCAGACATAACTTCAAGATGTTTCAAATTTATAGAAAAATTAACTGATTATCACCCAGAGATAAAATATAAAAAAGGTAAGAAAAATCAAAACGCTGATGCTTTTTCTCGGGCATTCGTTGCAGAAGACGAGGATGATACTCCAATCGAAGAACTGTTGGATTATATGAACGAGATGGAAGCAGATGAATCAGAATACCCAAGCTGGATAGATGAGACAGTGGATAAAGAGGCAGCTGAAGAAAATTTACCTTGTGAGAAGAAAACGACGGATGAGTCCAAATTACAACCAGAAGTGACAATTTGTGATGAATTTGAAAATGTGGGATTGAGTAAAATAAGGTTGGTAACTGAGAAAACCAGTGGTGAGCAGATTGATCGATGGGTAAATATTAATGAATTTACACTCTTCTACAAGACAAAGCGAGATTTTGAAAGAATAATAAAGGCAGGTAAGAACACCATGACTATAAATGCCTCCGACATGAAGAATTTTGAAATACACTTTGATGTAAGGAAGAAGGCTGGACTAAAAGAAAAGTCTAGAGAAATAGAAAAATACAAATTAAGAGGTGATAAAAGAATTAATGGTGCACCATATTGTGAACCAGGTGACATGATCAGTCTGTTCTCATTATTGGATGATATAGAAGATGATGAAACCATCATTGAATTTACCCACGTTCAAAATAATCAGCATGAAAATTTATTACTTGGTACATATATTTATACAAAGATGACAGAAAGTATATACGACAAAAATATCCAATTTATATAGAAGATTTAAATACAAGAAAGAACTTAATAGCAAAGGCTCACGAGCATGGACATCAAGCTTCAAAGAAGATTGTTATGCAACTCCGCCAACAGTACGTGTGGGAGAACTTACCTAGTGATGTGGAACAATATATTAAGATATGTCAGGTATGTAACAGGCTGAAAGATAACTCTAGAAAATATAATACTCCAGGCATGAATATAGAACCGCCAACTCAACCATTTGAGACAATAGCGATAGATTATTTAATGCTTGAACAAAGAAATTACTTACTTTTGGAAGACGTATTTTCTAGATATGCATGGTTAAAAGAAACAAGAGGAAAAAATCCTTACAAAGTGTTCGAAGAATTCATTCTTCAGCAGAGAATTCCGCAGAATTTAATAACCGATAATGAGTCTATATTTAAATCAGAATTGTTAACAAAAATTGTAGAAAAATATGGAATCTACAAAATTAAAATTTCATCATATCATCCAGAATCCAACGGTGCATGCGAAAGACTTGTGAGAACAATTAAAAAGATAGAAAAGACAGAAGATGATAAAGCTAGTCCAGCTTTGAATTTGAAAATACTGAAGGCGGCTAATCATTATAATTCAATGATACATTCCAGCACTGGCTATAGTCCTTCCAGATTATTATATGGACTCGAGGAGAAGAATTACGAAACTTATGAGGAACGGCAGGAAGAAAGAATGAGGCAAATGACAGCAGTAAGAAAAAAAGCAGATGAAAACAACAGGGAATCAAAGGAGAGAAATAAGAAGATTATGGAAAGAAGACAAACAGGAAGCAAGACATATGAGGTTGGAGATTTAGTATTAATTATTTTAAATAATCAATGGTCGGAAAAACCCTATGTTATACGAAGAATACAGGGACATACTGCATATTTTATGATGAAGAATAAAGAAATAATAAGACATTTTAATCAAATTAAACATTTTTATGGCGAAATAGTCTAATCAATTTTTTTTTCAGATTCTACTTTTGGTAATTTGTATATATAAAACAAAAGCTTTTGACAACAATACTGAAATTTATAAGATAATAAATGAAATACCAGATGTCGCAACGACCTTTTCGGGAGAAGTACATCTTTACTCTGAGCAGTGGAAAGTAATTCATACAACTGATCTCAACAAAATCTACAACCAAGGTCAAAACTTGAAATCACAGCTTGGAAAAATGAAGAATATATGTAATAAGCCGATACAAAATGTAATTTACAGGGTCTAATTGAAACTATAAGTAGAGAATTAAACTCAATCGTTGACGTACCAATTAGAAAAAATAGAAGAAAAAGAGGTTTGTTAAATTTAGTAGGAAAAGGTTCTAAATATTTGTTTGGTACAATGGATAGTGCCGATGCTGAATATTATAATAAAGAAATAGATTTAATGCATAAAGAAGAAAATTATCTTTTAAAATTATTGCAAAAGCAAACTGCATTAGTTGCTGAAAATATTAATAGTTCATCGATTCATTTAATGAATTATGAGAAAAATATTAAAGAATTAGAAAGTTGGAGTAATAATGTAAGTAGATATTTAACGAAATTAGAAGTTGATAAAATGTTAATGATATCACTGCAAAATTTTCAATTTGCACTATTTGAATATAAAGAAAGAGTAGAGACAATACATAATGCAATTGCTTTTGCAAAGTTAGGAGTAGTATTACCAACATTAGTTTTACCAGATACTTTTTTGAAAGCTTTGAGGGAGATTGGTAAAAATGAGACGATAGATTCATTTATAAAAATTGATAAAGATCATTACGATGATTTCTAATTAAAGTATCCTCTTCTATAGTATATATAGAAAATGATAAGTTAGTTTTTATTATAATAACACCTATTCCTGAAAAGACCCCTTACGATATAATGAATTTTGAAGTATTACCACATAGAGAAAGTAAAACTTCTTTTAGTAAAATTTTTATTGAACAGAAAATAATATATATATCGAAAGATAAGATGTATTATACATATCCAAGCCGTTGTTGTATTGAATATAAACCAAAAATAAAATTTTGTGAAAATAAGAATCATATTACAAATTTACTTTTAGAAAAAAATTGTTATACACAATTAATATTTCAGTCAAAAATAAATAAATGTGAAAGAGTTCTATATCAGTATCACGGTAATTATATTACAAGAATGAGTGGGGAGGAAAATAATTGGATAATTTTACCCAGAGAGGAAATAAATTTTAATGTATTTTGTAAAAATAGTCATACTTTTTTGAAAATTGATACCGATACATTACTCCAAGTAAGTGATCCTGCTTGTATATTTATGTCAGATAAAATAAAGTTAACTGCATTTAATACAAGAGAAATAGAAACTAAGGTAGAATATATATATTTAAATAATACAATAGACATTGAAAGGGAATATTATGATAAAATAAATTTTTATGGTTTGGAAAATAATTTGCATGAGAAATTAGTAGAGTTGGAGGAAATCCAAAGTAAGATAAATCAATTTAAATTTACAGAACGCACTACGACTTTAACACAAAAGATATTAAATTATTTGAGTACTGTAGGACAAATAACTTTGATAGGATTCATTTTATTCATTATTCATAAAAGTAGAGGCTTTAATTTTCTATATAATATAGTTGGAAAAATTTATCGGAAAATATGTTGTTGTAAAATAAGTTATAAAAGAAATGTAAATGTGGTACACAACCCAAATAGTCCAGTGTATATAGCTTCTTATGATTCTGGAAATCAAGGAAGTGAGAATATACCTAAAAATCCTAAAATAATATTTCGGAAAAAACTGTCTGATGAATTTTAAAAAAATGATAAACGAAAATTTTTCACTCTGAAAAATTTTCTAAGCTGGATAATGGGGGTGTAACATAACTCAAATTAATCGTTTGTATATCTATATTGAATTATTGATTATTATTAAACAATGGGACAGTAAGTAATATAAACGAGTGTAATTGCTCGCAGGCGACAGTCTGCCGTCACACTTCTGCTCGCAAACACTGCGTACAATTTATGTAAAATAAAGAAACTAATAAATAAAGATAATAAAAGTGAAATATAAACATTTCTTTTTAAAAACATAAATACCATAAAGTTAGGTATTACAATAGTCCTCGCCTAATATTTTGCCGATGTTGGTTCGATTCCCGTCACTTTTTTTTTTTTTTTTTTTTTAAGATTTTTGTTAAACTTTGAGATATCTTAAAAAAAATTTGACATTTTTTCACTATTTTTTTAAATAATAAATGAGGCGTTCTTCGTGAGATCGAAAGCGATCTGACGTGACATCTCCGATCTTGATGAAAATTAGCATAAAGTTAGTGTTTGGCATATACATGAACGTGGTAAAATGATTTTTCATAAATCCGCTTATTTTCAAAATGGCGGCCATTTGAAAATTTGGCAAAGAAAAAAAAGCTTGTTTTTTGAAATCTCATAACTTCTCGGGGTTTTAATCGATTTTGATGAAATTTGGTGGGTGATCGGAAAAAAACCTTAAGTTTCTGAAAAAATTATAAAAAAAAAAAATTCCCATTATGTATGCCAAAAAAAAGGAATTTTTTTTTTCAGCCAAAATTTGACCCCTGGGCACCCTTTTTATTTTTTTTGAAATATTTTTAATTAAAAGTAAATTTAATTAAAAAAAGTTTAAGACCTTCCAAATGATGGTATGTCTTTTAGTTTCTGAGATATAATTTTTTGAAGTTGAGGTTACCGAGAATGGAGCTCGCGTGCGCTGCTGCTGCCAAGAGCACCATACTCGGTTTCGTGTTTTGTTTATATTTATTTCTTCTGTATTATGCAACCGATAGGGGGCCTTTACTAAAATAGGTGATGATAAACAAAACCTTGCGATTAACCTTGAGTACTAAAACGTTTGCGCGTGCAAATCTTTGAATTTTAAGTTTAGCAGTGAATTTTTCAGTTTTTGAAATGAGTTCGCAAGCTTGTAAAAAAAGTCGTACGTGCTGTAGTAACCCTTTTAACATGAAGAATCATAAAAAATATGGCGTTACTCTTCGATTGGTTAAAAATGGTGTGAATAATATTTTAGTTTGTAATACTTGTAGAATATACCTCACGAACGGCAAGCGTGGTGTTTCTTTAAGTTTTTCAAGTTTGACGAACTTACCAAACCCTGACGACAATAGCGAAAATTTAGAAATGCAAACGACTCAGTATGATTTAAAAAACGAAAATGAAGTTGCTGTACCAGTCACGGATGATGAGCTTTTTGAAAAAGAAATGGTGTCTGAAACTTTAATTTTAGAAATAAATAAGATTCTTGAGCTTTTAAAAGTTACTCCAATGATCGTAAAACAAAAAAAAATCAACTGTCTAAAGTGCGTGAAATTCAAAATGCATTAAACGAAAAATTGAAAGAAATTTTTGAATTTCAAACTGATGATCCACAAGATTTACAATCACTTGTTAATGAAATCGAATCTAAAATTAGTCAAACAAATAAATCATCAGAAAAAATTAAATATTTGACTATGGCACCAATTACTTGGAGTCCTTCTGAGTTAAAATCACGCTTCTCAGTAAGCTATCACATGGCGGTAAAAGCAAAAAAATTACATGAAGAAGAGGGCATTGGTACCACCTCAAATCCGAGACCCGGTAAAAAGCTCGACACTGCTACTGATAATTTGATAAAGCAATTTTATTATAATGATGACTACAGCCGTGTGATGCCTGGTCAGAAAGATTATGTGTCGGTAAAAAAAGATGGAGTTCGAGTGCACTTGCAGAAGCGTTTATTATTAGGAAATTTGAAAGAACTGTGTTATGCTTTTAAACAAAATAACTCTGATATTAAAATAAGTTTTTCTAAATTTGCTGAACTTCGACCATCGGAATGTATTTTAGCTGGAGGCAAAGGCACTCATTCTGTTTGCGTTTGCAAAATTCACCAGAATGTGAAACTTATGATTGCATCTCTTTTTTACAAGATTATAAATCAATTCTTCCAAAAATTGTATGCAATCCTGCCACTCTTTCTTGTTACTCAAATGAGTGTTCAAATTGCCCCGGAGTAACTTGCATAAAAAATGTTTTAAGGGAGTTATTTGATAAAAATTTTATTGACACTGTGACCTACAAAAAGTGGACGTCAACAGACCGTTCTAATTAAGAAACGCAAATAGATAGTATTGATAAATTTATTGAAAAATTTTGTGTTGAATTATTAAAACTTTTACTACACGACTTCGTTACAAAGTCACAAAGCCAATACTTGGGTGGACTTAAAGCGAATTTGGAACCAGGAGAATTCTTAGTACTTGGTGATTTTGCGGAAAACTTTACATTTGTTATTCAAGATGCAATCCAAAGTTATCATTGGAATAATGCTCAAGCAACGCTTCATCCCATAGTGGTTTATTATAAAAAAGATGACCAGTTACTTCACGAATCATACGTCTTGATTTCTGATTGCTTGCAACATGATGCTATCACTGTAAATTTATTTATAAAAAAGTTTATTGAACAGCTCAAGTTAAAACATACACTCATTAACAAAATAAAATATTTTAGTGATGGAGCGGGTTCACAGTATAAGAACAAATCAAATTTCATTAATCTTACTCATCATTATAAAGACTTCAAAATTAAAGCTGAGTGGCATTTTTTTGCAACTTCACATGGCAAAAGTCCATGTGACGGAATCGGTGGTACAGTTAAGAGATCAGCTACCAAAGCTAGCCTACAACGTCCTGTTGGTGATCAGTTAACTACTCTGTTATCTCTTTACGAATGGGCCAAAGAAGCGCTACCTAATATGACTTTTATCTATGGTACTGAAGCCGAGTATGAAAATCACACAAAATATTTGAAACCACGTTTTGACAAAGCCAAACCTTTGCCTGGATCAAGAAGTTTCCACTGCTTTATTCCTATGAATGAAACGAGAATTTCTTGTAAATCTGTTTCAATCTCAGATCAATCTCAAGAATTTGAAATTCAGAAAAAAAAGAAAAAAAAGGTGACCCCTCGATTGAAAACAAAAGCTTTTAATGGAAAACGTGGGCGAAAATCCGCCGCGTCTCAAAAAACCGCAGCAGGCAACGGAAAAAAACGATCAAGACGCACTCAACCCTAATTTTACTTAACATGTGAAGCCATTTTTGTATTATAAATGTTGATGGGAGCCCGACGAATGAACTCTGTAAACAAAATTTGACATAAATTATAAAAAACTTACTTTAGCAACAGATTTTTCATTTCACTTTGTATAAAAACTGCAGAAACTAAAAATGTTCAAAATACTGTAAATTTGAACATTTTAATTAACAAAGTCGTATATTTAAACAATTTTAAAACATAAAAATTAATATTTTTTGAGATACAATGGTTAAACTCTATGTCGGAAAGGCTTTAGTAGTATGGTGCTCTTGGCAGCAGCAGCGCGCGCGAGCTCCATTCTCGGTAACCTCAACTTCAAAAAATTATATCTCAGAAAGTAAAAGACATACCATCATTTGGAAGGTCTTAAAATTTTCTTAATTAAATTTACTTTTAATTAAAAATATTTCAAAAAAAATAAAAAGGGTGCCCGGGGGTCAAATTTTGGCTGAAAAAAAAAAATTTCTTTTTTTTGGCATACATAATGGGAATTTTTTTTTTTATAATTTTTTCAGAAACTTTAGGTTTTTTTCCGATCACCCACCAAATTTCATCAAAATCGATCAAAATCCCGAGAAGTTATGAGATTTCAAAAAACAAGCTTTTTTTTCTTTGCCAAATTTTCAAATGGCCGCCATTTTGAAAATAAGCGAATATATGAAAAATCATTTTACCACGTTCATGTATATGCCAAACACTAACTTTATGCTAATTTTCATCAAGATCGGAGATGTCACGTCAGATCGCTTTCGATCTCACGAAGAACGCCTCAAATGTATTAGTACACGGTAGAGAAATGATAAAATAATCTTTGTACGTTTGCATTATAATTCTTATTAAGCAGTAAATGTGAAAAAAAATTTGTAATAAAAAAAATATAGAAGTCTTTTCACATAATTTTTTAATTTTTAAATAATCTAACGGAAAGATAAATTTATTAATGAAGTATGAATTAATTTATAGAGTAATTTTTTTTTTTTTTTTTTTTAAAGAAAAGAGTACTGTAAGACCTATTCTTTAACTGTGAAAACAGATAAATTGGTAGTCAAAATAAATACCTAAACAACATTCCGACATAATTAAATTTTAATAATTAAGCCTTGGAAGAGCGCAATTTAAATATAAGTTCTAAGTTTACTAATTTAATAGAAACGCGTGGTCTGGTGGCTATAGTCACCGCAAATTATTTTGCCGTCGTCAGTTCGAATCTCGGCACTTTTTTTTTTTTGTTAAAGCCTTTGAGTTTATTTAAAATTTTTAGGCATTCATGTTCATATGTATATAATCCATCTAGCATTAAAATTAAAAAACCCTGAGCTTTATTTCCAATCAAAAATAAATTTTTTATCCTCCAAACATTGAAATTAAAAAATTCCGGGCTTCGCTACTAATAAAAAAATTGTATATTTACTATTCAATCATTTAAACTTAATAACTCCAAACAATACAAAAATTGTTAATCCCTCATACGTTCAGACTAAAAAGCTTCATACTTCGGAACTATTGAAAAACTAAATTGCTCATCTCCCTAGTATTGAAAGTAAGAAACCCTGGACTTTGGAATCAATAAAAAATTTATTGCAATAATTTAGTTTTTAATCAGAAATGAAGCTCAGAGATTTTTTTAATTTTCATGCTTCAGGGATTAATTATTATTAATTTTTGTTTTTTAAGATCTTGTTTTTGTTTAACGAATTCTTTTTTACATAGTTACTACTTTAACCTTTAGCTGGCATGCTTCTGTGGTGTAACATAGCTGGCACCGTGGGGTGCTATAGTACCCCACGGACAAAAGTTGAAAAAAATAGAGGTTACATGCATTATTTGAACTAAAAAAAATTCAGACATGATCTTTAGAGGTTCTATCAAAGAGTGTAATATCGTTTAAAAACGATAACATAAAGTCGGTCCAAAAAAAAAATCCAACAAGTCGAAAAAAATAGAAAAAGACCGTTTTTATTCAAAAAATCATAACTTTTTTGTTTTTTCATAAAAAGGTCTAAAATTTTAGCTGGGTTATCTCCAAGTAGTGGACTATAAAGGAAAAATAATAGTTTATATGGGTTATTTAAAAAAGGTATTTATTCTCAGAAATTACCATCTGAGGTTTACGAAAAAAAAAACCATTAGGTATTTTTAGAAAATTTAATGTTATTCAATTTTTTTATTTAATTCATACAAAAAAACTGTACATTTTAATAAAATATTACATGAAGAAGTTAAAAACTGTAAAAAAAACATTTTATTCAAGTGCCAGCGCAGTCTTGGCAAATTAAAAATCTATGGTCCGGGCAAATCGGACGCGAACAAACGCCACAGGCTTTATCAGTTTTTTTTCCTTTTCCCCTAGTGCAAAAAGTACATCTTTTTTTAATTACAAGATTAACTTGAGTTATAGAGCGTACCGATGTTTCAGATATTTTTAGAATAGATCGGATTCCAAACTTTAGCTCTTTTGAAAGTTTTAAAATTGAAAGTCGCTGCTCCAAAAGTGGCTTTATTAAATAAAAAGAAAGGGTTTCCAAGCAAGAAATAGCAGTGATTTTTTCAATATTTTCACTCTGTTCTTCTTTGCAAGCTAATAAAATTCTCGCATTAACGATCGCTTAATCCAAGATCCCATAAAAATATCGAACAGGCCACCTATTAGATCTTTTACGCACACTGTAGGAACGGCATAACTTGTCGAAAGTATCCGTTCCTCCTTTATTTTTGTAATAATGAAGGACAATATTCGATTTGTCACCTGTCATTTCTTCAGTTTTCAAAAGTGACGAAGCAATTAGAACTATCTTATCAGATTTTTTATTCTTTGGCGCATAAGTTAAAAGCGTAATGTTTTCAGTATGACAAAATTTAGTCATGGGACGATCTTTTTTGGGAACTTTGACCACGAAATCAACTGGTATTTCTCGTTTATTTTTTCGGATAGTACCCGTAATTTTTAAATTATACGGATCCTTCAGCATTCTGTGAAGTAAGGGAATCGAGGTGTACCAATTATCGCAAGTCACTTCACGGTTAGTGTTGTAAATTGGCACAGTTACCAGTCTAAAATAGTATTCAGGAACACTTTCATTATCTTCCAAGATTTCAGTATTCTTTCCTAAGTAAGGAATAGCATTAATCTGTAATAAAAATAAAATTTAGTTTTTATTTTATTTTTTTTTTTCAAGTATTGGTTTCATAAATTAAAAAATAAAAACTTATTCATATTTACCATATAAGCTGTTTGAGAGTCATTCAAACTTATAATTTTGAGGCCATATTTATCGGGCTTATCTTTCATGTAAACTCTAAATTTACAACGTCCTCTGAAACTTAACAACTGCTCGTCCACGGTGCATTGACGACTTGGAGAGTAATTCTTTTCGCAGTTTCCGATGAACATGTTCCATAAATTTCGGATAGGAGCAAATCTATCATCTTGTTCTCTTTCATCTGCATTGTCAAAGCGCAAACACGTTGATAAAAACGTAAATCTGTGCCTTGAAAAAGCACTACGATACATAGATAAGCCATTAGTTTTGTCCCATAATCTGTTCACATCAACATCAGCCGATTTCCATAAACCAGAGTAATATAAAATTCTAATGAAAGCTTTTACTTCAACTGGATCAGTGTGATAATGCCACGATTGTTGTCGTTCCTCAACCACATAATGTTAGCTTTCCTCTTCTATTTTTAAATTGGTATTATCAACTATTAAATTTATCATTTCATCGGTAAATAAACAATTCCAAAAATCAATAATTGTTTTTGCATCGGCAGCGTTACCGGCCGGACCAGGTTTTATTTCTGGTAAAATATCTGACTGCCTGTCTGTAAAAGGCGAAAAAAATAATAATTTTATAGTAATAAAATTGTTGTAAATAAAAATTCATAATATTTAAATTATTTCGGCTGAATAAATTTTATAACGAGAAAAAAAACTTGAAGTTAGTTTGTGAACATTTTACAAAAATACGCGTGCAAGCAAAAGAGAAAAACAGAGAGAGAAAAAGAGAAAAAGAGACAGAGAGAAGCGCTCAATCCCAGCACGCATATGAAAAAAAACCCCTGGTGTGCTGCTTACCTGATCTACGAGAAGGACATTTTACATTCCACTGGAAACCATTTTTTCGGTGACGGGCGACCACGCTGTGGATTTTCTCGACTCTGCAAAAGCCGTTGATTCTCACTCGGGACTTCCATATCGACGTCCATTTCTCCTTCTTCTTCAGAAGATTCTTCTGAAGAATATTCAGAGCAAGACGGTTCATCCTGACCATCGCTTTCAACTTCTTCATCATTGTTGTCAACTTCTAGTAAGTGCTCTCGCAAAAGTCGTGGCCGCAAATTATACGCCATGCTGAGAATATAAATAAAACGTCGTAGGACTCATGGCATCGAGAAAAAAAATTTTTAGTGACTGATTTAATAATTACTTACCTTTTAAACGTGTTTTAACGCATTAATAAAAGAAAAAAAAAATGCTCCAATTTTACTTGTATCAACGTTGATGGCACCGTGGGGTCCTGCAGTACCCCAAACCGCTTTCGACAACTGCTACGTGCAGACTAACGGTCATCGAGCACTAATTATGGCAGGAAAGGCAAGCCTCATCCCTCAAGTGTAGGTAGATGTCGCTATAAACCCGGTTTACGAAATTTTAGGTACCGAAGATGGGTAAAGAAGACAGTGGGGTACTATATAGTACCCCGCGGTGCCAGCTAAAGGTTAAATAATAATTTCAATTTTACTTATATATATTTATTACGAAAACAGTTTTTCATTATTTACTAATAAATGCCTAAAAATTTTAAATCAACTCAAAGGCTTTAACAAAAAAAAAAAAAAAAAAAAAAAAAAAAGGTGCCGAGATTCGAACCGATGACGGTAAAATAGTCACCAGACCACGCAATTGTTTTAAAATTACAAACTTAGAATTTATATTCAAATTGCGCCCTTCCAGGGCTTAATTATGTCGGAATGTTGTTTAGGTATTTATTTTGACTGCCAATTTAAATGTTTTCACAGTTAAAGAATAAGTTTTACAGTACCATATTCTTTACTTAAGAAAAAAAAAAGTACTCTAAAGATTCATATTTCATTAATAAATTTATCGTTACTAACGATTATTAAAAAATCATGTAAAAAGACTTCTATATTTTGTTTTTTATTTCACAAATTTTTTTTCACAGTTACTGCTTAATAAAAATGATAATGCAAACGTACAAAGCTTATTTTATCATTTCTCCACCGTGCGTGTACTATACATTTATTATTAAATACATTTAAATATTAAAATTAAATATTTAAATTAAAATACATTTATTATTTAAAAAAATAGTGAATAAATGTCGAATTTTCCTTAAAATATCTCAAAGTTTAACAAAAATCTTAAAAAAAAAAAAAAAAAAAAAGTGCCGGGAATCGAACCAACATCGGCAAAATAATAGGCGGGGACTATAGCCACCAGACCACGTGTTGTAAATATTACAATTAACTTGGAACTTGTATTAAAATTGTGACCCTTCGGGGCTTGATTATGAAAGCTTAATTATGTACATTAATTACATACATGTCGCTTAGAACTCGGCGAGGAGCGTACCGCGCATGCACCGTAAGTCATGCATGTTCGAAGCCTTGGGTGCATTATCTGCAATGAATTAGATTTGAACTCTTTCTGAACTTTTTTGAGGTAGACAAACTGAATTAAAAATGAACTCTTTGATCTTGCAGTAATCAAAATTTACTGAATAAATGCTATTTTTTAAGAATGGAAAATGAATACTTAATGAACTACTTCTAAAAAATAATGAACTATTTTTGAATTTTGAATGAATTCTTATCAGGGGACATTACGTGAACAGTTTGGGAATTCTTTTTGAATTCTTTTTAAATTTATTTGGTCAGTTCTGAAATTATTCGTTTTGAATTCATATGGAATATTTTTAGAATACTTTTTGAATACTTTAAAATGAATTCTTGATGAACCTTAAAAATGAATTCTTCGGAAATTCTTTCAGAATAATGGTGCTGTCTGGGCGATGAGCTACACTCCAAAACACCGGGCGTACTTAGAAAAAATAATTAATTTTTTTAATAAACAAATAAGCCGATAAGCTACAACCCCATAACCTGGGATATGGCTAAAAAAATTTTTAATTTTTTTAATAAACAAATAAGCCGATGAGCCATAACCTCATAACATTGGGCGTAGTGAATGAAAAATAATTAATTTTTTTAATAAACAAATGAGCCGATGAGCGACAACCACATAACATTGGGCGTAGCGACTATAAAATATGTGAATATTTAAATAAACAACTAAGCAAACTGCATCAGGGCTGCGCCGAGCGAGTAGCCGCTGGAGTCAGTCCGTAACACGTAGGGTTGGTCTGGGTCTGCCTGCTTCAATATGGGTGCTTGCACCAGGTGCTGCTTTAGGGTGTCGAACGCCGTCTGTTGTTCTGGGCCCCAGGCCCACTTGGTGTTTTTCTTGGTGAGACGTGTTAGTGGCTCGGCCGTTTTCGCAAAGTTGGGCACGAATCGCCTGAACCACGAACACGCTTGCACGAACGATAACAGCTGTTTGATCGTCTTGGGTGGTGGCATCCCCGAGATCGCTCGGGTCTTGTCATCGTCGGGAAGAATGCCCCCGGGCGTCACCAGATGCCCCAGGTACTTGATTTCCCGTCTTCCGAAACTGCACTTCTCTCGTTTCAGGCGCAGCTTGTAGTCTGGCAGCACCTGCAGTAGTTGCCGCAGGTCGTCGAGGTGTTGTTGGAAGGAGTCCGACAAACAGGCGATGTCATCGATGAAGATCAGGATGCGCCGTCCTGGCAGGCGCCTCTTCACTCGCACGCCTATTTTGTTGAATGTGCTGCCTGCGTTGCGCAGGCCCATGGGCATCACAAGCCACATGAAGGTACCCCATGGCGTCGCGAAGGCGGTCTTTTGCTGGTCGGACTTGTTTATCGGCACTTGCCAATAGCCGGAGCGCAGGTCTAGGGTGGACATTATCTTGGCGCCACCCGTAGCGTGCAGGAGGTCGTCGACGCGAGGCATCACCCCGCTCTCCGGCACCGTCACCTTGTTGACGCCCCTGAAATCGATGCAGCACCTGGTGCCGCCCGTCTTCTTGGGGACTAAGACTGGTTGCGAGGACCAGGGCGAGTCACACTCGGTGATTACTCCGAGCTCGAGCATCTCGTCCAGGGCCTCCTTGAGTGCTGCCTTCTTGGCGGGCGACAGCCTGTACTGCGGTGACGCCACAGGCGGGCTGTCCCCGGTGTTGATGCTGTGTTCAAAATAAGGCGTGGGGGGGGCCCTTTGGCTCGAACACGTCTGTGTACTCTTTCAAAAGCAACTGCAGCTGCCGTTTCTGTTCGCTGGACAGGTCGCTAGCTTCGTCCTCTCGGAGGGATACGTCGACGGCCGCTATCATCATCTCGTAATCGTCGATTGATAGCACGTCGACGCCGTCGTCCGGGCTAGCCGCAGACTCGACGTCCATGCCTTGATGCCGAGCGGGAGCCTCTACCTGCGTCGATGGTGGCTCTACTCGCGGCTCTGCGCCCTCCTGGTCGCTGGTCAGGGCAGCCGGGGTGAATTCTTTATTCTCTCCGTACACCGGGTTTTTTATTCCTTCGGCCTGGAGGAAGGATCTGTCGAGCTCGTAGCACCTTTGCCACGCGTCGTCGAAAGCCTGCTGGTCGAAGGGGCTGGCCGCTCGCTCTCCCCCTGCAGTGCAAGTCTCTGGTGGAACCTGGTCCCAGAAAATCTTCATTTCAGTCTGCGTGTTTCTGCTCACCATCTCCAGGGGCGCATCAGCCGGGGGGGCCTCCACCACTTCGGCTAATGCAGCTACAACGAGGTGCGGGGAGTCTCGACGTGCCATCTCGTTGACGGTGCACCACTTGACGGGAGGGCCGACCTTGTTCTTGGTAACCGCGCCCGCGGCCGCGTACAGGAACTGCCTACGGGGGTCGTCAGCAAAGAACCACGCCCTCTGCGGCGCACTTATCACAACCCTTAGCTGCTCTAGGGCGTCCACTCCCAGCAGCGTGGCGTTATTCTTGGCGTGGGGGAGCTCGATCATCGGTATCGTGGCGGTGCGTGTCTGCAGCTTCACCTTCACCGAGTACACCTTCACCATCTGCCTCTTGGCGAAACCGTCTGCCAATGTGTCGGTCATGGTTTCTACCTTAGGCTTCTTACCTTGACCCTTCAGTAGTCCTATCAGACTGTCGCTGGCGACGCTGGTGCGCGCTGCAGTGTCTAGCAGAGCCTGGCCGTTCCAGCCCTCCGCCTGGATGTCCACCAGCGGTCTAGGCGACGGCGTCAGCTGCGACGTCGTGACTGCGCAGAAGTCTTTGGCCTCCTTCCCGGCGCCAGGCTCCGGAGTAGTGCGGGGCGGGTTGCAGGTTGGGCACCGTGATCTATACACTCCTGGCGTTCCGCATCCCCAGCACTTTGTTACACGCTCGCGTGTGCATGCACGCAATGTCCTTGAAAGGACCGGGAATTACTTCCTGTTTTTACGGGCGGCGAGGAAAAGAGCGCGGCGATCCCGTTCTGGAGTTCGTCGGCGTGGCCGACGATTCAAGGTTCGGAGTGCGTTTCGACGACCTTCGGTCCGGTCCACCGGTCGCGCGTTGGAGACGAAGTAGCAAGCGCTGCTGGGTGGCGGGAAGGGTGTATCGCTGTCCGGGTGCCGGGAGTTGGGTGAGGTCGCCGGTGTGGTTCGGCCTTCGAAGGAGTTGTCGGCGTCCGAAGCGTGCAGTTCGAGGATGTCCTCGTCGTCCTCCCGGTCTTGCACCTTGCAGTTTCCCGCAGCTTGGGTTCTTAGTTCGGGAAGGCCTTCCACTGAACAGGCGGCCTGGCGAGAAGGTTGTTGATTTTCCTTCAGTGATCCCTGCTGCCGTGGCGACTTGCACGGCCTAATTCGGTATTTAGCCCTGTTGTACGGTCGACGGGGGCGGACCCCGCACCTTGAAGGCTCTTCACGTTGCGGTGCAGCCCGACTGGCCTGAGTAACTATCCGGACAACGCTTTTTACTTGGTAGTGTACTTCGGGGCTCGAACCGGTCGCGGGGGATTCTTCCCCGTCGGTAATTTTACGGGGGGTCCGTTTCGACGATGGGCTTGTCGAGGGGCTGACCCGGGGAGACGGTCCTAAACGGGCCCACGCACTGACTCGTTCCAGGGAGGCCGAATCCGCCGCTCGTCGGGCTGCAGACCGGGCGGCTCGGTCGAGGCGTCTTTTGATGCGACGACGCGTCCGATACCGATCTCTCTCCTTCTCCCTCTTTTGTTCTTGGCGGGCGCGGCGTAGGGATTCGTCGTCCCTTTCCTCGGCTCCGCGTCGTTTAGTCGGCTTTTCTAGCCGGAATTCCAGGTTCAAGGAGGTGCATGACGGACCTTGGGGTTGGTCCCTCTGGCAACGTCTCCGGGGTGAGTAGGTTGGGTAGGCGTAGGCAGATAACACACGGTTGAATTTAAATTTATTTATTTAATCTTGGCCCTAGCTGGCGAGTACCGGGCTCGTCTTACCAGCCGAAGTGGCTGGCAGCGTCTGCTTCCGCGCGGCGTCGGGTGCGCCTAATTTATTAACTCTCCGACGCTGAGCCGCAGCCAATCGCGAGTTGGCTGGGAGCGCGGAGAGGGGGAACTGAACTGTGCGCGAGTGTTTGGTGTATCAGCGGGTAACAACTTGAGGGGTTCCTCGTCGGTCTTGGTTCCCTTGGGGCGGGCCCAACACTCGGCGGTAGTGTGGTTGTTTTTCCAGCACTTCCCGCATCTGATCTTGTCCCTTCTCGGTCCCGCTGCAGCGGAGCCGGAGGCAGTGGCGTTGTCCCTTCCGGGGGGTCGCGTGGTCGACGCTCCAGGCTCCTCCTGGTTGGGCTGCCGTCAGATTGCCGTCGGCTTGCCCATGACTGCGTCGGATTCCGTCATGAGATCTTCGATCTCCCTCGCCTTCTTGATCAGCTCCACGAACGTGGTGACCGACTCCCTGGACACCTTCTCTCTAATGTGTTTGGCTAGCAGGCCGAACACGAGATCCAACTGCACCTCCTCGGAGAAGGTATGAGTCGCTTCAGCGAGCAATGCCCGCTTACGCTCGATGAAGGCTTCCGTTTTCTCCCCATTGATTTGAGGGTACCGGAACACCTCCAGGTAAATTTTATGGTTCGCCATTCTTGGCGAAAAGTGCTCCTTGAGTCGCTTGAGCGCGTCCTGCCAGTTCGTGATGGTGGCGCTGACGCCCTTCCACCACGTCATGGCGGTGCCCTCAAGGAGCAATGGAAAGCCGGCGAGCGCGTTTACGTCAGAGACGCGCTCGGCTTGAATGTAGATTTCCACTGTGGTGGCGAAATTTTCCACAGTCTGCTTGTTAGGAGATCCGTCGTATCGAACCGTGCACCTCGCCATGCTCCCGGTTGACGCTTGGGTCTGGAGCAGCTCCTGGAACTGCTCCGCCGTGAAGCTGGCGATGGGTGACGGCGCGGGTGTCGCCCTGCTCGTCGCCATAGCGTTTCTCGTTGAAGCCAGCTCTGCCGATGAGTTCGCACCACTAGTTGGGCGCCAATGTAAACCGAAGTAGGTTTTGTAATTTACTTTATTCAAACTTTAAAATAATACAATCGAAATACACAGTTTAAGAATTCAGTAGATATATTAAGTATGCGAAAATGGCTGCTGGTCGATGGTTGTAGGAATGAGGCACAGGTAGCGGCTTGGGTTGACCGAGCCTGGGCCGGTCTAACTTCAACCCGCTAGTCTGCTGCTCTCAGGTTTCAGCTTAAGTCTTGGATTAGATGGTCGACCTGGCTTGGGCCGGTCTGACTGTCTTCTCCTGGGCTTAGCTCGTCGGTGAGAATGAAGAAGAGGGGTAGGTAAGATCCTGTTAGCCTAGACCTCTTCGTTCTCCCTTCAGATTCTTCTCTCTGGCTCGCGGTGACGCTTCACCGCCGTTTATATACCTGCGGGGGGGGACGCCATGGGATTACCGTACGACCTCCCCCGCGTCTGCGCGCGCGCGGAACTTCAAGATGGCTGCGGCTTCGCGACGCGGGTACGTCCCGCGTCTATGAAGCCGCGCGTTCATCTCGAGTCTCCGGGCGTTCACAACGCGGCCTCAGGTTGCCTACTGGCAGGCTACCTGGGGTCACGCTACAAGTTCATCATTTTGATATTGAGATCAATATTTCGTTCAGTATCAATTTTTTCAAAGCAGGTGACCTAATTTTGGCTGGAATTTGAATAGTGTTTAGTCAAAAAATAATTTCAAAACATTTATAATGAACGAAAAAGTTAAATGTAGCGTGTATATTGTTAAAAAAACACTAGTTTAGCACATAAAATGTCTCAAAAGTGTATGCTTTGGAATCAACTAAAACCCCAAATCCGCACTACAATTACTATGGGAGCTTGTTTGGAAACATATGAAGAGAAGATTCCACATATTTTTGAGAGAAAAAAAAAGGTCGAAACCGTTCAAAAATGCGTGTGAAAATCGAAAAAAACGCGTTTTTTGTGTTTTTTGACAACTTTAAACAGCTGTATTTTGGAAGTGGAAGATCGTACAGCGATCCGGTTGGTCGCAAAATTTTTGATTTTTTATAAACAAAATTTAACAATTTTTTAATATGCACAAAAATTAAGCCTAGAAAAAGCTACGGTCGTTTGAAGATACCTGCAAATGAACAAAAATAGCAATATCTGTGTACGACTGTATTATTATAAAAATAACCAAACTATGTTGTCAAAATATTTTTACAAAAAAGAACTTATTTTGAACAAAATTTTGCTGCAAACTAGAGGTTTCTATCTCATTTTGATCAAAAGTTAGAATTTTTCGAAAAATACCTTAAAATTGCTTAAAACAGCTTAAAAATAGGCCATTTTTCAATCTTTGAAAAAATCTAGCACCAAGCAGAAATAAGATAGAGACCTCTAGTTTGTGGCAAAAGTCTTCTAATAAATAGTACTTTTGCCGAAAAAAATTGCAATAAAATCGGTGAACCTCGTGCGGACGGTTTTTTGAAAAAGTATTATTTTGACCCATATGCATGTAAAATCGATAGAACATCGGTTTTTTTTATTATTATAAAATCAGTGACGAAGAAAATTGCTTATGATGAGAGGCTCGTTTTTTTGCTGGGTCCATAACGTCGATTCGGGCCCGATTGTAGGGCCCAAATTGTTTTGAGACTGAATTCCTACGGAAAAAAAGTTATTACTGCATTTTTGAAGGTAAAAGATATTAGATTAAACATTAAAATGAAGTAAAATAAAATCTATAGACAAAAAAATTAATAAATAAATAATAATCGCGCCTTATTTTCTCCTTTTTAAAAAAGGAAATAAGATTTTTTAGGAATTTATTACGGTTTTTCGTAATGATGAAAAAAGGCGTTACTTTACGACCGTGAATAAAACAACGATGTCGTTTAAAAATCGAAGAATAGTCTCTGTATAAAAATAACAACAATTAAAGTAAAGGATTGTAAAAACAATTCTTTTAAACATATTTTATTTTCAGAATTATGATTGTTTTTGGAATAGGTGAGATAAATAAAATAATTCTTCATATGGTACTTCAAAATTGTTTTTTTTTTCTTTTTTATTATTATTTTTTTCAATAATACTGTCATAAAATTACTTCTTAAAAAAAAATAAATATTTTATTTTCATATTAAATATATTTATTTGTCATAAAGTTATTTCCTAAAAAAAAAAAATATTTTATTTTAACATTATATATATATATATATATATATATTTCTAAATTTCTATTTGTACAACTGTGAGTTTTTTTTACACGCTTTTTTACTTGGTAATAAAAAACGAAATTGTTCAACCTTTTTCGTGCGTATTATTTATTACACATGAGTGTAAAAAATATAAAGTGTTCTGATTTCTTTATAAACTATCTTCGGAGTCTCTGAGTTAACAAACAATAAGTTTTAGTTGTAAAAATAAGATATTGAAAACAATAAATAATGTTGGCCCAATATTATTTAATATTATTTGATAATATTAAATAATAATAATTATTATTCAATAATATTATGTAATAATTTGGCCTTTTTTTTAAATATTTGTTTATCTATATATTTTATTTTACTTCATTTTAATGTCGAATCTTTTACCTTCAAAAATGCAGTAATTTTTTTTTCCCGTAGGAATTAAGCCTCAAAACAATTAGGGCCCTACAATCGGGCCCGAATCGACGCTATGGGCCCAGCAAAAAAACGAACCTTTCATCATAAGCAATTTTCTTCGTCACTGATTTTATAATAATAAAAAAAACCGATGCTCTATCGATTTTGACATGCATATATATAATGAGGGGGGGGAACCCCCCTGCTTGCTTCGCTCGCTAACCCCCCAGAATTTTATGCTTGAATCTACACTCTTACACATACCCTTGTGTCTATCTGTGTACCTACTGTGATACATACCATCCTTTCTACTCTTATAGCTTGTGACTACACCTGCACCTTATTTTATGCCTACCTTTGTTCCTACATTTCATCTTACTCCAAACCCTTGTAACTACCCTTGTTCTTATCATTGCACTTACTGCTTTTTATAACTAAGCTCTTCCCCAGGAATATGCTCATGTTTATATATCTGTTTCTATCATGGTGATAACTGTAGTTTGTATTTTTTTCATGTTTTTATTTCTGACTCTAAGACTACTTTGTTCTTATCTTTGATCATACTTTCATTTCTATCCTTAGTTATGCTTTTACCGACTTATTTTTGTCTTTTTGTTTATTAACCTTCCCTGCTTTATAACCTTGCTACTATTCACGTCTCTTAAGTATTTTTTTCCGACTGTCTTTACTACGTCTGTTGACTTTTTCTTCTCCCTATATATGTTAATAATCTTGTGCTTACTACCTATTTTTTACTCAAGCTTCTAACGCTGAACCTTCTACTCATGCATTTGTTTCTACATCTGTTTCTACTCCTATGCTAACTCTAGTTCTTTATTTTTTTTTATTTAAATTTTTAACACTGAATCTGGCCTTGTGCATAATCTTTTTTTATCCTCTTGTGCTTACTATTGTAAAAAACCTCATAACAAACCTTGTTCATAACATTGTTTCAAACTTGATAACTACTCTGGTAACTACATTGTACCTACTCCCGTACCAGGACTTGTCATTACGTTTGTAACTTTAAACCTACGCGTATATGTACATTTTTGCTTAATATTTTTCCTATCTCTTTCACATGTATCTACTTGCTTTAATTTTGGTGTTTGCTGTTGTTTTTTCTTTTTTTCATGCTTTAGTCTCTAACTCTGAATCTTTGTTCTCATCTCTGTGAAAACTATCTTTTCTATTGTTCTTCTCAAATTTTTTTGTAATTACAATCGTGAAACTAATCATCTTCATACAATTTTGCCCACACAGTTCTTTAACTTTTTTTACAAATATTTCCTACATCCTTTTACATTTGTTATCAACATTTTTTCTACCCAGGTTTCTCCCAATGAACCTAACTCGAAGTTTACCTTACGACACCAGTTTCCAGCCATGTGCAGCCTCTTTTACTTTGTTATTATTTTCATACTTCAATTTATAGCTTTGAACGTATGTTGTTCTTTTTTTTTTTTCTCAACATCTAACCCTGAAACTATCATCTTTTATACTATTGTTTTCGATCCTGTACAAACCTTTGTAAGTAAACACTTATCCACTTTTGAATCTACCTATGTACCTACCCTCTTGCCAAACCTTGAAGCTCTCTAAGCGAAGCGCACGTGCAATTGTATTTTATTATCTAAAACAAATTTTGTCGAAGCTTCATCTAAATTAATTTACAATAAGTTATATATACCATTTACCTTTGCGCTACGTTCAGAGTTCATATTCATTTAAACTTTTGTGGTTATAGATTCATTGGTTTTGTTTCAGTTTGTATACTAATAATTATTATTTTCATGATTTTAATCGGATAATTTCAAACACTTGATTACATAATTATTTTTTTATCAAATCTAGATGTTTTAATTGAATTGTAATATAAAAATTAAAAATTCAAATTCTAATTTTAAATTTTGTTCTTCGACCAATCACATCACGAATATAATGCTGACATTCTTTTTGTGTTCTCTCTTTTATCTTAGGATATTAGTTAATTTTTTTAATGTTTCGTAGTTACTTTTTAAATTTCTATAGTTACATAGCTGATAACTTGTATCAAAAATTGGCGGTGTGGGTAGAAACTGATAACATATATCAAAAAAGGGGGGCGTGAGTAATAAAAAGGGCGTGGGGGGGGGGGTGATTAGAAAAGGGTGTGATTTATTAGCACGGGAAAAAAAGCAAACGCACGGGAAATTTTAGGTCAAATTTACGGGAAAAAAGATATTTGCACGGAAAAATAAGTGATTGAATGGGAAAAAAAATACTTGAGCGAAAGTTAAGGTGGATCATGCGCGCTGCCCCGTATCAAGCCAGGGCCCTTGAGGGTGCACAGTAAAAAGGAATAAAAATGAAGTAATTTTTGTGTTTTCGGAACTTGTTTATCGTTTTATTTAATCATCCATTAAATTTTATTGATAATATGTAAGCGAAAACAAACTACCAAAAAAAAAAAAACCCCTCACTGCTCGGATACTTACAAGGTGAGGTCACACCCTCCGGGTCACCGATCTTGACGAAACTTTGGGTATCATTTTCTTACACTAAAAGATGAAGAAATCTACCAATCATCCCGTCTAATGGGCCTTTCATACCTAGTTCCTACATAGCTTATATCGTATTTTTAGCTCTTATTGGGTTTTTTTGCGAATTTTCAAAAAATTCCTGCTCGAAGCCTATTGCACTTACAAAATTCTGCAACCCGCATTCTCTTTATTTTTTCATCTTCCTTTGAGAAAAAATATTTTTAAATCCAATTTTGAAGAAATAGTCCATGTAAAATTAAGGTAATCAAAAGCATTTTTTTACTGTTATTTTGGTTTTATGAACTTAAACTGTATGTCGTCAGCCTTAGCAAAATTATGTCTAAAAATATTTTTTCTAAAAAATTCATAAAAAACAAAGAAAATGCGGGGTTGCAGAATTCTGTAAGTGCAATAGGCTTTGAGCAGGAATTTTTTGAAAATTGGCACAAATAACTACAAAAGTCGCACAAAAGTGTTAAAAGTGTCAAAACAAGCTGATTTTCAAAAAATTCCTGCTCAAAGCCTATTGCACTTACAGAATTTTGCAACCCCGCATTTTCTTTGTTTTTTTATGAATTTTTTAGAAAAAATATTTTTAGACATAATTTTGATAAGGCTGACGACGTACAGTTTAAGTTCATAAAACCAAAAAAACAGTAAAAAAATTTTGATTACCTTAATTTTACATGGACTATTTCTTCAAAATTAGATTTAACCTTTAGAGTACCGGGATTTTAAGCAGAAAATAACTATAAAAAAATGTATTTAAAAAGTATCTTATATAGTATATTAACCATCGGCAAGATGTCGACCATGGGTTGTTTCCGTATACGGAAACTCCGGCCCGCAACGTCACGCACCATATTGAGTATTTTTTGAAATCATAAAGTATGATTTTAATTACTTAAAACAAATTGACAAGGCAAAAAATAAGCATAATACGTCAAATTCAATCATTATTTAATAAGCTAAGGCTATTTGGAGCCTCCATAATTAGGTCGCCGATGACGAGTATACCCGGGGGTCATCTTCAGGGAAAAAGACTGATTTTTCTAGAAATTTATTTGATCAGTTTTTTTTTTTTATAATCAGGGTGATAACTTCGACTTAGACGCATAATTTTCCGATGTCGGGTACTCAGAGCTCATCTCCGAGGAGCTAGACCCCCAGGTCATTCAAAACAAGCGTATTCGAGAGAGAAAAAAAAAAGATACAAAATGAAACAATTTGAAGACTCTTGGGACTGAGAACTTTTATACTCGAGAATAAAAAAAAAATAACGGACCTAAGTGGTAACCAGGTCACCGAAGACGAGTATACCCGGGGATCATCTTCAGGGAAAAAGACTGATTTTTTTATAAATTTATTTCATCAGTTTTTTTTATATTCAGTGTGATAACTTCAACTAAGACGCATAATTTTTCGGTGTCGGCAACTCAGAGCTCATCTCCGAGGAGCTAAACCACCAGGTCGTCCAAAACAAGCGTATTCGAGAATAAAAAAAAAAAAAGGAAAGATACGTAATGAAATAATTTGGAGAATTTTTGGGATTTAGAAGTTTTGTTTTCGAGAATAGAGAAAATATGATAGACCTAGGTAACTAGGTCGATGACGAGTGCACCTGGAAATCATCTTTAGGTAAAAAACGCTTTTTTGTATTCTGGCAGTAGTAATTTGTTACAAAGTGTAACATCTCCTTTTGCATTACCCAGAACTGACGACGTGGACGTAGAGAATAAGCAGTTCCTTTTTTGTTTGTCTTTTTTTGTAATTTTTTGTGTTTTTTATTATTATTTTTTTTACGTAATTTTTTATTTATTTTTTTTAATTTTTTTTGTTTTTTTTTGTAATTTTTTGTAATTTTTTTTTTTTTTTTTTAATAATTTTCTTGTGTTTTTTTATGATTTTTTTTGTTGAAATATTTTGAAAATAGTATTATTCACCAATTCATGGCAAGACAGCTTTTGTATGGTAAATTTCGAAACAAGGATAGATGCACAAAGCCTTGAGGCATGTACTGCACTCATACGCTGATTTATGTTTGTTATGAGACATCCAGCACAATGCACAATGCTGATACGGATTTTTTTGTGGAGATCGATCATCAGCAATTTTTTTAGGAAAATGACGTCCTTTCAATCTCATGTCTTTCGACGCTAAATCAGGGGAAACTGTTTCATGATCAAGGTTGAGTAAAGTTCTTACTACGGAAGAACGTAAATCTGGAAAAGACATTTTTTGATCAGTTTGCTGTTGATACAAAACATGAGCGTTAGTCAACATTAAATCAACAAAGTGAAAAAAGAGTTTTTTATACCATTTCATTGTTTTTCTGACTGATTCAGTCAAAGATAATTGTCGATCGATGTTGTACCAAGTACCCGCCATCGAAAAACTGTGCGTCTAAGTCGAAGATATCACTCTCAACATAAAAAAAACAATAATAAATTTTTAGAAAAATCTGTCTTTTCCCTGGGTATGATCCCCAGGTACACTCGTCATCGGTGACATGGTTACCTAGGTCTATTACATTTTCTTTATTCTTGAAAAACAAAAGTTCTAAGTCCTGAAAATCTCATAATTATTTCATTTTCTCCTCTTTTTTTTTCTCATTCGCACACACCTGTTTTTGACGACCTGGTGAACTGACTCCTCGGAGACAAGCTCTGAGTCCCCGTCATCAAAAATTATGCGTCTAAGTCGAAGATGTCACCCTTCAAAAAAAAAAAAAAAAAAAAAAAAAAAAACTAACAAATCAATTTCTGGAAAAATCAGTCTTTTTTCACGAAGATGATTCCCGGGTGAACTCGTCATCGGCGACCTGCTTACCCAGGTCTATTCTTCTTTTTCTTTGCTCCAGTTTATACTCGATTATAGAAAGTTATCAGTCTCAAAAATCTTCAAATTATTTCGTTTTTACCTTTTATCTTTTTTTTTTTTTTTCTCTCGTATACACCTGCTTTTGATGACCTGGTGATCTGGCACCTTGGAGATGATCTCGGAGTACCCATCATCGAAAAAGTATGCGTCAAAGTCAAAGATATCACTCTCAATCAAAAAAAAATCTAGTAAAAAAATTTCTGGGAAAATCAATGTTTTTCCCTGGAGATGATCCCCGGGTATACTCGTCATCGGCGACCTGGTTACCTAGGTCAATTATTTTTTATCTGTACTCTACTAAAAAAGGTCAATGTTCAAAAATTACTTCCCAGAAATTATTTTCAAAAATTTTAACTTTAAAAAATTACTTATTTTCCATTTGCAGTATACGGAAAACCCGGTACTCTAAAGGTTAAAAATATTTTTTCTCAAAGGAAGATGAAAAAATAAAGAGAATGCGAGGTTGCAGAATTTTGTAAGTGCAATAGGCTTCGAGCAGGAATTTTTTGAAAATTCGCAAAAAAACCCAAAAAGAACTAAAAATACGATATAAGCTATGTAGGAACTAGGTATGAAAGGCCCATTAGACGGGATGATTGGTAGATTTCTTCATCTTTTGGTATAAGAAAACGATCCCCTAAGTTTCGTCAAGATCGGTGACCCGGAGGGTGTGACCTCTCCTTATAAGTATAAGAAATAATTTGATTTATTGGAAAAATTGTTATTTTAATTTGTATTTTAAATATGAAAGTCTAGCCTGTTTTAATTACTCAATAGGTTCATCTGCTCTAACCGAAGCCAAATTATTTTATTATTTTTTTTATTTATTATTATTATTATTTTTTTTTTACTTGTTTCATCAAAACAAAACCTTGGTATTTATAAAAATTAGAATTTACATTAGAATTACCAAAATTGTATTGTAAAAATAAAAATGTACTTGTAAGTATGTTAATTTTTATGTTTGATTTTAAAATAAATATTTCCACTTTTTAATGACTTTTAGTTTATCTTTTAATCATTTTAATATTTTCCTGTTGTGTCTTTTATTAGAATGAATTGAAGCATATTAATGAATAAATTAAAACACATATTATCAATTATAAAAAAGATCAATCTTGTCTTGTTGCGTTTAACGCGAGGGGCTGATCACGCGAGTTAACTACTTACGGTACTCAATGCGACTTACAAGGTAATTAAGTACCTAAATCATTAAGTCTCGTTTTTTTAATCATCCACAAATTTTTTGTTAATTTTATTTAAATTGTGTAAGGGATCTAGAGTTGCGTGAAAATTAACTAATCCCCCACAAGTGTAATGAGCCCACAAGCTCGTATATTTAAATAAAATAAAAAAATAAAAAATAATCCGTAACCATTTCTCGACCTGGATATCGAGGTCACCGACCGCGATGACGGGAAACCTGGGGGTCATCTCCGAGAAATCGGGTATAAATCCTCGGAAAAAAATTTTGTTGTTTTTTTTAGTTGATTCTAAAACGTATTTGGGACAAGAACATTCAGGTCACCGATGACGGCGGTACCTGGGGAACCTGGGGGTCATCTTCAACAGTTCTACTTGAACTTACTTTTATGAATGCTTTAGAGTATTCTAGAAAGTACTTTAGTCCTGGACGTTCAGGTTGTCGCTAAAGTACCCGTATTTCTTCGAAAATGATTTTGAGGGGTGTTTTTAAGTATTCGATGAGAAGGCATTTTAGATACGGAAAGTCAACTCGGTCATCTCAAGTCAAAAACTAATCGTAAAAATACATCATCGGTACAATAAAAACGTTTTTATTAAAAAGAAAATTTTTAAGTAATTAAAAAAGCTGATCAGCTACCCCCCAAAACCCTGGGAGCCCGAGTTCAACAGAAAAGCTGATTGGCTACCCCCCAAGCTCTAAGCCCCCAAGACCCTGGATCCCGAGGTCAACAAAAAAGCTGATTGGCTACCCCCCAAGCTCTAAGCCCCCAAAACCCTGGGTGGCTGAGTTCAACAGAAATGCTGATTGGCTACCACCCAAGCTGTAAGCCCCTAAAACCCTGGGCGCTCGAGTGTAACGAAGAAGCTGATTGGCTGTCCCCCAAGCTCTAAGCTCCCAAAACTCTGGGTGGCCAAGTTCAACAAAAATGCTGTTTGGCTGCCCCCCATGTTCTAAGCCCCCAAAACCCTGGGTGGCCAAGTTCAACAAAAAAGCTGATTGGCTACCCCCCCAATCTTTAGACCCTCAAAACCCTGAGCGACCGAGTTCAATCAGTTCATTTGTTGAACTCGGACGTTCAGGGTCTCGGGGGTTTGAAGCTTGGGGCATAGCCGATTAGTTTTATTGTTGAACTTGTCTGCTCAGGGTTTTGAGGGCTTACAGCTTAGGGGGTTGGTAGCCAATCAGCATTTCTGTTGAACTCGGCTACCCAGGGTTTTGGGGGCTCAGAGCTTGAGGGGTAGCCAATCAGCTTTTTTGTTGAACTCGGTCACCTAGGGTTTTGGGGGCTTAGAGCTTGGGGGGTAGCCAATCAGCATTTTGGTTGATCAGCTACCCAGGGTTTCGGGGGCTTAGAGCTTGGGGGATAATTCACCAGTCTATTCATTTAACTCAACGTTTTTTATTTATTTATTTTTTTTTTTTAGACGTCAGTTTCATTGGGGGGGAGGGGGGCGGAGTTAAACTTAGGACACCCCCTAGCTGGAAGGAGTTGTTGCGCCCCTGACTTACCTTATAAAAGAGATTGCACGTACGTTCAACAGGAATTTGAGGGTGATTTTAAGTAAGGATCATCTAATGATCCGCATATGTGGTTAGACTGTAAGACTGATATAAATATTTTGTGATTATTCAAGAGGGATTTGGATTATAATTTTATGTTTAAAAAATATCTACACGTACGTCTGGCTTCTTAACATATTTTTGAAGAAAAGGCACGTAAATTCAGTCCCTGAGTCTCTATAGACGTACGGTCCACCAGTGAATGTACGTGCACTTTTGTGTAACATACGTTCAGAAGCTGAACGTACCTGCACTTTCTTTTCTCGAACGTACGTTATAAATGGGAAAACTGAACGTACGTCCCGCTGCTGCACGTACGTTTTGAGTACAGAAAGTGTACGTACGTCCATAGACCTGCACATACATTTTAAGTACAGAAAGTTCCCGTACGTCCGTAGACCTGCACGTACGTTTTGAGTACAGAAAGTGCACGTATGTTTTGAGTACAGGAAGTGCACGTACGTCCGTAGACCTGCACGTACGTTTTGAGTGCAGAAAGTGAACGTACGTTCAGCGCACGTACGACTGAGAAAACTGCACGTGCATTCGCGAATTTTCCGTGTGAAATTTTTTCACTGAACGTACGTGCGGTTAGAGAGACTCTTTGTTTTAAGCTGAAAAATATAAAAAAATCTTTTTTGCATTAAAAACATGAATTTTTGTTATTAATTTGTTTAAACAATGCTTATAGATAATTTTTTTTTCAACTCCACCCTGATTGGTTCATTTCAGGGTATCACAGTGTACTAAAAAAACTCGGGTGGAGTAGTAGATTCCGTAAGTCCTACGGAACCCCCCTTGGCCACTGGACTATTACCTTCTGATTTTACAAACCATTAAATAAAATAAGCAAAGTCAAACGTCAACTTAGCTGAACCGCCTGCTAATTCCTATGTGGCTTTGACAAAAACTTGAAACCAGTCTAAAAAGTAAAAATGATCCACCAAAAAAAATCTCAAACAAAGAAAAAACAAAAAAAAATTTCACAGACTTGACTCGTGTTAAAACCAACGTCAGATCCGGTTTTACTTTTTTTGGATTCTACACAGCTACTTTGCAAGTGGCTGTGCAGTACTAAATTATCATGGCCACTTGCTTTATTTTTTTCCTGCTGCTACCTTGCACCATAGCAGACTTTATGGCTACGCAGCGCAGTATATTTAACTGTTTCCTCGCAGCTCCTTGCAAACGACTTTCAGTCAGCTTAAATAAAAAAATTTTCCGAAATCAAGAAAAGTTTGCACCTTTATTTTTATGTATATTAAGTGGGAGACATATAACAGGTCTGTGAGTAATGATTTATTCGAACAATAGGCTGTGGCTGCCACGATGATCCTTCACGTTCCTCAGGCTCTGCATTGAGCATCACTGCTAGCATAAACACGACTTGTGCACTTTAGACGTTATCTAAAATCAACTTTCAATACGGTTGTATACTAATTTTATTTTTTGTTCCTACTCTTAAAAGCAAGAGTTAAAGATAATAAACTATGAAAAAAAATCCATTTCATGTCATTTTTGTCATTCTTTAAAAAATTGTGAATTGATAAACATTGAACATGGTCAAAAACCTTTTTTTCAAAGCATATATTTGTTGTTTTTGATTGATTATTGCATAATCCTGAATCAAAATTTAGAAAAATTTCAGATACTGTACATTAACTAAATTTTATTAGGTTTGTTGGGCACCAGAAACTGAAGAAGGTAATTTGGCATTCTACAGTGTTAGTATAGATGGAAAAATTAACCAATGGGTATTAAATCAAAATGAACTAAGTGTTACGACTGTAATGACGCTTTATCTCGACCGCCCAGCCATACCAGGACCAGATGGAACCATGATTGCTTTAAAAGGTCAGTTATAGAACAATTTTTTTTTGTCTTGTTATAATATTGATATCTTATTGTATAAAAAAAACTATCACTATTTAGCGTCTTTTTATTCGTGAGCTGACTGATGGAGAAGTTCTTTAGTCATCCTGAAAAAAGAATGAAAAAGCGGTATGAAATTTCTGAAATTTTTTTATTATATTTTTTTTTATTTAAATTCAATCATACATAATGAAAAGTCAACCTAAACAGTCTGAATGATGTTTACAACGGCCTTAAAATTTTACGTCCTAATTTAGCAAGTGTTACAGCAAGTAGCTGTAGCCGCTAGTTCAATTATTGAAGATGTTCAAATTATTAACTTAACCCATTAGGACCTAGAGTTATGAATTTTTTTTTGTACTTTGAGCTTATAAATCAAAGCGAAAAAGTTGAAAAATAATTTACAAAACACCCTACTCCCCTATTTTCGGATATGCCCTGCACGATGGCATTGTTTAAAATACTCAAAAATAACATTTTAATTTGTTAATAAACAAATTTAAAAAAAAAATGAAAATTTTTACGTCATTTTTTTTTTTCAAGCTGGTGAACAATGCCAAAAAAATTATTTTTACCCTCAAAAAGTTGACCACGGGTGTTCACATTAGTTGAACTTTTCGTGCATATTTGATTTTTTTGGTTTCGATTTTTTTAAACAAAATGGCGGACTAAAAACTTCAACGCCAATAATTGTACGGCAGCGCATGGTTGAATAAATACCGAAAAATTACTTTTCATAAAAAATGACTGTGGTTCCTAAGATTTTTATGGTCGCTGATTATGAATCTGAGATCAGAATATCAAAATTGTAAGAATTGGGCCCAATACCATAGGACCCAATACTCAAAGTTAAGATTTTATAAAAACAAAAAATATCATCATATTTTACGTAGAATTTCAAGATCAAAGTATACTTGGTCGTTTTTCGAAAAAAAGTCGTCATTTTCGAGTAAAAAATCAAAAAAAGTTCAAAGTATTGGATTTACTTCCAGAGATCCACAACAGCTCGTCCCCGTGTGCCTGTAACGAATTGAACACAACTTTTGAGATGGCAAAAATATATTTACGAGGTTTTTGGGTTGCTGATAGTGTATCTGAGGTAAAAACATGAAAATCCTAAATATAGGGCCCAATACCGTAGAACCCTATAGTAAAAATTGAGATATCATAAAAATAAAAAATGAGATAAAAAATCTGTGCAGAGATCCTGCATTCTAATCATTTCACGTGAGTTACGTCGTATCAAAAGATCGACGAAATAAAAAACAAAAAGTAAACAAATTTTTTAAAACCACGTGGTGCTGCATGTCCTTGAGTCCCTTTATTTGGAATTTTCATGTTATTACCTCAGATACCCTATTAGCTACCCAAAATATATTTTTGCCATCTCAAAAGTTGTGTTCAATTCGTTACAGGCACACGGGGACCAGCTGTTGTGGATCTATGAAAGTAAATCCAATACTTTGAACTTTTTTTGATTTTTTACTCGAAAATGACGATTTTCTTCGAAAAACGACCAAGTATACTTTGATTTTAAAATTTTGCGCAGAATAAGATGGCATTTTTTATTTTTATGATATCTCAATTTTTACTATTGGGTCCTACGGTGTTGGGCCCTATATTTGGGATTTTCATGTTTTTACCTCAGATACACTATCAGCAACCCAAAAACCTCGTAAATATATTTTTGCCATCTCAAAAGTTGTGTTCAATTCGTTACAGGCACACGGGGACCAGCTGTTGTGGATCTCTGGAAGTAAATCCAATACTTTGAACTTTTTTTGATTTTTTACTCGAAAATGACGACTTTTTTTTTTGAAAAACGACCAAGTATACTTTGATCTTGAAATTCTACGTAAAATATGATGATATTTTTTGTTTTTATAAAATCTTAACTTTGAGTATTGGGTCCTATGGTATTGGGCCCAATTCTTACAATTTTGATATTCTGATCTCAGATTCATAATCAGCGACCATAAAAATCTTAGGAACCACAGTCATTTTTTATGAAAAGTAATTTTTCGGTATTTATTCAACCATGCGCTGCCGTACAATTATTGGCGTTGAAGTTTTTAGTCCGCCATTTTGTTTAAAAAAATCGAAACCAAAAAAATCAAATATGCACGAAAAGTTCAACTAATGTGAACACCCGTGGTCAACTTTTTGAGGGTAAAAATAATTTTTTTGGCATTGTTCACCAGCTTGAAAAAAAAAAATGACGTAAAAATTTTCATTTTTTTTTTAAATTTGTTTATTAACAAATTAAAATGTTATTTTTGAGTATTTTAAACAATGCCATCGTGCAGGGCATATCCGAAAATAGGGGAGTAGGGTGTTTTGTAAATTATTTTTCAACTTTTTCGCTTTGATTTATAAGCTCAAAGTACAAAAAAAAATTCATAACTCTTGGGACCTAATGGGTTAAATTGAATTAAGAAAAGATGTCTATTGGAGAAATTAAGGTGTTTATTATATCAAGATACAAAAGGTTAAGGTATCTAAAAAAATGAACAACCAAAACAAAATCATACATAGATACATACTATATGTATACTAGGGGGTTCCCCCCTACTCGCTCCGATCGCCAACCCCCTATTATTATTTAAAAATTTTATTTATTTAATTTTAAAAACTATTAAAATAATTCATCAATTTTTCTATCTCTTGGCTACAGTATATTTCTGCATTATTTCAATGTTTTCTTTTCATTTAGAATATAATTTAAACTTAAACTAGAATTTATAATTAAACTATAATTAAACTTAATTAAGGTAGGACCGCACCTACGGCTCTAGTCAAGATGCATTTTCGGTTAAACATTTGACTAGCTTCACGTGTATATAGATATAGAAGTGCATTAGCAGCAGAAGCTTTTTTAACCTAAAACCCATATTTTTGTTTTTTATCAATACTTAGAGAAACCGAATAGATGATTTAATTAATTCTATGTGATTCTTGTGCATTCTAGTTAAACTTACAAATATTCTGAAAACCTGATCACTTGTAATTATGTAAAAATTTTATAAAAAATGTGCTCTCCCATTAGACTACGGGTTAAATCGACGCGATGTTAATATTCAATTACTCAAAAACGAAAAACCCTCTGGTTCTGAAAATTTAGTGGCATCATTTTTTAATATTTATCTTCAACTTCCTAAAGTTTTAGATTTTTAACACATCTCTTTCTAGTTTGTCCGGGCCTACCTTAAATTAAACTTAATCTATGATTAAACTTATGATCTTAATTTGTTTTATCTTTTTTCTTTCTTCATATCTTCTTTCTTCTTTTTTCATTTCTTCTTTCTTCTTTTTTCATTTCTTCTTTCTTCATTTCTTTTTTCTACTTTCTTCTTCATATTTTCTTGTTTATTTCTTCTTTTTTCTTAATTTCTTCTTTTGTCTATGTTTGTCACTTCTTTTTTTCATTTTTTTATTCAAATGCTTTTTCCATACTATATTTTTAATTATTTCTTCATCTGTTCATTCATTTTGAATAAAAATTTTACCAGAATTTTTAGATCTTGATAATGAAGCGTATAATTGTCCATGAGAAAAAAAATTCTGTTTTTAAATGAAAGCCTACTTCATCAAAACTTTGTCCTTTTAATTTATTAACAGTCATTGCAAAAGCTAAAACAATTGGAAATTGTTTTCTATTAAGTATATGGATAATTTGAATTTTCATTAGTACTTAAAGCTATTTATGGAATAAACACTATTTTTTCTGTTTTTTTACCTGTAATAATTTTAGCTTCAATATCATGTTCATACAAATTTGTTATTTTCAATCTAGTTCCATTACATAAACCATCTTTTATACTTAGATTTCTAATTAATATTACGACTGCGTTTTTTTAAATTTTAGTTCATGGGTAGGAAGCCCATCATTTATTGAATTTAAGTATTCAATTGGATAATCTAAGTATATATTTTAATCAGTTTGATCTACTCCCTTATGAATGGCTTTGTCTATACTGTAATATGTTCCACTCGGTCCGTTTAATACATTCAATACTTTCCTGTTTAACATTAACAACATTTTCATTTTTTGGAGCTAAAATAACTTTATTAAAATTAAAATTTTCATTTATGTCTCTAAAAATTGAATTGCACACATCTTTACATTTCCATTTCTTAGGTATTTTAAAATTTTTAATTTCACCTTCTCCTATTTCTAGTAATAATTTAGAAATTTTTTTATCTTTGCACCTCATATTTTCAGTGAGTTTAAGAATTTTAAAATTTTTCCACAATTTACTGTGTTTAATAGTATCTTCTACAATAATTTTTTTATTGCCTGTTTTGACTACTTGAAGGATTTGCCTAAAATCGCCATCTAAAATTATTAATTTCCTCCAAAAGGTAAATTATTATTGCATACATCTTGTAAAGTTCCATCTCCTATTTCAAGAGCTTTTGTAGGAATCATAGAAGCTTAATCCCAAACTATAATATTTGCTTCTCTTAATTTTTTTTTATCTGAATTATTTTTGAGAAAAGATCTTACAACGTTATCAAGAATTAATGGCAATTTAAAGGTTTTATGGCTAGTCAATCCTTTAGGTGATAAAATAGAGGCAATACCTGTCCATGCCATCGATGAAACGTTTTTATTTTTTGAAATAAACTAATGAATTTTTTTTCATATTATGCGTAAAGTCTTCTTTTACGCATTGATTTTACGCACACTTAGAAAAAAATCAAAAAATACAAAAAATAGCAGGTTTGAAGCTGATGGGACTACTCAAAGGTCTTGTAGGCGCTGCTCCGCAGTGCCTACGACACTTCGAGCAGCCCAATCAGCTTTAAAATTACTATTTTTTACATTTGTTAATTTTTCCTCAGTGTTCGTCAAGCGATCATTCAACACACTAAAATCGTTACGTAAAAGATGACTGTTCGCAAACTAGAAAAAAAAAAAATAATGTTCTTATCGCGAGCGTAACGTCTCGTTACGCCGGCTTCGCCGACCCTCGGGCGCTTCGATCACACTCGAGCGTAAAGTAGCATTTTACGCTCTAGGTACGAAAAATACTAAATGTGTTGTACAAATGAATGTTGCAGGGTTGTTGTTGTTGTGAAGCCCTAAAAAGGGCTGGCGTACGTTTTATCGTGCGTAGTCCTGATAAGGACTGTTTGTGGCAATCAGGGCCGAATAAGGGTACAGGTAAAAAAAAGAGTGAAAGTAATTAGGTTTTAAAATACTCGGGTTTATTCAAAGAATATTCCCTACTGGTCAAAGGAAAGGGTAAGGGGTCTCTTGAACCACTGTCGGTTACTTCGCCCGCAGACGTGACGAAGCTCCTGGGTTAAGGGCGAAGGGCAAGATAGACGCTAGCCGCAGGACAAAGTCCGCCTCCGGAGAGTGCTAGTTGGTCCGTGGGAAGAGGGAGGAAGGTGAGATGTCAGGCCGCGAGCGCGACCTGGAAGGGAGTGCGTGGGTGGCCGAAATTCTCGGTATTTATAAGAAGTGAGACGGGCCCCGCGAGTCGGGACGTCTCTTGGTGGGGGAAGAGCGCGAAGCACCGCGGCCCCGGAAAAGACGTGGGGGGTCGTAGCGCGACTCGACGACTTCACTCTGAGGGTCGAAGTGTCGATCGCTGCGTAGCGGTGAAGATGGGAAACCTTTCTGGAGCGGCGCAGTGGCAGGGAAGCGAAGAGGATGGAGGAGAGGGGAGAGAGAGGGAGAGGAGGAAGGGACTATGACGCTGCGCGTGGGCGACTCACTCGGCGTGCAACAATTCCCCGGGTGTTAAAGTCGCCTACGTGCAGTTCATAAAAGAATTTAGGGATTGACCAGATGATTACATGCTATCTTAAATTTAGTCTTAGTTAGGTACAATGTCACACACACAAGAAAAAAAAAAAATAAATAAAATAGAGTACATATCGGGCTTAAAATTACATAGTAACTTATCACTTAATCGATCCAGATCATGCTAACTCAATAAAAAATCAATCTAAATCTAACGATTAGAATAAATAGTCTATGCCCAAAAATAAATAAACAAATAAATAACTAAATAAATAAATAAATAAATAAAATAAATAAATAGAATAAATAAATAAAATCAAACTAAATCCTAACACACAATTATTTTTAAAAAGCAAAGGAAAACACAAACGAATTACACTCTCCGTGACTAAACATAAGTAAGATATGAAAACTATAAATAATACTAAAACTATAAATAACTAAAGACGCTTCCTGCGTCAGCTAGCATAGCTATGAATTAATCAATATAAGCAAACTTTAAAATAAAAAATATTAATTTAAATGAATAAACGAATAAAGTCTGTCAAACTACACTTTCAGAAAAATAAAATAAAATAAAAATAAAAATAAACTTAAATTATTGGGGCGATGACGTCGGGAATCCGTGGCGAGGACGCAGACCGTAGCGATGCTGCTGGTGGCCTTCTGCTGACTCGTCGTCGATCGTTGCGGGCCCAGGCCGTGGCTGGGAGGCAGGTACTTGGTGCTTTGGCTTCGGTGGACGCCCTCGCGGTCTTCGATTTTGCAATGGTACGAATTCCGGGGTTGCCGACCTCGGGTCTGCTCCGCGTTTCTCTGTCGTGGGAGGCACGGCTGCTGTCACAGCCGTACGAGGCTGCTCTGGATCTGGTGTTTGGCAGGGCTGCTGTTCGGCCATCGCCGGCAGCAGTGAGTTCCGACCCAGGGGCTGGTCGGAACTTGGATGTGCGGGAGAGTCTAGCCCTCGACTTCCTGGTTGACCTCGCAGGGGCTGCTGCGTAGTGGTCGGAGGCAAGTTTTCCGGTTGGGTACGGGGCGTCTGCCTAAGTGTGGCTTCCGGGTGGTCGTCGACCCTAGGCCCGGGTGCACGGATGTGCGCTGGCTTCATTTGCGAGAGATGAACCTTCACCTCTGAGCCACTGCAGTCCACATTGTAGACCGTGTTGCTGATGCGGGCGAGTATCACGCAGGGTTCTTCCCAGCTTGGCTCAAAACCTGTCAAGGGATGCGGCCCCATCAAGTCCACGGCGATGGTCCTCCATGGCTCGGTCGGCTGCCGGGGACGCATCCCGGGCTTGAGATTCGTGCCCTTCTTCACACAGGCGCATAGGTGACACTGACGGACGTACTCCAGAACTTCTCGCCTCATGCCGTGCCAATGGTGATGTTCTCGCAGGGCTCGGAGTGCTTCTTCCCCGCCGGGGTGTCCAGCCAGAGGGGCGTCGTGATACTCGAACAGGAGCCGCTGCTTCACCTCCTTTGGAACGACCAAGCGCCAGGGGTCGGTAACGTCGTTCTGGTACCACAGAGCCTCGTTGTGCATGCCATAGTTCCGCAGGGGGTTGGTCTCCGTCGGGTGGCGCGCGGTCCGTTCTTCCCAATCCAGGGCGCGTCTGGCCAGGTCGGACAGCGTCGGATCGGAGTGCTGGGCTGCTTGGATCTCCTCGAAGAGGGGTGAACTGACCTTCAGTCGGTATATGGTGTGAGGAGTCGGGGACTCTGGTTCCACCCTCATGATGGGCGGCAGCAGACGCTCGACGTCGTCCATGACGTCGTGGTCTTTCTCCTGGGGAAGGCGGGACAAGGTGTCCGGAAGCTCGTTGCAACGCCCCGGTACATGCTCCACCTCGAAATCGAACTCCTGCAGCAAGATCGACCACTGCCGAAGCTTGTCTCGGCTGTCCTTGAAGCGGTCGAGCCAAAGAAGAACCCTGCTGTCCGTTCTTAGCTTGAGGCGTGAGTCCTCCAGGTAAGGACGGTATCTTTTGATTGCCCAGATGACGGCTGCACACTCCTGCTCGTTGCAGTGCAGCTTTGACTCGCTCCAGGTGAACTTGGCACTGGCAAAGCTGATTATGTCACGACCTTTGTCGTCACGTTCCTGATACAAGACAGCGCCCATGCCCACGGCGCTGGCGTCGGTCTGCAGCACGAAAGGTACGTCAGGTTTCGGTCGCGACAACTTCAAGGGGCGGTCAAACGCCTTCTTCGTGGCCACGAAGGCGGCCTCTGCAGCAGGCGTCCACTGGAAGGTGCGCTTCCTCTGGAGGTCAGTGATCGGTGCCATGAGAGACACCAGGTCTTTTACATACTCATGCAGCCAATTGCAGGTTCCGACGAAACTTTGCAACTGCTTTTGCGTGGTAGGGCGAGGGAACTCGACGATGGAGTGGCAATAGTCGGGCTTCGCCTCGTTACCTGACGCCGTGATGAAAAATCCGAGGTAGGGTAGCCGGGTAGTGCCCAACACGCACTTGTCCGGGGCACACGTCATCTGATAGGTGCTGAGCCGCTCGAATATCAAGGCCAGGTGATAAAGGTGCTCCTCCCAAGTCTCGGAGTACACCAGCACGTCGTCCACGTAGACCTTGCAGAAGACGTCCAGGTAGCCCTGGAGTACCTCCAGCATGTATCTTTGAAAGGTGCCGGTTGCCCCCTTGAGACCAAAAACCATGACGTTGAAGGCGTAGGTGGCACCAGCAGGCGTCGCAAAAGTGGTGTATTTCTTCGACGAATCCTCCATTGGGATTTGCCAGTAGCCACTTTTGAGATCGAGCGACGAGAATATGCACGCCTTGCCCAGGTCACGCAGCGTCTGGTGAATCCGGGGTATGGGTTGAGCAGATGACTCCGTGAGGGCGTTGATTCTCTGAAAGTCGATGCCAAAACGCCAGGAAGAGTCTTTCTTTCTAACCATCACGATGGGAGAACAATACTCCGATGTGAACGGCTCCATCACGCCTGCAGCCAACATCTCTCGGACCTGTTCACTGATGGCGCGCCGCTTCTCCAGCGAGTAGCTGTAGGGGGCGAGACGAAAAGGACTGGCCTGCTTGAGTTTGATGTGATGCTTCACCCCGCGAGTTCTCGGAAGCCGTCCCCCAGGTGGTGCGAAGATGGCCTGGTGGGTGCGGAGAAGTTCTTGGTACCGCTGCTGGCAAATCTCGGGGAAGTGCTGCTCCACGTGCACGTCGGAGGGTACAAGAACACGTCTGGGCGCTCCAGTCCACAGCAGAACGGTGTGCCTGTCCTGGTCGCCGTAGTGCAGGACGCGCCTCCCAAAATCGATGAGAACCGCTTGCTCCTCCATGAAAGGAAGCCCTAGGAGGATGGGCTCCGTGAGGTCGCGGAAAATGGTGACCTGCAGCGGGATGTTGTGGCCTTGGAGTTTGACGGTGACTGTGGCCATGCCGATGGTGTTGACGACGGCGCCGCCCTCTGTAGCCAGTTTGCAGGCCTCGACGTGAGGTTTGACGACGGTTCCCGGTGGCAGAACCTCCTCTCGGATGAAGTTGTCAGAAGCTCCAGTGTCAAACACCGCAATCAAGTTTCGGTCTCCGAGCTGCAGCTTGACCTGGGGAAGTGGCCGAGTGGCTCGGTGCACTGCTTCAGCCATTATTGGGTTGTAGGTCCGGCGGGAGTCGACTGACTCGTCACCCCCGCCTCGCGCCAGTTTCCCTGGTCACGAGCCTTCAATTTATGCTGGTACACCTGACAATCCTGATGCCAGTGCTTCTCGGGACAGTGCCAGCACTGGGGCGGAGATCACTTGACCACTTTTTCTTTAGGCACAGCAGTCGCTTGGTCCGGTTATTTGTCCGGACCCGGTTTGACTTGGCGTGGAGGAGCCTTCGGAGCAGGAGGCGCCGGTGGGAGCGGAGCCTCTTCCTCCTCATCACGTTCAGCCTCGATGGCCCGGGTCAGAAGTTCGGCAATTGTCGTGATGTTCCGGGCCCGCAGGCTGCGCCGGATGGACGGGCGTAGGAGCCCGACGAGGGTCGTGACCATCATGACCTCATCTTCTTGGGGTCGTAGACGCTGATATAGGAGGCATCGCTGCTGCCCAAAGGCACCAGTCGGCTCTCGGGGCCCTTGCTTCTGGCCGTACAGTTTTGACAGCAGGTGGCCCCGGATCGACTCATTGTCGAAATGATCCCGGAGCAGATGTCGAAATCGGTCCCAGTCGACGTTCATCGACTTGTAGATTTGGAACCACTTCTCAACCTCTCCGCGTGGACCTCGCTGGATGGTGCGGGTACGGACGTTGTCAAGGATGCCAAGCTGCAAGAAGTACTCCTCGCAGTCGGCCAGGTACTGCGTCAGGTCCTCGTGTTCGAGCCCATGATACTCAGGCAAGGGCATTCGATTCGCGGCGGCGGCCCGGGCGAAGAACTCCCAGCCATTTTGAAAGTTCATGTGCGCTTGATTAGGGTCCAGGGTCTGCACCGGTGGAGGTTGATTTTGTACGGTCGGGAGCCCTCAATGTTGGTGTTGAGCCGCGTAATGAATTGGCAGTGCACCTGCGAGCTGCTGACCAATCGCGGCTGGTTCTCCATCGCGTTGTTAACGGTCTGTCGGCATTGGTTGCCGCTGCTCCGGTGCAGTGGGCTGCGCGTCGAGCTGCATCAGCGCCGACACACACCTGGCTGTGGAATAATCTCGCGCTGTTGCTGCTGCTGCTGCTGTGGATGAGGTGCAGCATGCTGCATATCGGACTGTCCTGGTACTGCCACTTGCTCTCCACCCAGCTGTCCGTCGGCTTCAGGCGGTGAGTCGGCCCCGCCGAGCTCCTCCGCAAGTTGACTGCCAGCTGCTGCTGTTCGTCTCTCTAGCTGCTGAGCGTCGTCCTCCGGTCGTGTCTCAGACGGGGGAGGCATAGGTCGTTGCCGCGCGCCTGCCGTCCTCTGCATGGTTGGCGCTGGTGAGGGCGTAACGTCGCCCTGGAAGCAGGTGTCGGTGCTGTGAGTCCTTCTCGGGGAACGTGGTATCATGACCCTAGAAGAGACGCCTTGTTGCGTGGCACGCCTGCCCGGTCTGTGATGGCGGGCGTTGTTTTCCACTGGCAGGGCTTATTACCCAGACCGTGGAGCGGACCGTAATTCTCGGAGAAGAGGGAGGCAGAAGGTCGTTGAGGAGGAGGTCGATCTGGAGCACTTCCTCTGGGAGTTCTTCCAGAGTAGGCGTGCGATCGCGTGGCAAGTGATCACACGGGAGTAGTGGATTTTCACGCTCCGAGGAGCAGCTATCCTTGACTGCCTTGCACTCACTCGCGTTCAACCTTCTCGCTGCAGCCTTGTTGCGACGCCGACTTTGTCTGTTGCGCTTTCTGTGCTCCCTGGCCCGCTGCTGCTGCTCGAGCGTGAGGTCGTCCCACGCTCTGCGATGTGGAGCCAGTTTGTTAGGCGGCTTCTGCTACAGACTCGTTGTTGTGCCGATGTGGATAGTGCACGATCCAGTCGTCCAAGTAGAAGAGGACGCCGCCGTACCTTTCATGAGGATGGTACCTGGTTGTCACGTCAGTCGCAAGTCCGAGCGAACCCTCTAGCCGCTGTTGCTTCGGCGAGCTCTTGCTCACTTTACCGCCGCGGGGGCAGGCAATTAGCGAGTAGCTGCTGAAAGCGGGCTCTTTGGTTGCAGACTCGCGTACTTCGTGTTTCCTTTGCATTGCCGTGGACGCCACCAAGTGTTTAAGCACTTTTGGAAGTGCGTGGATGTCGGTCGGTAGAGCTGTGGTCGCAGGACGGTGAGACTTCAGTCGCACGCAAGGATTATCCTTGTGCCCCACGTTTGGGCCGCCAAATGTTGTAAAAATGAATGTTGCAGGGTTGTTGTTGTTGTTGTGAAGCCCTAAAAAGGGCTGGCTTACGCTTTATCGTGCGTAGTCCTGATAAGGACTGTTTGTGGCAATCAGGGCCGAATAAGGGTATAGGTAAAAAAAAGAATGAAAGTAATTAGGTTTTAAAATACTCGGGCTTATTCAAAGAATATTCCCTACTGGTCAAAGGAAAGGGTAAGGGGTCCCTTGAACCACTGTCGGTTACTTCGCCCGCAGACGTGACGAAGCTCCTGGGTTAAGGGCGAAGGGCAAGATAGACGCTAGCCGCAGGACAAAGTCCGCCTCCGGAGAGTGCTAGTTGGTCCGTAGGAAGAGGGAGGAAGGTGAGGTGTCAGGCCGCGAGCGCGACCCGGAATGAAGTGCGTGGGTGGCCGAAATTCTCGGTATTTATAGGAAGTGAGACGGGCCCCGTGAGTCGGGACGTCTCTTGGTGGGGGAAGAGCGCGAAGCACCGCGGCCCCGGAAAAGGCATGGGGGGTCGTAGCGCGACTCGACGACTTCACTCTGAGGGTCGAAGTGTAGATCGCCGCGTAGCGGTGAAGATGGGAAACCTTTCTGGAGCGGCACGGTGGCAGGAAAGCGAAGAGGACGGAGGAGAGGGGAGAGAGAGGGAGAGGAGGAAGGGACTATGACGCTGCGCGTGGGCGACTCGATCGGCGTGCAACAAATGTTTTATAAAGAAATCTTTTATCAGTACCACCTCTGGCTCTTCTATAAAATACATATTATTTTTACTTTTTGTTATGGTATCAAATATATTTTTTTGAGCATTATTTAATTTCTCAAACATTTTTTCATATTCTTTTGAATTTAATTTAGTCATAATTTTCAGAAATATTAGAAATATTTTCTAAGCATGGTTCGGGTAAACCAAAAAATTCACAGTTTAAATTAGAATCTTCACTAGATAGAAATTTATTTCTTTCATTTCAACCTCTATCTTCTGCATTATCTTTGAAATCTTCTATAAAATGTAATTTATATTTGTTCCAAATTAGATTACCAGGAATTTTTTCAGGTAATAAAAAGAATCCGAAAAATTCTCGCAATTTTTTTAGAGTTAAATAGTTTAGAGCTTCTTCAAAAATATCATATATATTTTTATCATTTTCTATTAGACCCATTTGAATAGCTGCTTCTCTATATGTTTCATAAATAGTGTTTTTATGAGTTCTCAGGTATTCGTGAGAAGTAGCACCTTTTATTTTATCTAATATTTATTTCAAAATAAAAACGTTCTGATTCTTTAGGCGAAACAACGTTTATTCTACCTATAGTTTGAAATTTTTTTTATTTTTATATCTAACAAAAGATTTATTCTCTAGAAATCTATAATAGTTTGATATATAGGCATATTTAATGTTTCTAGCGAATTCATCAATTTTATTTAATTTAAACCACGCTGTTAAAGTTGTTTTCTAATTTTTTAATTATTTTTCTTCTTCATTTTCTTTATATATTATATTTTGTTGATTTTCTATATGAATTGCTAAACGTTGTACTGAATGACTACATTTACACAATTCAAATCTTTTTATACTTCAAGCTGCTCCCATTGGACCTAAATATCTACTATCTATATAGTTATCAATTTCATTATATACAGTTATGTTTTTGAATAAATCATCTTTTATTTCAGAGTTTTTTTCTCCATTTTCTAATAATAATTTTATTTTATAAAATGCTCTATGACAACCTATATGTAAGTATTTAAAAATATATTTTACACTTTCTATAAAAGCACAATATTCTACATTTAAATGACAATTCTATTTTTTTAATAAATATTTATTGTAAGGAACTACCATTGAATTATTAACAGGTATCGTTGTATTATCATTGTTTTTATATTACCCGTACTCTAAAATGCGTATTTTACGCATTCAAAAGAGCTTTTTTGAGTGTTTAAAATCGCACATTATAATTGTGCTCATGTCGATAGAGCTGCCATCTATTGATTTAAAGTCAAAGCTGAGCAGCAGGCACTTTTGGTTTTAGCTACTTTTTGCTTGTAAGCATGTGTCTTGCAGCTTGCTGCGGCTCATATCATTAGTCGTCCGTGTATTTTACAAAATAATACTTTTTAATGAAAATTAAACGTCAAGAATAGACAGTTTTTAAAAGTCTTATTTTTTTCTTTTTATAAAAAGTTTACTTAGTTAAAAAGAAAACGTACATAACCTCGGCCATCAAGTTGTGTTTCGTGCAGTGGTGAGGCTACGTAGATTTTTCTAATCATATTTTACAAAATTAGAATCAGCAGTTGAAATATATTTACTTAAATAAAAATCTGCTTGTAGTTGAAAGTGTAATAATAATAATATCAAATGTAATAAAAAGTGTTTACACTGTAAGTTGTTAGTTGAAGTTAAAATAGGAAGAACAGTGTGTTTGATTTCAAAAATATATTTTATTTTTAAAACACATTAGACTCATATTACGAAGGATCAAAGGTTTTTAAACACGAGAAACTACCTCAGTTTTTGGCTTGAGCACTGGTGGAGACCGCGACTTCAAAAAATTCACGTCGGGAAAGATTAGGTGTAGGTAAACAGTGAGTAAACACAACACCGAGACAGCGGCCGGCGGCGGCAGCGTGGAGAAAGCAGACGACACTGGCAGCAGTGTTTTGATGGCCGAGCTTATACTTATATGAACGATTTTTTCGGGATCATTCTTGTGCATAAGTTTCAACGTTAGCACTCTTAAGTAAACAAATCAAGCGACGCTAAATCGTGAAATCTTTTCTCCTTACAACGCGTCGTTGTGAGTTCGAGTTCGAGGCCGCAGTGTGAAACGTACACTATAGCAAACCCATGTATATTATATAGTGTAGAGCTAAAAACAAAGGGTGTCGCGACAAAACGTCAAAACGACGAAACGTCAACGACAAAACGACAAATGACAAAACGTCAACGACAAAACGACAAATGACAAAACGTCAACGACAAAACAACAAGTCATAAAACGTCAAGTGAAACAAAACGTCAAATGACAAAACGTCAACAGACAAAACGTCAAATAGTCCTAGTTTGTCTCACAAAGACAAAAAAATTTGTTTATTTTATTATATAATATTTTATTATAACTCTTTAACAACAATTTTCTTTGCAATATTATCGTTTATTTTGTTTTCACATACGCTTTGTTCGAGCTGCAAACTAATAAAATATTTCCACACAATTAACTACACCAAACTAACTGTTTACAAACACTATGAGTTATTTACAGACACTTATAAGTTATTTGTACTCCAGTATCGATGACCGATCCTCTTTTTCTGTCAGAGGTTGTTAATATTTTTGCTTTACACTTTTTTTCCTCTTACAGTGCACATCTCCAAAATACAGAATCTTTATAACGATAATACTCTCTGTAAACAAAATTATCATAAATCAAATTTTTCTTTCCTTTTTGACTGATAATAAAACTCACATCCATTATGAAAACGAGGTTTACAGTCGTAGAACTGACTTGACCCTAAATATTCGATTTATTACAAATGAAAACATGACAACATTTTACCTATAATTCTAATACATACATTACGTTTATTACATCAGTATGTATTAAGCGATCAAATTAAAATAATTTTTAATTTAACATTCTGATCAAACAATAAAAAATGTTTGTAACCTACTTTAAAAATGTTTTTTTGACATTTTGTCACTTGACGTTTGTAATTTGACATTTACTATCATTTGAAATTTTGTCGTTTGTCGTTTTGTCATTTGAAGTTTAGTCGTTGACGTTTTGTCTTTTGACGTTTTGTCGGGGAATCAACCAAAGTACCCATGCTAGCAAGAACAACTATGGCGGTCTGCTAGCAGGATCTAACCTATCAATCTGAAAATTTAAAAGTTTAGCCAAATTCTGTCAATAAATTCACACTTTCGACGCATTTTCGAGTACTCGTAATATAAAATAGTATACATAATGCGTGCGTAAACTGTATTGTTCACACACTTGGGCTATTGGCGTCGGCCAAGCCGACGCCAGCACGCGTGCGTGAATGATGCATTTTACGCACTTATTATACAGGGTGGCGTAAATTAATCGTCCGGTGCGATTATCTCAAAATTGAAGCCTCGTACGAACAAAGAGACAAGAGTTGTTTTGATTGGAGGAGGAAGTAAAATGGGCCCAAAAAATGGTCTCGGGGCCTCAGATTGGGCCCTACGAACCCAAACTCCGGTTTTTCAAATGGGAACCCCTATTTTTGACCCCAGATTCGGAAAGAGCGGAAAATTTTACGATTTTAAGGTATTTTTTGAAATTTTTTTGGGGCCCAATGAGGCCCTGCAGGGCTTACAAGGCTTTCATAAAGCCCATTTCTTTTAAACGCGAATTAACTCGGAAAAAACGCATGTTTTGTATTGCACATGCATAGGAAAAGTTTCTTGTCTTCAAGTTTTCACCATAATGGGCTCAAAAAAAATGGGCCCGGGGCCTTAGATTGGGCCCTACGGACCGAAAGTCTGTTTTTTCGACAATTTATTGCCAAAACCATTGATCCCCAAAAAATCTTTTAGGATTGCAGAATAAATAGACCAAAATCATTTATTATTGAAATTAGTTTAATATTGAGAAATAACTTTTAAAAAATAAATTGTTTAACCAATCGACTTACGGGTCTATCAACTTCTTCATAAGCTCACATAATTCACAAAAACTAGGTACTTTTTTTGGAAAAATTCTTTTTTTTATGTAAAAAATTTAGCTTTGTATTTGAAAATGTCTACTTTCAGGCTAATTGTAGCAATAATAACAATAACAACAACTAAAAATATAAATAAGAATAATAATTTCTGTCCATCATTATTATTATCATCATTATTATTATTACTATTTTTATTATCATTAATATTTTTGATTGTTGTTTTCAATATACAGTGAATTATTTAATTTTTATAAAAAATAGGTTTTTTAAAGATATTTCCACGAATGAATTGAGCAATTAAAAGGAAGAGTTTTTTGGGTATATCTCATTTGATCTAATCAGAACCCCACCGAATGAATTTGTCGCCGAAAAAATCCCACCGAATAGATTTTTCATCGACGAAAATTCCACCGAATTCATCGGCGAGTCATATACATGGTGCCCCCCGCTTTATTTGGGAAAATTGACCGTCACAGTTAACGCGCAAGATTGAAAGCTGAATAACAGAAACCGTTGCAAATAATTAATCAATAAATAAATAAATATACCGACAAGCTCTAAGCCCCCATAACGCTGGGAAGAGCGTTAAATCAATGATTTTTTAAAAACAATTGGATAAACCACCAAGCTTGAAACCCCCATAACGCTGGGGGGAGCGATGAAAAAATTATTTTTTATAAACAATTAAATAAACCGACTAGCTGGAAACCCCCATAACGCTGGGCAGAGCAATAAATAAATAATTTTTTATAAACAATTAAATAAACTGACAAGCTCTAAACCCCCATAACGCTGGGGAGAGCGATTAATCAATTATTTTTTATAAACAATTGAATAAACCGACAAGCTCTAAACCCTCGTGAAGCTGGAGAGAGCGATAAATAAAAATTTTTTTATAAACAAATGGATAAACCACCAAGGTCTAAGCCCCCACAACGCTGGGGAGAGCGATAAATAAAAATTTTTTTATAAACAATTGGATCAACCACCAAGGTCTAAGCCCCCACAACGCTGGGGAGAGCAATAATTAAATTATTTTTTATGAACAATTAAAAAACCGCCAAAACCTCGACCCATGTGAAGCTGGAGAGAGCGATAAATAAATATTTTTTTATAAACAATTGAAGAAGCCACCTAGCTCGAAACCCCCAAAACGCTGAGAGAAGGGATAAATAAATAATTTTTTCTGAATAATTAAAGACACCGACGAGCTCTCAGCCCCCATAACGCTGGGAAGAGCGATGAATAAAATATTTTTTATAAACAATGAATAAACCGACGAGGTTATTTAGGTTCAGAGCTTGTCGGTTTATTTAATTGTTTGTAAAAAATAATTTATTTATCGCTCTGCCCGACGTTATGGGGGTTTCGAGCTTGGTGGTTTATCCAATTGTTTTTAAAAAATCATTGATTTATCGCTCTCTACAGCGTTATAGGGGCTCAGAGCTTGTCGAATTATTTAATTGTTTATAAAAAATAATTTATTTATCGCTCTGCCCAGCGTTATGGGGGTTTCAAGCTTGGTGGTTTATCCAATTGTTTTTAAAAAATCATTGATTTATCGCTCTCCCCAGCGTTATGGGGGCTTCGAGCTTGTCGGTTTATTTAATTGTTTATGAAAAAAAATATATTTATCGCTCTCTCCAGCTTCACAAGGGTTTAGAAATTGTCGGTTTACTTAATTGTTTATAAAAAATAATTTATTTATCGCTCTCCCCAGCGTTGTGGGGGTTTCGACCTTGGTGGTTTATCCAATTGTTTAAAAAAAATATATTTCTTTATCGCTCTCTCCAACTTCACGAGGGTTTAGAGCTTGTCGGTTTATTCAATTGTTTATAAAAAATAATTGATTAATCGCTCTCCCCAGCGTTATGGGGATTTAGCGCTTGTCAGTTTATTTAATTGTTTATGAAAAAAAATATATTTATCGCTCTCTCCAGCTTCACAAGGGTTTAGAAATTGTCGGTTTATTTAATTGTTTATAAAAAATAATTTATTTATCGCTCTCCCCAGCGTTGTGGGGTTTTCGACCTTGGTGGTTTATCCAATTGTTTAAAAAAAAAATATTTCTTTATTGCTCTCTCCAACTTCACGAGGGTTTAGAGCTTGTCGGTTTATTCAATTGTTTATAAAAAATAATTGATTAATCGCTCTCCCCAGCGTTATGGGGATTTAGCGCTTGTCAGTTTATTTAATTGTTTATAAAAAATAATTTATTTATTGCTCTGCCCAGCGTTATGGGTGTTTCAAGCTAGTCGGTTTATCCAATTGTTTTTAAAAAATCATTGATTTATCGCTCTCCCCAGCGTTATGGGGGCTTAGAGCTTGTCGGTTTATTTAATTGTTTATAAAAAATAACTTATTTATCGCTCTGCCCAGCGTTATGGGGGATTAGAGCTCGTCGGTTTATTTAATTGTTTATAAAAAATTATTTATCCATCGCTTCCCCCATTGTTATGGGGGTTTCGAGCTTGGTGGTTTATTCAATTGTTTATAAAAAAATATTTATTTATCGCTCTCTCCAGCTTCACAAGGGTTTAGAGCTTCTCGGTTTATTTCATTGTTTATAAAAAATAATTTATTTATCGCTCTCCCCAGCGTTATGGGGGTTTCGAGCTTGGTGGTTCATCCAATTGTTTATAAAAAAATATTTATTTATCGCTCTCTCCAGTGTTATGGGGGTTTCGAGCTTGGTGGTTTATCTAATTATTTATAACAAATCATTGATTTATCGCTCTCCCTAGCGTTATGGCGGCATAGAGCTTGGCGGTTTTTTAATTGTTCATAAAAAATAATTTATTTATCGCTCTCCCCAGCGTTGTGGGGGTTTTGACCTTGGTGGTTTATTTATTTATTGATTAATTATTTGCAACGGTTACTGTTTTTCAGCTTTCAATCTTGTGCGTTAACTGTGACGGTGAATTTTCCCAAATAAAGCGGGGGGCACCATGTATATGACTCGCCGATGAATTCGGTGGAATTTTCGTCGATGAAAAATCTATTCGGTAGGATCTTTTTCGGCGACATATTCATTTTTATTATTAATATTTGCGTGTGGCCAGCATACGCACAGCTCAAGCTATTTTCCGAGCGCTTATCCATGAAGATCGCAATCTCAGTGATGTTGAAAAACTTTTATATTTAAATTCCCATGTTCAGGGTGATGCTTGAACTGCCATTGACACGCTTCAGGTTAACAGCTCAAATTATGCTACAGCGTGGGGCGTACTTGAGGCCAGATTTGAACATACTCGTCTACTTGTACAGGATCATATCATGGCCTTACGAAACCTGAAACCGTTGTGTGAAGAGTCTGCCTCAGAGCTACTATGGAAACTATGGATACTATGGAAACGATTCATTCCTCTTCAGCATGACTAACAGTTATCCCAACAGCTAAGGTTCGTTTGGAAGGTCTCGGCAAGAGGGAGGTGACTGTTCGAGCTCTTCTGGATGCTTGTTCTGAAGTTACTCTTATTCCGATAGCATTGGCTTGTAAACTGGGTGATATTCTTGAATCAGTTGGAGCATTAATTTCAGCTGTCGGTGGAGAAGCGGTCACGCAAGCACAATCTCAAACTACTTTGACATTGAAATCGGTTGATTCCAACTTTTCATTGACAATTATTGCACATTGTATTCTTCGATTAGGTTGACGTGCTGCATTAGTTGCTATAGGCTCCAAAGTTATGAATGATTGTCTTAAAATAAGCTCCGTGGCAGATGCAAGTTTTGGGATTCCTGGCGATGTTGATATTTTGTTGGGAACTGATGTGTATCATCACCTTTTCAGGTCAGGCCTCATTCACCAAGACTCTTTCATTATTCAATTCACGTCATTGGGTTGGATTTTGACTGGTCAAATGCCAAGTAATAATGTATCGTCCAATTCCATGATATGCTTGACTACACAGGAAGATCAGTCCCCATATTGGTATCGTCAACTGGTCTCACTGGTGCAGCGTTTTTGGGAAATTAAAGATATATCGCATGTTATTCGTAAGTCGATGATATAGAGTGTGAAGCTATTTTTGCACAACATCTGCAAAGTAATGATAGCCGATACATAATTCGTAAGCCTTTCAAAGTGACAATATGAACTTACTTGGCGATAACTTGAACGGAGCTCTAGCCTCCCTTTGTGCTTTACAGTAACGACTGAAACGCGATTCAGAAATGGCAACTGAATACGCAAAGTTTATGGATGAGTATCTTTCTGGTGGCCACATGCGACAACTGACAGATGCGGAACTGAGAAACTCCACTCATCAAATTCACTACACACCGCATCATGGAATTTGGCAAGGGGGTGACAAAGGAAAAAACTCAGGTTGTGTTTAATGTATCCAAACCGATGTCCACGGGTTACATTCTAAATGATATGTTATACACTGGCCCGAAAGCCCAGACATCTTTACCGGCAGTTTTGATCCGATGGAGGAGATATGCGGTCGCGTTCTGCGTGGATGTACGATGACCAACAGATCTGGATCGACAGACAAGATGTCGACGTGTAAAAAATTGTATGGAATCCTAATGGATATGAAAAACCTAAGCATTTTCAACTTCTTACCGTCACTTATGGGACATCATGTGTACCATACCAAGCACTTCGTACTGTTCAACAATTGTGCGAAAATGAAGGCGAGGATTGACCTGAGGCTGCTCCCATCGTCTCAGAGGATAGGTATGCTGATGATGTCTTGTCAGGAGCTGATGATGTGGAAACTGCTTGAAAGCGTCGTGACCAGGTGATCGGTTTTTTACAGTCTGGAGGGTTTCCACTCAGAAAATGGGTTGCTAATCGCCCTGAACTACTAAATGATCTTGATGAAGACGTAAGACTTCGGCCAACATAGTCTTGTGAACGAGTTAGGACTCAGTTGGGATTCCAGTAGCTAATTAATACGTCGGCCAAACGTTGGATTACATTTCTTGAACAGCTGCAAAATGTGTCAATCCCTCGTTGGATAGAGTGCAGCTCGTCAACAAAGTTGGAACTACATGTTTTTGCAGATGCAAGTCATGGCTGCAGTTGTTTATTCAAGAGTCGTTGATCCAACTCCTTCTCTAAGGACTTGTATTATTGTTGGGAAATAAGGTAAATCTCCGCTTCAACGGGAGAGCGGCACGTATGTATGTGTCTGTGAGTGCAGTACGAGTATGCGTGAGCGACTCATGCGTAAACGGAGCTGCTTATGGGAGTTGCAAAGAGTCGTCCGTAAAAGACACCACGTGCACCAGGACGCACGTTATTAACTTGTAAACTAAGCTACACTTATACTTATTAATAAATAATAGTAAATATAATAATCTACGAAATCTTAATCCTCTGATACGAAAATCCCAACATGGTAGCAGGCCAGTAGTTGCTTTTGAACGAACAATAAGTAAGTGTAGTTGGAACGTGCGGTGAGAGAATGTGCTCTGAAAATCTTTTATCTTTTCTGTGTCTACTGTCTCCGGGGCACAGAAAATAATATTACTCCGGCCAAGTTTGAAAACGAAGTGTTGAAAAGGCAAAAAGAATTTGAGCAAAACTCCGTGCGATTATCGGATGCACGTGGAGTTAAAATCTTGTAAAAGCGTGGTGGGTTATGTAGCTAAACGAACGCATGGTAAAAGTGAGGTTAAGTTAAATAAAGAAAAATTGAACGAACATGATTTTAACAAAATTGTCATGCCAGCATGAGTCGTTTTTTCCAAATGCTGTAGTTACGACCGTCAAAAATTTGCACTTTTTATTCCTCGGTTTTGGACATTTTCGTTATTTTTATTTTCTGTATAAATTTAGATTTATTTGCCACTTGGTCGAGAACTAAAACTCCTTTTAAACCTTTCAGAATAATTTTCCGTAAATAATTTCTATCTTCTGATTTTAACTCAAAATTTGAATTATTCACAATTTTGTTAAAATCATGTTCGTTCAATTTTTCTTTATTTAACTTAACCTCACTTTTACCATGCGTTCGTTTAGCTACATAACCCACCACGCTTTTACAAGATTTTAACTCCACGTGCATCCGATAATCGCACGGAGTTTTGCTCAAATTCTTTTTGCCTTTTCAACACTTCGTTTTCAAACTTGGCCGGAGTAATATTATTTTCTGTGCCCCGGAGACAGTAGACACAGAAAAGATAAAAGATTTTCAGAGCACATTCTCTCACCGCACGTTCCAACTACACTTACTTATTGTTCGTTCAAAAGCAACTACTGGCCTGCTACCATGTTGGGATTTTCGTATCAGAGGATTAAGAATTCGTAGATTATTATATTTACTATTATTTATTAATAAGTATAAGTGTAGCTTAGTTTACATCGACTTACGAATAACATGCGATATATCTTTAATTTCCCAAAAACGCTGCACCAGTGAGACCAGTTGACGATACCAATATGGGGACTGATCTTCCTGTATAGTCAAGCATATCATCGAATTGGACGATACATTATTACTTGGCATTTGACCAGTCAAAATCCAACCCAATGACGTGAATTGAATAATGAAAGAGTCTTGGTGAATGAGGCCTGACCTGAAAAGGTGATGATACACATCAGTTCCCAACAAAATATCAACATCGCCAGGAATCCCAAAACTTGCATCTGCCACGGAGCTTATTTTAAGACAATCATTCATAACTTTGGAGCCTATAGCAACTAATGCAGCACGTCAACCTAATCGAAGAATACAATGTGCAATAATTGTCAATGAAAAGTTGGAATCAACCGATTTCAATGTCAAAGTAGTTTGAAATTGTGCTTGCGTGACCGCTTCTCCACCGACAGCTGAAATTAATGCTCCAACTGATTCAAGAATATCACCCAGTTTACAAGCCAATGCTATCGGAATAAGAGTAACTTCAGAACAAGCATCCAGAAGAGCTCGAACAGTAACCTCCCTCTTGCCGAGACCTTCCAAACGAACCTTAGCTGTTGGGATAACTGTTAGTCATGCTGAAGAGGAATGAATCGTTTCCATAGTATCCATAGTTTCCATAGTAGGTCTGAGGCAGACTCTTCACACAACGGTTTCAGGTTTCGTAAGGCCATGATATGATCCTGTACAAGTAGACGAGTATGTTCAAATCTGGCCTCAAGTACGCCCCACGCTGTAGCATAATTTGAGCTGTTAACCTGAAGCGTGTCAATGGCAGTTCAAGCATCACCCTGAACATGGGAATTTAAATATAAAAGTTTTTCAACATCACTGAGATTGCGATCTTCATGGATAAGCGCTCGGAAAATAGCTTGAGCTGTGCGTATGCTAGCCACACGCAAATATTAATAATAAAAATTTTTTTATTAACTGTGAAAACCTCTCGTCAAATGTATAATGTAGTACAAACAAGATGAATATGAAATAAAAAACGGAAAAAAATAATTGGACTGTTGTTTCTTAAAATAATTACTCAACGTCTTCGAAGTTATAAACACTGCTGGATAGTCACATGTAAAATGAACTTGTATAATTTTTTTTACTTTTACTAAATATTTTGAAAAATGAATAAATAAATTATAAAAAAAATGACCATCTTTATTGAAAAGATCATCAGGGAACGGTTACGCCCTGTAGATGACTTCCCCCAGGAGTTTAGATTTTGGTAGAGTACAGTGGGTGGTGCACCTAGTGATAATTACGTTTGGAGATGATTCCCCCAGGAAGTGTCAGCAGCTCAGAGGTCAGGGCACACAACTGGTGCTTCTGGTGATAATTACGCCTAGAAAATGATTCCCTCAGGAACTTTCCGGAGATGTCAGGGCGGACTTCTGGTGCACTCGGTGATAATCAAGCCTTGGAGATAATTTCATAAGTAAGTTTTGACTCCAGTGGGGTCAGGGCGGGCACAATGTGCATGATATGGCGATGAGTACCTGGAGATGGTTTTCCCAGAAAGTTTTGATTCCGGAGGGGTCAGGATGGACATCTGAGGCACCTGGCGATTAGTACACCCCGGAAATATTTTCTCCAGAAAATTTTGAATCCAGAGGGGCTAGGTTGAATACTTGGTGTGCCTGGTAAAAATTACACTCTGGAGGAAAACTGCTCTTCTTATAGTAAACCTGATGATTTGACCCCTTTGAATTTTTTTTCTCAAGAATTAAAAAAACAAATTGGTTTTGGTATGATACTCACTAACACTGATTTAGATTGACCGGTAATTTGTTTTTGTCAGCTTTTTTAACCACCGAATGCTGATAGCGTAATTTATCGGAGTGCTTGCAGAGTATTACCACGTGGCGAGCATCTTATCTCTCTTCATACAAGTGCAAAAAATTAGAAGTTGTGTGACAGTCAGTGATTGTAATTAAATCGGTAGTAATGATTTAGGGTTTAGCGCGAGTCACGTGACTATTGAGCGTAGATCAGAGCGGATCTCTGAGGTGGTAGAGCGGGAATCGGGAAGCCACTCGTAATTTTCGTGTCCGTGCGTTAAGACTTACATGAAATTCAACTCGTCGTTGTACTTTTCGGGAGTAGCACGCCGTCGAAGAGTGTTGTGAGTGACAGAAGGTGCGGGATCGATTGTCATCACCCGGGAAGCATTCTTTTGTCAAGACGAGTCAACCGGCTTTTGGAAGCCGCAGACGATGGGGAGCTAGACCGTCGTCCGGCAGACGCGCAAAGATCTGGAGATCGATTCATGGCAGATCTTGGGGAACCTCACTTGTTATGGAAGTCGAAGCAATTATTGTCAATCGCGTCGCGCGTTGTTGTAGTGTGAAAGTGTGGTGTTTATTTGTGAAATTGTCATTTCACGTCAACGCCTGGACCGCTTTACGACGGCTAAAAGGCGACTCGAGTGTGGTAGCTATTGCGGCTGATAGGCATCGTAGCCTGGCATTTTGTTTAGCCTGACGGCTTGGTATGAGGTGCACCTTAGCGATTCCGTAAGTTGATTGTATATGTGCGAGTGAGTGTGAATGTGTTCGTGTATTTAGTACACTGTTATTGTAATAAACTTTGTTTTTCTCGCGCGCGCGTAAGCTGCTGACAGTGGCAGGTTGTTGTGAGCGCGCGCAGCTCGATTTAAAGAGCATTGCCGATTCTTTTTTGTAGATTTGAATGCGCGATCGCATGAGCGATTATTTGAGGTTTATTACCGTGTTAGTTATTGATTTTGTATTAGTTTTTAATTTTTTTATTTCTTTTTTTTTATTAAATATTGAAAATTAACTTGTGTGAAACTTTACTTATTTCTGAACCAGTGTTCCTCGTGCTCGATCCCATAGCCCACGCCCACCTACCGAAATAACGAGCTGTCCCTGTTTTAATAAATCGTGTAGGGATTTATAAACGCAGACGGTATTTTTCCCTACTTCAGGAAGTTTGTCGGCACGGAGCCGACTGTGACAGGAGATTATAGTTGCTGGCATCAAGGACAATGAGCCTTTGAGGGTTGTATTTCCGATTCCACTTTTAGAATTGCAGCACTATAACAGTTCGTCGCCTTGGAATAAAAAGGTACTATCTAGAAATTTTTATAGAAAGATACTATCTTTCTATAAAATCGATAAGAGATAGTATCTTTCTATAAAAATTTCTGAGATAGTACCTTTCTATTCCAAGGCGACGAGTTGATGTGGTCAAGCCCAGCTAAATAAAATAAATTAACAAAAAAAGTTTTATTTCACAAAATTTTTCCAAGAGTGCTGGGAATGAAATAGTTTAATGAACAAAATTAACGATTTCAGTTTTCAAAGCTTTTTATTGATACCATTTTATTGATGAATCAATAAAAATCTTTGATTTATGCCAATAGTAAGTTTTATTTATTGTAAAACAAACTTTTAGCTTAATTAATTTGAATATTTATTTAGACAAAAGCATGATTTATCACTATGAGTATTTGGTTGAAAAAAATTTCAAGACAAAATTTTTACTCCTGTACGCTCGACTTAGAACAGAAGCTTTAAATCAAAATTAAAAACTGATAAAAAATGACTTTTTTATAAAAATTATTTTTACCACTCACCGAGTTCACTATTGATTATTAAAATAAATGTATTTAAGTATTTAATAAGAAACTAGTCAAATTCTTTGAGACATTTTCGAAAGAAAAAAGCAATAGTCCGAAAACCGCACGATGCGAGACTGCGGCAGTAGGCTGGACGTTAATAAATTTTTATTTATTTTTTTTCACCTGGGCCGGGCAGATTTTCTTTATATACATCTAAAAACACGTAAAAAAAATTTTAAGTGCAATTTTTTGACCCTTTTTTCCCGATCCGCAGAGCATCTGAAGTTTTCCATGGGTTTTGCACGTGAAAAAGAGACAATAACGTTCACTGCGCAAGAACAAATGAAAAAACATCATTTTTTTGTCGAAAATTCATTTAATTATGTATTTTTTGTCGCTGAATCTGAAAAAATCATTATTTTGCAAATCATCATAATGCAGATTTCAGCGCTACCTGGCGCTGGTGTCACGAAAAAAAAAAGATAGTTTTGAGCAACAATAGCAACATTTACTTGCGAGTTCAGGACGGGTGGTAATTGTTGTAAAGAACCTGACAAATATTAGCCTCTGACTTCTGAGTTTCTTCTTTGTAAAGTTAGTACCAGGAATAATATTTCGGAGTATTGAGTTATGCTATACGGTGAGTTTGATTCGTAGTTCATCGAAAAACGTCTTTCTGCCTTAAGCAGTAGAGCACTACAATTTATTGATGATTATTTAAATTACAAGACGAAAATGTCGTACGATTTACGAGAAAAAGTCGACTGTGTCGGATATATTTGTAATCAAATCCTTGTAAACAATAAATTACCTACAATTCGACAAGTGCTAGCGATATTTTTTTATAATATGCGGAGACTATCAAATGATGCTAAAGAAAGTGCAAAACTGGCAATTCGAGGATGTACGTAGAAATTTGAAACATGAAGTCGACAGAAACTAATAATATTTTTGTACTCAGCAACAAAAAATACATGAATACGTGTGTTTGGAATTAAAAAAGTTATAAATAATTAAAGAAACTTGTGTTTGGTCTCACGAACAAATTTTATTTTTTGACAATTAATAATGACATTAATGCCGACGTTTCGTCATCGTTTTTAGAATGACATCTTCAGGGCTAAAAATATTCAAGATCACAAATCTTTAACAAAGGACTTAAGACTATTAATTTATAAATTATAATTTAAAAAGTAGTTTAGTTTACCTATAAAATACAAATGGAACAGCCAATGTAGGTATTGACTAATTCAAGTGATCAAAGACCAACTAGTTGTCGGCTTTGTGGACAAGACCAGGGTACCTCCACTCCCGCTGTATAAAACGGACAGAGTTCCCCAATAGAAATTGGTTGCCTTGTTGGCGGAGAGGGCGCGCTGTAGTAGAAATTATAGCAGAGGTGGGGAGCGCCTATAGAGACTTTTGAAATGAATAAAAAAGTTATCCGCCAAGCTCTAAACCCACGAAACCCTGGGCGTCCGAGTTAAATTGATGAAAGAATTAAATACATAAATAAACAAATGATCCCCCAAGCTTTAAACCCTAGATGCCCTGGGCGTCCGAGTTTAAATTTTAAATAAATAAATAATCCCCCAAGCTTTAAACCCTAGATGCCCTGGGCGTCCGAGTTTCATGTTTAAATAAATAAATAATCCCCCAAGCTTTAAACTCTAGATGCCCTGGGCGTCCGAGTTAAATTAATGAAAGAATCATGGGTGTCCGAGTTCAAATTTTAAATAAATAAAGAATCCCCCAAGCTTTAAACCCTAGATGCCCTGGGCGTCCGAGTTTAATTTTTAAATAAATAAATGCCCTGAGCGTCTGAGTTAAATTAATGAAAAAATAAAATATGTAAATAAACAAATAATCCCCCAAGCTTTAAACCACGATGCCCTGGGCGCCCGAGTTTAATTTTTAAATAAAAAAAAATCCCCCAAGCTCTCAACCCACGGTACCCTAGGCGTCCGAGATAAATTTTTAAATAAATAAATAATCTCCCAAGCTGTAAACCCTAGATGCCCTGGGCGTTCGAGTTCAATTTTCAAATAAATAAATAATCCCCCAAGCTTTAAACCCTAGAGGCCCTGGGCGTCCGAGTTTAATTTTTAAATAAATAAATAAACCCCGATCCTTTAAACCCTAGATGCCCTGAGCGTTCGAGTTTAATTTTTAAATAAATAAATGCCCTGGGCGTCTGAGTTAAATTAATGGAAAAAAATATATATAAATAAACAAATAATCCCTCAAGCTTTCAACCGACGGTACTCTGGGCACCCAAATTTAATTTTTAAATACATGAATAATCCCCCAAGCTTCAAGCCCTAGATGCCCAGGGCGTCTGAGTTTAACTTTTTAATAAATAAATAATCCCCCAAGCTTTAAACCCCCCATGCCCTGGGCGCCCGAGTTCAATTTTTAAATAAAAAAATAATCCCCCAAGCTCTCAACCCACGGTACCCTAGGCGTCCGAGATTAATTTTTAAATAAATAAATAATCTCCCAAGCTGTAAACCCTAGATGCCCTGGGCGTTCGAGTTCAATTTTCAAATAAATAAATAATCCCCCAAGCTTTAAATCCCCCATGCCCTGGGCGCCCGAGTTCAATTTTTAAATAAAAAAATAATCCCCCAAGCTCTCAACCCACGGTACCCTAGGCGTCCGAGATTAATTTTTAAATAAATAAATAATCTCCCAAGCTGTAAACCCTAGATGCCCTGGGCGTTCGAGTTCAATTTTCAAATAAATAAATAATCCCCCAAGCTTTCAACCCACGGTACCCTGGGCGTCCGAGTTTGATTTTTAAATAAATAAATAATCCCCCAAGCTTTAAACCCTAGATGCCCTGGGCGTCCGAGTTAAATTAATGAAAGAATTGAATAAATAAATGAACAAATAATCCCCCAAGCTTTAAACCCAAGATGCCCTGGGCGTCCGAGTTTGAATTTTAAATAGATAAATAATCCCCTAAGCTTTAAACATTAGATGCCCTGGGCGTCCAAGTTTAATTTTTAAATAAACAAATAATCCCCCAAGCCTTAAACCCTAGATGCACTGGGCGTCCAAGTTTAATTTTTAAATGAACAAATATTCCCCCAAGCTTTAAATCCTAGATGCCCTGGGCGTCCAAATTTGATTTTTAAATAAACAAATAATCCCCCAAGCTTTAAACCCTAGATGCCCTTGGCGTCCGAGTTTATTTTTTAAATAAATAAATGCCCTGGGCGTCCGAGTTAAATGAATGAAAAAATAAAATATATAAATAAACAAATAATCCCCCAAGCTCTAAACCACGATACCCTGGGCGTCCAAGATTAATTTTTAAATAAATAAATAATCCCCCAAACTTCAAACCCTAGAAGCCCTGGGCGTCCGAGTTTAATTTTTGAATAAATAAATAGAAAACTGTACTCCGTCTCACGGGATTTTGTAAATTTTATCAAAAACTAAATTCGATTATTTATTTACTAAAAAATTAACCTCGGACGCCCAGGGCATCGCGGGTTTAAAGCTTGGGGGGTGATTTATTTATATAAAAATTAAACTTGGACGCCCAGGACATCTAGGGCTCAAAGCTTGAGGGACTATTTATTTAAGGTAAGTGTGCCTAATATGGCCCCCCCTGTTATTTTGAATATGCTAGGTATGCGGCATCTCTGCAAGGTAGGAAGGAGTCAAAAACACTGAATTATGAAGTTTTCAGTTGTTTAGAACATTTTAAAATTATTTTTGCGCACGCTTAATAGCTAAAACTCGTTTCGTATACCTCCGTTATTATTTTACGTTGTAATTAAGTGGTCTGCCAAAATATTTAGACGCACCTGATCAAAATTTGAATTAGTAGCTTCGATTCGTTATTGTTTCAGCTTTAAAACGCGACCTTAGTTTTTGTTTAACTCGTTTTCTAACGGGTTTTATTCTTAAATAACTTTTTATTATGCAGTGTACCTAATATGGCCCCCCACGAATTAGTAGAAATACCGATATTAAGAGTCCTTAGTTTCATGTTTACTTTTTAGAAAATCCTATCCTAATGTTATTTAAGAAAAATAAATTTAATTGTTTCAAAGCTTTTTTTCATTTTATAACTAAAAAAGCATTCTAGCTCAAAAAAAAAACTTTGACCAAAATTTAAAGTTGAAATTTTTCTACTGGTTGCAAAGCTTTCAAAAACATTGTAAAAAAGGCTCAGTTTTTAAATAAATCATTTTTAAAATAATAACAATTTTGAAGTTTTTAATATCTTATATCCTGATTGATTTAAAAAGTAGGAACAAATTGCAATTAATTAATTACTTCAAGGGGGGCCATACTAGGACACAAATTTTAGGTGTCTTAAAAAACCGTGTTCTAATAAATCCTCTGGAATTTGAAGCTCATTGATCAAAATCAAACGTGTAATATCTCATTTTAAAGCTCTTGAATTAAGCTTTAAAATGAGACCTTACCCGTCAAAAAATATTGATTTGATTGGCCACAACGTTGATTCTCGCTTAGGGGGGCCATATTAGGTACAGGTACCTTATTTGAAAATTGAACTCGAACGCCCAGGGCCTCTAGGGTTTAAAGCTTGGGGGATTATTCATTTATTTAAAAATTAAACTCGGGTGCCCAGAGTACCGTCGGTTGAAAGCTTGAGGGATTATTTGTTTATTTATATATATTTTTTTCCATTAATTTAACTCAGACGCCCAGGGCATTTATTTATTTAAAAATTAAACTCGAACGCTCAGGGCATCTAGGGTTTAAAGGATCGGGGTTTATTTATTTATTTAAAAATTAAACTCGGACGCCCAGGGCCTCTAGGGTTTAAAGCTTGGGGGATTATTTATTTATTTGAAAATTGAACTCGAACGCCCAGGGCATCTAGGGTTTAAAGGATCGGGGTTTATTTATTTATTTAAAAATTAAACTCGGACGCCCAGGGCCTCTAGGGTTTAAAGCTTGGGGGATTATTTATTTATTTGAAAATTGAACTCGAACGCCCAGGGCATCGTGGTTTAAAGCTTGGGGGATTATTTATTTATTAAAAAGTTAAACTCGGACGCCCAGGGCATCTAGGATTTAAAGCTTGGGTGATTATTTATTAATTTAAAATTTAAACTTCGATGCCCAGGGCATCGTGGTTTAAAGCTTGGGGGATTATTTGTTTATTTACATATTTTATTTTTTCATTAATTTAACTCAGACGCTCAGGGCATTTATTTATTTAAAAATTAAACTCGGACGCCCAGGGCATCTAGGGTTTAAAGCTTGGGGGATTCTTTATTTATTTAAAATTTGAACTCGGACACCCAGGATTCTTTCATTAATTTAACTCGGACGCCCAGGGCATCTAGAGTTTAAAGCTTGGGGGATTATTTATTTATTTAAACATGAAACTCGGACGCCCAGGGCATCTAGGGTTTAAAGCTTGGGGGATTATTTATTTATTTAAAATTTAAACTCGGACGCCCAGGGCATCTAGGGTTTAAAGCTTGGGGGATCATTTGTTTATTTATGTATTTAATTCTTTCATCAATTTAACTCGGACGCCCAGGGTTTCGTGGGTTTAGAGCTTGGCGGATAACTTTTTTATTCATTTCAAAAGTCTCTATAGGCGCTCCCCACCTCTGCTATAATTTCTACTACAGCACGCCCTCTCCGCCAACAAGGCAACCAATTTCTATTGGGGAACTCTGTCCGTTTTATACAGCGGGAGTGGAGGTACCCTGGACAAGACACTACTGATTGATAGAATTAGATTTTAGAAACAAAGATGAAAAGGTAGTTAAGAGCTCAATGGTCAACAGTAGAGGGAGAGGGAGAAATAAGAGACCGGACAATGTCCTTATAATCCTTTCGAAGGAATTGAGTATCCTGCTGTCTATTAATGTTTTTATCATAAAATTGAACATAAAGCATCTCTAGAAATTTACGTTTCTTCGTAACACCCTCAGCATCCAAAATGGAAGCTCCATCAAAATCAAAAGAATGATTATTAAGTAGACAATGTGTCGCAATAACTGACTTTTCATCTTTATTTTTGACATAACGTTTATGTTCATTAATGCGTTCGTACAAATCGTCGGTTTAGTTTTAGAAGGTTACAACTCGGCACGTTCGATTAAAAAGGTGGCAACTCAAAGTTTCAAATTAAAAAGGTTGCAACTCAAAGTTTCAAAATAAAAAGGTTGCAACTCAACATTTCATTTTTACAAGGTGACAACTCAGAGCTAAAATGAAAATGAAGAGGCCAGTGAAGACACACGGTATAGCAGGCTTCGCCTCCGACTTAGACATGACTAAAAAGTACTATCCCCCAAGCTTCAAACCCACAATACCCTGGGCGCCCAAGTTCAATTTTTAAATAAACGAACAATCCCCCAAGCTTCAAACCCACAATACCCTGGGCGCCCAAGTACAATCATTAAATAAACAAATGATCCCCCAAGCTTCAAACCCACGATACTCTGGGCGTTCGAGTTCAATTTATAAATAAATAAATGATCCCCCAAGCTTCACACCCACGATACCCTGCGCGTCCGAGTTCAATTTTTAAATAAATAAATGATCAATCATAAATTAAAAAATAAGTGCATAGGACTACAAAAATCGTTTGAAATGGGAAAAGTTATTAAAATTAATTCAGACTAACCGATGCAGAAACAAATTCTTGATATTCAGAACTGTGTTTTATAAAAAAAAAAGTTAAGTTTCGATTTTTTTATTTATTTTGAATTAACATAAAAAACTTTTCTTTTTATAATATTAAAACATTTTTTATAGTAAAATTTGTTCAGTGGTTACTAGTGTTTTTTTTTTTTTTTTTTTTTTTTTTTGTACGTGTTAGGGTCAAATTTGATTTTTTTTTATTTATAATAATTATTTTTTTTATTTTTCTAATTTATGAATTTCTTGTAAATAATATGAGCCACTCTGGCATATAGCTGATAAGCAGGCACAGCAGACAGCAGTAGGACGAAGAATGGGTGAGCGTGCGTGCAGCCCAGTCCTTTGAATGAGAAGGGGAAAAGCTTGCAACATAGCGCGTACTGGAAGTGTCTGCTCAACTGGCTGTCAACAGTATATATGAGGGCCTGGGTTTTGCGATATAGATTATTATCTATTTCTCACTTATACCTAATACTTTTATTTTGAATTTACTTCGTGTAACATTTCACAAAAGAGTATACTTCCTTTAAAAGCATTTTCTGTTGGATAAATAATCAATTTTTCTAATTCAACCATCAATAAAATTAACAGTTTTAATTATATCGTGAGTACCGCGAATTAATAACTTTTATTTTACCCTGCATGAGAGCGTGGGGACATACAAGCGTACGGCACAAGTCACCTGGAGACTCAGCTCGTGGGACTATTCGTCGTAATTGTGTCAACCGCTTTTCTTTCCCTGCTGTCAGAGGAATCTGCTGTGAGTACTGCGTGAGGGAGTGAGGTAATGCGTAAGCATTAGACATAAAGTCTATTAATTGTATTTATAATTGATACAAAATTATTAACTTAGGTGGTAACACCTCGTACTTGAATTAGATTTTCAATAACTAATTTAAACCACTGAAGTAGTAGCGACAGGCCTTTAACTGAACTTGATTCATTGTGTGATTTTTTGTTGTTGTTGCTTTTCTTTTTTATTATTATTGTTCATTAAATAAATATTAAATACCGTATTGTCCGGCGTATAAGCCCCCCCTGGAAGCCCCCAAAATCGACCCTTGAAATTAAGAGGGGCTTATTCGCCGAGCACACAATTTTATAAAATTTCGAGCTGAGTCTAAAATCAAATAAAAAAATGATATTACTGATATTTTACCTCGTAAGCAATGTACATTCGATTATTATAAAGCTAATTATTCTGAATTAAATCATTAATTTAATCAGATAGATTGGGATACTAGTTTTGATAATTTAAATATAGATGGGGCTGTTGATTTATTTTATGAAAATGTAAATAAAAATTGTGAAAAATTTATTCCTCTCTCCGTTGAGATAAATTGTACTTATCCCAAATGGTACTCGGATAAACTTATTTTTCCCATTTAAAGAAAAACGAAGTTTGGGTCCGTAGGGCCGAACATAAAGCCCCAGGCCCTAGTTTAATAGGCCCATTTGATTAGCTTCAAAAAATAAGAAAACTTTGATCTCTACATTTTTTTCGATTTGTACCTTCCCAAGAGAGATATTAGGGTTAATTAAACGGGCCCTGCAGGGCCTCGGTAAGGCCAAAAAAAAATTCAAAAAATACCTAAAAATCGTAAAATTTTCCGCTCTTTCCGAATCTGGGGTCAAAAATAAGGGTTCCTATTTAAAAAAACGAAGTTTAAGTCCGTAGGGCCCAACATAAGACCCTGGGCCCAATTTTTTTATGCCCATCTTATTTCTTCCAAAAAATCATGAAACTTTGGTCTCTACATTTTTTTTTATTTGGGTCTTCTCAAGCGAGTTATTCGGGTGGATCAATTAAAATTGCTCACCCTGTATAATGATTATATAACTAAGGCATTATCTGAAATTGCTCAGGTTGATTCTTTATATTTAGATTATTCTAAGGCTTTTGATAGAGTGAATATTGAGTTGCTATTGCATAAATGTCTCATGGCATTGGAGGTAAACTAATTACCGTATTTCCCCACGTGTAAGCCGCAGAAAAAATGCCATTTTTGGTGCTTGAAAATTGGGGCGTGGCTTATCTGCGGGGTGCGGCTTATCGGGGGAGTCAAAATTTTTTCTGAGTAACCATTAAAATGTCATTAGGCATTAGGCACATTGTTGTATGTGCTAATACTTCAGAGATACTTCAGAGAGTAACCAACATCGGGCAAGTGCACATCACAGGTAATATTAAAAATGCTTAAGTCAACACGAAAATCGTATCCTAATGGATTTAAATTAAGAGTTGTGCGTCAAGCTGAATCTGCTGGAAACCGATTGGCTGGAAAAATAAACGGTGTAGATGAAAAGTGTGTATGCAGGTGTCGTGAAATGAAAGAAAATTATTTTTCTCTGCAAGATCAAGAAGAATTATTAGAAAGGATGCTGTTTCCTATCCTGATTTAGAAAAGAGATTAAAGGAATATGTTACTAACAAGCAAGAAATTAGAAAATGTTCAGTTTCGACAAGAATGCTTCAAATGGAAGCCATGAAATTGAAGAAGGAGCTTATTCCTGATTCGAAATTCAAAGCTAGTAAAAACTGGGTGGATCGATTTTTAAAACGAAATAATCTGGCCTGACGAAGACGTGCTTCTATTTGCCAGTGCCTCCCAAAATACTATGAAGAAAAACTTTTGAAATTTCAGCGTTATGTAATTAGTTGAAGAACTCAGAACAATTATTCACTTAGCCAAATTGGTAACGCCGATCAAACCCCAGTTTATTTTAAAATGCCAGAGAGTACCACAATTAACGAGAAAGGAGCAAGGTCTGTTTCTATATTAAGCAGAAGTAATGAGAAATAAAGATGCACCGTAATGCTCTCCACGACCGCTGACCGTCATAAGCTTCCACCATACATAATATTCAAAAGAAAAACTTTGCCGAAAAATGTTAGATTTCCTTCGAATGTTTTTGTTCGAGCATAAGAAAAAGGATGGATGAGCAATTACTTAGTGGAAGTCTGGATACAAGTGGTGTGGAAGTGCAGACCAGGAGCACTTTTAATGACACGGTCGATGCTGGTGTTGGACTCTTACCGGGGTCATTTGACTGAAAATATTAAAACAAAACTAGAAAAGTGTAAAAGTGATCAAGTGGTTATACCAGGTGGTCTAACAAGCATTTTACAGCCCCTGGATGTATAAATAAGCCTTTTAAACAAAAATTAAAAGAGCCGAATGCAAACTTCATGGCCACAACTGATCATCAGTTTACACCAAGTGGACGAATAAAAAAGCCATCGCTTGAATTAATCGTCAGCTGGATTGCAAAAGCATAGAATGAAATTGAGAAAGATATAATTATTCATGCTTTAAAAAAATATTGCATCAGTAATGCGCTTGATGGTTCTAAAGATGACTATTTGTGGCAAATGCTGCCGGAGTACAGTAACGGGGACTTACACTCAGAAAGCAGCTCACAAGAAAGTGTTGACACTGATTCAGAAGAATGAAAAATAAAGATTGAAATAGTTTGCCTTCTCTATTTATATTATTTCTTTGTACTTCCATTTGTACTTTCTCTATTTATATTATTTCTTTGTACTATTATTTATTTGTACTTTCTTGTCATTCCCAAAACCAGGTGCGGCTTATCTATGGGTACTAATTTTTTTCCTTTTTTGCCGTTCCAAAAGTAGGGGTGCGGCTTATCTGGGGAGCGGCTTATACGTGGGAAAATACGGTAAATGGTTTGCCTCCTACTTAACAAATAGAAGTCAAAGAATTAAAGTTAAAGGTCATCTATCTGATTGTTATAAAGTATCATCTGGGGTTCCTTTAATTAAATGATTCATTTAACAAATTTTTTAGAAATAAAATTTCAGTTACTGCTTCCGATAAAGCAGTGTATTCAGCAAAAAATGAACATTTTGTCACTACATTCTGTTTTCGCGTTTTCTAATAAATATAATTTCCAAAAAGTCTAATTACAAAACCTGTTGTTGATTTTCTATCTATATTATCACCTGCAAAATCTGAATCAACCATACAATCTAATTTTACTCTATTTACATTCTTATCATTATATGTTAGTTTTAAATTCTTAGTTTTATACAGATATTTTAAAATTCTTAAAGCATATTTATAATGTGTTTGATCATAACAACTTTGAATCCTACTAAAATAATTAACACTATAAGTAATATCAGGTCTAGTGCCTGTGCTAATATATAATAACTAGGGGGGGTTCCCCCCTACTCGCTTCACTCGTCATTTAAGGGGAAGTCAGGCGAGTTTTTTTGATGAATAGATTTTAATTAAGAAAATATTTTTAAAAAAGGGCTCTGTAGCAGGGTAGAGAAATTAAAAAGCTGTAATTTAAAAAAAAAATCATGAAAATTGATTAAAAATTCACTGAGTAAAACGCAGAACGGCAGTTGAAGATTTTTTTTCGTCAATCGCGGCAGCCATGTCGTCGTCTGCCGCTGTTGCTGTGCAGGGCTATGCGCATCTAACCTGCAAGTTTGTAAAACTTTATGACTGCCTTACGGCTTACTCCTCAGCTACCTCTCCTCAATAAATCAAATTCGTAGTAAAAATTATCTTGCAAAATCAAATATATATGTGATGAAAAATCAAAATAATGAAATAAGCTGAAACTCAAAAATACTTATTCATTACACTCAATACAAGGCTGAACATGTGTCAATTGAAAAAAAGAATCATACAGCAAAATCACTAATTTTATGAAAAAATTTTTTTCTTAAATAAAACTCTTCAGCTGCATTATAAACAATTCATGTTTCTTCAATTATTTCTTCAATATTTACTCTTGATTTGCTTCAGTACGTAAAAATTTCAATACTTTTCTTCATGTAAAGTAGGTCTCTTGAATTATAAAAATTTCAAATACAAGTAATATTTCAATAAAATAGTTGTTTTATCAATATCTGTACATGTAAAGTAGGTCTCTTGAATTATAAAAATTTCAAATACAAGTAATATTTCAATAAAATAGTTGTTTTATCAATATCTGTATTAAAAAAAAAAAAAAAAAAAAATCATAAAATTAAACAAATCTTGAAAGAGTTGTAATCAGGTTTATTTTTATAAGCTTCACTCACACAAATTTTATTATTGCTACAAATTCTTTAAGATTTACTTGGCTGACAATAAAGCTGAACTATAATTGTTTTTGTGTAAAGTCAACCATGCCTGTGAACATTGACATTTGCTCTTGCTGGGAGACCACTTACTTTAGCCTACTTGATAACTAAAAATTGGAACAGTAGCTGCAATCACTCATGCAATCAGAACTTTCTTGAACTAGTGAGATTTTATCAAATGAATTGACTTGACGCTTTGGAACAGTTCAAATGTAAAGTAAGTTGTAGGTCTCCCAGCAAGAGCAAATGTCAATGCTCACAGGCATGGTTGCCTTGCACAAAAAAAATCATAGTACACCTTTATTGTCAGCCAAGAAAATCTTAAGATTTTATGACAATAATAAACTTTGTATGTAGCTCATAAAAATGAACCAGATTAAATTTTTTCAAGATCTGTTTAATTTTGTCTCTATAAGTCATATACAAGAATCAAAAGTTTAGAATCTTCAAAGCGAGTAAGACAAGTTTTCAATAGTTATAAGTCATTTTTAAAACCATAAAAGATTCTTGAAGATAAATCAACTAAAAAAAGTATAAAGCTAATATTTTTTCATCATTTGTAAAATTTAAATTTTCAAAAATGTATAAAAGCTATTGAAAACTTGTCTTGCTTTAAAAATTTTAAGGTCTTGAGTTTAACATACCCTCAGTGACTATGTTAATGACAAACTTTATCACCTCTAATGTAACGGCTTAGGGTCAACAAATTTCAAAAACTACCAAAAATTATTGACAACTTGTCCCTCTCGCTTTGAAGTCCTTGAATCTCATATAACCACAGAGACAAAATGAAACAAATTTAGAATAAGATGTGATTGGGTTTATTTCCCTAAGCTCTACTAACAGTTACAAAGTTTTTTACAACTTTTTTAAGATTTACTTGGCTGACTATCAATGCAATTACCTTAGGAGGCAAATGTAATATAATGACAACCAAACTATGCCCATGGTCATTGACATCTGAACTTTTCCAAAGTTTGAAGTCAATTCATTTGATAAAATTTCATTAGTTCAAGAGAGTTTTAACTGCAGCTACTTTTTCAATTTTTAGTTATCAAGTAGGATAAAGTAAGTCTTAGGTCTCCCAGCAAGAGCAAATGATGTTCACAGGCATGGTTCACTTTACACACAAAAAAATTATATTTTACCTTTTCTGTCAGCCGAGTAAATTTTAAAGATTTTATGGCAATAATAAACTTTGTGCGATTGGAGTTCTTAAAAATAAATTTAATTATAAACCTTTCAAGATCTGTTTAATTTAGTCTCTGTGCTAAGAGTCAAAATATTAAAATCTTCAAGCGAGTAAGACAAGTTTTCAATAGTTATAAGTATTGAAGTAAAACAAGTATTCAATAGTTATAAAATTTTAAAACTAAAAAAGAATTCTTGATAAATAAATCAATTGAAAAAGTAGAAAAAAAATATTTTTAAACTATTTATAAAATTTAGAATTTCTAAAATGACTAAAAATTGTTTAAAACTTGTTACTTGCTTTGAAGTTTCTAAGATCTTGACTCTAATATACCCTCAGAGACTGTGTCAATAAAAAACTTTATCAGTGTTTATCACCTCAAGTATGTAATTGGCTGGCTTAGTTCATACATTTCAAACCTGACTAAGGATTATTGAAATCTTGTCCTACCAGCTTTGAAGATTCTAAGCTCTTGGCTCTCACTTTGCAACTGTTTGAAATTACTTATAAAAACATAAATACAACAAAAACGTGGGTTACAACAAATTTGTTACTTTTTGATTTCATGATTAGAAATTTGTTGGTTAGAATTACGTACGCGCGGTCTCACGCACAGCAACGCACTGTAGCAGCAGTGGCGTCTGCTGTCACGGCTGATGCGGCCGACGAAAAAAAATACCAAATTACCGTTCTGCGTTTTTCTCGGACAATTTTCAACGAATTTTGATGCAGTTTTTTTTAAAATGTAGCTTTTCAATGTCGCTACCCTGCTACAGAGCCCTTTTTTGAATTTACCCCCTCGATTTTTTTTTTTTTAATTTTAACTAACTACCATTGGACCCTCGCCTGACTTCCCCTTAAAGACATAGAATCGTCTCCGGAATCCCTGTAAAATATTCCTTATTAAAGAAGGGACCGATCAGAAAGTTCATCTCGAGGGTACACCTCTTGGTTTTTTTCTATGGGCCTTCAAAGTTGAAAACTCGTAACGTGAACTTGGAACCGGGTTTTCGAAGCTGATTTAAAAAAATTTTTAGAAATTAGTCTTGGAGATAGGCGCTCTTGAGGCCCTATGTTTTATTCAAAGTTTTTAAAATACTTTTACAAGAAAATAGGTTTCTTAAAATTAATTTTACCATAAAAAATTTTTTATCATTATTGCTTTTTTAGCTGCTTTTTTACTGTTGCTTTATAGTACCAGTACAATATACAATATTTTATTTAAAATTAATTCATCTATTTTTATTTTTTATTTTTATTCAAAATTTGTCTTTATCTAAAAGTCTATGAAAGCCTTGAGGCGCAATTTCATGGGGGCGAACACTTAATCGCTGGCGACTAAAAAATTTTTTGTTGTAAAACTTGTTTTAACAAAATTGTTTTTCAATAAAAACAATTTTTAACAAATCATCCTAAAAAAACTCTATTAAATGTTGTATATGCAGCGAATAAGCGATAACTACTATTTATATTTACTATTTAAACGGACTGTTCGTTGTTGCTGTAATAGCCTATATTTTGTCACTTACCATAAATTGTTTCATAAAATTACAGTTTTTCAAGAATGAAAATGAAAATTTGCAATTCACTATTAAATCGGCCAACAACAAAGTTAAATATTTTTTTTTGAGTTTTCTTATTTGTACAGATTGGTGATACAGAAATCAACAAATTTTAAAACTGCAGTGTTAGGAACGATTATTTTTATAGCCCCCTACCCTGCCAACTTCAGAGTATTCAAGAGGAATTTATTTTCTCTCCGAGTTGCTGTGTTGCCGGACGTTCTAAAAAATGGGTCTGTTTGGATTTTTTCTGTGAGAATTCGATGGTTATTAATTAGCGACTTAATTTATTTATTTGTATCAAATGTATGAATATTTGAATAATAAAATTTTAATTTATTTTTTTTTAATTATAATAATGGCTTAAATTATTTGTTTTAGAATAACACTTCAAATAATTACTGTTATAAAAAACTTTAATTACTAAATAAATAAACAAATCTTCTGACTAATTAAGTTCTATTAATAAAGCTAAGATACTTTTTCTACCTTTTTTTTCATTGCAAAACTAATTAAAATATCTTTGCATTGATCCTGTAATATATCTCTGAGCCAGGAGTGCAACAACTCCTTCCAGCTAGGGGGTTTCCTAAGGTCCAACCCTCCCCCTCCCCCGCCCCAAATGAAACTGACGTCTAAAAAAAAAAAAAATGCTGAGCTTAATAAATAGACTATTCAGCTATCCCCCAAGCTTTAAACATGCCCTGGGCACCCGAGTTCAACAAAAAAACTGGTCGACTATCCCCCAAGCTCTAAACCCCCAAATACCCTGGGCACCCGAGATCAACAAAAAAACTGGTGGGCTATCCTCCAAGCTCTAAACCCCCAAATACCCTGGGCACCCGAGTTCAACAAAAAAACTGGTCGGCTATCCCCCAAGCACTAAACCCCCAAATACCCTGGGCACCCGAGGTCAAAAAAGAACTAGTTAGCTATCCCCCAAGGGGGAACTCGGGCGCACAGGGTATTTGGGGGTTTAGAGCTTGGGAGATAGCTGATCATTTTTTTTGTTGAACTCGGGTGGCCAGGGTATTTGGGGGTTTAGAGCTTGAGAGATAGCTGATTATTTTTTTCGTTGACCTTGGGCGCCCAGGGTATTTGGGGGCTTAGAGCTTGGGGGATAGCTGAGCAATTTTTTTGTTGAACTCGGCCACCCAGGGTTTTGGACACCCCCAAGAAATTGTAAAGGGTGTCCTCTACTAGCTTAGGGGGTGTCAGGACACCTCCGCCCCGTCCCCCCCCCCTTGTTGCGCGCCTGCTGTGAGCAGCTTTCTAAAATAAAGTTAAAAATGTTTTCATTAAAAATAAAAACTGATAAAACGAAGGAACTTTAATGTTGATCTTACAACACCTAATAGAAAAATATGTCTTTAAAAGGAAATATTTCACACAAATAATGTAATTTAATTATAATTATTATAATTATAATAGTAATTATTAATAATACTCTTATCAAATATCTCTATTTCATACAGATTTGGAATTAAGAATTATTTTGATTAATCATCATTTTTTTTAATGTTCTTCATGTGTAATAATTAGGCGATGTTGCTGAAGTATCCTATAATTATTTGAAGTGTTATTCTAAAATAAATAATCTAAGCCATCATTATAATTAAAAAAAAATAAATTATAATTTTATTATTTAAATATTCATGCATTTTCTCAATTTGTATTATGTTTAAAAAATAATTACACATTCTTTGAAATTTTACAGCTGTCGTAATTATTAACTTATCTTGAAAATTATTTTTCGGACTGAGTTAAAAATTTATTCAAACTCATTTCAACATTAATAAAAGTATATTTGATACAAATATATAAATTAAGTCGCTAATTAATAACCATCGAATTCTCACAGAAAAAATCCAAACAGACCCATTTTTTAGAACGTCCGGCAACACCGCAACTCGGGGGGAAATTTCTCTTGAATACTCTGAAGTTGGCAGGGTAGGGGGGCCATAAAAATAATCGTTCCCAACACTGAAACTGCATCGTAAGTTTTATAACCTTTTTTATGGTTATACTATTTTTTAATATTACATCCAAAATACTTTTAAAAGTTTTTATAATCAATAATGTTAAAAGCGTGTGGACTCGAAAATTTTGTCTAGTTTCAAAAAATGATTTTTGATTACTACTTGAAATTTTTTTTTAATATTAAACTTATTAATCTGAAATTTTTCTAAGCAATAATACTTCAATTTAACTGATGAGTCATATTTAAAACATAAAAAAAAAGTTCATTTAAAATGAGTCTGTGATTGGTGTAGTAAAGTATTTTTAACGAAAGTGGATTATCGAAAACACTATTATGAATGTCATTAAAGACAAACCTTACGAATACAAATTTTGTCATAAGATTATCAAGTATAAGTGCAATTTTTATCGTACAATCAAATAAATAAAAATTCAAAAATTTACAAATGTTCAATGCAATCGTGAGTTTAACAGATCAGATAATTTATCTCGTCATAACTGTTGTCACGAAAAGAAGAAGAAAAAAATCAACTTGTAATTCTACTCAAATTATTTGTCAAAATTTTTATAAATAAATTAATATTAATGAACGTCTCTTAATAATAATTTTTTATCAATACCCTGCTAGAAGTTTCAACAGAACGTCTGGGGTGCCCGCCAGATAGTGGGCAGAAAATTCTGTCAAGCTTATTATTGTATGTATATGTCTATATATACATATATGTATATGTACCTAGATGCGTTGATGAGAGGTTAGTTTACAAATCGGAGCAGCAGCATGCAGCTCCGATGTTACAAAATTGATAAAAAATAATCGAATAATTTTATAGAAATATAATTTTAATCGATGAATTATGCTTGCTGTTTGAAAATCCTAACCTCTCCCTGCTGTATAGCCACACGTACAATGGACTTGAACAAATTTTTGTTCTTTTGCTAAATATTTTAACACCTATGGAGTCAGGGCACTGACCTAGCGCATAGGATAGCGATTAAAACCTGGAGATGATTTCCCCAGGAAGTTTTGACTCCGGAGAGGCCAGGGCGGATACCTGGTGCACCTGGTGATACTAACGCCTTGGAGATGATTTCCCCAGGAAGTTTGGACTCCGGAGGGGTCAGGCTGAACACCTGGTGCACCTGGTTATACTGAGGCCTTGGAGATGATTTCCCCAGGAAGTTTGGACTCCGGAGGGGTCAGGCTGAACGCCTGGTGCACCTGGTAATACTTACGCCTTGGAGATAATTTCCCTTAGAAGTTTTGACTCCAGAGGGGCCAGGGCGGATACCTGGTTCACCTGGTGATACTTACGCCTTGGAGATGATTTTATCAAGAAATTTTGACCCTGGATGAGCCAGGGAAAATACTTGGTGTACCCGGTAATAACCACACTCTGAAGATGCTATCCTAATAGTAAACTTGATGATGTGAACCCACTGGGATCAAAACTTTCTGAGAAAATCATCTCCAAGGCGTAAGTATTATCAGGTGCACCAGGTGTTCAGCCTGACCCCTCCGGAGTCCTAACTTCCTGGGGAAATCATCTCCAAGGCGTAATTAATACCAGGTACACCGGGTGTACGCCCTTACCCCTCCGGAGTCCAAACTTCCTGAGGAAATCATCTCCAAGGCGTAAGTATCACCAGGTGCACCAGGTGTTCAGCCTGACCCCTCCGGAGTCCAAACTTCCTGGGGAAATCATCTCCAAGGCGTCAGTATCACCAGGTGTACCAGGTATTCGCCCTGGCCCCTCCGGAGTCAAAACTTCCTGGGGAAATCATGTCCAGGTTGTAATCGCTATCCTATGCACTAGGTTTCCGCCCTGACTCCATAGGTGTAAAGATATTTAGCAAAAGAAAAAAATTTGTTCAAGTCCATTGTACGTGTGGCACACGTATGCCACACGTGTGGCTATACAGCAGGGCTGGTATTGTGTGAATAATATTTTAAAATTACATCAAAATGGATGAGAAAAATGTTCAACATAAGGAAAAAAAAAAGGAAAATTTCAGAGTCAAGTTATGAAACTGAACATATTTTTGTTAGTAATAAATGTTACAATTTAAAATAAAAAGGTTTACGTTATAGCTCGCCAGAATCCCTATGCGTAAAGCATTGGCCTTCTGTCAAGAATCTGGCGATTAACCCTACTAAATTTCTGCCCAATTTCGCTAAATCTGCCCACTGTCTGGCAATATTCTGGCGGAAATTTCTCGCAGGGTAAGTTTTTTTTTTTTTCCCACATAATTTTAATCTCTACAACTTTTTTTTATAATTTTATAAGTATATAATAAGTTTCCAAGAAAAATTTAAAATTTTTGACAAAATTATAATTTTTTTCATTTTTATTTGAAACTTTAATGTTACAGGTCAACTCAATAAGCTTATAAAATGTTTTAAAAAATATCTACAGGAAGCGAATCTACACTCAGAAGGAGAGGTCACAATCTCCGGATCACCGATCTTAACGAAATTAAAAAAAAAATCCTGTGAAGTCCATTAAACGTACAAAATTCTAAAACCTCGCATTCTCTTTATTTTTTCATCTTTTTTCAAGGAAAAATATTTTTAAACCAGTTTTTGATGAATCAGACCATTTAAAATCAATATTATTATTTCAATTTAAAAAGCATTTTTTACGATTTTTTAAGATTTAAAAACTATTATCGGGCATCGTCCGCCGTACCAAAATGATAGCTAAAAATATTTTTTCTAGAAAATTCATAAAAAAACAAAGAAAATGCGAGGTTTCAGAATTTTAGAGGCGCAAAAGGCTTTGAGCAGGAATTTTTTAAAAATTAGCTAAAAAACCTAAAAATTGCCAAAAATGCTATATAAGCTAGCTGATGAATCGTTAGAAAAGGCCCATTATATTGGGATTATCAGTGGATTTCTTCATGTTTTGGTATAAAAGAAAACAATCCCCAAAATTTTGTTAAAATCAGTACTGTCTAATCCTTTTTCACCCCACCTTTCGCTAAAAACTTATTAAAAACTCTAAAAAATTGATTAATTTTTTCACTTTTAAAATTTTTGAATTCCACAATGAGAGAAGAGTTTCCAGAGCGGATAGCGAACTGAGGTTATGATCCACTTGCACTCAGCAAGTTTGATGCAATTTTAGTTTGCAGTATTCTTGAAAAACTGTGATTTAAATTTGTACTGTAACATAAATTTATGAAACAATTTTGGGTAAGTGACTAAAAATAGGTTATTACAGTAACAACGAACAGTTCGTTTAAATAGTAGATTACATACCTAGGCATCTGGAATAAGAAATGTCTCAGATCACATGAAATTGTTGTCCGAGGTGAATCTCCATTTAGCTGCCAAAGTGCGCTTCCCGGCGCCGTTTAAAAGATTACACACTACGCTGGAAAAGAATCAGCAAACCTTTTACAATTTGGGTTTGCTAGGGCTTGCTTATATTTTCCAGCGCCTGGTGTGTTTATTATCATACTACTTATTTACTGAATTCGTGCATTAACTTAATGTCATTGAGGATAGGAATCTGAGGATCGAATTTTTGAACTGAGGATTGAAGTCTGAGGATAAGATTTTGAGGATACAAAAAGAAAACGGAAATATAATATAGGGAGATTCGCCAATTAAATTTCTATATTTATCCTTTCATCAACTTCTGTCACTTGATTTAATTTCCAATTACTCTCCATAGGAGTTTCATATAATTTCGCATTCTCAAGATTATATTTTTCAGCCAAAGATTCATTGTATTTTGTTTGACTTAAAGTCATCAATTTCATATTTTCACTATAATCTACATCAATACCGATATAACTCTTGATTTTACCCAAATCTTTCATAACAAATCTTTGCATCAAACTTGCTTTAATCTCCCTGATCTTATTAAGATTTTTGCAAACAATCAACAAATCATCGACAAAAACTAAAATATATACTGGATCTTTGCCTTTGTTATTCACATACAAACAATAGTCATAATTACTTCTTTTAAATCCTAACTTTTTAATAAAATCATTAAAGCATTCGTACCAAGTTCTAGAGCTTTCTCGCAAACCGTAAAGAGCTTTTAATAATTTGCAAACCTTGTTCTTACCAGTTTCATAACCTTTAGGTTCATAAATGCAAACTTTGGATTTTACGTTGCCATTTACAAATGCTGCCTCCATTTGTTCTACGAATAAATTATTCGCACAACTGTAATTTAATAGAATTTTTAAAGTATGCATTTTACCGACAGGTGAATAAACATTTTGCTATGCCAATTTATTTAAAACAGGCCAAAGATCTTTTTCTGAGAATATCATAACGTTAGAACTTTTTTCTAGGCAAAGTGTAACGTTGGAGTGGTCAACGACTGAAATAATATTTTTTCCAGGAAAAATTTGTAAAACCAAGGAGATTTTCCTGCAGAAATCGTAACATTGGTACTTTTTTCCAATTGGTGATTTTTTTATCGAAAACGTAACAAGTGCACTTTTTCTAGACAGAGCGTATTATCATGACTATGGAGATTTTTTTAGAAAAAATAGTAACAAGGTAGATAATACCTTGTATAAAGGAGCAAAAGAAGCTTTTTCTGATGAAAAAAAAATAATGTGTGCACTATTTCCTCGGTAAAGTATAATGTCTAATTTTCAAATGAGCATGTGGTATTTTTATCAAGGGACAAAAATCTCTGTAGTTTTGTACAAAATAGATACGATTTTGTTACTGGTTTGGTGGAGTTGTCCGAGGTCGCAATGTGACAATCTACCCGGGAAAAGATGCACCTATTATTTTTTCTATGGAAAAAAGTTTTGGTAAATTTTTTTTACTAGTTTTCATGAAAAATGTTACTGGTTTTTCGGATAAAGTAGTTCAAGGTTATGAACTTACCCTTTTGCCGGAAAAATTGCACTCGTTAATTTTTCTTTGGAAAAAATCACCCTATTCTATTGTTACTAACAAGGAGAGGTCACAGGCTCCGGGTCACCGATCTTGACGAAACTTTGGGGATCGTTTTCTTATACCAAAAGATGAAGAAATCTACCAATCATCCCGTCCAATGGGCCTTTCATACCTAGTTCCTACATAGCTTATATCGTATTTTTAGCTCTTTTTGGGTTTTTTTGCGAATTTTCAAAAAATTCCTGCTCGAAGCCTATTGCACTTACAAAATTCTGCAACCCAGCATTCTCTTTATTTTTTTATCTTCTTTTGAGAAAAAATATTTTTAAATCTAATTTTGAAGAAATAGTCCATGTAAAATTAAGGTAATCAAAAGCAATTTTTTACTGCTTTTTTGGTTTTATAAACTTAAACTGTACGTCATCAGCCTTATCAAAATAATGTCTAAAAATATTTTTTCTAAAAAATTCATAAAAAACAAAGAAAATGCGGGGTTGCAGAATTCTGTAAGTGAAATAGGCTTTGAGCAGGAATTTTTTGAAAATTGGCACAAATAACTACAAAAGTCGCACAAAAGTGTTAAAAGTGTCAAAACAAGCTGATTTTCAAAAAATTCCTGCTCAAAGCCTATTGCACTTACAGAATTCTGCAACCCCGTTTTTTCTTTGTTTTTTTATGAATTTTTTAGAAAAAATATTTTTAGACATAATTTTGATAAGGCTGACGACGTACAGTTTAAGTTCATAAAATTAAAAAAACAGTAAAAAAATGCTTTTGATTACCTTAATTTTACATGGACTATTTCTTCAAAATTAGATTTAAAAATATTTTTTCTCAAAAGAAGATGAAAAAATAAAGAGAATGCGGGGTTGCAGAATTTTGTAAGTGCAATAGGCTTCGAACAGGAATTTTATGAAAATTGGCAAAAAAACCCAAAAAGAGCCAAAAATACGATATAAGCTATGTAGAACTAGGTATAAAAGGCCCATTAGACGGGATGGTTGGTAGATTTCTTCATCTTTTGGTATAAGAAAACGATCCCCAAAGTTTCGTCAAGATCGGTGACCCGGAGGGTGTGACCTCTCCTTGTAAGTTTACACAAAACTTTCAATTTTTTACCTGGAAAAATATTATCTTAATCGTTGATCGACTCAAGTTGTAACGTTACGATTTTCTCGGAAATAGCTCTTCAACCTGCTTTAAATAAAGTGGCATTAGTATTCTAGATTCTTACTTAAAAAAATATTATTTCGATCGTTTATCACCTAAACGTTACATTTTACCCGGAAAAAAGTTCCAACGTTACGATTTCTTCGGGAAAATCTCCCTTTTTGGGTTGGTTTGAGTAAGTTGGCATGGATATTGTAAATTTTCATTAAAAAATTATTTTTATATTCAATGATTACCTCAACGTTACGATTCAGGAAAAAATTTCCTACGTTACGATTCCTTTGGTTATTCGTTTAATTTTACGTTTTTTGGTTTTTCGATTTAATTAACTTCCTCTTCTTGACTGTTTTTAATTATTTAGTTCCATATTCGCAACTTTTTTCCTGAAAATATATGACCTTAACCTTCCATTGTCTTAACGTTACATTTCACCTGGATAAAAGTTCCAATGTTAAAATTTCGTCGGGAAAAAGCTCAGTAACTATTTTGTGTTCGTCCTGTTACTTTTTCCGCGGGAAAAATTTTTGGAGACATTAGTTATTAGGTACCTCGTGCATCGTTATACTTTACCTGGAAAAAGTGCACCGATTATTTTACTCTCGGAAATTTTCTCTTATTTTATTCATCGTTATTGTTATCACGGAAAAAATATACTAGTTACTTTTTTCTTGGAAAAATGTGGCTCATATATTGGCCGATTATTTTGTTGTTACAGTCATCTCGGAAAATTGTTACAGTCTTCTTGTAAAAAAAAAAATCAGTTACGTTTGTCCTGGAAAACTGGTACAGTTAAAAGTGACATTGATCTAGTAATTTAAACTTAATTCATAGATCACTCAATACTTCATAAAAAATGTAAAGGGTCCTTTGACGAACCGCTAGCTTGATTCATACTGTTAAGATGGATAATAACAGGTCTTGCATGTTATTCATCCTAATCCCAAAATTCTAAATCAGTCTTTTCTTATTTAGTGTGAACCTAAAGCCTCTTTTCATTTGGAAGATTTTTGGAAAATACCTCTTCTCCCAGTAAAACAGTTTGTTATTGTGCAGTTCAATGTTTCTTATACCCATGATTGCGTTTTTTGTTATTTATAAAAATTTTATGAGGTCGAGGAACTACTTGACCATTCTTTGCCTTCAGAGGAAAATACAAAAGTTCAAAAATTCTTTTTGGAAACCTATTCATGAAATGAAACTGGGCACTTTGTAGGCTTCATCCTCGTAGGCATCTAAGATTGTACAAAAATTTTGCTACAGCATTACTTATTGCATAAAAGAGAAAGTTTTCTCAAAATCCTAAGTTACACTCCAAGTACTCAAAATTCATGAGCTAGTACTCAAGTCTTAAGTATATGTCACTTTCCCTAAACCTAAACTCAGCAGTTTCTGCCACACCACCGCGTTTGGAAAACAGATCCAGTACTCAAGATGCGTTTTTGTAACGCGTCTTGCTTAACACTTTTGGTAAATCCCTCAACGACTGTTTGGCTCCCAGATTCAAGCTTCAGACTGAGCTATAGACTGTCATTACTCAGTGGAGTTTTCTCAAAGTATTCTTCACTGTGGATATCGTTAAAATGTTTCGCCAAATCATGGCCAACCAGATCTGGCAATAAATTCTTTGGCGCTCCAACGCCACTAACATTATGGCTGAGCACTTATCACACACATTTATTGATTTAAATGTAAGTCCATCGTCTCAGTACCGCTTTATTTTTAAGTTGAGAGACGACTTCTCGAGACTCTGGAAAACCGAGTATCTCAATAATATCTAACCCCCAGCTTGCTGGTTCAAGATCGAAGACCAGCTTAAGGTCCGTTGTACTGCTCAACGAAGAAAATACTTCTCCTCTTAAGTGTCTCCTTGCACAGGAAATAAAAGTTGTGGTAAGTCCAGGGACTAGAGTGAGATATGTCTTTGTTGCCGCTTAAATTCGCTGCCGCCAGCGTAGTCATCGAGTAGTATCTGTCGTCAGTTGTTTATGCTTTATATTTCATGATTGCTACGATTTTCTGTGCCTATCTAATTAATTTCTCTACTTTTCAGATTTAGTGAGTAAAAAAGCCATTGAGGCATAATCTCTCGATGTAAGCCATCATGGTGGGCGGCAACAAGTAGATAAAAACGGGAAACACTTAGGGGCCATTCATTAATTAAGTAAGGGCCTCGAGCAGGACGGGGGTTTCAAAAATCTCTACATGAGCTTACCTGGGGGGAAGGGGAGGAGGTTAATCTCAATCAATCTTACGTAATATTTTACTACTTGCAAACATGATCAAAATCACATCTATATATACAATTTTTTTGAGGTTTTGGTTCGGAAAATTCGATTTTGAACTTTTTTCTGTGCTCTCTCAAATGTGGTGGTTAGGACGGCGCGAATGCTATTCACAGGCACAGGCTCGTAAAAACAGCTGATTAAGTCAGCAGTGCATGCATCAATTGATAGTATGCACCTGTGCCTATGATTTTGGTTATGAACCTACACACTGCCCGTTTTTCGCTGAAAATCTTTATCGTAGGACAGACTACTTTGTTTAGTTTAAATCATATAAAGGCAGTATAAAATTTAGTTTTAACTAAATTTAGCATTACTTTTGTTTGAGGGACTTGAAACACTAGCTGGCCAACTTTTTGACTATTACCCATATAAACTTTGCTCTTGAGATTTTCCTGTGAAAATAAATTAGGATAGCTTTAGAATAGAATGATACTTCTACTCTAAGGAGAAAGAATGAGCTTAAGGCGATCACAAAAACTTTGCATCGACGAACTTACGCAACGACGCAGCAGCAGTTTGTATACCTGTATTTCAGGTATCCGACGCAAGAACGTCTGACCGTTGCGTATCTTACAGGTATACAAACTGCTACGGCGTCGCTGTGAAAGTGCGACGACGTCATGTTTCTGTGATCATCTATACAAAGGCATATTGATTGACACTAATCTTGAATGATAATAAATAAATTTGTGTTCAATTTTTCCAACTCAATCGAAAGGCTTACTATGTATCGTATCTCGCAGGGAACGCTCACCACTAGGCTTTAGCGTTAAGTTTAAAGGTGCCTTCCGATCACTTTCTGACCTCGAGCGAAAAGGACATCAATGTCATCTTGTTCGGCTTGTTTTATAATTGCTCCCCCTCCCTGCTGTTAAAACAATACTCAACATATGGTGAATTTAAAGAGTAGGATAACCTTCAAGATATTTTTTGAGGTGTGACAAGGATTGCACAGTAAAATGTCATGGCATATCGAACCAAAGAAATAAATACAAAAACAGGAAACAGAAGATTTCAAATGAATCTTTAAAATTCTGTGGCTGGATCGAGCAACTAACTTTACTACAATTTGATCTTAAGGACAAGACTACGTGCTATAATTTTGGTCAAAATTTAAAGTTTTTTTATTGAATCAATAACAAATAAGAAAAGAAAAAGCACATTCTTAACGTTTTCAAAAGTAAAAATAAATATTTTGTTTACGTAAAAATGTACAAAACGTGATTTTTTCGAATTAAAAAAAATTTTTATCCAGGTTTTTAATTAGCTAAAACAATAAATTTTGTTAAATTTTTATTTCTATGATTAAAAATCATATTAGGAAATTATTTTTTTTAAATAATAAAGATCCAAATCGAAGGGGATGCGTGCGTGATTGCTCAAAAGTGCCCGTGTACGATATGCAATTTTTGACAATTGACGCTCATCCCGTTTGTCCACATTTACATTTAAAAAAAAGAGTTCAAATCGTTGTTTCTAAAAAAACTTTCAGCGAGAAAGTTTTTCCATAGAAATTAGCAAATAAAAATGTGCAAACAGAATGTCATTTAATTATTTAGTTCAAAAGATATGACGAGTTAAGTAAAACAAAGCCATGTGCGCTATAAAATTTTTAAAATCATGGCAGGCTGTCATTGCTGCCCATGCAGCGGCCAGCGCGCAGTCAGCATTGTCATAAAATGCACATGGCTTTTTGTTACTTAAGGGGGGAGTAGGGGCTAGACATTTTCAAAATATCGATTTTTTTTTATTACCTTTTCGTAAAGAATAGGGTCTTATGAATGTCCCCTCAAAATTAGAAGTAATTCGGAGCAAAACTTTCCAAGATACAGAGCTCTAAGCCCGGGCGCTGCAGCTCGGTCGCACGGCTCGTCGCACGGCCGAGCGGCAGGTGTGTCTTTCGGGCGATCAGATTTTGTTGCCCTCCCTTTTCTATTAGCTGTTCATTCTCTTCTATTCTCACCCTACAAGGCTACGTGCCTACGTCCATGTACACCTGAATTTTTGGATGAGACAGAGCCTCAGTTTGTCGTCAGCTGTCGAACGCAGTAGTCGCACAAAGTCTTATTTTAAAGTTTAGCATATATTTTATTTTAAAATGGTAAGAGTGAATAAAGTTTCAAGGTTGAAACGAGCAAGTGATGGAAGTATTATAGCCAGACCTGCCAAAAGAAGACCTCCAGTGAAGTCAAGTGAAAACGTGAGAACTAGCGCTTCTGCTAGAAAAATAAATGTGAGCACTGGGAGCAGCATACCAGAAGATTTTGAAATGCATTACAGAATACTAGATTTTTTATTGGTTTTCAACAGTTTATCAACGCTAGTGAATTGTGCTGTTTGTAATGGCAAGATATCTTTCAAGTCTTGTCAGAAAAAAGGGCTTGGGTGTAAAATTCAAGTCGAGTGTGCAAACTGTCCCGTACGCATAATCCCTACGAGTGAAACAGTCGACCGACATTACGAGATAAATTCAAGATTTATTTTTGTCATGCGGATTTTAGGATTAGGTTTAGCTAGCTGTAACAAATTTGTTGGGTTAATGGATTTATGTAGTTCTTTTTTGAGTAAAACATCTTACAATGATTATATTTCTGCCATAAGCGAAAAAATACAAACCGTTTCTAATAATTTTTTTTCATTTGCCGTCAAAGAAGAAAAAGATGCAACGCTGCTTGATTCAGGTGGTACAAATTCCTTAGATTTAACCGTATCAGGAGATGGCACCTGGCAAAAACAAGGATTTTCTTCTTTGTACGGAGTTACTTCTTTGATTGGCTATTACAGCGGAAAAGTAGTCGATATCTACGTTAGCTCTGGATATTGCGTGAGTTGCAAAATTTGGGAAAACAAATTGGACTCCGCTGAATTCGAAGAGTGGTATGAAAAACACGTGGAAAATGGTGAATGCAGCGCAAATCACAGTGACCCAGCTGGCAACATGGAAGTGAACGCAGTGGTTGAGATGTTCGAACGATCTTTAAAAAAGTATGGAGTGCGGTATAGTAATTACATCGGTGACGGCGACAGCAAGACATACTCTAATCTATTAAAAAAGAAACCCTATGGAGATTTTGTTGTTACTAAAAAAGAGTGCGTTGGGCACATTCAAAAAAGAATGGGAAAACGTTTGCGAGACGTAGTGAAGAACACAACCGAAGAAACGGAAATCAAAACTGGCCCTAATGCTGGAAAAACAAGAAAACGTAAATCCCTTGGTGGAAAAGGAAAGTTGACTGCTAAATTTATTGATAAATTAACTATTTATTATGGCCTTGCCATACGAAATAATTGCCATTTTGACACAGTGGTACCAATGAAAAAGGCGATTTGGGCCACTTTCAAGCACCTTAGTTCGACCGATGAAAACCCTCAGCATGATCAATGTCCGACTGGTGAAAAGTCGTGGTGCTCTTATCAAAAAGCTTTGGCTACAACTGGACTACACTCGTATAAATATGATTACGAGTCACTTCCGGAAGATGTTTTAGCAGCTATTAAGCCAATTTACGAAGATCTTAGCAAAGATGAGTTATTGGAACGATGTTTGGGCGGATCCACCCAAAATAACAACGAGAGTCTCAACTAACTCATCTGGAAGATAGCCCCGAAAAAACTGTGTGGTAGCAGTAAGATCGTAGAAATTGCAGCACACGTAGCAGCAAGTATATACAATGAAGGAACAGCTGCTCTTCTAGCATTTTTACATGCACTAAAAGTATCAATTGGCCCCAGTGCTCACGAATACGCGCGAATAAACGATTTCGATCGCATCAGAAAGGCTGATGTAAAAAACAAACAGCAGACGAAAGAAGCTCGAGTACTTCGTAGACAGCAATCAAAACAAGCCCTTGACAAGGAAACTGCAGCAGGGAATGTGCTTTATGGAGCTGGATTCGACGATTCAGTGTAAGTTGTAAAAAAAAAATTTTTTCATGATTTTTCCCCCTCGAAAACTTAAAACGCGTTTTTCTCGAAACTAACTTTTTCAAAGTCGGTGAACGCTGCCATTTAAAGACTACTAAACCGATAGTTCTAAAATTTGACAAATTTACTTGTTATATAAAATACCCAGCCCCTACGGAGAGTTTTTTTTTTTTTTTTCGGTTTTACGGATACAAAATGGCGTCAATTTTCCGCGAAAAATCCGGTTTTTTTTTAAATTGTTGCCAAATCTTGAAAAAAAATTTTAAAAATAAATACTCTCCGTAGGGGTCGGGAAAAACTCCTACTTTAACTAAAAAAATTATTTAATTTCATTTCAGGTAACCCGGTGCAGCCCAGGAGTGTTCACCGCGGATGACCTTTTTTTTTCGACGCCTCCGAAAATGTTACGTCAGAGGCTCATTTATGAATATTCTTATTCAAAAATTTGACAAAATTTACTTTAAATGTTGCTCTATTATGTGTCATTGTTTAAATAAATGCATTTGTTTATACGTCGCCCCAAAAAATCGTCGAAAAAGTGCTTTTTTTTACCAATTAACCCCTACTCCCCCCTTAACTTGTCATATATTTTGAACCAAATAATTAAATGACATTCTGTTTGCGCACATTTATTTGTTAATTCCTATGAAAAAACTTTCTCGCTGGAAGTTTTCCGAGAAACAATGATTTGAACTCTTTTTTTTTTAATGTAAATATGGACAAACGGGAAGAGCGGCCACTGTCAAAAATTGCATATCGTATAGGGGCACTTTTAAGCAGCCACGTGCGCATCCCCTTCTTCGATCCGGACCTTCGATTGCGTCCAGACTAAAACTGAGAGATTGCTTTGAATGAAATTTCATGACTTTTTCAATTTGTAATAAAAATTCTGTAAGTGACAAACCTTTTATTACAACGATTTTTAAAAGTTTCAGTCCAAAAAATTAAACAGAACTGAGAATTAAGAAAATTTATTGGCTTTGATTTTAAGAGTATATTAACTTTTTTATTTTTGTTCAAGAAGTCGAAAAAATTCGTAGCTTCTCAAAGTTGAAATGACGATTATTCATTGTAACTATTTTCCATATGAATAAATAAACTTTTTATACCATGAATGGTATATTAAATGTAAATTAGTCAGCTAATACAATAAATATAGATCTCCGGATTTATTTATTTATGAGTATCGAGTATAGGGCGGGCCCTACCGTATTCGTATGGTTACAACGAGTTAACAATAAGTAAACGATTCAATAAATGATAACATAAAGTGAAACATAATTGCAATCATTATGAACAAAAATGAGATGTATAATCAAAGAAATATTCTCTTAAAAATTTATGAGAGTATAATAAAAAATAATTTTTACTATTTAAAGGATGTGGTACCTGCATAATTTTTCATCCAAAGGATTCTCACGTATACTTAGTTGGTACAGAAGAAGGTTCTATTTACAAATGTAACACAAACTATAGTACTGTCTATATGAGATCTTACCTTGAAGCACATGATATGCCAGTTTATCGAATTGTGTTTAATAAATTCAACTCTAGTATATTTGCCAGCTGTTCCGGTGACTGGAGAATCAAAATTTGGGAGGATGACAGACCGTAAAGTATCAAATTTTAATCTAGATCTATTACGAATATATCTTTTTACTCTTTCTAGACTAAAAGTCTTTACTTTTATTTCAGTGAGCTCAAAGTACGGTGTGAAGACTCTGTGCGACATCATCCGTAGGCTGTACGTTATCTGTCTTCCCTTGCCTATGACTCGGATGAGACGGCACGTAGGTCAAAAACCAAACTACGGTTGCAAACAGTCTAACCTCCACACTTCATACTTTGCTCGCTGAAAAAATTCTAAAATCTCAGACTAAGCTTTAGTATAAAACAAAATCATGCATTTCTGTCTCAGTCTTAAAGTGGTCTCCAGATTTCCATGTCTTTGACGTTCTTGCTTTTGGCTCAACTAGTCAGCCTACGAAGGGGTTTAACTGTAAATTTAAAGCCCATGATACTTAATTCACTATTTTTATTCCACTTACTATTGATTGGAAATTTCTCTTGTTGTGAAACAATTTTATTATGAATAATTTATTCCGTGTTAAATCTTCACTAAAATGCACATTGTGCTGAAAAATTGTATTGGAAAGCATGGTTCCATTAAATTTGCTTGGGATGGATTTGAACTCCCAACCTTTTGCTCGCCAGGACGTTACGTTAACCGAAACGCCATCGGGTCATAAGAAGAAAATTTAGACTCTTTTCTAATTAGGGCTTCACGATACGATACGATATCGATATTTTCCAAAATATCGATATCGTAACGTCACGGATCATTATTATCGTATCGGTTATCGTCTCGACGATACTTGTGTAAAAAAATATCGGTATCGTACCGATATCGTCTCGAGAGTCGATAAATTTATCGACAAAAAATAAATTAAAAATTATTATAACTATCTACCAAGCTCGTTGACCCAATAACGTTGGGTGCCCGAGGTCAAAAAAAAACTTATCGGCTATCCCCCAAGCCTTGAACCCCCAAAACCCTGGGCACCCGAGGTCAACAAAAATACAGATCAGCTATCCCATTCCTCCAAGCTCTAAACCCCCAAAACCTTGGGTGCCTGAGTTCAACAAAAAAACTGATCAGCTATTCCCCAAGCTCTTAACCCCCAAAACCCTGGGCACCCGAGGTCAACGAAAAAACTGATTAGCTATCTTCCAAGCTCTAAACCCCCCAAAACCCTGGGCGCCCGAGGTCAACGAAAAAACTGATTAGCTGCCCTCCAAGCTCTAAGCCCCCAAAACCCTGGGCGCCCGGGGTCAACGAAAAAATGGTATAGACGATCTGTTTTTTTGTTGAACTCAGGCACCCAGAGTCTTGGGGGTTTAGAGCTTAGGGGGTAAGCCGACCAGTTTTTTTTGTTGAACTCGGGCACTCAGGGTATTTCGGGGTTTAAAGCTTGGGGGATATCTGACCAGTTTTTTTTGTTGAACTCGGGCACTCAGGGTATTTCGGGGTTTAAAGCTTGGGGGATAGCTGACCAGTTTTTTTGTTGAACTCGGGCGCCAAGGGTCTTGGGGGTTTAGAGCTTGGGGAATAGCCGACCAGTTTTTTTGTTGAACTTGGGTGCCCAGGTTATTCATTTTCTGGTAACCATTATGAATTTATACGGTTTTTAATATTTATTTTATTAATAAAAAAGAATAAAAAAAACTTACTGTTTGGGAGTGTAAATCAACGCGAGCTAAAAGGGACGAGGAGAAGGCAGGAATCACTGGGCTTCAAATAAAACTAACACTGGCATTTAATAATTTCAATTTTTTGTGTGTTTGTTTAGCCTTGGAACTGTGTGGGTAAAGTTAGCTGCATTGTTCTCCATTCTATTTTGCATTTTCTTAAATTTATTTATTTTTATCTTTCCAAAACAAATAACAAATGTTTGAGGAAACGCGGAGGATGCGCTTAAGGTTAAAAGGATATTTAACGCGATCATGAGGGAGCGGGAAAGGTGAAAAGCGAGGTTATTTGGAAAGCACAACACTTATAGTTTTTATGCTGCACTTAAACTATTTATTTAAACTATATATACAAATGAGGAGAGAGAGCTCGCCGTTTCGGCCGGGAGTCTCTCAGGTCTCTCCTCAGGTAAACTAGGTAGAATCGTCGTAGATAAGCGGTCGATCTACGATGACGGCGCTGAGTCCCGTGATGCGTGGTCGCGGCATCACGGTCGTAGCAAGACTGGAGAGGGCGGAAACTGGTCACTCTGGGCAGCTCTGGCGTGGGTCGCTCGTATGACCAATCACGTGGCAATAAAAGGGGGTAAATCTCAAACATTCCGCCCGCCTTAATCGACTGTAGTCGATTAATAATATCTGTGAACATAATGAAAATAAAAATAATATTAAGTGATATATAAAAATGATTGTAGGTTAAGTCTGGGGTGGTTAGCAAGCGTACGATTAAACGTACGGGCTTACTGGGCAATTTTGGTAAGAGCTTGATGCTCTGTCCAAGGAAAATTCCTGGGTCGAAAACCCAACAGTTAAATAATGATACAGCCATGGACTGAAGTCGAGGTATTTCAAGTGGCTGAACGCTTGAGATCGCGATTGGGGCCTGAACCTGGAGTGGTTCAGGTGGCTGAATTTTTGAGAATATAGACGGCGCCTGAAGCTGGATTAGTTCAGGTGGCTGTACTTTCATCATGATTGCCAGAGCTTGGACCTTCATTGTTGCAAGTGGCTTAACTCTGGGGCTTTTAGCAGAGGCCTGAACTCTAAGCAGTTCAGGTGGCTGTTTTTCGAAAACGATAGCCGGTGCCTGAGCCAGGACAGCCGCAGGTGGCTTGCTCTCGGAGAGGTTCGCTGGACCCTGGACTTGAAGTGTCTCAGGTGATTTTATCTTGGAGGGGGTCGCCGAAGCCTGAATTTGAACTAATTCAGGTGGCTGATTTTCAAAAGACGTGACCGGCGCCCGGGCTTTGGCTGCCGCAGGTGCCTGAGTTTTGAAAAGTGAGGCCAGCGCCTGAAGCTGGATTAGATCAGGTGGCTGGACTTCGAAATGAGTAGCCGAGGCCTGGACTTGAGGTCTCGCAGGTGGCTGAACCTTGAAATGAGTAGCCAAGGCCCGGACTTAAGGTGTTTCAGGTGGCTGAACCTTGAAATGACTAGCCGAGGCCTGGACTTGAGGTGTCGCAGGTGGCTGAATTTTAAAATAATTAGCCAGGTCCTGAAGCTCAAGTGGTTCAGGTGGCTCGTTCTCAATGGTTGATATGAAAACCTGGACTAAGGGAGTCACAGGTCGCTCAATTTTAAGAAATTGGATGTAGTCACACCACACGTCATCAAAGGTGTCCTGCGTATGGTAGTACATGTCTTTGACGAAGTAGTCGTGGCCACGGTCTACATCCCGGCAGTTTCTTAAACTTTGATCATTTTGGATAAACTCTTGCCAGAGTTGTTCGAGACGCAGGATGCGCTTCTCTGCTAACTTGTGAATCATCAAGGCTCCTTTTTGCTTAAAGATTTCGAAATGAGTGACGATTCGATTTCGGATTATAGCTTGCCTGCTAAGGATTTGCGCAAATGAATTTGGTTTATTCATTTTGCAAGGTAGGGTGGTATTTGAAATAATAAATCAATAGGTAAAAGTTAAAACTATCTTTTGGCTTGGGAAAATTTAAATTGAAACACAATTTAAATTTGTTTTCCAAACTTGAGGCGATTTGGACAAGGCTAAAAAAAAACATGAGTGGTGAAAATGTAAATTGAAACACAATTATTCTTTAAATGAAAGAATGGAAAAATATTCAAACTTATGAATGTCACTGGTGGAACAATCTTTAATTGAAATACAATTAAGATAAGGCCATTATTCTTTAAACAAAAGAATGGAAAAAATATTCAAACTTATGAATATCACTGGTGGAACAATCTTTAATTGAAATACAATTAAGATGAGGCAATTATTCTTTAAACAAAAGAATGGAAAAAATATTCAAACTTATGAATATCACTGGTGGAACAATCTTTAATTGAAATACAATTAAGATGAGGCAATTATTCTTTAAACAAAAGAATGGAAAAATATTCAAACTTATGAATATCACTGGTGGAACAATCTTTAATTGAAATACAATTAAGATGAGGCAATTATTCTTTAAACAAAAGAATGGAAAAAATATTCAAACTTATGAATATCACTGGTGAAACAATCTTTAATTGAAATACAATTAAGATGAGGCAATTATTCTTTAAACAAAAGAATGGAAAAAATATTCAAACTTATGACTATTACTGGTAAAGAATAATTGAAACTGAAATACAAATTAAATAAAAGAAAATCGAAAAATATTCAAACTTAAAATGGATAAAAAATTCAATTAGAATTTTTTGAAAATATATAATTGAAAAAATGAGAATATCAGTTGCTGTTCAGCAATATAAATAATTTGAGCTTATACTATACTAATAAAGATTGGCAAAAATTGGTTCCAACGCTGACTCTAACAACCATTCAAAACAGTACTTTTGAACTCAAGGCTATCGAAGAACTCTGGGAGTGCTGCTGCAGCTGTATGAGGACTCGAGGGCTACCAGTTGGTGAAGAAAGTCCCTACGCTTGCTCTTACAGGTGCCAATGGTTGCTCAGATGTTGGCGAACAGTCAGCGTAGACTACAAGTTACCAGGTAGTTGCACCTGCAAATTCAATAGTGTAAGATAAGGTGGAATAAAATAAAATGAAATTAAGTATACAGATGATCTCAATATAAACAAAGGTAAAGATAGAAAAAATTATTCCTAATTTTATTGGTCACTTGACCCTAAAATAATCAATTATTTGCCAAAATAATAGTAGCTGTACTCAATGATAGAGTAATTGGGTCAACTGACTATTTGATTTGGAAAAAGGTAAACATAAACAAACTTAAGAAAAGGCTATAAATTGAAAACAAGTGTAGTCAACTTTACCTACACCGTTCAGAATCTAAACAAACAAACAAACAAAAGAAAATAATATTAATTATTAAATTGCGCAACACAAGTTTGCGACTTGGAGCGGACCCACCATATTAGTGGAGTCAGCTGATCGAGGTGCCTTCTCTCTCTCTCCCTCTGCAGAGGGGCTGCAGTGCGGCAGATACGTGGTAGGCCGACGGGCTTCAGATGACAGCAAGCGGGAGTGTTGCCGTCTCCTTCTAATCCACCGTCATCTTAGGTTTGGATACTGGTTACGCGGGTGGCGTGGTAGGCTCTAGGGTAACCTGGATAGTGAGGTGCCAACAAGATGGTCGCTCTTGTTGGCCGATGAGTGCTCGCTGGACAGGCCGCCTTGGGCCAGCTGCGAGCGCGGCTTTCGGTGTGGAGAGGAGAGTCGCGGAGCGCGGTCGTCCGTCTCTCTTCCTCCCACGACGACTCTTGTCACTGACACTGAAGCGTGGCTGCGCGGCGGTGATGCGCGCGCCACGGGTTAGCCGTCACTGGCATCTTCTTCGTTCGAACTGCAGAGAAGAAAATGGCCGCGGCGTGGCACAAACTTTTCCCTTTTTCGTTTCACTCGCGACGCGCGTTTTTCGGGGGACTTTTCCCCACCAGGGATGCCAAATGTTTGGGGAAACGCGGAGGATGTGCTTAAGGTTAAAAGGATATTTAACGCGATCATGAGGGAGCGGGAAAGGTGAAAAGCGAGGTTATTTGGAAAGCACAACACTTATAGTTTTTATGCTGCACTTAAACTATTTATTTAAACTATATATACAAATGAGGAGAGAGAGCTCGCCGTTTCGGCCGGGAGTCTCTCAGGTCTCTCCTCAGGTAAACTAGGTAGAATCGTCGTAGATAAGCGGTCGATCTACGACGACGGCGCTGAGTCCCGTGATGCGTGGTCGCGGCATCACGGTCGTAGCAAGACTGGAGAGGGCGGAAACTGGTCACTCTGGGCAGCTCTGGCGTGGGTCGCTCGCATGGACAATCACGTGGCAATAAAAGGCGGTAAATCTCAAACACTTACTTATAAAGAAAAAAGAAAATACTTGTAAACAGTTTAAAACAAAGCAACGGTTAACAAAAAGTAAAAAAAAAAAAAAAAATTGTCGAGATTGGAACATACTGTATCAGATTTTGAAGGCGGTGACCGTAGCCACTAGACTACGCGGAGTAGCGAATATTTTAACTTGAAACTTATATTTAAATTGTGCCCCTTTGGGGCTTGATCATAAAGCTTAATTATATATACGCTGATCCAAAAAAACATACAATATTTAGTTTTTCAATTCGTAGATTCAAAAATTCAAGAAAGCTCGGAATGTCAAAAAAAATTTTTCGAGTTCGATAAATTTCGATTTTATCGACAATTACATATCGTCGATACGAGAATATCGGCGATATTGAATAAAATTTTTATCGTATTATTATCGATCTGAAAAATTTGTATCGTATCGGATATCGTATCGATATCGTCTCTTTATCGAGTCGATATCGATATTTTTATCGGATATCGTGAAGCCCTATTTCTAATAGCCATAAAATTAACCTCTTTACATTAATAAACATTATTAATTAATATTGGTATACTTGATGAAGATTCATTAAAATAAATAAATTAATTAATAATGTAAATACTATTAATAATTTATTTCCTTTTTACTAAGTGAGAACGCTTGATTTTGTCTTAGAGTTGCTCCACCAAGTGGCCCGAGTTATTTTTTTAACTCTCGACTCAAGTAAGTCCGTTCCAAGATATTCTCTTGCTGACATCCTCTTTTCGTTAATTTTTATCCTTAAAATTCTTATTCGAGATGTCGGTCACTATCGACCAACTGATAGATGAGCAAATGCTCACCGCGGGTTATATAGACCACTCAATTGCTAACATAAAAAAACTTAGCTCTAACCCTTCCATTGCATTGATCCTTAGACGCAAGGAACTCCTTCATGGTTACTGGAAATCGTTTCGGAAACGACACTTTGATGTAATGAGAATGCCAGGCGCTGTAAAATCCACATACATCACTGGTAACCAATACTTCATAACCAAGTTCTAGTACATGGAGCGTCTCGCTGAGTTGGACGAGATGATAGCTACTCTAACTGGCGTCCCTCTCGGCCCTCCGTCCTCGCAACCAAGCAACGACTTTACCCAGCCCATGGTAACCAAACGCGCTCTGAAGTGGCCGGACATTGACCTTCCCAAGTTCGACGGTAATTCTCTGCACTGGGAGTCCTTCTGGGATATCTGTAAATCCATGGTGCATAACTCCAAAGACTTCAAGAAGGTACAAAAATTCTTTTATTTAAAATCGTGCTTAAACGGTGAAGCTGCCGGCATAATTGAAAACTCCAACCCCACAGATGCTGGTTACGATACCGCTTGGAAGGATCTTGAGGATCGGTACGGTAATCCACGAATTCTTTCCTTCCACCACATAAGAACTTTATTTTCTGCTAAAAGTATTAAAAAAAGCTCCCTTTCCGAGCTTAAATAATTGATTGACATCTTCAAGCAGATTGTTTGAGCCTTTAAAACCCTGGAAAAGTCTGTCGATCAATGAGACGAGCTTTTAGTCTTTATCCTTGTTCAAAAACTTGATTGTTTCACCCGCCTTACTTAAGAAACATCCCTTGCAGATAGCAAGAAAATACCCACCTTTAAACAGCTTTGAGAGTTTATTAAAAACTGAATTCACGCCCTTGAAGCGGCTGATAATCTAAATCCGCTTTCAGGCGCTCATTCCGAACTCGAAAAATCGGATCTAAACCCAAACTCAAAATCCGAAGCGTCCTCCCATACTTCTTCTGCTGATTGCAAAAGGTGTGTCATGTGTAACAAAGCTCATCATACCTTACTCCATGATGCCCTTAACCAATCAGCTGCAGATTTTCAAGACCGGTCTGAGACGTCTTTGCCTCATAATTCTCAATCCAAGCCTTCTCAAACCTCTCCAGCAACTCTCATCAACCCAAACGCTTAGAGCATGAATGCTGTTTTCGCCTGTCAGTCTAACCTCCTCGCGACTGTTCTAGTAAGAGTCCGGGCCCCTAATGGAAACGCGTTCGTGGTTAGAGCTCCATTAGATTTTGGGGCTACCACCAGTTTTATCAAGTCAAAAACAATTCGAATGCTAAATATTGATCCAACCCCAGTCAACGTCACTGTGTCCGGGATCTGGGGTGCGAATACAGGATCCACCCTGGACATGGTTGACTTGCACATTCAGGCTACCAAGCAAGGAGATAGACGTTTCAATATGAAAATTTCGGCCCTTGTCTTGGACAAACTAACATCTTTCATACCCCTGTCGCCTATTAAAATCAAACCATGGTCACACATTGCTGGCTTTCTCCCGCAAATCCCGATTACTCTGTCCCTGGAGAGATCGACCTAATTTGAGGCATCAACGTGCGTGCCACCCTAATTTTAGAGAAAACCAAACGAGGTGGAGCTGATGAGCCCATAGCTCGCGAAATTCCATTAGGCTGGGTGATCTTAGGCCCTACTCAGGACCACTCATAAACCCAGGCCATCAACTTATCCACAGCGCACGTACACCACACCATGTTTGCAACCACGGTGGATGAGATTTGCCAAAATCCTCGCGACTCTGAGAAAATAACCTCACCTGTCAACCATTGCATGTTCACAAAACCAGTTTAATTTTATGATCCCTGTGTTTCTTGTGACTTGCAGAGATTCTGGCAGCTCGAAGAACTCTCTGATCATCCCACATCCTCTGAAGAAGGTTGTCTCTCTTTCACTGTGTTGAAAATTAGTTATTGCTTAGGTTTTTCTATAGAAGCTTGTCCACCAACGTGGAATAGATTTTCGAATTGAGCCTTTTACACCCTTTCAACACATTAAACTAAACAAAGATAGATAGAAGTGAAATTAAAATGCTTGCTCATCAATCACTCTAATTGGCGCAAGTTTTTTAATTTTTTCATGTGCATTGCCACGCATTCTTATATTCAACGCTCGCAAGAATATAACCCCAATCTAATGTCTGATTAAGTTTAGTTCACTTTAATTAACACTCGCTTAATTAAAGCCTCCTTTCAAGGTTTAGTTAACATTCGCGTAACTAAAATTCATCTCAAGTTTAGTTCTCTTTAATTAACACTCGCTTAATTAAAGCCTCTTTTCAAGGTTTAGTTAACATTCGCGTAACTAAAATTCATACTTTAGTTTAGTTAACTCTAATTAACACTCACTTAATTAAAGCCTCTTTTCAAGGTTTAGTTAACATTCGCGTAACTAAAATTCATACTTTAGTTTAGTTAAACCTCGTTCAACTGAAAATACTCTTTTAGGCCAAGTTGACACCTAGTCAGTTTAAATACACGCTTTAGGTTTAGTTGACCCTCGATCAGCTAAAAATTCATCTTTTGATTTAGTTGACATTCGCTCAACTAAAAATACTCAGTTTTGATTTGGTTGACGCTCAGTCGACTAAAGCTCACTCGTTAGATAGTGTTGATAGTTACTCAACTGCACCTCTTTAGAATTTCACAGCAAATTCACCTTTCTTAATTCTCAATTAAGACCCAACATTGTGCACTGCCACGCATTGAGCTAAGCCTTGCTTAACTCAAATCCATTTAGTTTACTTGTACTTCACCAAGTAATCTTTCAAGTTTTAAACATGGAAGCTGCTATCGCTAAGCAGTACGCTACTTTTGTTAAAATTTCAAATCATTTTCACAAGTTTGTTTCCATGGAGGCAGAAGACCTTACAACTCTTCTCGCTGAAATGCGAATTCAAAGGCTAGAGCAGCAGTGGCCTCGTCGAACTCGACAAAGACATACGCCTGCTCACTGACTGCAATCTTAATCATGAATACTTTACCCAAGATATTTATTATGCAGCTCAAGATGCCTATGATCTCAACAAATCAAGGTACTTGTCATTCATTTCTAATCCAGATGCTAAGTTGTTTACATTTTTATTGGACCAGCCAACAGCGACACCTCTTATCCAGGGTCCGGCTATACTCTAAACAATTGAGCCACCGGAACTTACTCAAGTTCAAACCCCGGCACTCCATTTTGAAAATCAGCCATCTGAACCGCCCGAGTCACAGACACCGGCTATTTTCACAGTAACTCAGCCACCTGCGACGCCAATCGTCCAGGTTCTGGCTAAATCCTTGGAAATCCAGCCACCAAAGCCACCCAAGGCCCAGGCGCCGGCTAGATTTATCCAGCCACCTGAACAGACTCAAGTTCAGGTTTCGGCTACTCATTTCTCAAAAGGTCAGGTACCTAGTTCATCAAGCGTTCACACCCCAAACACAAGCAAGAATTCTAATGCACATCGAATTTCAGACCACGCTAGTCGTAACCCCTTTTCAAAATCTCAGTTTTTGAAATTAGTTTTAGACAGTTTACTCAAGATTGATGAGAAAGGCTTGGTATTAACTCACGTTTACAGTTATTACGTTCCATATTCATTCCAGTGGGTATTCGACCCTGGAATACTTTTCGTAAAGAGTTTTACGCTCTTGCCTCCAGCCAGCTCTTGTGCTATAAAAGCTGGATTTTCAAAAAGGATTAGCTATTTGTTAGCGTAACACATTTTGTAGAAACCTCAAGTTAGTAGCCAGGTAGCTTTTGTGCTGCAAAACCTGGACCTTTATAAACGACAGTGCCATTAACGGCCATCACTTTGTAAATATTGTAAATATTAGAATTAAGTATTTTTTCAAGTTTTCACAGTTGAGTCCTACCTCAGTGCTAACTATTCCATATTTTGATGCAAGTTCAAGCTTGCGAGTTTTCATTTACTCATAATGATTTTACTCTTTAGTTGCAAGCTCACTACTTGCAAGCTTTTCGATTCAGTTCACAATTCTTTGTATATTACTCCAAGTTGTTATCAAGTTGTCTCATTTGCTTATTTTTCATGTAACTCTATTTAGTCTCAAGTTCAAAAGCTGTTTCTGTTTTGCTATTTTAGAGCTTGCGAGGTCTTTCAAACTTTTCATAAGATTATACAAATTACCTTAAAATCTCTTACCTTATTCTTTACTTAATCAAAAAATTAGTTTGTTTTGGATTTTTCCAGATATCAGTTAATCGTTTACCTGGAAGCGATTAAAGGGGGCGGAATGTTTGAGATTTAGCGCCTCTTTTCGATAACTACACCGGTCAGCTGAGCGACAGACGCCACGAAAGTCCTGGCTGCCGACATCCGCCCGCACCAGTCTCCCTCCGCCCGTGATCGCGGCCACCACGCATCGCGGGGCTTGCGAGTACGACTCGCTATGACGCCCTTGTTCGGCATTTAGTCTAAGTTTAGTGGCCCTTGTGCGGCATTCCAATTAGTAAAAGTTTAGTAGCCCTAGTTCGGCGCTCTGAGAGTTCGAGTCCTCCCGGTCAAAACGGCGAGGTCCTCGACTCTCATGTACATAAAATACATAGAATATAGTTCGGTTTAGTGTTCATAATAAAAAGTGCTTCATTTATTTATTTTCTACTCCCAAATCACACACCTCAATTACGAGTACGTTGCCTATCGTTAAAAAGGCAACTGGTCCTTCGTTAAAATAAGCCTTAATCGCAAAAAGTTCTCCCTTTTTGTTACCTTCATCGTGCTTTTTTAAAATAGACTCTGTCAGTTTTGCCACTGCACTCAAACCATCCTTTATTGTCATGTTGATGTTTTTCTGTCGTCCACAAGACTCAAGCATCCGTTACACCTGTTCTTTCATTTCCTCCAGCATTCTTCTTTCTTCCTGCCTGTCTTCGAGGGCCTTCCTCTAATCTTCTTCACAGATTTCCTGATCTTCGACTGTGTCATTGCTAAAGGCGCTTACGGCGCTGACATTGCTCGATGCACTTTCTCTTCTTTCCTTGTGGTCCTTAAAGGAACACATCTTTGTTTAGATCTTTCACTTGAACACGTTCTTGCCCCCCCCCCCCCCCAGAATCCATGGGGACTACGCCGGCCACCCGGGCTTGCACCGGATCGGAACCACTGGGGAGATTGGTTACTCCCTGGGGTAGTCTGGTTTTGAGCTTCGTGTCTTCCATGACTGGTTTTCATTCAGGGTATCCTTCCCCTAGATTGGTTTTTCTGTTCACCCCAGGCATTTTATTTCCCTGGTACCCTCTACGAAGTAGCGAGCGTTCCCTTATCTGCAACCCAGAGAGGGGCTGAATGAGAGAAACCAACCGAAAACTCCGTACCAGATTATTATTATTATTATTTCCCCTTATATAGCCCCCTCCTACGAGGGCGTCCATGTCTGTTCACATTCTCACCATGCAGTTGTCATTCCTATAAAAGCAGAACGCAGTCACAATCTCTACTAGCACTCACCCAACGTTCATTCATGACAGTCAAGTCCTGCCACCATCTTGCAAAGATACCGCCAAACTATCTATTCGAGACAGCCGTCTAACTGCTTTGCGATCTGGATCTTCCGTACGTACGTGGAAATACGGTTCCACTAGTCCTTACCATGGAGCATCAAGCTGACTATATTGTCTGGGTTGATGCTTCCTATTTCGGCCTCTATCTTCTCTCACTCCGCCCACCATTTCTTGCAAACGAAGAAAGCGTGACACTCCCAATATCTACACAGAGGATCCAAGACCTTACCGTGTCTATGAAGGTACCTCCGGAAATAATCGAGCCCAGACAGGAACTGAAAGAAGTAGAAATCCACCTCAATCTTGTTCAACCCAGGATTTTGGATCCTTGATTAGTCCCTTCGTCCAGTCTGCAACGTTGTAGTCTGCCTGCCATCTCTCGAACCACCTGGATCGCCTCATTTCTTCTTCAGGAGAAGAACGAGCCTCGCAGTCTTCCAGCTGACACAAAGGCACCAAGGGAGTCAGAGTCTGCCCCTCCAGAGGATCTTCCGCGCCACCGTGTCTTCCACGGCAATGACTGAGGCATTTCTGCCACTCGTTGGAAGGAAAAATGTAGGCGTCATCTAGCTCCATGCCACGGCCGTACTCCCCGCGTACCGCATCGCGAATCTCCTTCCATATCGTGCCCAAGCCCAGGTTCAGGATCTGCAGCTTTGTTGTCGCTGTGAGTTCCTTCACCGAGTCCCCAGCGATCACTTCGACAGAGCCTCCTTGAATTTCCCGACGTCGCCTTTCCCGCATCTGAACTGCAAGATGATGCCCCCATCTCTCGTCGGCCGGTGAGATTGGATATCTTCCCTCCGGCATCACAAGGGTTCACGTTCTCCTTCAGGGCCTTCATCACGTCCATGTATGTAATGCCAACCTGTGGCTTCGATAGTATCGTGCTCTTCGCTGAAGCTTTCAACGGTGGTGTCCACTGGATGGTCGTCTCTGGCCTATCGGTAGGCTTTCCCGCACTTTTTTTGCACCTGCGCCTTTCCTGATGCGGAAGCCCTCACCACTGCCGTCCTCCTCCAAGACATCGTCCGTCGATGACTTGCGCTCCCACGCGGGGCCCGAGCTATTCAGGGTTGTGCTGGAACATCCCTGGAAGCCCTGTGCCACCACCTCCAACAGGCTCCTGCACCTCTGCGCGTCTTCTCTGTGCTACCTTTCTCTCACCCTGAGCAGCTTCATCGCCCTAGGAAGCCGATCTTTGATGGACTTTGGGTGGTTTTCCTTATACCCTTCGTCACTTCCTCTATCAAGCGTTTCAGCTCATGAAATATCTCTTCCTCCCTCTGGAGAATGATTTCCATGATGCTCATGAAAGCTTCTTCCGGTCTGAAATCCGGTCGCCTCTTTTCCGAGCTCCTGCATTTTCTCCAGCCTTTCGCTTCCCTGACTTCTACGCGTTCTTGGCCTCCTCCAGAATCCATGCGGCCTGCCGCGGTTACTCGAGCTTGCACCGGATCGGAACCGCTGGGGAGATCGGTTACTCCCTGCGGCAGTATTGTTTTGAGTATTGTATCGAGAGTCGTGCTTTTCATGTTGTTTAATATAGATCGCAAAAAAAATTTTTTTATCTATTAGACCAAAAATATCGTGCTAAATCATCTTAATTTCTTTCAAAAATGAAAAACTTCAATATTGCTTCGCCAATTGATGTCAAGGCATACCTAGTAACATAACTACTGTTCCTTTAGTTTTGCTCACTTTTGTATCTACCTCTGTGACTTCCCTGATTTCTATTCTTGTACTTTCTACTTTTTCTACTTAGGTTATTACCGATTTACTTTTTCTTGTTTTTACATCTGTTTGTACTTCCATGCTTACTCTGTTGCGATTTTTTTTCAACTTAACATCTAACCCTGAACCTATCATCTTCCCTACTATTGAATCCGATCCCGTGCCAACCCTTGTACCTACCCACTTGCCCACTCTCGAATCTACCCATGTACCTACCCTCTTGCCAAACCTTGAGACTACAACTGCGTCTAACCCCTTTACCTACCCTCGTGCATACCCACGTACACACACTTGTGTCCACCCTTATTCATTACCTTTGCTCTTCATTTCTATTTACACTTGTAGTTACTCCTGCACGTACTCTCGTGACTAGCCTTGTTCTTATTTTTGTTTCAACCTATGTAAATTTCTAGCTACCCCTAGAATGATACTCGTGCCTACACGGATAGGACTCGGCCGGCCAGAACAGCCGGTAATCATTCCGGGGAAAAAGTCAGGAAAACTTACGCCCGAAAAATCGGCGTAAGGTTGCTGTTTTTTTCCCGAAGCCTATACATAGGTATACCGAGGCCGAGTGCTGCCAGCTGGGCTGCAGCGCTGGAGCTTGACGCAGGCAGGCCCATCCGCTTTTTAAAAAACGCTGTTAATTTTTACCTGTATGAAGAATCTCCTTGAAACTTTACGGAAATGTTCTTCAGGACCTAATAAACAACTTCCTCGCTTGAAGTTTTTTCAAATATGAACATTAATGCTTACTTTTTTAAACCAAAGTTTTAGGTTATAAACCGCTAACTTTTTTTTTTTTAATGTTAATTACGCAGTTCTGAAAATTTTTAAAAACATTTGAACAATTCCCTTGGCATCGGAAAGGGAACTCAAAATGTAAGAAAATGCATAAATCGATAAAAATATAAGTTTTTACTCAACTCGCAAAAACTCGGGAACCAGTCGATATTTTTTGATGAAATTTCAGCATTATGTTTTTGAACCCTTTCCGATGTTAATGGAATTGTTCAAATATTTTTAAAAATTTTCAGAACTGCGTAATTAACTTTTAAAAAAAAAAGTTAGCAGTTTATAACCTAAAACTTTGGTTTAAAAAAGAAAGCATAAAAGTTCATATTTGAAAAAACTTCAAGCGAGGAAGTTGTTTATTTGGTCCTTAAGAACATTTCTGTAAAGTTTCAAAGAGATTCTTCAAACAGGTAGAAATTAACAGCGTTTTTTAAAAAACGGATGGGCCCGCCTGCATCAAGCTCCGGCGCTGCAGCCCAGCAGGCAGCCCTCGGCCGCGGTATACCTATATATAGGCTTCGGAAAAAAAACAGCAACCTTATACGCCAATTTTTCGGGCGTAAGTTCACCTGACTTTTTCCCCGGAATGATTACCGGCTGTTTTAGCCGGCCGAGTCCTATCCGTGTACCATTGTTCCTATCTTTGTTGTTGACTTAGTACATACACCTTTATTTACTTAAGGTTGTACGCATGTTTCTTCATTTATTCTACATCTTTCTACTCTTGCTTCTTCATCATGTTGCGCCTTAAATAATTTCAATTCGATTTCCAACAGCAATCAATTTTTCACTTTCAAGTCACGAGAGTAGATACAGGTGTAGCTGCAAGTGTAGGTACAAGGGTAGAAACAATGTTAGGCACAATGTAGGTGCCAGGATGGCCACAAGGGTAGGTAAAAAATTGGTTGCTGTTGGAAATCGAATTGGAATAGTTTAAGGCGCAACATGATATAGAAGCAAGAGTAGAAAGATGTAGTAAAAATGTAGAAGCATGCGTAGAACCCTAAGTACATAAAGGTGTATGTACTAACAAGGAGATGGTTTGTCCTTTGGGACCTGGGTTTTCATGAAACCTTGCACACAGTTTTTATTCATCGTAAAAACAAGCCCGTCAGTGTTTTTTTTCCAGAATGGGCCTTTTTTCACCTACTTCGCATATAACCCCTGTGTTAAAAAGTAGGCTGTTTCCTATAAAAAGACGTTTTTGGCCTCATTTTCAAAAAATTCACCCTTGTACCGTATTGCTCTTAGAAATATCTGGAACCTCGCATTTTTTCGTTTTTTCAAGTACTTTTGAAAAAAAATTATTTAAAAAATTTTTTGAATGAGTGTAACTATGAAAAATTAAGGTTTTTAAAGTCAACTTTTAGTATATTTGGGTTACAATATACATGGACAAGATCATTCAAAAAAATTTTTTAATATTTTTTTTTCAGAAGTACTGAGAAAAATGAAAAAAACGCGAGGTTTCAGATATTTCTAAGAGCAATATGGTCCAAGGAGGAATTTTTTGAAAATGAGGCCAAAAACGTCTTTTTATAGGAAACAGCCTACTTTTTAACACAGGGGTTATATGTGAAGTAGGTGAAAAAAGGCTCATTCTGGAAAAAGAACTGAAGAGCTTGTTTTTATGATGAATAAAAACTGTGTGCAAAGTTTCATGAAAATCCAGGTCTCAAAGGACAAACCATCTCCTTGTAAGTCAACAACAAGGATAGGAACAATGGTAGGCACGAGTATCATTCTAGGGGTAGCTAGAAAGATACATAGATAGAAATAAAAATAAGAACAAGGCTAGTCACGAGAGTACGTACAGGAGTAACTACAAGTGTAGATAAAAATGAAAACCAAAGGTTAGGAACAAGGGTAGACACAAGTGTGTGTACTCAAGTACAGGAGTTAGGCGTAGTTGTAGACTCACGGTTTGGCAAGAGGGTAGGTACATGGGTAGATTCGAGAGTGGGCAAGTGGGTAGGTACAAGGGTTGGCACGGGATCGGATTCAATAGTAGGGAAGATGATAGGTTCAGGGTTAGATGTTAAGTTGAAAAAAAATCGCAACAGAGTAAGCATGGAAGTAAAAACCGATGTAAAAACAAGAAAAAATAAATCGGTAATAACCTAAGTAGAAAAAGTGGAAAGTACAAGGATAGAAATCAGGGAAGTCACAGAGGTAGATACAAAAGTGAGCAAAACTAAAGGAACAGTAGTTATGTTACTAGATATGCCTTGACATCAATTGGCGAAGCAATATTGAAGTTTTTCATTTTTAAAAGAAATTAAGGTGATTCAGCACGATATTTTTGGTCAAAAAGATAAAAAAAAATTTTTTGCGATATTTATTAAATTAAATTAAGATTTCAATAGCTTTTAATTCCCTTTATAACGTTTAATTACACGAGTTTTAATGGAAACCAGAGATCTATTTACAGCTTATATTCAATAAAGATCTGGGAAGCTGGAAATATATTTTTTTGTTTCTCATGCGTGGAATGCATTCTTGCATTCTCTTTGTTTTTTCATTTACTTTCAAGGAAAAATATTCTTAAGTTCACTTTTGATTAGTTTGACCCTAGGCTGAGAGGATTTTTTAAAGCATTTTTTAGGGTTTTTTGGCATTTTAAACTTTTATTGTACGTGAACAACTTTATCAAAACGATGTCTCTGGCACGAGGAAACCGAAGTTTAAGTCTGATTTTCGATATTTTCATTATTATTCCCAACATCGTACAGGACTCAATATTAAAAAAAGGAAAATGTGAGAAAATAAAAAATTTCATCGAATTTTATGCAAAATTCTAAAAAAAATTTATTATTGTTGATTATTTTAATTTTGGCACTTTTTATGAGAAAAAAGTCCTGCCCATTTCTTTTTTCAAAACATAGGCTGTTAATTAGCCGTTGGTTTCCCATATATACCTTACTTCAGCTTAATTTTTTTTAATTTAATAAAAATGTATTGTCACAGGGCTTGAATTAAGGAATTTAATTCCTCGGAGGATCGTGATTGAACACGAGAACCCGCGGCGATCGTCGTCCGCACTCCTCCGGCCTGATGACAAAATGCACTTTTTGTGCACACGACAATCCGTCGATTTTTCTTCAATACCTGAAAAGAGGGGGGAAGACGCGTACGCGAACTAATGTTTTTATTACGCGGCGCGGCTGCTCTCCTTCGTCGGTAGTGGCGTGAGTTTACGTGGACCGATTGCAGGAACACGGGTTGATTAAATTAATGATAAAATGTAAATTTTAATAATTTTAATTAACAATAAAAATAAATGAATCAAAAATTTACATAATATTCCAAATTAGTTCTGATTGTTTACAAACAATCCAACCCGAATGACTCTAAATCTTAAGTCGACGAAAATTGATTCTACAAAAATAAAGTTCGTCGTCTGTGTTGTGGTCGCTATCAACACACCGACACACACACACACTCGCGCACGTCTGCTTGCTGCAGCGCGCCAAAAGAACAAAGGCTTGGACTAACTCCGATACAAAAATCCAAGTACTTCCTGTACTTCGCACACACTCTGACTCTAACTATCACACGAACAAATACTCAATGATTAACCGCTACGCGGACTTACTTTTCTAGCAGGTGCACCTTCGCTTGATTAAACAATAATAATAATTACTATTAGCCCGAATGGCTTCACACAAGACGACAATGCCTTCCAAGGCCGCACGCTGACTTTCCGTGAGAGGTTTGCCTTCCCCGCTCCGATCCAATGGCAACTGGATCACATGAAAATCTATACAACTTTCACTGATAACTCTATCTAACACAACCTCAATAAAGTTATCTAACAACACAAAAAAGTAAATAAGTACATTCGCTCTCTGACACACGTGTGATCGCGCCAAGCGCCGAGATTAGAGTAATGCTGATCGGTATATCTCGTCATCACCTGACTTACCGATCCGCATCTGCGTTCCATAACAGTTAGCGCCGAATTCGAATTTAATCAACGCGCTAGCTGTTACAGTATAAAAAATAAAATCAATTTGCTTTTAATATTTTTGGAACTTATTAAATTCAAAAATTGTTTTTAACTTAAGTTTTTTATTTTGACTTAATTTTATACATCTCTGTTCTTTGTTAATATTTTCATGAGGAAGCACTTAAATTTCGATTATCAAATAAAAATTAATTTCTTTGTTGGACAAATTTTTATTAGTAAATAGCTTAATGAAAAAATATTTTATTTCAAGATCATAAAATAGTGTATGACAATATTCTATTTATTTCCAAAGAATAACCGAACATTTGAAATTCAGGTTTTTGTTCGAAATAAAGAGTTTGATAAAAACTGTTATAACTTTATAATGACTGCAAATATCGACTTGAAGCTTTCACAGGTGCACCCTCTGAATTTCCAGAAGGCACCTTTCGAAGTTTTATAAAGATCGGTACATTAGTTTAAACACCAACCTCTTGACAAAATTTGCAAAAAATTGCTGAAAATTCGCCGAAAAGAGCTTTGCCAAACAAGGCTAAGCACAAGGATAGGAGTAATTGTATGCATGTGAGTAGGTACAGTGGTAGTCATAAAGTTACGAGGGTATGCACACGAGTATGCACAAACATAAAAACAAAGATAGGCAGAAGAGTACATACAAGGATAGCTACAAGAGTAAAGACAATGTTAGCTACGGGGCTAGCCACAAATTTAGATACAGGGATAAGCGCAAGCATAAAATTCTGGGGGATTGGCGAGCGGGGCGAGCAGGAGGTACCCCCCTACTTTTTATCCGTAAAACATATCAATTTTATAATATTGTTTTTTAGTCAATACCTCCCCACCCCTCCCCTTTTTTGGCTGATCCATTTTCTCCCCCACCCTCCCCACCCTCTTAATATTGTTCATTATTCCCATTTCACTAAACTATTCAAATATTTTTAAATTTTCATCTTCTTCTTATTCTTATTCTCATTCTTTTATTTTAAAAATCATTTAACATTTGTTGTCAAGCATAAGAAAAAAAATCTTAAACATAACCATTTAATTTAATATCATAAAATTGAATTGAAGAAGAAAAGTTTATAATTAAATAAAATCGTATTCTTAATTTTAAAAAATGTGTCGATTATGCACTGAAGATTATAATAACAAAATTTGTGAAAATTGTAAACTTATTGTTGAGTAAGTAAACAATTTTTTTAACATACATTAATTTAATTTAATTTCAAAAATAAGAAATTAATAAAAAAATTTACTTTCTTTAAAAAAAAAAAAAGTTTTTATATTTTACTTAAAAATTATTTATTTTTAGTTCTGATAATGCTGGCTCCTTAAAAATTTAATTTTTAAGGATTGGTTCATACTGGTATTGTTTAATATTTAAAATTTTTTATAAATAATAATGAATTTCATTTAAAAATTTTTTGTTTCAATTTGAAATAAACTTTTTTTAATCTATACCTAATCTTTATACTAATGTTTACTTTTTGATAAAAAAAATTTACTTAGGAATTAAAATTTGTGCGGTACGAGAAATTTTTACGGGTAATCAGGGGACACTTAACTGGGCAGATTTGCGCAATCCCAAGCCAGCTGGTTAGATAAGCGGAATACGTTTAGTGAGAGCTAATCATTTAAGTCAGTTCAGGTTGGTAAGGTAGATGAGGTTGGTTTGGCGGAGGTTATGGGGGAGGAGGGTGAAAGGCGAGATGAGGTAAGGAAGAGTTTGTTATTTTACTTAAAAATATTAATAGAGCTTTTTCAAAATTTAATGTACTTCAACAAAACTTTAAAGTTAGTGACTGAGTTGATGAATAAGGTGAGTAGGATTCGTTGGTGGATTGGATGAGATAAGTTTGGGAAAGAAAATACGGTATTTGAAGTAAATCAAATTAGTGAGGTCAGTAATGTGGCTAAGATTAAGGTAGTTACCGCAAAAATCGAGTTTCTTAAAAAATCTCTAAAACTTCGTACAGAAGTAGATTTTTGTGTCCTCTACCTGCTGATATTTTTCCTATACCCCCAAGCCATACTTAATTTTGAGATATTGAGCTCGGAAGTTTCAATTTTTTGCATGAGATTCCTATGCTGAGCGTAAAAATTCGTAAAAATTTGAAGGTTATTCTCGGATAGCAAACTTAATTTTCTTAAAATATTTTTAAAAAACATGTTTTCTTGTAGGCCAAGATCTGAGAAATCGTGAGGTACAAAGATAAACATAGTAAGTGACATTAACTTCTGAGATAATCAATCGAAAAGAATGAAAAATGCATGATTTCAGCATGATTCGGAGCAGCGGTGGCCATGGCGGCGCGTGGCGTTGGAGTGGGGGCAACGTCTATAACTACATTTTAGGTTAACTATATACATAAGTTATAACTACCTTGAACTAGGTCAGGTAGTTGAAGATAAAAAAGTATGTATAGTTAGTAGGGTTCTTAATATGGGTAAGAATAGTAGAGCGGCTTAGATATGGTGAGTGATGGTTGTGGGCTGGTAGAGATATTAAAATTATAACTTTGGCTTTAATTAGAATTTTTGAATAAAATTACATATCATTAAAAAGGTCTTGAGCTCAGCTTTCTAATTATGTCATTCAAATTTTTATTAAATACTTTTTGTTGTCATGAGAGGGTGCTGAACAAAGCCGTTTATCATTTTAAATTCAACCCTACCCCTAAAAACTCATTCATCGGTTTAAACGCAACTTAGCAAGCTGTTACTGTGATGGTTTGAGGCAGGAGTATTTTGAATAAGCTTTTAGTATAAGATTAAGTATATAAGTTTATTTCACTGACGTTACATTGTGACTGGGCTCTCGTAAGAGTATCGCTCGCTGTATATATAATGCTCGCTTGGACAACGCCTAATGTTTGATCAGCGTGTCAATTACCTGCTTGCCATACTTTGTGCTATCTACGCTTTAGCAGTTTAAACATTCTTCCTAGTTCATTCACTTACCTAAAACGCATACATTACAACCCCCCTTTTTATTTTTGATTCACTCTGGTTTTATTTCGCAACCTTTATGACCTTCTTGGTCCACTTTAATTTTCCACTCTGCACTTATTTTTTTGTTTCACTGCACTTTTCTTATCATCTTGCACTTGCTCTATGTACTCTCTCTCGTCATTCATCATACTCTTTTTTACAATTTTATTTCGCTCGCAATTTTTCACAATTTTTTCATTCGCTGCGCTTTTTGTTTTACGCTCGCCTGTTACAGATTTTTTGTTTGCTTGATTTTTAGAAATAGACTCGCTTTCGCCTAATTCCCCCCTTTTTAGATTTGACCTTATTTGCGTCTTTATAATTTGATTTACGTGCCTTTTAGTAATATAACCATCTTTAAATTGAATATTGTAAACTATTGGTGATATTCTTTCTAAAATTTTAGCTTCTGCTTTTTTATCGGTAAAATTTCGAAAATCTTTTGCATAGACTATGTCTCCTACTTCGAATTCTATTTTTTTATACCCTGATCTAAATTTTTTTTGGTTAAACTGTTGCAATTCAACTTTTGTTTTTACATCTGGTTTTAACAATTCAAAACGAGTTCTAAGTTCACGTTTAAACATTAAATATGATGGTGTTTTTCCCGTTGTTGTGTGTTCCGTAGTTCTGTAGTCAAATAAAAATCTATTTAAAGCAAAATCTAAGCTGTGCCCGTCTCGTATCATCTTGTCAACTTTATCTTTCACGATTCTTACAAAATTTTCTGCAGCTCCGTTTGTAGCTGGAAAATATGGTGCTGAAAAAATATGCTTTATTCTAAGACTTTTCAAATATTGTCGAAATTCTTCGCTTTTTAGTTGTGGACCGTTGTCACTAACGACAATTTTTGGCAAACCGAATCTACTAAAAATTGAATCTATCACTTTAATCAGTTTTTTCGCCGTTGTGTCTGTTACGGAGTGGACCACTATTCGCTCGTAAATATTTCGGCTCATTTGCTCAACTTTAAAATGATAGACTACATGGCTCCATCTATGAGTCTAGGTGGGGACTTTAGTCCCAATTTTCACTCTCGCGCGCCGTAGTGCTGGGCAGTACCGCTGTCGCCGTTGCTGCTGCCACAGGCCTCGCGTGCTGGCTTCTGGTTTTGGTGCTCAAGTGTGTGTGTGTGCAGCAGAGAGTTCTCCCGGCTTTTTCACGGTTCGTCTCAACGGCTCTTCTCATCGCCTTTTCACCAGGTAGTCCCGGAACCTGCCTTTTCACCGTGCACCAGCTCATCCGGACGATCACAGACAGTAATTCTGTGATCATCAACAACCTTGGAGCCGCGCCATTACCACGTGTATCAGCTACTCTTCACCGGTGGTCTACGGAGAATATTTGTCTGGTTCAAGGACAATCCTCACTCATCAAACATCTCCAGGTATTCAGGTGCAAGGAACAGTCATTTCCTTGCCCCTTCTCACTTTTCATTTTCTCTAGCACAGAATTTACGACTCTGTGCTGATTTCGTCTATCTCAATGTGCACAAGCACGTAGCCATTTCGGCCATTTTCTCTCTTTCTTTCTCTCTCTATCGAGTATAGGAAAAAGACCGGGTTAGGAGTTTGACCAGGTCGGCCGCTGATTGGTTGTTGGTTGCTGCCGAAATTTGAGGGGTGTACATAGAGGTAAAATTTAAAAAAAAAGTGTCAAAGTGGTAAAACGATCTAACCTGCGAAATAAAAATCATGATTCGTGTCGGTAAAGAAATTTCATTATTACTGTAGGGATTTTTTTTTTTTTTTTCAATGTTTGGGTGAATTGTGAATTTAGAAGAGATAAGATTTCGGTCTAAAATTAATAATATAAGTATGTAACCAGCATCGAGAAGTAATTTTTTTTTTTTTTTTTTTTTTTTTTTATGTAAAAAATTTTTGTTTGATTTATGCGCGCAAACAATAGGTGCACGTTAATAAATTGAAAATTATCAAGTCAATATTTTGAAGTTTCTAATATCAGCACATAATTAAAGACTATATTTCTTGAAGATTACGTACGCATTGACTAAGACTTCTTAGAAAAAATTAAATAAGATAAATCTGGACTATACTTTGCAATAAAATACCTTATCATAACGGCCGTTGTGCAATAATTTATCTTATTCACTATTATTATGGTTGATGTCATAACCATAGGAATCACGATACTTGAATAAACGAGCTCAAAAGCACACTAAATAATCCAGATTTATTTTACTGATTTATTCCTTCTATAATCAATGGTATGTTGGGTTAAAATTTTTGTCTTTTTAAGTTAGTTAAGAAATTTTAATCTGAAAGTTTTAACAAATAATTAAAAACAAATTTTTAACTATTGAAATATAAATATATTTTTTTCTTGGGATACAATGTTTAAAGGATCATTCTGAAATAATAAATATTTCTTACAAAAATATAATATACTCTTAATACCCAACTTAATTTCGGAAGCTTAAGCAATTCAATATACATAATTTTTGTACAAATTTATGAAACAATAGTAAAATTAAAAAAAAAAACAAAAAAAAAACAATTAATAAGCTAAGTAACTATTCTTTTGAAATCACTCAAAATTATGCTCATCTGATTCTTTGTAATTTTAATTTGGTTCCATCAACCGAAGACTTAGTAACGACAAAGTTCAAGTTTTCCGTTTCTAAAAATAAACAGATGGATTAGTTAAATAATAAAGTATTAACATTTATAATAATCTTAATAATTTTAATATTAATATTATAATAAAAGTATCAGCTGTTATGTTTAAGCTGCTAGGTACATGCATTTTTCTTCGATAAAAAATAAAAAAAATAAAATGATAACAACTATAACAACAATAGCAACAATAGCAAGTATTACAACAATAGCAAGTACCCTTACGACCGCATATCATTAAATGTAATAGCTCAATGTTAATTGTTTTGGATCGATTCCCATGCTTATGCGAGGGCGATGGCAGGGACGTCTTTTTTTTTTTTTAATTTTTGGTAAATCGGCCAAAGGACCCCGAGATGGGAGTTTTATTACAGGTGGCAATGAAATTAGGTTTTCGAAGTCATTTGGATGGACAGGATTTTTCGCTGCAGATGGGTTTCTGAGAAAGGCCCAGGTTGCTCGGCAGGCTAGCCACGGCAGAGTTGCGTATTCGTCTCTATTTGAGTATAGCGGTTTTTTTTTTTTTTTTTTTTGTGACAAATTATTGAAGTCAGGAAATTGTCTCCGACTCCGAATTCACTTCGAAGCGCTAAGGTCCAAGTTGCAGGTTAATAAGCGTCAGGGCCCGACATTTATACATTAGCCCGACAGCAAAATGATTTTGGTTCATCGGGCTGCACTTGGCTTTGTTGAAACGCGACAAAGTCAAGTAAAAGGGAGATTATTGAGTTGAACTGAAGGCTGATACACTGGACTTTGATTTAGGGTAAGCCAGACAGCCAAACTATGTGAAATCGTTGAGGACTGCCCCTTATCTCATTGAAAGGGCGATAAGGTCAAGTGAAAGGGACACGCTGCGTCAAATCGAAGGCTTCATGCAGTGATTTTGGAACAGGCCAAACTATTTTTGTTTGTTCTAAAAATACAGTAAGTTATTATCAAGAATGATTTTTGAACTTGTGTCAAGAAATAAATGATAAATGAATGACGATAGCGATAAAAAAAGAAAGAGAAAAACTGAGTTGAAAACACTCTTAAACTTCACCTTTTTACTGTCCCCAACATTAATACTGTTTAAGTTTAGAGCTCCCTCATAAACAACGTTTTTAAAAAAACACGTTTTCACGTGAATTATCCAAAACTAAAAAAACCCTGGTTTCGGGTACTCCCATCTGTAACGAAGTTTCATAAATTACACGTGTAACCGAGAGACTAATCACTCGATCCAATAGTATATAGTTGGGAACACCCTTTTTTCTAGTGCTTCTACAAGTTGGGAACACTCCATATTCCAATGCTTATACAAGTTGGGAACATCCAATATTCTTGTGCTTCTACAAGTTTGGAACAAACTATTTTCTAGAAATAATTATAATATAAATGTAAAATTGACTATAGCAATCATATCTCTTCTTTAATACTGTAATAATGATCCAAAGTAGTGAAAATTAGATAGTTTTTTCACAATGCGATAACTTCGCGCCGTGTGTAAAAAGTTTGCCTTGTTTTAGGCACTAGTGAATAACCCTTTAAAACATCCCTTATTACAGGAAAAAGATAAAATAAAATAAAATAATTATATATGGCACTTATGGCGACATGTAGCCGTAAGTGTATATATAATTTTCAACCCATCCCAAATAACCATCCTAGGTTCGCGTTGATGTTAGTTTTAATTTTAAAACCAACAACCCATTCCAAATAACCCTTCTAGGTTTACCTGGATACAATATTTAACAATAAAAAAACCTAATAACCCAAATAACGAAGCACTAAAAATAAGGATGTTCCCAACTTGTAGAAGCACAAGAATATAGGGTGTTCCCAACTTGTAGAAGTATCAGAAATTATCATGTTCCCAACTTGTAGTTTTTTTTTTATTGCTGTTCCCAACTTGTAAACTCCGTTTTGATCAACTAAGGTTTTATTTTAAAGCTTTGTCCAAGAGCTTTCAAATGAGACCTTAACTGTTTGATTTTGATCAACGAGATTAAAATGGCAGCTGATTTACTAAAATTTAGTTTTTCGTCTTATAAAAAAATTGTGTACCCAAAGGTCCCTCCCCCCCCCATTTTACCTATTTTAGTGAAAATCAGTATTTGTAATAAATTAAAAATATTCTGGAGACTTTAAAGTGAATTTTTAGTGAATATTTAAGAATAAACAAAAAAAATTTTTAAGTTTGAAATTGAAATTATTTTTAATTTTTTTGTTGATTTCATTTGAAAACACTTTAAAACGTACCTTGAAGGCAAAATTGATATCAGAGTAGCATAAAATGTACACCTATACTGTAATTTTGAATTCACTAAGCTAGTAGATCATTTTAGATTAATTTATGATCCAAAGTTATTAATAAAAGTTTTAAAAAAGGAGGGGGGGGGGGCAATTTAGGTACAGTTTAGGTGTATTGAAGATAAAAATCATCATATAAGCGTAAAACATAATTGAAGATTGGTTACGAAAAAAATCAAAGTGGTTTTGAAAGCTCATGTTGGTGCGAATCAAAGCCCACAAATTAAAAAATAATTGGCTACGCTATACTTGGTTACAAGAGCACTAAAAAAACCCATTACTCGAAAAAAGTATAAAAAACGGTTTTTATCCATGGGTCAAGCGAAAAAAAAATTTTGAAATAACCAATAAAGTTCTGACTTCATAATTTGAAGTCCTTTACCCTTTCTGATCATTAAGACGTGTCACAGAGTCTATACATTTAAGATACCAAGGGGTGGGGGGGGGGGGGGGGGGGCTTTAGGTACACTGGGCACTTTAGGTACAGTTACCTTATTTAAAACGTTTAATAAAAATACCTTCAACAAAATCATTTCTCAAATAAATTTCATCACCATCTTCGAAAACTTCATCGATAGCGTTCTCGCAACTGTCTCCATCTTCTTCACATAGTACGTCAAATTCTTGCTGATCGTATTCGTAAATGATGTTGCTTATTAAATCAATTATTTCACCCAAACTTCTTTCTTTCCTCTCATAAAGTAACCAAATTTCTTCCATGGCTTCATGCCTAGAAATAGTTTTTTTTTTGACATCAGCAGTTGGATTTCTTCCAGTTCTCAAAGTCTCTAAGTGAATCCACTGAGTTCTGACAGTCTTTAATAATTTATCTTAAATAAAAAATAAATGTTTTTTTAGTATTATACACGAAAAGGAGTTTATTATTAAGGATGTTCTATGATTTCGAAAAAAATGCGACTATCGTGTCAATTTTAATCCAGTCAACTTGAGATCTGTACTAAAATAATCCTTAGATTTTATGTTTAAACAATTTAACACCTGTTCTTATGGGAACCAAGCATTTTTTTCTTATGTTGTGTGTCATTCTTTAAAAAATGCTAAGAACGTAAAAAAATTCATGTGGTATTGTACAGAAGAGTTTAAGAAAAATTGTAGTATTTTTTTTAATACCACTTCACCGTCCATTTTAAAAAGATAACAACGAAAAAATAACGTGGAGTGGTCAAATTCCTTTATAATCTCATACGTGTCAGAACAAGAATCGATCTAACTTTTTTTCTACTGCATGCCATATTTTGATCTCAAAATTTATAGATAACATCTTGAGGGTTTTATATTTAAGGTAAAATGAAAATAAAAACTTATAAGAACTTTTGTCACAGAGTTTTGCTAATTGAAAAAATAGGTCAAGTTTTCGGGATTTCTTCTAATTAAAAAAAAAAATCCAACTTTAAATTAATACTAAACGAAATTAAATATCTTCAAAATCATTGTGTCAAATTTTTTAGACGATTCATTAATTAAGACCGAAGCAGTGATGATTTGAAAGTAAAAATAAAAATGTTTTTTAGGGCGCTGCGGCCCGCACGAAATCGTATAGAGCACCCTCAATGAGGCTTGGTTAAAAAAACCGCAGTTGACCTGACCCTACTCATTTTTATTAAAAGTTTCATGATATTATTAAAAAAAATAGTATATTATGCAACGGGTTGCATGTACTATTTTATACCACTGGTAAGTAGGGCGAGTTTTTCAATTTCGTAGCGTGCGTAAAAACGAGAACCTACGCACTAGTGGTTAAAAAAAGAGAAAAAAAAAAAAACAAATAAATATTATTTTCAATGATTAAAAAACTGTCAGTTACCAACGAATCTAGAAATAGTCGGATGTGGACCCATTTTTTGCTTCAAATTTTTGTGGTAAGACTCCAGAAAGTTATTAGTCTGATGTTTGACTCGGTAAGCTGTGAATCCTTCAGGCGTGGTTATTTTCAGCCATTGCTTCTTATAATATTTTATAAAGTTTCCGAAAGCGTTTTTTCCAAAATGCCGTTTCAAGTATTTTTTTACGATTTTTAAACCTTTTTTTATTTCGTAAGATGGTAAATACGATAGCGCCATAATTTTAACGAGTCCCTTGTGCTTTGCAGGCTGTTTTTTTTTGTTCTTTTTAACAGCCACCTTTGTTTGGAGCGCGTACTTGAAGAGGGCCTTAAAAAAATTAATTATTTTGTAGTGAAACATTTATAAAAACATCCCACCTAAACCAAATTATAAAAGATTTCAAGTTAAGAAGGATTGGAATTTTTTTTTTAATCCAAAATAAGAACCCAAAAAATTCCTGTAGATTCCTTGAAGTAAGACAAACAACTTTCCTATTTAACACAACAATGGTTGTCGGACTCGTTTTCGAGAAAAAAAATCAGTTTAGAATTTTTTTTTTAACATGGACTCTTATAGAAAAAAACATTTAAAAATTTGGCAAATCATCAAAATCCACAAGTTTACTACGAGTCAGGTGCCATTTTAAAGATAAAAATTTGAAGATTATTCTAAAATTATAAAAATTTATGATTATCGGACTAATTTACAAGAAAAATAGAAAATTGCGGTACATAACCTTCAAAACATGAAATTTTTCAACGTTTTAAAAAAATTTTTATATTAAATTTTGTTTTAATATGTTTAAAAATGATAAATAATCAGTTACTAATAAATATAATTAAAAAAATACTTTTTTTCTTATTTTCAATTTCATGCACCCGTAAGGGCCCTCGCTAGGTACGACCCCTACGCTGCCAAGCCTCCTTAAGTATACATAAAAAATAAAGCAAAATACCACAGCTTAATAATACTTCGATAATTAAAATTAAAAGCATTAATTAATGCTTTTTATTTTACCAGGAGTCAATCTGGTGCCTCAGGTGCTTACTAGGTCATGTTTAACACAGCCCTGGGAAATATCAGATTAGGATAATCAAAATAAATGTCCCGTGAGATAATCATTGTTCTCTTTAGAGTAAAAAAACGTTTATTTTCAAAATATTATTTAGACAATTTCAAAAATTCCTCACATTTTATCGTTTATAATAACAATAATAAAAAAGTTTATGTAGAAGTTAAACAGTGCACAATAAAATATACACATACTTTGAATAATCTTAAGCCACTCCCCCTGAAAATTAGATTTAATTGAATGTAAACTTAACTCATAACTGATTTGCTCAGACCGATTCACCGAAAAATCAGTGAAAAAATTGGCTGAAAATTAATAACCCCAGCTGAGGAATTGGCTAAGGCTCTTACCAGGAAACTACTATGTCATAAATAGAGTATACGTGTCCTTATTTCATTTTATTTATTTATTTTTTAAGCTTTAACTGTAATTTACGACTCTAATATTTATTTATAGTTTTGAATTTGTTTTTAGTGATTCTCCTATTGTAAGACAATCTATGAAAATGAAACGCAAAAAATAAAACCCAACAGTAAACCGAAAAACAATATACATAAGACATATATTTTTAACAGGTCGAGTTCGAAACTTATCTTTAGTTATGAAATAATAAATATCGTTGGCCCGGACGAAAAAAAACACCTGAGACCAAGAGTCCATGAAAAAAGTACCATTACGTGATTTTCCGGGGAAAAAATAACAAAAAAAAAATTTTACGCGATAAATGTAACGTTGCAATTTTTTCCAAGAAAACTGTCATGATGTATAATTTTTCCGAGAAAACTGTCATGTTAAACTTGCTGCGGGTCGGAAGACAACATTCCCCGAGGAAAGTGTAACCAGTGTGTTTTTATAAAATTACATTCACTCAAGACGGAAATATATCCCGAGGAAAAAGTAATCTGCACAACTTATTCCGGGTAAAGTGTAACGTTGAGATAATTAACGATTGAGGAATTCTTTTTTTATATAAAAAGTAACAACACCTATGTCAACTTGTTTGAAGCAGACTAATGGAGCTTTTCCCTAGGAAATCGTAACGTTGAGAATATTTTCCGGGTAAAGTGTAACGTTTAAGTGATTAATGATTAAAAAAATATTTTTCGAAGTGAGAATCTACAATATCAATGCTGACTTGTTTTAAGCAGGACAGGGTGCTTTTCCCTAGGAAATCGTAACGTTGAGAACTTTTTTCCGAGTAAAATGTAACACTGAGGAAATCATCGAATGTAAAATTATTTTTTAAATAAAAATTTACAATGTCAATGCTAACTTGTTTAAAGCAGGCCAGGGAGCTTTTCCCGAGGAAATCGTAGCGTTAAGAAATTTTTTCCGAGTAAAGTGTAACGTTGAGGAAATCATCGAATGTAAAAATATTTTTTAAATAAAAATTTACAGTATCAATGCTAACTTGTTTAAAGTAGGTCAGGGAGCTTTTCCCAAGCAAATCGTAACGTTGAGAACTTTTTTCCGAGTAAAGTGTACCGTTCAGGAAATCATCGAACATAAAGATATTTTTTAAAGGAAAATTTACAATATCCATGCCAACCTACTTAAACCAGAGAAGGAAGATTTTTCCGAGGAAATCGTAACGTTAGGACTTTTTTCCGAGTGAAATGTAACGTTAAGGTGATTAACGATAAAAATACGGTATTTTATGAAGGAAAAAATTTCAGTACTTTTATACAAGATATAATTGATCTTGTTGCTGGTTTGGTAGAGTTGTCCGAGGGGGCTCTTACAATCTACCCTGGAAAAGATGCTTACGTTATGTTTTTCATCGAAAAAAGTTCCAGTAACTTTTTTTTCACTAGTTTTATTGAAAAATGTTACTGGTTTCTCGGATAAAGTAGTTCAAGGGAGTGAGGTTACATTTTACCTAGAAAAATTTAACTCGTTACTTTTTCTTTGGGAAAAAGCACCCTATTCTATTGTTAATAAGTTTACACAAAACTTTCAATTTTCTACCTGGAAAAATACTATCTCAATCGTTGAACAACTCAACGTTATGCTTTACATGGAAAAAAGTTCTAAAGTTACGATTACCTCGGGAAAAGCTCCCTGGCCTGCTTTAAACAAGTTAGCATTGATATTGTAGATTCTCACATAGAAAAATATTATTTTAATCATTAATTACCTAAACGTTACATTTCACCCGGAAAAAAATCCCAATGTTACTCGGGAAAATGTCCCTTCTCTGATTTAAGTAACTTGGCATGGATATTGTAAATTTTCCTTTAAAAAATATTTTTATAATCGATGATTTCCTCAACCTTACACTTTACTCGGAAAAAAATTCTCAACGTTACGATTTCCTCGGGAAAAGCACCCTGGCCTGCTTAAAACAAGTTAGCATTGATATTGTAGATTCTCACTTAGAAAAATATTTTTTTAATCGTTTATCACCTAAACGTTACACTTTACTCGGAAAAAAGTTCTCAACGTTACGATTTCCTCGGGAAAAGCTCCCTAGCCTGCATTAAAAAAGTTTGCATTGATATTGTAAATTTTTATTTAAAAAATAATTTTACATTCGATGATTTCCTCAAAGTTACGTTTTACCCGGAAAAAAATCCTAATGTTACGATTTCCTCGGGAAAATCTCCCTTCTCTGATTTTAGTAAGTTGGCATGGATATTGTAAATTTTCCTTTAAAAAATATTTTTAAAATCGATGATTTCCTCAACGTTACACTTTACTCGGAAAAAAGTTCTCAAAGTTACGATTTCCTCGGGAAAAGCTCCCTTAGTCTGCTTCAAATAAGTTGGCAATGGTCTTGATACTTTTTACCTGGAAAAACAAAACCTTAATCGTCAATTACCTCAACGTTACACTTTACCCGTAAAAAGTGCACCTGTTACGGAAATTTTCCCTTTTTTTGATCGTTATTGTTATCACGGAAAAAATATACTAATTACTCTTTTCTCGGAAAAATTTGGATCATACAATGGCCGATTATTTTGTTGTTACAGTTATCTCGGAAAATCGTTAACTTGTTACAGTTTTGTTGTAAAAAAAAACTTGTTACGTTTTTCTTGAAAAACTGGTACTGTTACTGTTTTACCGGATTTTTTGGCAGGTGTTTTTTTTTGTTCGGGCCAACGATATCTAAAATTACCTGCAAATGATGAAAATTGCATCCCCCAATCAATATTCCTGGATAGTTCCGTGAATCATCTTTCTTGTAGACAATTTTAGCAGCTTTCCTGCAGGCGATTTCATAATCGGACATCGATTTTCTTGGTAAGAAGTTTGGGAATGATGATTTTATTGTATCAAACATTGCCACGTAATCTTCTGTCTTGGCACGTGACATAAGAGAATAAAAAACTGGCACAGCCTGTTATAATGACAAAAGAATTGTTGAATAAAGAGATTTTCTAAATCAATATCATTTTTAATTAGTTCGACCTATCACATCATTTGTAATAAGGTATCTGTACCTAGTATGGCCCCCCTAAGCGAGAATCGACGTTGTGGCGAATCAAATCAATATTTTTTGACGTGTAAGGTCTCATTTTAAAGGTTAATTCAAGAGCTTTAAAATGAGACCTTACGCGTTTGATTTTGATCAATGAGCTTGAAATGCCAGAGGATTTACCAAAACACGGTTTTTTAAGACACCAAAAATTTGTGTACCTAATATGGCCCCCTTGAAGTTATTTATTAATTGCGATTTGTTCCTATTTTTTAAATCAATAAGGAAATGAGATTTAAAAACCTTCAAAGTTTTTATTATTTTAAAAATTATTTATTTAAAAATAGAGCCTTTTTTAAAATTTTTTTGAAAGCTTTGCAACCAGTAGAAAAATTTCAACTTCAAACTTCTATCCAAGTTAGTTTTTTGAGCTAGAATGTTTTTATAAAGTTATAAAATGAAAAAAAACTTTGAAATAATTAAATTTATTTTACTTAAATAACATTAGGAAAGGTTTTTCTAAAAAGTAAATATGAAACTAAGGACTCTTAATATCGATATTTCTACTAATTCGCGGGGGGCCATATTAGGTACACTGCAGAAAAAAAAGTTATTTAAGAATAAAACCCGTTAGAAAACAAGTTGAACAAAAACTAAAATTGCATTTTTAAGCTGAAACAATAACGAATCGAAGCTACTTATGAAAATTTTGGTCAGGTGCGTCTAAATATTTTGGCAGACCATTTAATCGCAACGTAAAATAATAACGAAGGTATACGAAACGAGTCTTAGCTACAAGGGGTGCGCAAAAATAATTTTAAAATGTTTTAAACAACTCAAAACTTCATAATTCAGTGTTTTTGACTCCTTCCTACCTTGTAGAGATGCCACATATCGAGCATATTCAAAATAACAGGGGGGGCCATATTAGGCACAGGGCCATATTGGGTACACCTACCTTATTTTAAAAATAACAATAATAATTAAAAAAATAAACTCAACAATTTTTAAAAGACAATTAAACTACAGTTTATTAAATTTATTTTTAGATTTTACCGTAAAATAATGTTTATTTGAATGCAATTATTAGCAATTAATATTTTTTTATAATGTCTACAATATTTATTCAATATTAACAAAAGTATAATTATTGTAAATTTATTTTATTATATTACGGCTGAATAAAAAAAAAAAAAAAAAAAAAATTGAATGAAACGTTATTACTACTTACTTTTCCAAATTTTTCCAGCATTATCGTGAAAAATTGTGTCACGCTTTTAAATTTACGAGGGAGTATGTCATATGTTCCGTCACCAAAAAACAGTTTTGAATCTTCGCATTGCTTTACAAATTCCGGATCATATAGTAGCATGTGTACTTTCACTATCCCTTTTACATTTACTTTAATTAATTTATGAATTAATTTTGTTTTTTTTTTTCCAAACTCCGTTTCTACTTCATAACTTAATAAGTCTGGGTTAGATTTAAAGAATTCATCAAGTTCTTCTAAATTATGAGCAGAAATCTGCAGTTGTGGAAATGCTGAACTTTTCCACGTTCTCATTAACCGAGACAAAGAATCATTCAGGGGATCTAGTCTTGCAATCGTTGGAAACCTTTTTTTTTTTCAAATGAAGAGTATAGTAAGGAAATTCGTAAACTTAATCATCTCGTCGCCCCAATTCAAAAACATACTAACTCAGAAATCGCGCGTGAAACGTGCTAACTCTCAGCCGGTCCAGAAACACGCTAACTCAGATTCTATTCAGAAACGTGCTAACTCAGATTCCGTTTAGAAAAGTCCTATCTCAGGCTAAATATATATTTTTTTAAAAGACTTTAACATCGTAAAAGGAATTTAATTTTAAGGGGACCACCAAGTGAGTTTTCAGCCTATGGATAAAATAATCTCATGGAGGTGAAAATTTAGGAAAATACTCTTTAAATTAAAGCATTTTACGTGAAGTTGTCAAAAAAAATTTGAAAATTTTTTTACGCCTTTTAAAATTTTTATTTTTGTCCCTAATTGAAATTTCGTAGAATCCATGAGTGAAGTTGTTCAAATTTATATCTAGAAACTGTAAAAAAAATTTTATTAAAAAATATTAAGATTTGTGGAACAAGAAGCATTTTGAAGTCATGATATTTATAGGAATTACTAGTAATAAAATTTGATTTTATGGTTCTAATCAAAATTTTGAAAAATCCATGCGTGAAGTTATTTGAAATAACAGTAGAAAGTTGTAAAAAAATTTTCATAAAAAAATATTAAAAATTGTAGAACTAGAAAGGTTTTGAAATTTTGCCATTTTTGGAAGTTTTGAGCTTTTATAGCTTGAGTATAGAGTTTAGGAGTATTTTCCACAATTTTCATTCCTCTAAGTCTATTTTATTCCTAGGCTGAAAACTCACTTGGGGGTCCCCTTAAATGAAATTAAATACTCTTGAAACGATTTTAATAATTTTTAGAAAATTCATTGCTAATATCGCGACATTTAAAAGTTTTTTTATTTTTATACATTTTAACCCTTAAAGTACACACGGGGTGTAAAATACCCCACATAACTGTCAGTGTGGCAGTTCTGGATTTGGGTGTGTACTTTAAGGGTTAAGCTTCAAAAGCTTAAAATTTCGTTAAACAAGGGAGGTACATTTGAATTCGTCAACCCAGTTGGGGGCACTCAATTAAGAAAAATTTTTCACGTGAGATTTCTGAGTTAGCATTTTTCTGAATTGGGTCGACGATTTTATAAAAAAAAAAATAGTTATTATAATTTAAAATTAGTGAGAAAAGAGGTTTCTATCATATGAATATTTGTTAAAAATTTGTGCAGTTGATTTTGTTCAATAAACGTCATTAATTTTTTATATAGTAACATTTTATTATAAACACGATGAAAGGTTTAAAGTGCAATTTGAATTCGGCGCCGAAAACCAGTTTAAAAAATTTCCAAAACATACATATTTCATTTAATCGCTAATTGCATTCTCTAGCATTTGTTTTAGTATATTTTAAGCCCAAATTAATTTGAAAATTTTTAATTATTCTCTGAAATATTCAATCTTTAAAATTTTTTCAATGTTGATAATAGAGTTTTTTCCGCATATCTCATTGAAAAAATTTGAAATATATAATTTTCTAACTTATAACGTATAAATCTCACCAAATTTTGATAAAATTATTGATAAAATTATCATTAATTGTTTTTGATAAAATAATCACTAATTAAACGCACGTGTCCCACCGGTCACGCTAGTCTTCGATTTTTTTTCTTAAAATTCATTATTATTTTTGAAAAGGCGATGATTGTACTTTCAAGTTAAGGATTAAGGCTTTAACATGTTTTTTTTTTTTTTTTTAATTCTTAGCTCTTAACAAAAGTAGATTATTTTTCACTGTTGAAAGCAAAAAAAAAAAAAAAAGTTCTATTTCGTGTCCCACCGGTCAAATAAGTCACGGGTGATAATTAATTAACGCGTTAGCAACTTTTTAATTATCAAAAAAAAAAAACATCAGTCTTACTTCTCAGCAGCTTGATCCCAACATGCCCTGGGCTTAGCATCTGGACTTTTGGTGATCAAGTCTCTTAACATTTCTCTGAATTCAATTTTACCCTTATAAATTTCAGGCGAGTCTTTGCAGGTGTGGCCTTTTGTAAGTTTCCACTCACCAGTAGATTTCAATCTATGAACAACAGCATGGCAATTTGTGTCATCTACGCTTTTAAGACAACACTTTAGATACCTATAATGTACGACTAAGCTCTTGAAATTGGTAAAATATACATGCGTTCACTATACTAGGACTGAATTGAATTGAATTGAATTGAATGAGTTTATTAATTGTACATTATGTTGTACAAAAACAATACTGACATAGAATAAAATTCACTCGAATTTTGAGCAGTTTTTTTATTCATTTAATTTTTTAATTTTTTTATGTCAGTTATTTTTTATCAAAAAAATTTACTCTATACTTGGGCCAAAGTATCATTGAATTGATTAAAACGTAATTTTTTGAGATAACAAAAATTAGTGTTCCTAATATGGTCACCTCCTTGGCTTTCAATTAAATTTTGATATATTGGTACATTTTAGGCCCTGAAATAATTTTTACTGGAATTCAATAAAATAGACTGAAATTTTTCGACTATATATGTTCTAATGAGTTGTATCAACTAAATAAAATTTTTTTTTCATATATTTTTAAAATTAACTTTATGGAATAAATTTTGTCAAACACGGCAATAAATGTGTTCCCAAGCTTTGTTCTTAAATTTATTGTTCTTGAGTTATTTTGATCAATTAGTTTCAACACACCGAATATACAGTTCAAATTAAAGAGGGTGGCCATATTAGATACACTTGGGTTGCTGTAAAGTAAAAATTTGTCTTATAATGTAATATTCATTAGAAAATGCATTGGCTTGAAAATAAAAACGTGTTTGAAAACTGAAAAGTGGAAGGATACAGAATCAAGCCTATTATTTTTATTGGCAAATCATTAAATGTACTGATTTTCACCAATAAAAATAAGAGCAGAGGTTTAAAAGTTTTTTTTTGCTATGGGGCGAATGCAACAATTATTTTTAAATATTTTTATACTTACTGAACGTTACGGTCATTTTTTTTTTGACCACAGCAGGCAAATGGGTAGTTATCGAAATAATAATCTGCATTTTTTCTTCCTTTACCATGGGGTTTGTTTTTTTTTGTTGAATCAGCTTCTGTAGACTTTGTAGGTGATGGTTTTTGTATAATTTTTACTTTTTGTTTGTCTTTACTAACTACTGTCTTGTAAGTGAGTATTGATGTTTGTGTAGGTGCACGAGTTTCTGTTAAATTTGCAGTTGTGGCAATAGGCACATCAGCCACCTTAACTCCATTGGCAAGTAGTGCAGTCGCTGATGCGACTGCAGCTGTGATAATACTTTGCAGGTTATGCAGTGAACTTGATTCAGATGAATCAGAAGCAGGATTATTTTTTGATGCAGCTAATGCTGCTGCCACGGCTGCTCCTATTGCCTCTGCAGGAACATTCTCCATGTTTAAAAAAAAAAAAAAAATTCAAAGAAAACTAATTTTTTGTATTTTATATTTATTTTAAGACACTGGATAAACTGTTTACGTTGTACAATACTATATGTATATGTAATGCATTTTGTTTTTAATATGGCTCCAAGGTTTCGAACGATTTACGCTTCGTAAAAGAATATTTTATGTATTACACTTAAAATTTTTTTAAATTTATAAAAATTTAATCATTTTAAGTTTTTTAATTTTCATTTTACTCTCGATTTTACTGAATTATTATAACCAACATCTTTAGTAGTAAAAAATTTTATGATACTTTTTTATGTTTTAATTTTTTGTTATTCTTCTTTACCATAAATGACCGTAACATTTAAAATATCAACAAATAATTTTTAGGCACGATCGACCCCATGTAACCCACCGAAGATAGTGTATTTAGGTCACAGAACATATTTTGATCATATTTTGAAGTCTATCTGAGCAATATATTGTTAAGAATATTAATTTTTTCATGCTCACGTATTCTAACGAGCAAAACAAAACAGTGAAAAAACAATGCTTACTGCTCAAGATTTCTTACGATTTAATGGATAAAACGTTTTGAACGGAAAAATGATCATTTTATTGTCTTTTTACAATCTCATTTTACTCAATTTTAGCTGTTTAAAATTGTGCACAGAGTTTCAGAGGGCAAGAACAAACAGGAAAATATTCATTTTGGTATCATACAGTTTCAGTCCAATAATAAAAAAAAAGATTCCCGAGCTCGAGTGTCGGTCGGACGCGCCTTTTATGTATGTTTATGTTTTCCATGCAGCGATAGCGGAGCATGACATTGCAAATACGTTATTATGACTAATAATTTAAATTAGTAGTTCAAAGCATTTGCTACCTAATTTAAAAATTGATTTAAATCTGTAAATCTGAATTATAGACTTTAAAAAATGTTTTTGAAATCTCTAGCCTCAACTTATGATTCATTTATTTATTAAAATTTTTTTTTATAAGTTTATTTCTTTTTTAAGGTGGAAAAAATCTATTCAATGAAATTATTATCTTTAAAAGTATCAAGTATTTAAATATGACTTCACTTTGTAAAACAATTAAAGGAATAACCATATCAACTTATTTTCTATTTTTTAAATCTAAAATAATTGTTCAAAGTTTCTTAAATATTAGCCTTCAACATAATTAACGAAAACATATCTTATGTAACAACGATATCATATTGAATTTTTTTTATTGAAGGTTTTAATTTTTACTAAGAATGTAATCACTTACCTTTGAATTATGTAGACTAGTTTGATTTAATCAACATAAATGATTGTAATGAATCGAAAATTTCTTGTATATAGTTCAATAATTTTAAGTGAAATGCAAGTTAAATTAAATAAAACATGTGAACCGTTCTTTCTTTAATTTCCGAAAACTTATCATTATAAATAAGTCATAAATCTATCAAGCATATGCGCCAATTATAATCAACACTGAGGACAGGGAGGTACTTTGAGTAAACAAATATTTCATCACTCAAAAAAATATATTTTAGTAAATATCTTGTGCTTTAATCTTTTATTTGAAACTTTAAGAGGGATCTCCAAGTATATTTTCCAGAATAAAATACAATAAAACTAAGAATAAATTTGGAGTTGATAATGTAAATATTTATATATCAGTATTGGCTCAGTGACTAGCGTGCCAGTCTCGGAAACAACACTGCTTCAAGGGTCGTGGCCCGTGGGTTCGATTCACGGTGAAATTGATTTATTTTTTCGAGTTTTTTCTACAGTAAATTAGTAAAAGTACTTCGACCGATGGGGAGTGGGGCTATGGAAGTTGCGCTTCATGAGGAGACCCTTTACCGGGGAAGTAAGAATACAGACGAAAAGGAAAGTTTCTTGGCATAAACTCCCCACACACAGCTGGTGGAGATACCACCACTACCAGTCGAATAAGTTGTAGTGGTACATAAGATAAAATTATTTACAAATATACAAAATTTTACTTTTTTGACCAAAAAATATTGCTTCTAAAGTGTATTTTCTAAGTAATAATTGTTAATGTGGATCGCCAAAACATAGTATTTTACACACTGGACCCTTTGACTTCTGTTCGGGCAACAATTTATATTTACTAGGAATAGCTAATGCTTATCCAATCATGTGTGCAGTGTTTTTTTCATTGTAAAGGCTCCAAAAATGAAACTTCCTCCCGCTAAGTGGCTATACTTAGGACGGAGTTACATTTTCCTTTGGCAGGGCTGACTAATACTTTTTCAGCGCTACTTAAAGATTTAAATCTCATTTTTTGATTCACTTGTCTGATATAAATCAATCACTACAGTATGCTAAAAAATTTGACAAAACGCAGTTTTTTCAGATATAAACAAGTTATGCTCATTATTTTCATAATAGCCCCCCCCCCCCTCTCCAAAGTTGTAATGCTTATTATTGGTACTTATATTCTTTTTTACGAATATAAGAAATTTTAAGTAAATTTTTAACTAAAAAAAAAAAAAATTCCACGTGATTACAACGAGGTACTTTGGCAGATGGTCTGGTAATGCCTCAGTACCACGTTGTTACCGTCTAATGTACCACGTTGTTACACTGTAATGTATGCGAAGTTTTTACTAAAAATTTACTTGAAATTTCCTAAATTCAAACAAGATTTATTTAAACCATCATTATCATATCGTCAACTCAATCTCAGGTCGATCTTAACTAATACTATACGCTATCGAATCGGCAGTACGATATGTAACGTTTCATGAAACCGATCAAACGTTTTACTTGAAATTTCGTTTCTCATGTTCAAAAGGTATGTTGCATTGAACTCTAATAATATGATTATAATTTTTCTGAGAAGTCTTAATTAACATGTTCAAAAACTTCAAAAAGTAAATATTTAGTCTTTAATTAGATGATGACATCATGAATTCCGAAATAGTTACTTGATAATTTTCAATTAATTACCGTGTACTCATTGTTTGTATGTGTTATTAAAAAAGAACTTCAAATAGGTAAATATCCAATTATTACATTTAACCAAATCTGAATTGAAGAAAAAAATCTCCTGACGTTCAAACGTATTGTTGTGAACTTAAAAATTTTTTTTTTTTAAATGAGGAAAAAGATTTCTCTACGAAGCTAGAATAATAGTGAATAAGGTAAATAATTGCACAACGGCCGTTATGATAAGGTATTTTATTGCAAAGTATAGTCCAGATTTATCTTATTTAATTTTTTCTAAGAAGTCTTAGTCAATGCGTACGTAATCTTCAAGAAATATAGTCTTTAATTATGTGCTGATATTAGAAACTTCAAAATATTGACTTGATAATTTTCAATTTATTAACGTGCACCTATTGTTTGCGCGCATAAATCAAACAAAAATTTTTTACATAAAAAAAAAAAAAAAAAAAAAAAAAATTACTTCTCGATGCTGGTTACATACTTATATTATTAATTTTAGACCGAAATCTTATCTCTTCTAAATTCACAATTCACCCAAACATTGAAAAAAAAAAAAAAATCCCTACAGTAATAATGAAATTTCTTTACCGACACGAATCATGATTTTTATTTCGCAGGTTAGATCGTTTTACTACTTTGACACTTTTTTTTTAAATTTTACCTCTATGTACACCCCTCAAATTTCGGCAGCAACCAACAACCAATCAGCGGCCGACCCGGTCAAACTCCTAACCCGGTCTTTTTCCTATACTCCTCTATCGGGCTATCTCTCTCTATTTTCAAGGCCACTCTCTGCTGCTACTCGACCAACGCTCACACCTTTTAATGTAAATAAGAAAACTCTCATAATTTAAGTTCAAATCAATATGGGTGTTTACATTTACTTATGACGTGACTGTTACGCTCGGGCCTCTCTCTCTCTTGAAGACAACGCTCGTGAATAGACGGTTTCACTCGCCATTTTGTGAAACTTCTCGGGTTTCTCTTGGTTCTTTCTCGTGACTCTTTCTCATCATCCTCAACGTAGTCATCTCATCAGTACAGTCAACTCGACGAATCAGCTACTTGGTGTTGGCTCAACTCGGGAGACATGTGATCTTCAATTAACTCAAACGGCTCGGCTCAATTCAATTCTTGGGTTAATTGCTCAGCAAGGAGAGCTTTCACGGCGTGGCATCTTCAGGTATTTCTCTCAGAACCGGTAACAATAATTTACCGGTGCTTTTACATTGTCCTTCTCACAGCCAGAAAATCAATAAAATTACTGTGCATTCTCTTGCTCTCTCTCTCTTTTCTTTGTGCTGTCTTACACGCAGCCATTTTCTTTTCTACTCTTTCCACGGCCATTCTCTGTTGCTTTGTTTAACTCAACTGTACTCAAGCAAAACTCGTATTTATGGTTTGAATTAATATAATCAAATTCGTCAAGAGTTTTGACTAGGCGATTTCTCAAATTAGTTAAGTTTCTTTACACGGAAATTAATGCTGGCAATTCTCAATTCAACATATTCTCATATCTCAGTTTCTCTCTTTAATCAGTTATTATTCTCTCTCTCAAGCTCATTTTCCGCTCATTTGCATTAATTCATTAAATTCAACTTAACCTTCTGGATAGTTCTCTTAAGTATACTACACTGATTTATTTTATCTCATTTTACATTTCAACTGGGCCTGGCTCAATAGTGATTCTCCATAATTTATAATTAAATTATTTTATACTTTGATGATTTGTCTTATTCTATTTTATAGTAATGAGCTCATGTTATCAACATCAAACTTATTAATCTGTCAATACACATTAACTACTTAAATTTCATACTTGTTGATTAATTATTAAGAGATTTAATAAAAGTTATTAAACTTGAACCTTTTTTTGTAAATAATAATATATTCTTAGAGAATAAAATTCAAATAAACTTAATTAATGGTCTACTCAATTTATTTGACAACCCTCCCCTACCAGCTTTTAATCCGGCAAATAAAAATAAAATTAATGAAGCAGTAAATCCGCAACAGTGTCTTTCTTCAAATTAATAATTTCTGGCCATTTCGAATGAGCATCTACTATAGCTAAAAACATATTCCCGTGAAAAGGTCCTAAAAAATATATATGGGTCAAAATAATACTCTTTTAAAAAACCGCCCGCACGAGGTTCACCGATTTTATTGCAATTTTTTTTGGCAAAAGTACTATTTAATAGAAGACTTTTGCCACAAACTAGAGGTCTCTATCTTATTTCTGCTTGGTGCTAGATTCTTTCAAAGATTGAAAAATGGCCTATTTTTAAGCTGTTTTAAGCAATTTTAAGGTATTTTTCGAAAAATTCTAACTTTTGATCAAAATGAGATAGAAACCTTTAGTTTGCGGCAAAATTTTTTTCAAAATAAGTTCTTTTTTGTAAAAATATTTTGATAACATAGTTTGGTTATTTTTATAAGAATACAGTCCTACACAGATATTGCTATTTTTGCTCATTTGCAGGTATCTTCAAACGACCGTAGCTTTTTCTAGGCTAAATTTTTGTTCATATTAAAAAATTGTTAAATTTTTTTTATGAAAAAACAAAAATTTTGGGACCAACCGGAACCCTGTACGATCTTCCGCTTCCAAGATACAGCTGTTTAAAGTTGTCAAAAAACACAAAAAACGCGTTTTTTACGATTTTTACACGCATTTTTGAACGGTTTCGACCTTTTTTTTCTCTCAAAAATATGTGGAATCTTCTCTTCATATGTTTCCAAACAAGCTCCCCTAGTAATTGTAGTGCGGATTTGGGGTTTTAGTTGATTCCAAAGCATACACTTTTGACACATTTTATGTGCTAAACTAGTGTTTTTTTAACAATAATCACGCTACATTTAACTTTTTCGTTCATTATAGATGTTTTGAAATTATTTTTTGACTAAAAACTATTCAAATTCCAGCCAAAATTAGGTCACCTGCTATGAAAAAATTGATACTCAACGAAATATTGATCTCAATATCAAAATGATATACTACATTTATTCAGTTCTTTAGTTTTTTGATTCGTTAAAAATCTATGTTCAAATATTGTAAATAATATACCACTTGTTTATTTATTTTTTTCTATTTTTGAAATCACAAATGATTGATCATAGTTTATCAATTATTCTGATAAAACAATCATGGATTACTATTGCTTACTCTGAAAAAAATGAGTCCAAATTAAAAATGTTATTTTTTGAATGCTATGAAGCATGCAACAATCTACCACAATTATTTATTTTCTAATTAATAAAGTGAGTAACGAAATTTAAATTTTTAATAGACAAATAAGCGGACAAGCTTACAACCCCATAACCCTAGGCCTAGTGAATAACAAATAATTAACTTTTGTAATAAACAAATAAGCCGATAAGCTACAACTCCAAAACTCTGGGCGTACTTAGTAAAAATAATTAATTTTTTTTAATAAACAAATAAGCCGATAAGCTACAACACCATAACCCAATAACCCAATAACCTTGGGCATGGCTGAAAAAAATGTTAATATTTTTAATAAACAAATAAGGCGATGAGCTACAACCTCATAACCTTGGGCATGGCTAAAAATAATGTTAATATTTTTAATAAACAAATAAGCCGATTACCTACAACCACATAACATTGGGCATGGCTCAAAAATTTTTTTTATCTATGTCCAAGGTTATGGGGTGGTAAACTTGTTTGCTTAGTTGTTAATTTAAATATTCACATATTTTATATTCGCTTCGCCCAATGTTATGGGGTTGTAGCTCATCGGCTCATTTGTTTATTAAAAAAATTAATTATTTTTCATTCACTACGCCCAATGTTATTGGGTTGTCGCTCATCGGCTTATTTGTTGTTTAAAAAAATTAAAATTTTTTTTAGCAATACCCCGGGTTATGGGGTTGTAGCTTCTCGGCTTATTTGTTTATTAAAAAAATTAATTATTTTTTCTAAGTACGCCCAGTGTTTTGGAGTGTAGCTCATCGGCTTATTTGTTTAGTAAAAAAATTAATTTTTTTTTCATTTGCTACGCCCACCGTTATAGGGTTGTAGCTCATCGCCTTATTTGTTTATTAAAAATATTAACATTTTTTTTAGCCATGCCCAAGGTTATGGTGTTGTAGCTTATCGGCTTATTTGTTTATTAAAAATATTAACATTTTTTTCAGCCATGCCCAAGGTTATGGTGTTGTAGCTTATCGGCTTATTTGTTTATTAAAAAAAATTAATTATTTTTACTAACTACGCCCAGAGTTTTGGAGTTGAAGCTTATCGGCTTATTTGTTTATTACAAAAGTTAATTTGTTATTCACTACGCCTAGGGTTATGGGGTCGTAGGCTTGTCCGCATATTTGGCTATTAAAAATTTAAATTTCGTTACTCACTTTATTAATTAAAAAAAAAAAAAAAAAAAATTCAAATCAGGCATGCCTGAAGATTTCAAATTTGGCGCGTCCAGCTGGTTCACACTTTTGAGAGGCCTTTAAGGCGACGCTCTTGCTCCAAGAATCAAAGATCAAGTTTCGATTCGATATATCGACTCGACTTTCTAATCGAATCTCTCATTTTCTTTTTCATAAGTGGATATAATTATAAGTAGAATGTAGATTGGTAGATTGTTGCATGCTTCATAGCATTCAAAAAATAACATTTTTAATTTGGACTCATTTTTTTCAGAGTAAGCAATAGTAATCCATGATTGTTTTATCAGAATAATTGATAAACTATGATCAATTATTTGTGATTTCAAAAATAGAAAAAAATAAATAAACAAGTGGTATATTATTTACAATATTTGAACATAGATTTTTAACGAATCAAAAAACTAAAGAACTGAATAAAAGTAGTATATCATTTTGATATTGAGATCAATATTTCGTTGAGTATCAATTTTTTCATAGCAGGTGACCTAATTTTGGCTGGAATTTGAATAGTTTTTAGTCAAAAAATAATTTCAAAACATCTATAATGAACGAAAAAGTTAAATGTAGCGTGATTATTGTTAAAAAAACACTAGTTTAGCACATAAAATGTGTCAAAAGTGTATGCTTTGGAATCAACTAAAACCCCAAATCCGCACTACAATTACTAGGGGAGCTTGTTTGGAAACATATGAAGAGAAGATTCCACATATTTTTGAGAGAAAAAAAAGGTCGAAACCGTTCAAAAATGCGTGTAAAAATCGTAAAAAACGCGTTTTTTGTGTTTTTTGACAACTTTAAACAGCTGTATCTTGGAAGCGGAAGATCGTACAGGGTTCCGGTTGGTCCCAAAATTTTTGTTTTTTCATAAAAAAAATTTAACAATTTTTTAATATGCACAAAAATTTAGCCTAGAAAAAGCTACGGTCGTTTGAAGATACCTGCAAATGAGCAAAAATAGCAATATCTGTGTAGGACTGTATTCTTATAAAAATAACCAAACTATGTTATCAAAATATTTTTACAAAAAAGAACTTATTTTGAAAAAATTTTGCCGCAAACTAAAGGTTTCTATCTCATTTTGATCAAAAGTTAGAATTTTTCGAAAAATACCTTAAAATTGCTTAAAACAGCTTAAAAATAGGCCATTTTTCAATCTTTGAAAGAATCTAGCACCAAGCAGAAATAAGATAGAGACCTCTAGTTTGTGGCAAAAGTCTTCTATTAAATAGTACTTTTGCCAAAAAAATTGCAATAAAATCGGTGAACCTCGTGCGGGCGGTTTTTTAAAAAAGTATTATTTTGACCCATATGTATTCGTGTCCAAGGTGTACTTGGCCATTGCCACGGTGAAAGCTGTACTTTTCTCGGATCCGGTCGCGCTTCTTAGCAGATTTTACATGTATTAGCTAATGCTTCTATATCTGAATCTATTCCCGGCCACCAAAAGTAGTTTCGGACTACTTGTTTCATTTTAACTATACCCAAGTGAGATATATGTAAGTCGCGTAGCATTTGTGCTCTGAGTGTTTCAGGTATCACTAATCTATGACCCCATGTGATAAAATTTTCTTCTATATCTAATTCGTTGCGTTTCGCGTGAAATGCTCTTTCTGTTTCCGTTAATTTATTGATTTTCGGCCAATCGTTTTTTATAAATGCAATTATTTGTTTAAGCTTTAAGTCTTTTGACGTTTCCTTGGCTACTTGTTTAAAATCTATTATATACCAACCGTTTTGAATACAATTTAAATTACTGTACTCTGAAGGAAATACAGGTGTTTTGTCGTCTATCGGGAGACATGATAACGCGTCGCAATTCCCGTTTGCTTTTGACTTTACAACTTCGATTGTGTACGTGTACCCTGACAAAAAATACGCCCATCTTTGTAATCTACTATGTAACATTGTTGATATATTTTTATTACCGAAAATAAACTTTAACGGTTCGTGATCTGTTTTCAAAATAATATGATTACCAATAATGTACTGGTAAAATTTTTTGAAACCGAAAATAATTGCTCCTGCTTCTTTGTCAATTATAGCACGATGTCTTTCGCTTTTCGGAATTACTTTTGAAGCAAAGGCTATTGGCCTTTTCGTACCGTCGTCGTACCTGGGAGATAAAATTGCTGACATGCCTACGTCACTCGCGTCACATGCTAAAACAAGCTGTATGTCTGGATCAAATAATACTAACACATTTTCGGACGTTATTTGACTTTTTATCCAGTTGAATTCTTTTTTGCACCGATCTGACCATACCCATTTTTTCTCTTAAAGTAACGCGTACAGTGGGCAAACGTGTTCTGCCCTGTCTTTCAAGAATTTTTCGTAAAAATTTACTAAGCCTAAAAAAGCTTCTAATTCTTTATGATTTTTTGGCGATTGTGCTTCTTTAATTGATTTTATCTTAGAAGGACTTGGGTTTAATCCGTTCTCGTTTATAACAAACCCTAAAATTTCAATGCTTTCTTTAAAAAAATCACATTTATCTAAATTTACGCGTACACCTGCTTTATCTAGTCTCGCAAAAATCTCTGTTAAAATTTCAATATGTTCTTGGTCCGTTTGACCCGTAATATAAATATTACCAATGTGAATTTCCGTATGTCTTATACCTTTTAAAATTTCTTCGAGAATGTCTTGACATTCTCCCGGACTTGATGCTATACCTTCGCCTAGCTTTGTGTTTCGATATAATCCTTCATGTGTAATAATTGTTAACGCGTTTTTAGATTCGTCACCTAATTCGAAATCCATAAACGCGTGTTTTAAGTCTATTTGCGACCATTTATTTCCGACTCTTAACGTGTTAAAAATTTTTTCTTTCAGAGGTATTGGATGCCTTTTAATTACTTATTGCGGGTTGACTATTAGTTTAAAATTACCACAAATACGCACTTCTCCGTTTTTCTTTAATACCGGAATAATGGGTGTTGCCCATTCACTCCATTCTACTGGCTCTAAGTTTCCCAAACTTATCAATCTTTGTATCTCGCTCGAAATTTCGGCATCAGCGCGAATGGCGCGTGATGTGGTTTCAATTGTATTGGTCTTACATTCTCCTTAAAGACCAAATGCACTTTTTTTCCCTTATATCACCCTTGCGTGTTAGAGAATAATACCGGAAATTTTTTTAACATGTTATGTTTTATAGTTTCGCTCTCTATTTTTAAAACATTACTTTCACGTTCATTTTTCATTAATTTTAACGGCCATAAATTAAAAGCTTTCAGCCATTGCCGACCTAACAATAAAGGTCCTGAGCCCGCTATAGTGTACAAATCTCAGTTTTTCTCGCTTTCTAAGAAATTTACTTTTACTTTTAAAATTCCGATGGGATTCAGTGGTAATCCTCCGTAACACGTTAATGTAAGATCACTTTTGCTTAATTTTTCGTTCGGAAAATATTTATTCTTATCTTCTTCCGACATAACTGTTACATATGACCCAGTGTCAATTTCCATTTCAAATTGAATATTATTTATTATTACCTCTACAAATTGAGGTTTTGCGTCTATCTTACTAATTTTCACTTTGTTTTCTTAAATAGAATAAAATTCATCGGAATGCTCGAACTCATCGTTTGATTCGCGCTCTTCTGGCTGCACATGATTGCACTGCCTGCTACTGTTACTTCTCGCGTTACCGTCAGCATTTTTAAAAATTATATTTTTTCCGTGTTTTTTAATGTATACTTTTTCTAAATGACCTACTTTTTTGCAAAAGTTACAATTATAATTTATGAATTTACAATCTTTCGCTGAATGATTATTCAAGCTACACCGGTAACAATTGTATTTAAAATCACGCGAATTACTTGCGCTATACTTATTATTTACGTTACCGCTCTTGTAGTTGCCGTTGTTGCTGTTGCCGCTGTAGTTGCTGCTGCTGCTGTTGCCCTTGTTGTAGCCGCCGTTGTGTGGTACTCCGCCCTTCCTCTGGAATCTTTGTGAGCTGCTTACGTGTTGAATTTGTTCGAAGTTTGTTTTCTTTTCTGTTGAAGCTGCATTTTTCACTGCTGTTTCTCGAGTGGTAGCGATTTCTATTGCTTTTTCCAATGTTAATTTGCTTTCACTGAATAAAGCAATTTTCGTGTTGTAGTCTCAAACTCCGCATACTATTTGATTACATAAAGCCTCGTCCAAGTCTTTAAAATTGCAGTTCATAGCTAATTCTCTTAACCTAGCTACAAACTCGTTGATTGAATCACTTACATTTTGCTTTGTTTGCGCAAAAATGCATCGTTCCATCGCTGTGTTCTTTTTTGGTGTAAGGTGGTCACCTACTAGCTTTGTGATCTCGTCAAACTTATTGTCTTTTGGTTTGCTTGGAGCACAAAAGTCGCGTATCAATTTGTATGTTTCTGCCCCGCACTTTGTAATTAATGTAGCTACTTTTATGTTGTCATCGTTAATTTTATTTGCAATACAAAAAAATTCGATACGTTCAATGTATTCTTCCCAGCTGTCTTTATTCTTGTGGAATTCGAAGTCAGCCATTTCGAGATCTAATATAATTTCTTCACTTTCTGCCGAGTTTGCTGGTTCAGTCTGCGCAATTTTTTCTTTATTTCCTATACTTGAATTTATTATCGTTGCGTTTAAGTCACTTTCTTGTTCTTCTTCTTCTTCTATCGAACCTTTGTTTTTCTCAATGCGTTCATTTGCTGCTAACGTTTGATAATTTTTTAATATTATTTTGCATACCCTTCTAAGTTCTTCAACACTTAATAAATTCAGTAATTGTCGATCTTTTACCTTCACCTTAAGCCATATATTGACTGTTGTTTGGTTAAAATACTTCCACTCAGCTAATAAATTTACTAAATTTGTTTTATCGATGTTTTTTGTTTCGATTTTAAATTCTTTCACAACTTTTTTAAGATCTTCCCATGATACGGTCTTAAGTATTATCTTGATATCGAATTTATCAAGATAATGTACAAGGTCGCCTTTGCTTAATGAATGTACCTACGTAGCTGTTTTTTCTTCTATTAGCTTTTTTATGTTTTCAGAAATTTCACTTTTCTCACACATTAAGTTTTATGCGCTTGTCGCGTTTTGTGAATTTTGTAATGTAACCAATTTATTTGTTAATCACTTTAGCGCTCGTCACGCCCCTTTTTGTGTACACTTTTTCACTGTAAATGAACTTTTATCCTCGTTGGATTTTTTGCTTTTATCCTCGTCGGATTTTCGTAGTTTTTATCCTCGTCGCCAATTGTGATGGTTTGAGGGAGGAGTATATTGAATAAGCTTTTAGTATAAGATTAAGTATATATGTTTATTTCACTGACGTTACACTGTGACTAAATTTTACCAATTTTTTTAGTTTCACCTTATACCTAGTTATTAAATAGTTTGAAAAATAAAAAATTAATAGTTATTAAAATATCATTTTTTTTTTAAAGCCTGGAGATAAATAAAATTAAAAAAAAAAAAAAAACATTTAAAAATGTAAGATACCAACGGCAACTTAGGTTTTTACTGCTATAGTTGCTATAACAGAATTATCAAAATAAAAAATTTTTTTTATACCTGATGTTTAAAAATCAGTAAAAAAAGTTTACAATAAAATCAATTCATTTTAATTGTCCTTCAATATCGATAAAATCATTCATCTCAATGGAGTCATAAGTTGTTTGTTCTACTCAGGTATCAATTGGTAAATTTTACCATTTTTATTTTTTTTTTAGTTTCACCTTATACCTAGCGAAAGAAATGAAATCTTTAAAAAGAAAGACCTTTAAAAAGGTAAGAATTTACGGCGAGTGGTTTTTTTTGGACAGAACTAAAACAAAAGTATATATGTTGTTACTTTCAGATCTATGTTAATATTAATCAATCTATCCCGAAAGATACGAACAGATGAATAAAATAAAAAAATAAAATAAAAAACCATCTTTCAGTAGAGTTACAGTGAATTCTGTTCATTTTTTTAAACTTTAATTATAAATTAATTCGAGTATCTACTCTGATTTTGATATTATGTTTTCGGGGATACGAACAGATGAATGAAATGAAATCAAAAATCATTTTCCGGACGAGTTTTTAATAAATTTTTTTCAGTTTTATTTCTTCAATTAATTTTTACTCAAATTATTTAAAATTCCTACTCTGATTCTGCTGATATTTTTTTGGAATATGAATAGATGAAGGAGATGAAATCAAAGAATCATCTTCCAGACGAGTTTTAAGTAAATTTTTATTTTCTTTTTTACGCATCTTTTTTCTTTTTTTTTTTTTAAACTTGAATTCAATTTTTTTTTAGTAAAAGTTTACTATCAATTGATTCAATTTAGGTGTCGTTCAATATCGTTAAAATCATTCGAACTCGACGGAGCCGCAGATTAACGATTAACAGTCGACCAAAGATATTCATGCATCACCGAAAAGCAGAAACTGTATTAGGGTAACTAAAAATAAAAAGACTTAAAAATCTAAGAGCTTTTTTTTTTAATTGATTCTTTGAAAAGTAATATTATTCTAATTAATAAATCTGCGGCTCCGTCGAGTCCGAATGATTTTAACGATATTGAACGACACCTAAATTGAATAAATTGACAGTAAACTTTTACTAAAAAATAATTGAATTCAAGTTTAAAAAAAAAAAAAGAAAAAAGATGCGTAAAAAAGAAAAGAAAAATTTACTTAAAACTCGTCCGGAAGATGATTCTTTGATTTCATCTCCTTCATCTATTCATATTCCAAATAAATATCAGCAGAATCAGAGTAGGAATTTTAAATAATTTGAGTAAAAATTAATTAAAGAAATAAAACTGAAAAAAATTTATTAAAAACTCGTCCGGAAAATGATTTTTGATTTCATTTCATTCATCTGTTCGTATCCCCGAAAACATAATATCAAAATCAGAGTAGATACTCGAATTAATTTATAATTAAAGTTTAAAAAAATGAACAGAATTCACTGTAACTCTACTGAAAGATGGTTTTTTATTTTATTTTTTTATTTTATTCATCTGTTCGTATCTTTCGGGATAAATTGATTAATATTAACATAGATCTGAAAGTAACAACATATATACTTTTGTTTTATCTTATTAACTTTATTATTTTATTTTTTACTTTATTTTTTATACTCTTATATTATTAATTATTTATTAAAAATGCCATATGAGCTGTATAGTGAATCGATATCAAGGCCCCATTGGATGGAATTATTAAAGGATTTCTTCATTTTTTGACATTAGAAAACGATTCCCAAAGTTTCGTTAGGATCGGTGACCTGCAGGGTATAGCCTATCCTTGTTAGTATGATCAGAATTATTTAAAAAAATTTTTAAGCAATAACAGCTGAAAATTTTTAAAAATGCCGAAATTTCAAAACCTTTTAAGCTTTTACAGTGGTATTTTTTTTTTTTTTTATGAAATTTTTCTTACAATTATTTAGAATTTTACTAACAGAAATAAAAATTACCCAGTTTGTGGAAAAAATCTTCTGTTTACTCATACTTTCTTATACTTTCCCTTAAATATTTGTTGCTGATTCAATAATGTCTTCATCTATTTCTGAATCAAATTGTGCATTTCATTAAATGGCCTTAAAAGTTATCTAGTTCTCAGAAAAATCTAGCACTGATTAGAAACGAGATAGAGACTCATAGAATTTAGTAGAATTATTTACTTTGTCATTGAAAATTTTGCTTTATGATCTACTAACCATTGCATAACAAGAAAATTTCAAAACTTGTTCGCATTATTCTTAGGTAATGAATAAAATATGATTCAAAAAGGTTGTAAAGTAGATGTAAGTAATTCAAAATTTTCCAGTTTGATAAAAACAAAATTTAAAATAAATTTGTTACAGAGATCCTCTTTTTATGTTTGACATTGGTCAACCTATTGGAGATGTACAATGGGCGCCCTACAGCTCGACGGTCTTAGCGTGTGTATCAAACGATGGGAAAGTTACTGTTTTTGATCTCAATGTTAATAAATACAGACCAATCTGTAGTCAGCAGGTTGTTAACAGGAAACGGAACAAGCTCACTAGACTAGCATTTAATAACACCTTGCCATTTATCATTGTTGGCGATGATAGGTATGTAGATATCATAATTATATATTTCAATTTCATTAATTGATTTTCTTTGATTATTCGTCGATCTAATCCAGTACATTAGACAAAGGACCCCGCGGAATCCTTATGGGAAATGGCTTTCGGTCAAATCGGTTTAAATTAAATTATTTTAGTAGTTTATAACTAGTAGATCAAAAGTCTCAATGGGCACTAAGCTGTAAAAACTCATGGTTCAAAGATATTGCTTGTTGAAGCTACGGAATTTTGGGGTTAGGGGGGTTAGAGGAGCATGCACCTTCGACTTTTCGAAGAGCTTCAGGGGAATTTTTAATATATTTCTGACATGCCTTTATTTAAAATAAGTCACCAGTCGATGAATAAAGGATCCATTACGGTCTGCCACCGCCAGGATTCTGAAAAAAGTTCTGAAAGCCTCTGAAAAAACGTTAAAAAATTGCATAAATCCGAAATCATACAGTAGTAAAAAATAAATTAATTAATTAATAGATAAAGTGCAATTATTCTTCTGATAAAGTATAATTATTCTAGAATTAACTCCTGAATGCTGAAATAACAATTCTAAAATACAATGACGAAGGCTAGAAAATTAATTTTTTACGATAAGAAAATGTTTCGATGTAATAATAAAAAAAAATCTAATAAATTAATAATAGTAATAAACAAATGTAATATAACCGAAATCAATATTTTACGAAATCGCTTAAACTTTTTTGCACGGTATCATAAGCGTGTCGTGTAACGGACTCAATTTGTTTTTTGTAAACAACCGTTTATCGTATCAAATCGCGTTTAGTTCAAAGATTATTTAACTCTTTAGAATAAAAAATATATACTTATTTCTTTGAATTTGTTCGAAGTCTGTGTTCACAAGTGCGTTACGACCTTAAAATAATAACAAAAACAAACTCGTTTTTATGAAGAATAAATCGTTATTTAATGCATTGAATTCCAAAACGTATTCAATAATCTGTGGTGAAGAAAAAGTGAATGTGTAAGTAAATGGCATCCAAAACAAAGTGAACTAGTTTAAAAAAATAAACAAATCTCGTGAATATCTTTGATTTAGTAAGCTAACCTAAAAACGCAATTGTTTCGTAAAATATTTTTTTTCAAGCTTAAAAAGTTTTCGGAGTGAAACTCAACTGAAGATTAAAAACTGTTTTAAAAGTTTCCAGAATTCTGACCGGAGAATTCTGATTTCTTGTAGAAATCGTTTCTTAAGAAAATAATGTTTGTGAAACAGTTCTGAAAGACTTGAAAATTATGATTCCTTTCAATTCTTTTTTATGTACAAGTAAAAAATAGAACTTTCTTCTTTCTGAGTCATAATTAAGTGCATAAATATATGAATAGAGACTATTCAAATCTACTTGAGTAATTCAATGAAAACCGTCGCGCTGACGTCGGCACTCTTCTTTAAAAGAACTTTAGTTATACAAATATTTCAAGCACTATTTGTATATATTTAAATCTTTTTTTATTTTAACATTTAATAGCATGCTTTTCGTAAAAGTAATTATAAAATAAAAAGTCATAAAAATATTTTTGTAATGAATCTTTAACATTAACAATGAATGTTGGAGGCAGACCAGCACTTATTCGCTGCTACACTTGTAATCGTGGTCTTCAAGCCAGACAATTAGTTAGAATTGGTGGAAATGAAAACGTCATAAGGCAGCAAATCGCGATCGCGAGACGTGCTCAACTAAATCTTCCGCCCTTGGTGTTACACAATGAATCTAGATTATGCCTAAATTGTAATAGGAATATCTTAGATGAAATAACACTCTTAAATGAAGATCCGACTTGTTTACGCTTAAACGTATTTATACAAACGACTAATAATACTTGTTTATTTGCAATGCTGAAAATAATTTACATAGACTGTCAATTGAATGCAGAGCTTATGTTTATATAGAAAAAAATATTTACATACCAACAAATGCAAGATCATGTGCGCATCATTTAGATGAAAATGGACTTATATTGAGTGTTTTATTACCAGGTCTACGTGCTATCAATAGGCCTCGTAAAGTAAATGGACAAGAAATGTTGGGATTTTTAAATCAGTTAAGAGAAGTTTGTGTTAATAAAGCTAAAAATAAGTGTTTAGATACTTCTTTAAGCGAAGACGAATTTAAATGTATTTCACCTATAACAAAGCAACAGTTTGAAGAACTTTTTACGTATTGTGACCCTGTAATGCAGAATGGAAAACGAAGACATGTATCTGAAAAGGATTTGATTACTTTTTTATGCAAAATAAGGCAAGGTTTGAGTGATGAATTTTTAAAAGTTATTTTTAATTATAATTCCAGACAAAACGTTAGCACTGTTATTGATTGCGTAAGAAGATCGCTGTCAGTACGATTTGTTCCAGAAAATATTGGACCAGGAGCAGTAACCAGGGCAGATTATATAGCTCAACACGTTACAGCATTCTCTAATACTTTATAAAATCCCGAACCTGACGTACCAAAAGCTATTGCTGTCGTAGATAGTACATACGCATACATTCATAAAAGATCGTGTTTTAGAGTATTACGCCATTCTTATTCGGTTCACAAGCACAGACATCTTTTGAAACCAACTTTAGTTGTAGCTCCTGATGGTTTTATTTTGGCAATATTTGGTCCATATTTTTCTGATTCCGCTAATAATGATGCTCGTATACTGCAAGATGAACTGCAAAAAGATGGAGATTCATTAAGTAACTGGTTTGAGAATGGAGATATTCTTTTAGTGGATAGAGGATATCGTGATGCAGTTCCATTTCTTCAACAACTGGGGATTGAGCATCAAATGCCTGCATTGATTCCACCGGGACAAAGTTAATTATCCACCGAAGATGCAAATAGTACACGTCTTATAACAAAAAGTAGATGGATAGTTGAAAGTCGAAACGGTCATATTCGATCTATTTTTAAGTTTTTTGAAAATACGTTTAATGTACAACATGCGAAGCACATTGGAGAATTTTATCGTATTGCCGGAGCTATCAACAAATATCATCCCCTTATATATGTGGCAGATGCAACAGTGGAGCTTGCACACCGCATTCTGTTAAGGTCACAAACTCCTAACGTTGTCCAAGCTCGTGTTGAAGTAGACAATCTGATTAGAAGGAATGGACAATGGAGAAGATTGAATCATCAAGATGTCCAAGATTTTTCTGTTCTTGATTTAAATTATTTAAAGGATCTAACCGTTGGACTTTACCAGGTTAGTCTCTCAGCATCTTATATTCAAGATAAAGTTGTTCGAGACAATGAAGAAGAGTTTCAACTGGACGAACACGTAAGTGAACCAGGCTTTTTAAGAGTTCGAGTTTTTTCTAGCTTTAGAAACGCAACTAAATATCAAGTTTTTATTGCTTATTACTTGCCTATAGAGGCTGAAGATGTTGATGCTAATGAACAAATACTGGGCTACTATTGCATTTGTTCGTCAGGAGCTAGAACTCTAGGATCGTGTGCTCATGTAGCGTGTATTTTGTGGTTTTTAGGCTATGCAAGACATCAAAATAATATTCGGTATCCAGATGAGTCCTTGCTTAATACTACACTTGACGCACGCAATGGTCAAGAAGATATTAATGTTGAGGTGTTGAATTAATGTATAATTGATGATAATAAATTGAATTAATAAATAATTATTATATTATACTTAATAAAAAGACTTAAATAAAAGTATTTTTTTTTAATATTTAAAAAATACTTGATAAATCGTACATTTCTTTTATAAATTCAAAACTATTTAAAATGTGTAATTTCTTTACTATTGATGTTCTTTTAAGTATTTTTGAAAAATTCTGAATACGATGGATCAGTTGAGCTTACGACTTAGTTATAATTTTTTTCAAGCGGTACATTTTCTTATCGTAAAAAATTAATTTTCTAGCCTTCGTCATTGTATTTTAGAATTGTTATTTCAGCATTCAGGAGTTAATTCTAGAATAATTATACGAAGAATAATTGCACTTTATCTATTAATTAATTTATTTATTTTTTACTACTGTATGATTTCGGATTTATGCAATTTTTTAAAGTTTTTTCAGAGGCTTTCAGAACTTTTTTCAGAATCCTGGCGGTGGCAGACCGTAATGGATCCTTTATTCATCGACTGGTGACTTATTTTAAATAAAGGTATATCAGAAATATATTAAAAATTCCCCTGAAGCTCTTCGAAAAGTCGAAGGTGCATGCTCCTCTAACCCCCCTAACCCCAAAATTCCGTAACTTCAACAAGCAATATCTTTGAACCATGAGTTTTTACAGCTTAGTGCCCATTGAGACTTTTGATCTACTAGTTATAAACTACTAAAATAATTTATTTTAAACCGATTTGACCGAAAGCCATTTCCCATAAGGATTCCGCGGGGTCCTTACCTGCTAACTCATATCTACTCTCATCTCATGAATCCGAATTAACCCATCAACTATTTTTAAGAGTAATAGAAGAACGTGAAGTTTGATGTACTAAAAAGATAGGAGAATCTCTTACTTCCACCAATTTTTTCGATGTCAAATTCAAAAATAAAATTAATTCTTGTCCATACAATGGTTTTAAAACCATTCTACCTACTAGTATAATGCTTTTGAAAAAAAAAGAAATGTCAATAGAAAAGTTGCATGATATTTTTAAATAATATTCGTTTAATATATAGATAAAAAAAATTTGGTAAAAAAAATTTAAGCCTTTCAGAATTTTTTATTAACTTTTAAAACTCCTTAAAAAGTGTGTCTAATCACTCCAATCAAGTACGTTACGTTTTTCGCGTACGGTACTATAAGTGCATATGCTACGTTTTTCGCGTATAACCAGGCGCGCAACAACGGGCGGGGGGGGGCAGAGGTGTCAGGACACCCCCTGGGCTAGTAGACGACACCCTCTACAGTTTATTGGGGGTGTCCGTGGAATTTGAAATCTCAAGCCTTAAACCTACAAAACCCTGGGCGCCCGAGTTAAACAAAAAAACTAATCAGCTATCCCTCAAGCTCTGAATCCCCAAATACCCTGGGCGCCCGAGTTCAACAAAAAAAAAAAAAAAATCAGTTATCCCCTAGGCTCTAAACTCTCAAATACCCTGGGCGCCAGAGTTAAACAAAAAAACTAATCAGCTATCCCTTAAGTTCTAAACCCCCAAATACCCTGGGCGACCGAGTTCAACGAAAAAACTAATCAGCTATCCCCCAAGCTCTAAACCCTGGCATCAAGTACATTACAAAACAGAGGTGGGCACTATTCGGACGCTAAGAATTTCGAATAAATTTTTAAAAAAATGAATTTTTCGACCGGATTTTCATGGATAAATCCGTTTTAGAACTTTTCTAACTCAACTGTATAAAAAACCGGAAGTATTCGAAATTTTATTCGTCGAATAAATTTTCGAATAAAACGATTATTCGACGAATAAAATTTCGAATACTTCCGGTTTTTTAGGCAGTTGAGTTAGAAAAATTCTAAAACGGATTTATCCATGAAAATCCGGTCGAAAAATTCATTTTTTAAAAAATTTATTCGAAATTCTTAGCGTCCGAATAGTGCCCACCTCTGCTCAAAACCCTGGGCACCCGAGTTCAACAAAAAAACTGATCGGCTATCCCCCAAGCTCTGAATCCCCAAATACCCTGGACGCCCGAGTTCAACAAAAAAACTAATCAGCTATCCCCCAAGCTCTAAACCCTCAAAACCCTGGGCACCCGAGATCAACGAAAAAACTGATTGGCTATCCCCCAAGCTCTAAACCTCCTAAAACTCTGGTTACCGAGTGGAATAATTTTAGAAGTTAAGCTCGAAGTTAAGCGTACTTTATATAATTGAATATCATGTCCATAAATAAATGTTTTTTTTTTTTTTTTTTTTTTTTTTTTGTTCCACGATAAGGTTGTGGATTTTATTTTCTAGTTAGAAAAAAAAATTTGTTGATAATTTTTTTTGTTGCAACAAAAAAAATTTCGTTCAATTGAACTCGGTTAGGGATTCAGAGCTTAGGGGATAGCCGATAAGTTTTTTGCTGAACTCGGACGCCCAGGGTTTTGGGGGCTTAGAGCTTGGGGGATAGCTGATTAGTTTTTTTGCTGAACTCGGACGCCCAGGGTCTTGGGGGCTTAGAGCTTGGGGGATAGCTGATTAGTTTTTTTGCTGAACTCGGTCGCCCAGGGTATTTGGGGATTCAGAGCTTGGGAGATAACTGATTGGTTTTTTTTTTGAACTCAGGCGCCCAGGACGCTTAGGCATATTTAGGTTTAAGGCTTGATTTAGGATTGTACAATTTCGTTGACACCCCCTGAAAATACTAGGGGGTGTCAGGAAAAAAATTGATCAGGACACCCCCTAGCTTACATGGGTTGTTGCGCCCCTGCGTATAACTAAAGCATTCGCTACATTTTTGTATATAATTCAGATTTGATACGTGTGTATTGCGTACGCAAAACTAATGCATATGTATAACTGTTGCGTACGCGAAAAGTGTAGCAGGGGCTGTCCACATTAAGAAAGCATGATTTTCTCCGATTTTTTTTTATTCTTCTGAAAATTTTTCTATCGTTTTTGGGTACTAAAAAACAAAGTTTTCCAAAGTTTTAGGTTCTGAAAATTTTTTTTGTCGTTTTTATAACCAATATAGTTTTTTATTAATATATCTGATCTCTACAAAAAATTATCGCTCTTTTTCACTATTTTCACTGTCATTTTGACGCGGATGAACCAATTTACATGCGGTTGGTCTTATTTTAAAGTAGAGCACAAAAGCTATCTGAAAACGTCCGACTTTTTTTATTTTCGAGCTTTTATACTGATATAGCAGCCGAATAATGTTTAGAATACATATCTGACTATTTCTAAAAAAACCTATTTTTTTTTTTTTTGCATTTTTCACTTCTTATTGGTATCTACTTTCAATGTATGTAAAAAAAATTTAGTCGTGGCTATAATTGACTTTTTAGCTAATATAATTGCTTCGAAAAGCTTTTAAAAAATTTTTAAACCACGCCAAGTTATAGCTGAATTCAAGAGCAAGGAAAAATCCAAATTTTAATTTCGACGTATGAAAAATTTGACCAATTTAAAATGTCCTAATTTGAATTTTTAAAAACTTAATAAAAAAAATTAGTCAAGTGTGAAATATTGAAGAAAAAACCTCAAATTTTAGTCAAAAAAAAATCGATGAATTGTTCAAGATTAAATTTTGTCAAAAGTTACGAGTTTTCAGCGTCTCTAGTTTATAAGCAAATATTTTTATTTAACTTTAATTAATCATAACTATGGTTCTACTAATAATTTCATGTATAAAATCCATATCGTTGGTAAGCTCTTGAATTCAGCTATAACTTGGCGTGGTTTAAAAATTTTTTAAAAGCTTTTCGAAGCAATTAAATTAGCTAAAAAGTCAATTATAGCCATTTTTGAATTTTTTAAAGGTATAATTTTTAACAAATACCCGCCGGAATCGATTTTAAACCCAAAACGACTAAATTTTTTTTACATACATTGAAAGTAGATACCAATAAGAAGTGAAAAATGCAAAAAAAAAAAAAATAGGTTTTTTTAGAAATAGTCAGATATGTATTCTAAACATTATTCGGCTGCTATATCAGTATGAAAGCTCGAAAATAAAAAAAGTCAGACGTTTTCAGATAGCTTTTGTGCTCTACTTCAAAATATGACCAACCGCATGTAAATTGGTTCATCCGCATCGAAATGATAGTGAAAATAGTGAAAAAGAGCGATAATTTTTTGTAGAAATCAGATGTATTAATAAAAAACTATATTGGTCATAGAAACGACCAAAAAAATTTTCAGAACCTAAAACTTTGGGAAACTTTGTTTTTTAGTACCCTGAAACGATAGAAAAATTTTCAGAAGAATCAAAAAAAATCGGAAAAAATCCTGCTTTCTTAACGTGGACAGCCCTAGCATACACTACGTTTTTACATACGATTCGGATTTGTCGCGTATAGTGCAATCATCGCTTACCTAGGCCTTTCACATCCATGAGCTTGCCTAATGCACGAAATTTGAAATGTTCAGACATTCCGGATTAATAAAAACTTCTTTATTTTAATCAATGAACCGAATAAAAAAAATTATTTAAATAAACATCCAAACTGAAAATCCTACAACTCCATAGCTCTAGGTGGAATCAGGGTTTGAAAAACTGAATTTTGAATTAAACAAATAAGCCGATGAGCCTACAACCTCAAAACCTGGTGAAAGAGAGTAAAAATAAAGTGAATATTTAAATATTTTAAATAAGCAGTTGAACCAGTAAGCCTATAACCCCATCAGCCTGGGCAAAGCAAAAAAAAGTAAAATAAATTTTTCAATTTTTTCCCATACAACAAAAGTGATCTATAATCTATAACTTAGTTGATGACGCCATTGATTTGTCCGACCAGAAATCCCATAGTGAGAATCTTAAATTTGTTGAGAAATTGTTTTTAAATAATAATTATCCTGTTGATTTTATCAAACTTCATATCAACAACAGACTGAGAAAAATTAGGCAGGGTTCTGTACTTGATAAAACCTCTGAAAATTTGAAACAAGACTTCACTGTACTCCCTTATCATAAATATTTTACCCCTAGGATCAGATATATTTTTAAACGGTTTGACATCCATATGGTTTTTAGGAATATTAATAAACTTGATCAATTCCAAGCTTTAGGTAAAGATAAACTCGACAAATTTGAGAAGATTGGAATTATTTATAAGATTAATTGTAAGGATTGTAATAAAGTCTATGTTGGTGAAACTAAGCGTTGTTTATACATATTTCATACATATTTTTTAAACAAACAATTGAACCAGCAAGCCTGCAACCCCATAACTCTGATCAGCGCAAGAGTTTGAATAATTGAATTTTTAAATAGACAAATACGCTGATATGCTTTCAATCCCATGACCCTGACAGGAGGGAATAAAGTCAAGTAAATTTTACAACTATACAAGTGAATCAGTGGGGTCATGATTAAATAACCCTGCACAGAGTTAAGGTTTAAAAAAATTGAATTTCAAAATAACCAGATAAGCCGACAAGCCTACATCCCAATAACTCCAGGTAAAGCAATTAAAAGTTCAATAAATTTTCGTGTATGCAATGGAACCAGCAAGTCTACAACCCCATAACCCTGAGTAGATCAAGGGTTTAAATAACTGAATTTTTATATAAATAAATAAGCTGACAAGCCTACAACCCCATAACTCCAAGCAAAGGGAGTAAAAGTTAAGTAAATTTTTCGAGTATACAATTCAACTGGCGAGCTCACTTAATATCTAAATAAATAATTGAATTGGAACCCTACAACCGCATGACCCTAAGTGAAGTAAATAAAAATTATAAACGTTTTAAATACGCAAATAAACCAACAAGCCGATGACCCCAAACCCATGGTCAAAGCAAGTAAAAAATTATGAAGTAAAAAAAAAAAACTTGTAAACTGACTAAATTTAAGCCCCATACCTTTGGGAAAAGGAAATAAAAAACTAACAATGATTTAAATAAACTAATGAATCGATAAGCTCAAAACTCCCTAACTTTGGGAGGAGCTCGTAATAAATGATTGAATTTTTACTCAGCAAATAAACCGACAATCCTCTAACTATATGATTAAAGATGCAGCTAAAGAAACATAATCAATTGTAGTTGTTGTAGTTACTCATATTGTACGGTTGATGAGCGTGTATCTCACAATGAGAAGTGGACTCATCAAAAAAAACTGGAGCCTGAATATTAAGAATCTCGTCCATTGCAGCAGCAGAAGAAAAAGCAAACTATTTTTCTAAAACCTTTAGCCCTAGGCTTTTTAGAAACTGAACGTTTTGGTTTGTTAGCCGTCGTGATGACCGTTTGACGGTTCATTGATGACTGGTAATTGGTTGCCATACTGGTTTACTTAAATATCCTTTTGAATTGAATACTATACCCATAATTACATCGACTTTAAATGTAATCTGATTGTAATCACTTCCTGTTGAAAATTAACTAATCAACCGTCTTGATCAACAATACGTAGTTCCAAGTGATTTATAGTTAAAATTAAATATTCAAAAGTTTAATAAAATAATATTATAAACTTTGTTACTCACACAATTTTTACAGCACTTTGGCTGTTTTCGATAGAAAATGACTTTGCATTTATAACTATCTAAAAAAAAAATTTTCTTTTACATAAAATTATAATTAAATATTAATATTCTTATCTAGTGACCGGTTTCGACCTTGTTGGGTCTCATCAGACTAGAGTAAAGTTTGAAACTAAATGAAAAACACTTAAAGCCGAGGCTTAAATAGTGTATACTAGTACACATTAAATCAGTAAGATTTATTTACAAATTCAAAATAGAAGTAATACTTCTGCTTTGTGTATTCTTGATGTAAGTTGAAATTAATGTTAAAATTAAATATTCAAAAGTTTAATAAAATAATATTATAAACTTTGTTACTCACACAATTTTTACAGCACTTTGGCTGTTTTCGATAGAAAATGACTTTGCATTTATAACTATCTAAAAAAAAAAAAAAATTTTCTTTTATATAAAATTATAATTAAATATTAATATTCTTATCTAGTGACCGGTTTTTAGATAGTTATAAATGCAAAGTCATTTTCTATCGAAAACAGCCAAAGTGCTGTAAAAATTGTGTGAGTAAAAAAGTTTATAATATTATTTTATTAAACTTTTGAATATTTAATTTTAACATTAATTTCAACTCACATCAAGAATACACAAAGCAGAAGTATTACTTCTATTTTGAATTTGTAAATAAATTTTACTGATTTAATGTGTACTAGTATACACTATTTAAGCCTCGGCTTTAAGTGTTTTTCATTTAGTTTCAAACTTTACTCTAGTCTGATGAGACCCAACAAGGTCGAAACCGGTCACTAGATAAGAATATTAATATTTAATTATAATTTTATATAAAAGAAATTTTTTTTTTTTTAGATAGTTATAAATGCAAAGTCATTTTCTATCGAAAACAGCCAAAGTGCTGTAAAAATTGTGTGAGTAACTAAGTTTATAATATTATTTTATTAAACTTTTGAATATTTAATTTTAACATTAATTTCAACTCACATCAAGAATACACAAAGCAGAAGTATTACTTCTATTTTGAATTTGATTTATAGTGTTTACTGTGACAGGTAAATAAATTGGTTGCGAAGGTATTTCAATAATTTTATAACCTGGCGGCACTGCAGAAAAAAACTCGTGAATAGTGTGCACTTTTTGACCGTTTATGTAGGCTCCAAATGTAATGTTGCACTCTACTCTTAAAGCGTTCACCTTGAGAATGTCCACGTGTAAATCTGAACTTTGATGTACGTTCGCAGGAATTGTCCGTTTCTTAAATCCTAAAATTGGACCAATGGAGTCTTGTGGTTGAAAATCAATCTCGCGACTGCACTCGATCTCGCTACGAAGAGTGTTGTTATTCGCCTTTAGTGATATAGTGATATCTTTTAGCTTTAATTCTTTTTGTAAGTATTTTTCAATATCATCAATCTCGTAGCTGTCCATGGGAAAGGAAATTTCTTCGTTATCGACGTAAAACTTATTGTGACCAACGTCTATGTTAGGAATCGCGTTAAATGTCAAGAGCTGGATTAAACCAAGAACGTAATTTTTGGAAGTTGATAGCTTGATAGGTGGAAAGAAATATGTCTCTAAAACAGATGTTCTCCCAGACAATGTTAGCGTAAATGAATCATCCATGCTGGTTCATTGTATAATGGAGTTTTATAGTTTATGTGGCTTCTTATATATCGTTACATAGAAACTTTAAACAAAGATGACCGCAATTGTAACCATCATAATCTTGATATTTCTCGTAATTGTACTTGATACTGTCCACGCCAAGATAAACCATGAGTTCTATTGGTGGCTGCAAGTCCCCAAAGCTGTCAAAGTATGTTACATCCTTTCCATGTTTTTTATAGGCTACCCAATGTGTGCCAGATCCATTCACGTCATCTAAATTTACAATTGCATTTTCTGTGTGGTGTGGTCGATCTGGTAAAGCATTTCTCATGAATACTCCTCTAAAATTTGGAATTTTATATTTTTTAGCAAACGTCAGTAGGTCCAGATTAGTTAATGCTTTCTTCGGCAACTCTTCAAACTTTTTTTTTTTAGCCCCATTCCCGGTTTCAAGTACAACCCCAAACCTTTTCTGTAGGGGCTTAGATACAGTCCTTTACCCATTGCAATAGATTCCATGGTCTTATTGTGTCGTTGAGATTCTTCAAGCTGTCGTTGTGCAGCTTTGGCGCTGTTTATTGCTTTTGCTACTCCTGCAGCTCCTCCAGCCAAGGCACCTGTAGCACTATCTCTCGCAAACAGTGGCACGAGAAAAGGTAGATAACCTCCCATTTTTGTTGGGATCGGTAATACTCTGGCGACTTGAACTTGACTCTTTCCACCTGCCTTTTTCACCACTTCTCGAGCTTTTTTCAATGACTGACGAATAACATCTCGAGCCTTTTTATTTTTGATTCCTTTGATCAAAGCAGCTTTTTTCACTTTACTCCAAGTTATTTTCTTCTTCTTTTGCTGCCTCTTTTTCAAACCCATGCCAAACTTGGTTTTAGACTTCATTATGTTTGTTACTGCGTAGGCTGCAGCTTTTTCACCAAAACTAGCGTCTTTCGATTTAACTCGCTCCCAAGCTTTGTTGGCAAGTTCTCTGTCGGCGTCGTTTCTTACTTGAATTTTTTCTCGATTTTGCGAGTAAGCTACGTCGTGCTCTTTACAAGCAGCGTCTAAAGGGTTGATTCCTGGATCTCCTCTGGCAAGACTTTTGGTAAGCTTCGTACCAGGACCACAGTATTGGTACCCTGGGATGTGAAGTTCAAAAGGTAATTTGTTGATTAACTTGTTGACCAAACCTCTTTCAGACCAATTTTTATATGTAATCATACCACTCCTAAGGTCTGCAAGGTTCCAGAAAAACCATGCAAACATATTTATTTAATAATTATAAAATTATGTACTTCTTTTATCTCTTTTTCAAAATATTTAAAATTTCGCGCGCTAGAATAGAGTCGTGTGTGATTTTTGCACACGACACGCATAGAAAGAGAGAGCCAGCGCAGCAAATAGATTTAGGAGAATCCCCACTCCGACTCATTCACAGACAGGCGCGAATTTATTAATAGTAGGCGAGCCTCATAGGAAGGATTTTCCAGCCCTGTTGGAGGGGAGATGCAAATCCTAGGGCCAGGAAGAGTATAAATAGAGCACCGAGCTGAAACTTGGGATCATAAAATATTTTAAAATAGTATAAATACAATGAATCTATGCCCGTTTATTTCTTGAATAAAATCTTCAAATTTTCTCCAGTAAAAATTAATTTTATTTCTTTTATTTTACCACGAGAATACATATTATATATACGTGGCGAAATACGCACTGATAGAAATTTGTATCGAACTACGAAATCGAACAATTTCAATTCATGTAGCGAAAACGCACGAGATATTTAAATTATAGATTGCATCTAGCAGCAGCCACTTAGAAACGCACCAAAACTTTAAGAAAATCTGTTTCGACTTACGAACGATTTTCTCTATAAATTTTGTGTCGCGAAATAAGTATCTTCGGATCATCAGCAGCAACTGAAAGTACCTTAAATAATTGGTAATCTCGAATTAGCCGCTAAGGTGAAACAAGAGAGTTTGAGATAAGTACAGTCAAAATATCGGAAAGCGCTATGGTGAATAAATTTTTATTCCTCGGTTGATAGATATTTCGGGTAGAAACGATACTTACATTTATTTAAATTTATCATATAAATTTAAAACTTAGATAAATAAAGTCACGTCGAAATACGTGAACACGCAGGTCAGAGTATGACTGATAAAGGGGGTATAAAAAGTCTTATGTTTATATAAAAAGAGCAGTCAAGTTGTTGAACTCAGTCGGTAAACATGGATTTTGTTGGACAATCTTGCAAGCTTCCAATAGAAAATTTTGACTTTGTTGAAGAGAAAAAACCCAATCGTCATGGTAATTTACTCCCCAGCACTATACGAGTAATTTTCTGTGGACCCTCAAACTGTGGTAAAACAAACAGTTTTACCACAGTCTACGCTAGTCTGTTTACGCTAATAACCCATCCTAATGGTTTGAGATTCGAGAATATCTACATCTATTCAAAGTCTCTATACCAACCCAAGTATCAATTTCTTAAGAACCTCTTGGAACCCTAGGAAGTGATTCAGTACTTTCCATTTGGGGAGCATGATGAAGTTATCTCGCCGGAAAATGCACTCCCAAACTCTTTGATTATATTCGACGATATTTCCACTGAACGGCAAGATAATTTGAGGGCATTCTTCTGTATGGGGAGGCACAAAAATGTAGATTCTTTCTATCTCTGTCAATCTTATGCTCGCGTTCCAAAACATTTAGTTCGAGACAACGTTAACCTATTGACAATATTTCGGCAAGATGAGACCAACATCAAACATATGTACGCGGATCATGTGACTACAGACATGACCTATGATCAATTTAAAAAGCTGTGCTCATCATGTTGGAGTAAAGGAAACTATGAGTTCCTCGTTATGGACAAGGACAGACCCGTAAATAATGGGCGATATCGCAGAGGTTTCGATTGCTTTGCTATAAATACATCTGACAACCCCAGTTTTTAGTTCTCAAGGGCTCACCATTGTTTCGTCAACATAGATCGATTGAGATTGTTTATAGCTGAGAGATCTGCTGGTAATAACGGTCACAATAATGAAATTTTAGCCGTAATTGAAGAGCAACAGGAAGGAGGCTATATATTCTAAGGAAACAGCAAAAAAATATCATTATCAAAATGAGTATCAATGTGTTTGGGCATTCGCTTCGTTCCAAGAACGCCAGTTCTCGTGGACCAGCAGGAATTGGGTACAAGCTTACTTCGGATGGACAGTTTGATGTTGAAAATAAGGGATTGTATAACTTAGCGGATCCTAGTCAACAAAAAGATGCCGTTAATTTGGAGACTTTGCAACAAATGATACGTAATCAGGAATGACAACTTACTAGCAATGTTGGAACTCAATAGAGATGCAACCGATCAACAGATATTAAGTATAAAAGCACATCTCGCCAGTACTCAAGAATAATAATCATGGATCGCAAACGACAAGTAGTTGCGGAAGAGTTCCACAAACAAGCCAGACGAAATTACCCTCGCAGAAAATTTGAAATGCGAGATGTAGACGAGACTTGGCAAGCGGACCTTGTAGAAATGCTAACCTATTCTAATGTTAACAAAGGGAATAATTACAAATTGACCGTAATAGATGTATTTTCAAAATTCGCGTGGGTCCTACCGATAAAACAGAAACTTGCTGAAGACACGACTGCTGCAATGAAGACCATACTCCAGAAAGGGCGTGTACCTAAAAATCTACAAACCGATCAAGGAAAAGAGTTTTTCAACGAATTATTCGTGGGTCTCATGAATAAGTACAAGATACATCACTACCACACGTACAGCAACCTCAAGGCATCAATCGTTGAGCGCTTCAATCGAACATTAAAAAACAAAATGTGGCAAAAATTCAGCTTGCAAGGTAACTACAAGTGGTTGGACATTTTACCTGGACTGGTTGACGCTTACAACAATACCAGACACCGAACAATTGCTATGAAACCCAAGGATGTGATCAACAAAGAACAAGTTATTGATCGATTTAATAAAAAAATAGTTTTCAAAAGACCAAGATTCAAAACTGGTGATAAAGTTAGAATAAGCAAGGTGAAAAATATGTTTGAGAAGGGCTATACACCTAACTGGACTACCGAAGTCTTTTCCATAGCTAGAGTTGCAAAAACCAATCCAGTAACGTATCACCTGAAAGATTATAAAAATAAACCAATTAAAGGTGGATTTTATGAACAGGAGCTCTCGAAAACCAAATATCCAGATGTGTACCTAATTGAAAAAGTTCTTCAGAGACGTGGCAGTAAGGTCCGTGTCAAGTGGCTGGGCTTTGATGCCACACATAACAGTTGGATAAATAAATCAGGTATGTAATTTGTTTTTAAAATTTTTTAATATTGTAAGACTTTTTTAAAAGTTAAGATTATGATAAAAATTTTAAAGTTAATATTTAAAAAATCAATGAATATTAAAAAAAAAAATTAAAAGTTTCTGAAATTTTTTTTGAATATTTAAAAATTAAAATAAAAGTTAGACATGTAAGTTAGATATATAAATTTTATTATAATAATAAGTAAAGGTCAATAAATAAAAACATATTGGATAAGATTAAATTGGTATTTTTATTTCATACTTTTACATTTTAAACTACAATATATCATACATTTTTTTTTTTTTATATCACAGCTATTTGACACAGTTGAATTGAATGCATTTGTTGACGTATTTTATGGTAAGTTCTCGCTTGCCAATAGCTTCGCGCATATTGTCGAGTAAGCTTTCATCGGCCAGCAAGGCTTCCGAGACTCGGGCGGGCAAAAACATTTGCATGGCATCATCCAACTCGACGAAGAATCTGGTGCCATACTTGGTGTTGACTTTCTTAATCGAGGAAACCCAGTAGTTGAGGTTAACGTCCAGGTCAGACGCCTTCTTCGTGGGCAATCCCCGGGCGATAGAATTAATTTTTTCGCAATCCATATTATTGTTGTTGTTGCTGCTTTTTAGACCTCTTTCTGGTTGGTTGTCCAGACGTTGGAGTGACTTGCTTCCTGCGGGGAGCTTTGTTAAGTACTCTCGTGTCCACCCCCCCCACTCGCATAGGTTCCCCCTCCACCGGCTGAGGTACCCCCTCCATCTCGATCTTGGTAGGAACGTCGCGATGGCCCAATGGAAGAGTGTCTGCGGTGCCACCTAGCAGAAATCTTTTCGTGTCGTTTGGGCTCAAGGCGATTTTGGTTTGCTTTACCGTGTGGACTTCGTGAAGTTTGGAGCGAATATTGAGCTGCTCTCGAGACGTCTCGCAGTTTTGAGTCAAGCACTCGAGGTAATCGTCGAAACAAATCGTGTTTTTGACCACGCAGCTCTTCACACCCTTTGACTTTTTTATTGCATCTTCACCCTCGACTCTGACGCTGTAGCACTTGCTCCTGAGATCCGCGAACTCCGTCATGACCCTGGCGCTGCACTCGTCCTTCATGACCCCTACTTTCTTCTTATTTTCTTGATTGGGGGTGATTCCAAACTTGTTATCGGGAGGGTAGTCGGATAGGTCGAACTCGTGTGAATTTTCTTTCATGATTTGGTAGACGTCAGTATTTTTTATCTCGTATACAAGGCTGTCCGTGTCCGAGTACAAAAGCTTCAAGTCATCACCCAGGTGAGGTTGCATGAAGTCGTAGTGGAATCGATAGACCAGAGTTTTGGACAAGTCCAAGACGCTCAAGCCTACGTAGACGGGCTTTGTTATTGAGACCTCCGTGAGGGCTAGCTCAATGGCAACCAGATTACTCTTAAAAATCGATTGGCTCTTGAAATTTGGACGCGCCGTGAGTGCCTCAGCTCCATGAACTCCAGCCCAGTGAGAGATAAGCTTTACCAAGCGCCTCTTGGTCTCGTCCTCCATCGTCTTACCAAAAACGGAATTCACGAGCAACTTGAACAATAGTTTCTCGAATTCATTCTTAGCTAGCCGATGTTTCTGAGTGCAAAAGTTCACGTAGATTTTGAGCCAAGGTTTTTGTCGAAAGCTCATTGCTCGGTGAATTTTTTTCAGCACCAGACCATGCTTAAGAGTCTGCTTGAGAGCTTGGTAATGGATCACATATTTCTCTTTGTGGTATAGGGTAGTCATGAGTTTCTTGTTCTTGGTCCCAGGTGCAGCTCGATGCTCCGGGCAGAAAGGTAAGTCCTTGTCGCTATTGTGAAGATGCTCGGGGTACTCCAGATCCACCTCCAGGATGTAACCATACTCGTTGTCGTCCGGGACGTCGAAGAAGAAGTTTGGACCAATCTCGAGCTGCCAACCAGTTACCCAGCGAAAACTATCGTAGGGGAGCGCCTGCGTCATAGCCCAGCCATAGAGATTCGTTACATCGAAGTACATTAGGTATTTCAAGTCTTGATTCGGATCATAACTGTCCATGTAAGGATTGTTGGCCTTGGAGTATCGGTTGCTACACGGGCTGATGCCACCATGGATTCCCTTTTGAATAAAGAGCATCATGTCAGGATCGGTGATCAATTCCAATTCAATTTGAGTTTTCTTGAGCATGGACGCCCAAGAGAAGCCAGGAGCTGTAAAGTAATGAGCAGGATCAAGGCCAAAGGAGTCTTCCCCGATACAGCTGTCCCTAAAGCTTTCGAAAATGTCAGCCAACAATAAGACATCTGTCTGGAGGTATATGTCCGAGTAGTCCCCTAATGTTTGGACGTCGAAAGCTTCCCACACGGCTTCAGCGTGCTTGTACTCATCCTCGGAGACTGTGCTGTCCGTGAGTGTACTCGTGAAACATTCCCGAGGGGGTAGTCTTGTCTGCTCCAGTGACTCAAGCGATGACACATGCTCATATGGGAAGCAGCCTTTTTTCTTCAGCAGTCTGATTTGATCGACGTTGTATTTCTTGCTCAAAATTCGATCGGTGACTTTGTGCTCGGTAAAAGTGTCAGCCAGAGTTTGCAGGGACGATGCCAGGAACCGGTACGAGTCGATAAGCCGTAGATTGATCTTGCTACCCTTGACTTTTTTCGTGAATGATATGTATTTTTCCTTTGTCAAGGGCAGAAGCGTGATGGAACCCTCTACAGCATTGGCCAATTCTTCGATGATGAAGTGTGCGTCGTAGCCGCTCAAATTGTGCATTATTATTGGAATAATTCGTGAGTCCTTGAAGTTTATATTGCAAGCGGTATGGGCTGGGCCACGGTACCTGGAAATTAATAGAAAAACGATAGATAATTTATTTAAAATTTAGTTATTTTTTATTTCTTACCTTCCAGTAAAATGATCGTGATCCCGGACTTTAATGGAATCTTGAGTGAATGGTTTGAGGCAGACGTGACAATTTTTTGCCGACTGATAGGCTGTCATCTCTTCATGAGTCAAGGGGTTCATTGGTTTCGGGTTCCCATAGTACTTCTCGAGCTCTCGGGCATGTTTTAGCAGGTTCCGGACGAACCAAGCAGCAGGATTCTCATCTTCATCGGACTTTTGTCTGTAGAGCTTGAACGATGAAAGATAGTCATCAAAGCTCGATTGCAGATAGTAAGAAATGCTGTAGGGAACATGCTCATGACAAATTTTGTCGTTTTCCTCCACTGGCTTGAGCATGCACTCTATATCTGCATAAATTGTGAACGGAACACGTTCACGGTTCTTGTAGTTCTTGAAACTCAAGGTATTGTTGTGTCTGCCCGGTAGTGTGACCTTGCAATGGTTCATCTTCTCACAATCCTTACTATGTTCAGATAATTTATCCAAAGATTCAAAGTAGTGAAGGAACCTGTCACAGATATGCTTTTTCTTGTGGTTTTTACTCAAATCAGCATCAACGAGAGCCGAAAGTTTCTTAATCCACACGTAGTGGTAGTTTTTTGGCTCTTCTTGAACATACTCGTCTTCTTCGTAGTAACTGTCCTCCACAAACAAAAGGTTGATGTGTTTTTCCTGTTTGGAGGAAGTAAGGTAGCATGGGAAGACTTTAAATTTGCCATTTCGCTTTTCAAGCATGAAGAGGTTTATCGATAGCCAAGGATTCAGTTTTTCAAACTTTTTGATGTCAACTGGCTTGACGGGAAATTCGATGTTGCCAAATTTGATGACGTCCTTGAAGTTCTCATACTTCGATACCCTTTGACCATCACGTTCTGCGGGGTACAGTGCTGAAAGAACAGCCCAACGAAAGCATTCGTTGTCGTTCATGTTTTTCACATTGATACAGGCACCTCTGTTCTCTATTGAAGGAGGAAGAGTGATGTAGGAACTCCCCCTCATGGGGTTGAGTTTGTTGATGTTCAGCGTCAGGTTAACTATTGAATGCAGAGTCCAGCCAGAGTCCCTCTCCTGGAATTCTTCAATGTCATTGAGTATTGGTCGTTGAATGTTATCTTTGAACCATTTTGCCAAGGGTGTAGTCAAGTAGATCTCATGAGCCTCGGTATTGAAGTACTTCATCTCTTTGACGTCTTTGCTATTCAAAAATTCAGCAGCCAAGACACCATATACTTTCAGAGAGTTGTGCTCTTTCAAACCAGCCTTCACTTGATTTTCAAATTCATGCTCAGCATCGTCGAGAAATGCATCAAGGTCGATGTATCCAAGGTTCGTGATCGCTCCAGTCCGGATCCTCCTATCAAACGCAGATTGGATGTCATTCCAGGCCACCCTTGGCCTTGCTTGTAACCCAGCTCCAGTCTTCACACATGCCCTCATCCGATGATGGATCGAATGCAGAAGTCCAATTGTATTTTGAAATGCAGCACGCTCTGCAACTGTGAAGCCTTCGCATCGTAGCAATCCCTGTAGACCTTCGATTTGATTGGGTAGCAGATCGTCTACAAAGTTGAATATTGTGTCATCAGGAACATCCCCTTGAAAAAGTTCCAAAGCTGTTTGAAAGTTGCCCACGACTTCCTTACAGTTCAATGGCGACAGCGGCTCCATGGTGATAGAGGTGGATAGGCCTTGATCCTTCCTCTTCAACTTCTGACCAGAGAACGAAGAGCTGCGCTGAGGGACAGCGTATTTATTCCAATTACCGGGGTGAGCTGAGGTGGCGCTAGTGTAGTTGGCTTGAGCAGAGATGCTGGTGTGTGAGAGTCAATCTTCCCTCTTTGACTTCCCACCAGAGAATGATGAGCTGCGCTGAGTGTCTGGCTATTTATTCCAATGACCCAAGGTGAGCCTGACTCCAGTGTAGATTGTGTGAGCAGGTATGGTGAAGTAGTACCAGATGATCCTCCCTCTGGTCACCCACGAGTTCTCGATGATGATCACGAGAGATGATCCTCCCTCTAGGACTTCCAACCAGAGAATGAAGAGTTGCGCTAAGTATCCAGCTATCAATGGTAATTACTGGGAGTGGGGTGAGCTGAGGTGGTGCTAGTGTAGTTGACATGAGCAAGGATAGATGTATGTTAATATTGATCCTTCCTCTCCAACTCCTGACCAGAGAATGAAGAGCTGCGCTGAGTATCCGGCTATTTATACTATTTTTCAGTGATTTGAAGATTTAAGATTGACGCTGGATCTTCAGCTTAAATATTTCTATTCATCCCTACCTTACCGACTGCAACACTTCATCCTACCTTACCGACAGTGATTTCATTTTTCTAGAAGTGGGGGAGGGGGGGGCACTAGCGTACTTGTTGATGGTGGAGGGTTGTTCATAAGGTATAAATAGAGCACATTCTGAGCTAAGAAATCATTTCTTGCCCTTAAGAGCACCAGAACAAAGAATAATGGAGTTCATAGTCGACGTACAGGGTTTCAAAAGACCTTTGAATGCCTTCACATTCAAGGAAGTCGCCATTACGGCTCTCGAAGATGACTCCGTTCCCGTAGTCTACCTCTTCAAGCCACCGTACAGTTGGGATAGCTTACCTGGAAGATATCGAAGCGAGAACTCCTGGGTGACCCGGAACTACCACGGCATACCCTGGGAAGCTGGCGAGATCCCATACGCCGACGTCCAGGAAATCTTAAGATCCACCTTGAAGGACGCCACTACAGTCTGGGTCAAAGGGCTTGAAAAGATGGAGTGGGTTGGGAGATTAGTCGGTAATGTCCGGAACCTCGAGGTGCTTGGCTGCCCATCACTATCAAAGCTGGGTACCAAGAAAAAAAGCTGCACTCACCATCCACTTAGCTTCAATCCTGTGTGCGCGGCACACAACGTGGAGATCCTCCGCGAATAGGTTCTCAACCGAAGTCAAGACACAATTGATAAATAAAAGTTTTATAAAATGTACACTAGTTTTAAGATTTTTTCTAATAAATTCAATTTTTTTTTTGTTTAATTAATGTGTTTCTATTTACTACTGTTATTTTATTTTACTATAAATAATCTTACCATTACGTATTTTCCTCATTATCTCATCAACATGGGCCAGGAACACAGCTCAGACGGCTACCAGAAGCTCCAAGATGATAATAAAAAGAAGGATTCTTCAATCGGGAAATACTGGTCACAGTTCAAAAAAGACTACGAGGAAAAAGGTAACGACAACAAGTCGTTTAAAAAAGTTGAAAAAAAGAATGAAAAAGAAAAAAAGAATGAAAAAAAAAAGAATGAAAAAGAAAAAAATTTAATTGAACTGTAAATTTCTACTTTACCGATGATAGTTTTTAATTAGTTTTTTATAAATCTATATTTTAATCTAATGAATTTTATTTGCGCGCGCGCGCGCGTGTGTGTGTGTGTGTGTAGTGTGTAGTGTATTAAAAATGATTTTATTTCAATTATAGCTCTCAAATAACATTTTGAAATAAAAAAATAATTTTATAGATAAAATCTATGATGACTATAAAAGTATAAATTTATATTTATAAATAAAAAATAAATTTTAATAACTTCTTTTTTTCAATACAAATTTTATTCAAAATTTAAATATTTCAAAAGAATTTTTATTATAACTATTAAAATTTTAATTAAATTTTATGATTTGTTATAGGGCTCAAATTAATGAGGCAGACTCGGGAATACAACCCACGTTGATTTGCCGAGCTCGCCTTGCAGCCGCTATAATCTGTGTCGCAGTCGGCTACCTGCCGACAAACTTCCTGAAAAAGGAGAAAAACCCGACCGCGATAATAAATACTTAAGCGATTTAAGAATCGGGGAGGGCGCGACAGCTCATTAAATTCGGTAGGTGGGCGTGGGCTAGTGGATTCGAGCGCAAGAAACACCGGTTAGAATAAATAATTATAATTCAGAAAGTTAATTTTTAGTATTTAATGAAAAAAAATCAACTTAAAAAACTAATACAAAATTAATATCCAACGCGGTAATTCGTTACAAATAAATACTCGCACAATCGAGTTTTCAAAACGACAACAAAGAATTATCGTTGCTCTTTAAATCGAGCGGCGCGCGCACACAACAACCTGCTGCTACCGGCAGCTTACGCGCGCGCGAGGAAAGAAAAAGAAAACAAAGTATATCGCGATTTACAATGAGATGATCCCGGACACACACATTCACAATCGCCGTTTTACACAAAACAAAACTCACTCTAAATCGCCGCAGGTGCACCTATCCTAAGCCGCAAGGCTGCAAGCAAAGCCGCTCAGCTGGGTGTAGCTCTCCAAGCTACGACGGCTCCCTACCGGCGTCTGGCTCAGCGTCGTCGTCTTAGTCTGGAGAATACCAAGTCGTCAGGTGATGACAACCTTCCTGCTGACTTGGTTTGTCCTGCTGGATATCTCACTGACACGCACGACACTGCAACCGATCTCTCTTAAGCGAATTTATAACGATATCGGTGAAGTTTTCAACACGCGAGTTTACGAACGGTACGTGTTCGTTCAAGCGTTGACTCCGGAATGCTCTCCCGTCCTCGTTCCACCCGCCCCGATATTCCATAGCTTCCCGCGCATTCCGATCCCACTCGTGCAGCGTTCTAACGGTCGCGCGGCGAACATGAAATTAATTTAACACCGCCGCGTTAATTAATTCGACCGTTACAGATTTTAATTGTTAACTAATTCAAAGTTAAATTTTATTTATATTTATGATAAGGATTTAAAATAACAACACCAAAGGTAACACTTAATTTTTTCATTTATTTTTGAAATCCACAGATAATTCTCGTAGAGACTACAAATATTCATACAAAGTTTTTAAAATCCATGATTAATGATTAATGTTTTAGTTATTTATTAGTACAAACTCTTTTATAAAGTAACATAATGTGAAAAAAATATTTGTCTAGGATTTAAATTACCTATTAGAACAGCAATTAAAAATCAAAAATTATTTAGAAATAATTTTACATATAAATCTATAAATATTATAAGAGTTACAAAAAATACAAAACACAAGCACTTACTAAACTAATCATTTAGTTACAAAAATTGTTTATGTATATCAAAAATTAATATTTTAATTAGTTTTATAAAGCATCTATTTTTAAAATTTAATTTTTTTTAAATAATTTTACTCATCTTTCAACAGTATTAAAACTATTTTTGTAACATCATTTAAACTTTTTTTGTTATAAATTTTTAAATTCTTAAATACAAAACTTAAAGTGAACATGTTTGAGTAATATTTTTTAAAAAAAATTATTTTTAAACATTTTTCAATATTTTAAACTTTTACTAATTGTATTATTTTAAATACTCTTACTTTTTTTAATAGTAATCAAAAAACTATTTTCTAACATCATTTTTATAAACAGTTTGATTGGTAAGTAAAAAAACAATACAATATTTTTTTTCGAGAAACACTATTTAAAAAATTTTTAAACTATAAGGTAATTGAAAATTTCACTTTTTATAAAAAATTATTTTTCAATATTTTAAACTTATACTAATTGTATTATTTTAAATACTTTTACTTTTTTAATAGTAATTAAAAAACTATTTTCTAACATTCTTCAAATTTTAAACATTTATAAAAAATTGTTTTTTAACTTTTTTTTTTAACCTAGTCTTGAAATTTATAAAAAATACAAATATATAACGTACTTTAAAATAAGAGAGTAATTCAAATTTTTATGTTCAAACAATCACACATTATTACTTTTATTTTCTTTATTTTTGAGTGACAGTCTTTTTCTAAGCTCTGTGGCTCTAGCTTCTTTTTTTTTCTTCTCTTCTTCCAATTTTTTCTGATCACTTTCCAGTTTCTCCAGTTCTTTTTTATCTGATTCTTCTTGCTTAGCTTTCTTTTTGGCAGCTTGTTCTTTTTTTTTTGCTCCTGCTCTCTTCGTCTTTTTTCTCTCTCTTCGGCTTTTTTCTTATCTTCTTTGATTTTGAATTCTTTTTCGAGCTCTTTAGCCTTCCTTCTTTCTTCAGTAACTTTTTTTTTTCTTCTTCAAGGGCCTTCTTCATCGCTTTCTCCTCCAGTTCTAGATCTTTTTCGTATGTATTTACCTCTTTTTGTTTTTCTTCTTTTTCAGCAGATTTTTCATTTAATTCCAATGGCTCATTTAAAATTATTATATCTGAGTCATTGCTTAAATTCAAATCATCCACCAATATTTTAAGATTGCAAGGAGGAAGAATTTGTGCCTTGACTGGGGCCTGCGCCTGCTCCACCAACCCAGCATGCCCTTCAGCTGGTAATTGAACTGGGGCCTGCACCTGCTCCGCCAACCCAGCATGCCCTTCAGCTGGTAATTGAACTGGGGCCTGCACCTGCTCTTCCAACACATATGCTACAGCTTGCACATTAGCTTGTGGTTTGACTGGGGTCTGCGACTCGTACTCAACCTCAAATAATTTGTTGGTTTCTTCATCGAAAATGAAATCCATTACTTCAGTCTCATCCGGATGCATGATTATGTCATGTAAAGCTTGTTGAATTTGTTGTTCTTTCTGTTCCAGTAGCCTCTGTTGTTTTTCCTTCTTTTGTCTAACCTCTTCTTCCATTTTTCTTTTTTTTGCCTGCCTTTTTCTTTTTTTTGCCTGCCTTTTTTTTTCATTTTGCCTTTCTTCTTCTTCTTGTATTTTTAGGCACCTTCTCTTTTCTTCAATTTTGTTTTTATCTATACCTTCTTGAGGTCTTTTTATTGGGATCTTGTGTTTCATGGTCGAGGACTCAGATAAGTAGACAATGGATTTAATTTGTGGTTTTGTAGCAGTAGCAAGGAATGATGTGGTGGAGGAATCCTGAGAAGACACCTTCCGTTTAGTAGTTTCAGAGTTTGAGGTAAGTTTTGAAGCAACAACAGCTGGCGCTGATGTAGTGGAGCTTGATGTAGCAGTCCTCGAGGTTGCAGCCATGAGTTTTGAGGTAGCTTTGGTAGCAGATGGCTGTTTAGTTGTAGCTGAAGTTGAAGTGGATCCTCTCGGTGCAGCAGGAACTTTTGAATCATTCAATAGAGCAGTTGTCGAAGGAGCTGAGATGGGTACAGCCTGTTTGGTAGCAGGTAGCTGTTTTGTTGTAGCTGAACTTGAAGTGGATCCTCTCGGTGCAGCAGGAACTTTTGAGTTATTCAATGGAGCAGTTGTCAAAGGAGCTGCAGTGAAGGATGCACTGGAGGTAGTTGTAGTCGACACAGGAGCACATTTAAGTGGAGAAGAGTTTGGGGTTGAAGTTCTAATCTTTGGTTTTTCACAAGTCTTGAGTTGTGATTTTGTTGTGGTTGTTGACCTGCAGTCTGAACTTCTTGAGGGTCGAGTCTGATCAGCATGAGAAACCGTGAATAAAGCTCGTCTCAGTTGCATGACTTGTGTCATCCTCACAGCTTCATCAACAGCATTACAACTTTTACTCCTGTTGTTAGAGCAGTGCACTACTACCAGTCCTTAAAATTAATTTAATAATGAAAATTAAATTTAAATAAAAATAAATTTTTTAAAGGTTTTACCTGAAGAATTTTCATCCTAAAATCCTCACAAGAGTTGCAGCACTGACACTTTTTGCAGGAGACGCATGAAACATAATACTTCTGAAATAAAAATTTTATTTAGTATGAATACACTAAATTTATCAAACACATTAAGTAAAATTGTCGCTTTACACCATAAATTCAATAGTGTAGACAAAGTGAATAAAAGATTTAAAGTAATCAAGTGCATTTCATATAATCATGCTTATAAAAAGTGATTTATAATATTTATTTTATTTGCTTTTTTGTAATTTATTTGGATAAACCAGTAATTATGTAAAAGATTTTATTCATAAAATTGATATCACACAAACAATAAAAGTTGTAAAGCGAGCAGGTATATATCTCATATTCAATTAAAATTTCTTAATCATCATGTATAGCCTAGTTGATTGTTTTGAAATTTTTTATTCGCTTTTTATAACATAGATTTTTTTAAATGGAAAATAAATCAATTTTTAAAATTTATTAGGACAAAAACTACTAATTTTTTATTATAAAGATTTTATAATATATTTATAAAATTGATATCACACAAATAAACAAAAGTTGCAAAAACGAGCAAGTATATTGGAACTAAGTTTTTATTAAAAAAATGTACAGCTGCTATTATATAATTGTTGTTTAAATTATTTATAGTTGTATCATCATAAATGAGGCATAGTTTTTTTGCTTCACTCACTTTGGAACTAAATTTTTTTTTTAATTTTAATTAGCACTGAATATTCAGCATTGTAGAATTATAAGTTATTTAAGCGTGCAATATTACCTCAAGTACTTTAAAAGTAAAAATTAATTTGCATTATGAATTAGATTAAAATTTTCATATAAGAACATATAGTCTAGCCGCCATATAGAAGGTTTTACGTGCAAGTTCGCGCCACGACGGCAACCCTGGTTTAAAAGACGTATTTCGATGTCTTCTTTCGAATTAACCAGGGTTGCCGTGCTCAAAATTACAATAACAACAATTAAACAACAATTTGTATATTTTCATCATACTTTATAAACACGCAAGACCCCATCATATGTCGAGTGCGTCTTGGTGGAATGGTTGGAGGTCTTACCTCTGACCCGGGGGACCGGGGTTCCATTCCCACCACGATTGATTTTTTTTTTTATAGGTTCGTTAAATAAAAAAAAATTTTTATTTTTATTTAATAATTTTCTTTTTTATTTTATACCGTTAAACATATATACAATAATAATTTTTGATTTATTTATATATATGTGTGTATAATTTCTTGAAAATCAGTATTTAAAAGCAAATAACTCTTAATTTAACTTAAATTACGTAAACAATGAAAAACTCTGTATATGACAATAATTTTTAATCCGACATTGATTCTTCTAGGATGGATTCAGAATCGCAATCGTTAAATCCGCAGTCGTTGTATTTATTTTTGCACGTATCAGTCTTTTTGCAATAACAAAATGAACAGCACAGTATACTAGCTGCAACGCAAAAGCTTTTTACAAAAAATTGATTAATTTTGTAAATATTTTATTTAAATTTTTAATACAGATTTTCAAGAAATTTTTTTATATATTTATATATGTTCAACGGTATAAAATAAAAAAGAAATTTATTAAATAAAAGTTAAAATTTTTTTTTATTTAACGAACCTAAAAAAAAAAAAAAAAAAAATTGATCGAGGTGGGATTGGAACCCCGGTCTCCCAAGTTAAAGGTAAGACCTCTAACCATTCCACCAAGACGCACTCGACATATGATGGGGTCTTGCGTGTTTATAAAGTATGATGAAAATATACAAATTATTGTTTAATTGTTGTTATTGTAATTTTGAGCTTGGCAACCCTGGTTAATTCGAAAGAGGACATTGAAATACGTCTTTTAAACCAAGGTTGCCGTCGTGGCGCGAACTTGCACGTAAAACCTTCTATATGGCGGCTAGACTAATAAGGTATGTCAAACAAACAAAAGTTGTAAAACGAGCAAATTTATATCTCATATATAATTTATAAAGACTAATGTAAATTGTTTTGTCTAATTAAATTAAAATTATTTAAATATTTACCCTTCGCAAAGGACGACGGGTATCTATTTTGTTCATTTTTGAGACGATATTCAAGTATAAACGTGTAGGCACAGAGAGCAGTCGTGCAGACTCCTGGTGCTATTCAAAATGAGATGTGTAGCACTGTGTTTAAAAAAATGAGTGACCAAACCACGTGGTGTTTTTTTTTTTTTTTAGGTTAATATGTCTAGGAGCCCTATGGGCTACAACTAGAAAAAACGAGTCGGCCACGAGGGCAACGATTTTTGTCCGACAGTCCTAGGGCACGTCGAGACGACCGGGAAGCCTATGGGTCCGATAGTCCTAGGGCACGTCGAGACGACCGCGAAGCCTAAGGTTCAACAAGTCAGGCTGCTGAAGGATCACGAGATCTATGGCTCGAGTGATTCGAACAGCGAATGGGTTTCCGGCGCTCTGCGCCCCGACTTATATAATCGCTAGGAGGTATTATACACTGTGAGATATTATACACTTAGTAAAGTTGCGCAGTTGCCGGAATGTTTGAAATGAAATCGCGGGCGGGAGTTTGAAATTTTTTACTTTAAATTTATTTTATTAGTTTTAAAAATTATTATAAATTATTTAATTTATGTTTAAATAAAATTCGTAGATTTTCAAGTAAAAATCATTGGTTTTTAAATAAAAATAATGAATTTTTAAATAAAATAAGTATTCAAAATTCTATAATTTTTAAAAATATTTTTAACATTAAGTTATTGTTAAAAATATTTTGAAAATAAAACCGCAAATAAATTTTAGTTAAATTGTAAATAAAATTTAAGCACAGCTGTAAAAAAATAGTGGGTGAATTGTAAACAAAATTTGGAGACAATTGTAAACAAAATTTGGAGACAATTGTAAACAAATAGTAGGTGAATTGTAAATAAATAGTGGGTGAATTGTAAATAAAAAATAAAAAATATGAAATGACCCAGCGCACGACGTCGGTAAAATAACTCAGCGCACTTGTAAATAAAAATATTAAAAAGGTCAGCGCATGGTGTCAGTAAGGTAGGGCAATAGGGTAAATAAATAAATAAATAAATGAAAATAGGCTAAACAAAAATATTTAAAAGAGCGCACGGGGTTGGTAAGGATAACCCAGCGCACGGAGTCGGTAATACCACGATAACCCAGCGCAATACCACCGTCGGTAAGGTAGGAATCTTAGCATGGACTCAAACCACTCGGTCGGTAAGGTAGATTCCTGTCTGCGCCAGAACGTACATGTCTCTACTACTATCTTCCAATAATTAACCATTTTATTATAAAAATCATTTTAAAAAACACACTTTTTGTCATTTAAATGATAAAAATTTTAACTTTTTTAATTCCAAACACACGTATTCATGTATTTTTTGTTTCTGAATACAAAAATGTTATTAGTTTCTGTTGACTTCATGTTTAAAAATTTCTACGGCCGAAAAAAAGAAAACTTAAAGAAAAAATTAAAGAAAGAACGAAATAATACGAAACTAAAAACTTTAAATTCCACACCAGCGCTACCTGGCGCTGGTGTCACGAAAAAAAAGATAGTTTTGAGCAACAATAGCAACATTTACTTGCGAGTTCAGGACGGGTCGTAATTGTTGTAAAGAACCTGACAAATATTAGCCTCTGACTTGTGAGTTTCTTCTTTGTAAAGTCAGTACCAGGAATAATATTTCGGAGTATTGAGTTATGCTATACGGTGAGTTTTATTCGTAGTTCATCGAAAAACGTCTTTCTGCCTTAAGCAGTAGAGCAGTACAATTTATTGATGATTACTTACATTACAAGACGAAAATGTCGTATTATTTACGAGAAAAAGTCGACTGTGTCGGATATATTTGTAATCAAATCTTTGTAAACAATAAATTACCTACAATTCGACAAGTGCTAGCGATATTTTTTTATAATAGACGGAGACTATCAAATGATGCTAAAGAAAGTGCAAAACTGGCAATTCGAGAATGTACGTAGAAATTTTAACATGAAGTTGACAGAAACTAATAACATTTTTGTATTCAGCAAAAAAAATACATGAATACGTGTGTTTGGAATTAAAAAAGTTATAATTTTTATCATTTAAATGCCAAAAAGTGTGTTATTTAAAATGATTTTTTTAATAAATTGGTTAATTATTGGAAGATAAAAATTTTTAATCATCGATTTGATAAAAACTAATAATATTGTCGTATTACAACAACAAAAAAACATATAAATCTGCAAAAAAGTGTTTTTTTCATTGATTTTTTTCTTCAAATTGGCTCATTATTGGGCCATAAAATTTTTAAATCATCTAGTTGATGAGAACTAAAAACATTTTTGGATTCAGCAACAAAAAATAAATAAAATTATGTATTTTTGATAAAAAAAATTATATGTTTCATCAACGATTTTTCTCCAAATTTAGTTATTTTTGACCCGTAAAAATTTTTAATAGTTGTCTGGATAAAAAATAATAATTTTTTCGGATGCAGCAACAAAAAATACATTAAAAAATGAATTTTCGACAAAAAAATGATGTTTTTTCATTTGTTCTTGCGCAGTGAACGTTTTTGTCTCTTTTTTATGTGCAAAACCCATGGGACTTCAGGTGCTCTGCAGGTCGGGAAAAAAGGGTCAAAAAATTCAACTAAAAATTTTTTTACGTGTTTTTAGATGTATAGAAACAAAATTTGCCCGGCCCAGGTGAAATAAAAATAAAAATTTATTAACGTCCAGCCAAGTGTACACCCTGACTCCTCTGGAGTCAAAACTTTTTGGGCAAATCATCTCGAAGGCGTTACTATTACCAAGGGCTCCAGGTGTCTATTCTGACTCCGATAAGGAACTTCGTTCCAAAAAAAAAAAAAAAAGCGGATCTCGGGGTCCGTGGAAAGATTGAAGTTCCTTACTCATTACTTCTTTAGCGATGCGTGTGGATTTCGGGTAAACTATAGTCTTCTGTGTTTTTACGTGCATTCTTTAATCTCACCTGATATTTACTCGCATTACTGAAGAAATAAAGCGTCGAGAATTTCGTTCTTTCCACGGATCTCGAGTTCTGCTTTTTTTTTGGGAAGTATTTTCACCCAAAAATTTAAACAAATGAGATCAAATTATAATAAAAATTATAAAAACTGAGGTATCGGCTTTTTTATGGGGAGGTATTTACATTTTTCAAAGTAGTAAATCTATTGATTTGAAATTGTGGCTCTAGCTTTGTTCTTATTTTTAACAAATTTAGAAATTTATTTTATAGCTTTAACCAAAAACTTAAGCAAGTAAGATAAAATTGTAAAAATTGAAAAACAGAGGTATCGGCTTTTTTTTGGGGAGGTATTTTTATCATTCAAACCGGTAGAGCTATCGATTTGAAATAGGGGCTTTAGTCATGTAGTTGTATCTGTTAATGTGTTTAATGTATGAGAGAAAGAGAAAAAGTTACCCTGTTTCAATTGTATGCAAGGTATGTATCTATCTGTCGATGTCAACGTATGAGAAAAAGACAAGAAGATTGTCTTGTGATACTATGTAAGTGTATGTGTCGATTTCTTAAATTTTTGAGAGAGAGAGAGAGAGAGAAATACATTTTTGTAATTGTGTATGCGACTAACTGTCGATGTGAACGTATGTGATAGAGATATACAAAAAGAATTTTGTTATTTTAAATATACCTGCGTGGTTATTGCATTTTGGGGGTTCGTCCAGGATAGAACTGAGAGCGCACGAGAGCTGTAGAGGTTGGATTTGAAAGAAACTGACTACTCTTGGACCTATAATTTCAAGATTCTTAAATTCTTCTGAATAAACTTTGGAGCAAAATATCTAAGAGTTACAAGATGTTTAAAACTGAGATTACAAAGAGAAAAATCTGCCAAGATCATAACCAAACAAGTTGTTCCATTAATATTGACACAAACACAAACAATACTCATACTAACATTTATTCACTCTTACAGATTAATCATAACCAAGAATATTTACACATAAATACAAATTTTATTTAACTTCAAGCACGGACTATACTAGTCAACTGGTGGATTTTACTGGTCGATTTTATGGTGATCCTTCCGATGCATTGGGTGCAATTTAGCTTGGCATTCCTTGCAGCTAATAGTCTCTAACGGTTCTCGCAGCTGGCTCAAAGGGCATTTAAGCTTTCTAGGTTTTCCCAGCCGGGCTCCATATTTCTCTCCTACCAACTCCTGCGCAAAAATTCCGCCAATCTGATTCCGGTACTTGGCAAAGGCCAAGTACGGGGGGGGGGGCGAAAAGCTGTTTCTGAAGGGGGTGCATTGCTGCCAAAAGCGAAGCGACAGAAGTGGCCCGCCGGCGGCGAGGTCTTGGTAAACCATTTTGAATGAACGTCCTCGGGGCACTCTGATATCAAGCAGTTGGCCACCTTCGTCCATTAAGGTCTGTCGGTCTTTTAGTTTTTCGAGCGTCTTGATGCCCTTTTGCTTTGTTGATCGACGCGGGTCCCGAGAAGAGCAAGAAAGTTAAAAAAAAATTTCAATGAAAACGGTTTATAAGGTCTTATTCCTCATTTTTCGTACTTTTAAGAACCGTTTTCCTGAAAATTGTATCCATTCATCCCTTCAAATGCCGCTAAGAATTTTGTTGATTTATGAATTTTTTAACCGATAAATTGACTTACTACAATCATGGTTCTTGTATATAAAAAGCACACGTAACTTTTTAAATATACATAAATATAATTTTTTATCGTGAATTTATCTCAAAATTGATCCTATAATAAGTTTCCAAAATTTATTTTTTTGGGTTTTATTAAAATACTTTGATAATATTGAAAATTCAAGAGCCTAAAAATGGGTCTAGTCAGAGTTAAAAAAAAAATGGTTGTGTATGGTTTTAACAAAAAAAAAGCTTATTTAACAATTGCGTAGGATTACATAAAAAATTTTTTAAATAAATTTTTTATTAATGACCAACAAACATTTATTTCACACGTAAGTAACAAAAATTGAACTATGACTTACTTATGCAAAGCAGAACCGTTACATTTTCTCGTTTTTTAAAATAACATTTTCAGCAAATGAAATTATACAATTATTTTTATCCTAGACAATATATAATAGTTTATTACGTACAATGTAAATACATTCATTTTTTTACATAAACAGCATGAATTAATGTTCACTTTAAATAATAGTAATTACAAGTCTGCTTTAAATGTACTTAGACAAAAACTCTATAACCGCTTTTTTCAAATTTTTTATGTATTGATGATTTTCTATTAAACTTATTAAAAAACGATTCCAAAACTTTAAAAATTTTCGATGAATAGATTCACCTGTTTGTTCAGACCACTTTTCCAAAACATCTCCATTCAAGTATTTTAGTCTGTGTACGAGATGGCTTAAGATCACATGAATTTTGAGTGTTTGGGAGACTTCGAGACATTGCAGGGCATAGATAACTCACGCACATATTTATCTAAGTCTGGACCAACTGTATTCACAGAAAAGCAGGTATGTGCTACTTGATTCATAGCTGTAAAAGCAACTACAAACGGATGAATTTCTAAATAACCATATTCAAGATCTTTGTAAATGTTTCGATCGGTCAAAAGATGTGGATTTTCCAATAGGCTTTTGCAAGCATTGCCCTCGAAAAGCTCCCCTTGATAATTCTTCGATATTAAATTGAGTTTCTTTGGCCAAATTAATTCAGTTTCTCGACCAACAAGTAAAACCAGGCCTTGCCAAAATAAGTGGTTAACAAACCTTGTAAAAGATGCAGCTCAGGGACTATGCACTTTTCAACTACAAGCACATCATCTTCCTCATTAAAAAGAGGGGGATAAATCGTACTGTAGCAGTCTTTTGCATTTTTTTTGACTTTATATAAGGTCACAAAATTATTATGATCTTCTCGTAAATCTCCGTAGCTCCTCAACTTATAGCATTTTTCGCCACTTTCTAAAGTATCGAATCAACAGCCGTTTGTTTGAAAATTAGAATTATTTAATTCGCCTTTCTTTTTCAAGTCACTTAAAGAAATGAAACAAAAAGGACACGGGTACGTCGAACAAGCCGTTTGCTGGCCGTTAATGATTAACATCAATTTAAAATCACAGACGAATTTGAACGAAATATTATTAATTTTTACTAAATCAAATAAAATCTGAACATTTTCATAACTTTCTGTAATATCTGGTACAATGCATAGTAAGATCAGTTTATTTACGCCGGTAAGTTTCATTTTTTCAGCTGCAAATCCACTTGAGTAGGAAAATCTTTTTTTACAGAGTAGTCGTTGATCAGTGTGATTTAAAGAATTTGAAGCATAATTTTTCGGTAGTAAAGAAAAACAAATTTTAAAAAACCCTTACGCCCCATCTGCCATTAGTTTTACGTAAACAAAGCCAATACTTTGTTGGTGCTCGGTGACTGCTATTACCAATTGCTCCGCATCAGTGTAAATGACAGGCCTTTTTTGTTTTATTTATTGTTTGTTTTTCACAGTTTCGAACTCAAAAAAACCTTCTTGATGATACTTTGTTAAAATTTTGGAGCTCTCTGATAAATTTTTTTCAAAATCACTTGAAACTGAATCCCTACTGGCAGAACTTCTCAAAAAATGAGTGACTGTTTACATTTGATTTGCGGAGATGCTGGTAGACAGCTGTAAATTTTTTAAATTTTGCGTGGTGAAACTAACTTTTTTTACTTTTTTTGGATTTACTGAAAATCTAGTTTAACGCCCAGTTGTATATCAAATTTAATTCGCTTGTACTAGGTTACGGGTTATCAAAATCTGAAGAGGTAGATTGTAATTTTCTTTTTAAACAACTTGTAAGATCCTGATCTTGATTCTTTTCTGGTAATTCGTTCAATGCCTGAATCACGTTTATTCAAGCATAAGAAGAAGTGCATTGATGATTGATGCCTCTGCCAAATTTATGATAACACTTATTACAGACTGTAACTTAAGTTTCTTTTTTAATTTTTGCTAAATCTTTTTTGTACTCACAAGGAGAGGACCAGACATTTAAATCATGGATTTGGCTAAAACTTGATATATGGGCTCCAAATATGCCAAAAAGAAACCTCCAAGTGTCAGTTTCTCTGAATGGGACTTTTAAAGTCATGTTCTTTCTACACCCCATGTTAAAAAATCAGCATTTTATTAGCATTTTTCAATAAAAAGCTGTTTTTGACCTGATTTTCAAAAAAATATTGCTCAGACCCTATTACGCTTATAGAATTCTTGAACCTCGCATTTTTTCTGTCTTTCCAAGTACTTTCTGAAAAAAATTATTTGAGAATTTTTTTTTATGTATTAAACCATGTAAAATTAAGATATTTAAAATGAAAAAATGACGAAAAACATCTTAAATGTACATGGTCTAATACATAAAAAAAATCTCAAATAATTTTTTCCAGAAAGTACTTGGAAAGACGAAAAAAATTCGAGGTTCAAGAATTCTGTAAATATTATAGGGTCTGAGCAATATTTTTTTGAAAATCAGGTCAAAAACAGCTTTTTATTGAAAAATGCTGATAAAATGCTGATTTTTTAACATGGGGTGTAGAGGGAACATGACTTCAAAAGGCCCATTCAGAGAAATTGGTCATAACCAGTATGCTATGCTTTACGACATGTACGTCAATTTTCAGAATTCGTACTATGGTAAAGAATCAGAACCGTTGTTGAGCAAAGAAAATTTTATCAAGAAAATTCCACTGATTGTTCTGGACTGCTCTAAACAGAACGAATCTCTGAAAAACGCTCCGGTAGATATTCGTTTGGAATTTGAGTCAAGTGATAATTTTCCAGGAATCACAACTGCTTACAACTTGATCATACATGATCGAATAGTCGAGTACAATCCTGTCAGCGGAGACGTCAGAAAGATCGCTTAGTATACTCCAAGATGCCGAAGAGTCAGGTAGTCTCCAAGTGCAGCAGAGAAAACAGTTGCAATATCCCCAGTTGCGAATATTTTCCAGCATACAAAAAAACTTTGGAAGGTTTAACTTGGCATAAAAAACTTCAAACGTTAGTACAATTGAAGCTACAAATTCAAACAGCTGCAGTTCAGCGAGAAATCAAAGAAGTTCTAGAAATTGTTAATTTATACAAAGATAAAAATAGTTTAAAATTTTATGTTGCAATATACGGACGTTTCACAGAACGTGAATTTTTATATCCACTGGTGGCTACCTTCGAAGTAGTTGGAAAAATTGTCATGATATAAAATGTTCAAGTCCTCATCATGAATATGGTGACTTTTATGATGAAAAAGTTTTTGAGGATATAACAGTGTCAGAACTCGTAGAGATAATCATCAAACATAAAGTTTTTAACATTAGATTTGGTACATCCAATAAACATTTAAGAGATTACAGTTTCTCTAAATACGACACTCGCTGTCCAAAACATTACAGTGTACAAATATTGAGTCGTAATAAAATATACACGGAAAAAGGCTTAGGCAAGTTTACACACGATTCAACTTGTATGTACAGGCAATTAAATATATGATGGAGTACGCCGTAGACATGCAAGGATTTCTGCAACCGGGAAATGACTTTTTTGTCAAAGAACTTGCAATAATTTCATTGCATGATGATTCTGACGCAAAGGTATTCATGTTCCAAGAACCTTTTCCTTGGCAGAGATTATTGAATTAGTACAGAAATATCAATCGTTTTCTAGAAACCACCAAGCATGGTTTGTCGTGAAGTTTCGGAAAAGTACCCTACACACTGGTGGTCGACGTGCTCAAGGAATAATTATCGGATGCCAAAAAATTTTATGTAAGAGGTGAAATGAAAAAGAACTGGTTAGAAAGATTCAACTTACCTGTTTGTGAAGTGACGTCCATTGATTATTCTGAGAAACTAACTAAAGTGGCCACGGTATGCTTGAATCACAAATTTCTCAGAAAAACTACATCCGACTGCAAAACGCTCGAATTATGAAAAAAGTTATTTTGGAAAATTTGGAGTGGCAGGATATGGAGTGGGAAGAGATTCAGTCTTAATCAAACCTTCGAGCAAGATGGGTCAAGAACAGAGCTCCTCTGGCTATGAAAAAATAAAAGATGAAAAATCCTCAGGTTTTAAAATTTATTCGAAGGAAAAAAAGCGTCAAGATGAACAATACAAAAGCTTTCAAAAGCTTCAAGAAGAACAAAAAACTTACGAAAAGAAAAATGAAAAAAAGATTAAATATGAAAAAATTAAAGAAAAAGGAAAAAATTTAATAGAATTCTAATAATTGAAACAGTTGGAAAAGTACTTTAATTAAAGTCATTGTGCATGTTAGCTCAATGGCTCAGGTGGTAAAGTGTCAGCCTGTCGTACCTGGAGTCGTGGGTTCGAGTCCCAGTTGATCCGATTTTTTTTTTTCGTAATAAATTTATCAAAAATAATTTCCAAATTGAAATATCATCAATAAATTGAATAAATATGAAAAAATTCATTAAAATATTATTAAAAATGGGTAGAGCTACCGGCTAGCCAGCAGCGGCTAGCCCCTAGCATGACCCCAGGTGCTCGCCCTCAAAAAGGTACTTGGGCCAAAAACAGTATGAGAGAGCGAACCCAAAAAAGTACGAGAAAGCGGGACCAAGGTCTACTAGCGCTGGGAGTCTTAATTAGAGTTTAGTCGCGTACTGACGAATTGATCCTTTGTCGGATCAATCGTCTTGTAAGTCTTAAGATTTAAATACGTATAAGTCAGCGCGCATCAGTTTACTCCTTTGCCGGAGAAACTGTATAATAGTTAACTTTAAGAGTTTGTAGTTTACGTGCGTGTCGTGTAATTCGTCCATTAAGGTGTATTAAGAGTGTACTGAACAAGGACCCAATAAATAACGTGTGAACCGTGAACCATCGTTGTTGTTATTCCACCTCCCACCCTACAGTCCGACGTGGAACTGGGACTCTAGAGACTCCAGCAAATAAGGTACAGTTGAATACAATTTAGAAATAATGTAGGAGATAGTCAATAAGAATTCCTTCCCGTTCGTCGACACACGAGTGGGGACCGCGATCTCCCGGTAGCATTCCCTTCCGGGCTGCAAGAATAGGGAAAACGTTAGGTGTTCGTATACACCTAACAAAATTGGTAACAGAGACGCGTGGTTCAGGTCCCCCGGGGGAAGATAGGATAGTAAGTTAGAGCTAATTTTAACTTTATTATTAAGTTATAATTAAATTTATTAAAATTTCAATAGTTTAGTTGGCGTAATTTTTGCCAAGACAGTGCTTACCCAGTGTCTTGTAGTTTAAGAAGTTCGATTAGGGACAATTTCTTTAATTTAGACTTAATTATAAACGGCCGTAGGTCAAATGAAGATATTAATAATAAATTAGGTAATTATTTAGTTTTGGAATAAGAAAGAAATTTCACAATTAAAATTATTGAAAGGAATTCGAGTGACATCCGTTATTTTGCAACGCAGTGTTGATATTTGAGGCGGCGTTCACTGCTGACGCGGCGTCTTTGGATTTTTCAGAGTATTGACTTTCGAAAGTTTAGTTTTCAAAGTTTCCATTTTTGAGTTCAATTTTTCAGATTTTCAATTTTTTCAAATTATTTTATCATCCAAAAGGTTAAGTTGCCAATTTTTCAATTTTTCAGAAAAAATCGGATGTAGAAATATATTACTTATCGTGAAGACTTAATATGATTAAGTATTCGTGATTAAAATTTAATTATTAAAACAAAACTCCTTAATGCTCAAGAACACCAATTTTTCAATTTTCCAATTTTAATTTTTCAAATTTGTTAATTTTCTAAATTTCCAATTTTTGTTCAATTCTTCGGGGTCGTCGATTTTTTATTTTTCAAGAAAAGGTTTTAACTTTCAAGAGAAGTTTAGATTACATAAATTTCAGTTTGCAAAAATTTCATTTAAGTTTTTCAAATATTCTATTTTTCAAATTTCAATTTTCCAAAGTTTTCAATTTCAATTTTAAGATTTGTCAATTTTTCTATTTTAATTTTTCAATTTTCCAACAAAATTTTAATTTTCAACAACTTCAATTTTTCAAATTTGTCAATTTTTCATCCTTATTCATTTTTCAAAATCTTCAAGGTTTCAATTTTTCCAAGTGGTCAATTTTCAAAATTTTCAACTTTTCAAAATTTTTAATTTTCTGAAGCTTCAAAATTTCAATTTTTCGAATGTGTTAACTCTCAAAACTTCCTCATTTTCAATGAATTTTAATTTTCAAAAGGTTTCATTTTCGAGAACTCCATTTTTTAAATCTTAATCTTTCAAATTTCAACTTTACAAAGTTTTCAATTTTTCGGGATTGTTAATTTTTCAAAGTTTTCAATTTTGAATTTTGAAAGTTAATTAGCTGGAATTGAGGAGAGTCAAGTGACTGCGGAGACAGAAGCGAGTGCGAAGCGAAATGAGCAGTTGCACGGCCGTGGCACAGTGAACGGATCCGAAAATCGTTGGAAAGAATCTATTTAAATAAAGGAAAATAAAGCTAGAGAGAAGCAGTCAACGACAATCAAAAGCTAATTTAATAACAATCATAGGAAAAATATAAAAGTTATAGGTTTTCCATTCTTAACCTGAAAAAAAAAAATCACTAATGTGTAATTTTCGTCCAAAATCTGAAAAGAACGAATACGGTTGTAAAATCAATTTTTTTTTTAGTTTATGGCAAAAATAAATGATTTTATAAACATTTTTTCTACTGATTTTAATTAAACATGTTTAAATCGTAATTATCGATAAAACAAAATATTTTTTAAACATAAAATTCATGTAACTTCATAAAATATACTATGTAATTAAAATATATTACGTAAAAATTCATAAAAAATCATACAACCCCATAACTGAATTCGTCAGACTTCTACAACCCAATAACCGAATTCATCAGGCTCTTACAACCCTATAACTGAATTCGTCAGACTTCTACAACCCAATAACCGAATTCATCAGGCTCTTCCAACTCCATAACCAAATTCGTCAATTTCCTACAACCCTATAACTTAATTCATCAACCTTCTATCCTTTAAACATACAACTCCATAACCAAATTGATCAGATTCTTACAACCCCATAACCGAATTGATCAGACTCCTACAATCCATAACTGAATTCGTCAAATACTTACAATCCTATAACCATATTCGTCAAACTCCTACACTACTCCATAATAGAATTTGTCATACTTCTACAACCCTAACTTCGAAATCATCAGACTTTTATAACCTATAAAAGAATTCATTAGACTTCTACAACCCCATAACCGAATAAATAAAGCTTCTGAAACCAATAATCAAACTTGTTAGACTTCTACACACTCATAACTAAATTCTTTAGACTTCTATTTATTCTTCAAGCCTACAACTCCTTAACCGAATTCGTCAGACTTTTACAACCCATAATTAAATTCATGAGACTTCTGCATATTCCTTAAGCCTAAAACCCTATAACCAGGACTTCTAAAACTCCATATCTTAATTCGTTAGATTTCTAAGTATTCCTCAAGTCTACAACCCCGTTAACTGAAATCGTTTAAATTCTACAACCATATTCATCAAGCTCCTACAACCCTGCAACCAAATTTATCAGACTTTTACAACCCTATACTTGTACTTATCGTACTTGCAGAACCTAACAGAATTCCCTTTATTTCTACAACCCCATAACCGAACTCATCTGACAAAAAAAAAAATTGATTGAAATCAACAAAATTCGTAAAACAACGATGTCTCATGTCATTTTGATTGTTGTGCACTTTGTATTACTATTGCATTCTTTTTGCACTTTATCGTGGAATTCATTCAACTTTTTTTTTATAATTATTTGCTGTGTAACAAGAATTATCAATGATCCACCAAATCATAGATTTTTAGACTTAATGAAAATGTGACAAATATACTTCTAGGGTTATATAGTTCTGACGAATTCATTTATGGGATTATAGGCTTGAGAATTACATATAAAGGACGTATTTGGTTATAAGATTTTGAGCGTTTAACAAATTCGGTTATGTAGTTGTAGGAATCTGATCAATTAAGTTATGAGGTTGTAAGAGCCTGATCAAAATGGTAATGGGATTGCAAGTTTGAGGAATAAAAGGCTGATGAATTCGGTTATGGAGTTAAAGGAATTCGGCTAATTCAGTTATGGGGTTGTAGAAGTCTGACGAATTCTTTTATAGGTTGTAGAAGTTAGATAAGTTTGAGTATAGGGTTGAAGAAGTCAGACAAATTCTATGATGGGGTTGTGTAGGAATCTGATGAATATGATTATAGGGTTGTGGGTGTTTGACGATTTCAGTTATGGAGTTATAGGAGCTTGATGAATTTGGATATGTAGTTGTGAAAGTCTAACGAATCTAGTTATGGGGTTGCAAAGGCATATAAAGTTAATTATGAGATTGCAGGAGCTAGACGGGTTGTAAGAGTCTGATGAATTCGGCTATAGGGTTGTTAGAGTAGAATTAGAGTTCAAAGAATTCGGTCATGGGGTTGCAGAAGTTCAACTAATTCTGCTTGGTTGTAGAAGTATTACAAAATCAAGTATAGGGTTATCAAAGTCTGATGAATTTGATTGCGGGGTTGTAGGAGTATATCAAAAATTTCTATATGGTTGTAAAATTATGACAAATCCATTCAACAGGGTTGTAGGATTGAGGAATACATAGAAGTCTAACGAATTAAGCTATGGGGTTTTAGAAGTCCCATTTAGACTTCTATTCCTAAAGTCTGCAAACCCATAACCAAATTCGTCAGAATTCTACAACCCCATAACTGAGTCCGTCAATATTCTACAACCCTATAAGTGATCGCAAATCCAACAACAATCCATTCTTCAAGCCTACAACCTCATAATTGAATTTTTTATACTCCTGCAACTCTATAAGGAGTCATCCATTAATGATGTCACACTAATTTGGTATAGTCTCGTAGCGCTACAGTATTAACAGACTATATCATAAAAACGTGACATCATTAATGGATGGCCCCTAACCGAATTGATCAGACTTCAACAACTTTATAACTCGACTCAGCAAACTCCAATTACATGCCTGAATTCACCAACCTTCTATTCCTCAAGCTAAAAACTCTATAACCTAATTCGTTTTATTTCTACAATTTATTTCGATTATATTTTTACAATCATCTTCTTTATCAGATTTAACGCGTCCACAAGTTCAATAATTTCCGAGTATGCCATACTTTTCGTAACAAAAGATGGTCAGGATAAGCTAAATCACTTCGAATTAAAGTGGTTAAAAATTGTCCTAAAGAATTTTTGAAATGTTTCCAAGTATTGAAAACTTCCAACAATCGAAATTTCAATTGCCGAATATATTTTACATAGAGAGAAAATAAATTTTCTTTCGGTAGATAAAAAAAATTCCAATGATAGAAAACTTCCATTTATTGCCGATTCTAATTATAAAGTTTACGCAGTAAAAATGTATTTAAAAGATAATAGCAATGAACAATTATTTTGGAAAGATAATACATGGAAAACAAAGTTTTGATCCTAGTTGATAATTGTACGAATTATTTTAAAAGATTGTGAAATTTTTGGAATGATCCGATGAATTTGTGAGTATCACAAAATGATCCTTATAATCATTTTTAAAGATCCCAAAGATTCATAAAATGATCATAAAGCTCATTTTTATCATTTTTTTTTTTTTTTTTTTTTTTTTTTTTACCATAAGTCCAAAAACCAATGATTTGGATCATTGATAATTCTTTACGAACTTTGTTGATTTTAATCAATTTTTTTTGTCAGATGAGTTCGGTTATGGGGTTGTAGAAATAAAGGGAATTCTGTTAGGTTCTGCAAGTACGATAAGTACAAGTATAGGGTTGTAAAAGTCTGATAAATTTGGTTGCAGGGTTGTAGGAGCTTGATGAATATGGTTGTAGAATTTAAACGATTTCAGTTAACGGGGTTGTAGACTTGAGGAATACTTAGAAATCTAACGAATTAAGATATGGAGTTTTAGAAGTCCTGATTATAGGGTTTGAGGCTTAAGAAATATGCAGAAGTCTCATGAATTTAATTATGGGTTGTAAAAGCCTGACGAATTCGGTTAAGGAGTTGTAGGCTTGAAGAATAAATAGAAGTCTAAAGAATTTAGTTATGAGTGTGTAGAAGTCTAACAAGTTTGATTATTGGTTTCAGAAGCTTTATTTATTCGGTTATGGGGTTGTAGAAGTCTAATGAATTCTTTTATAGGTTATAGAAGTCTGATGATTTCGAAGTTAGGGTTGTAGAAGTATGACAAATTCTATTATGGGGTTGTGTAGGAGTTTGACGAACATGGTTATAGGATTGTGGGTATTTGACGAATTCAGTTATGGGTTGTAGGAGTCTGATCAATTTGGTTATGAGGTTGTAAGAATCTGATCAATTTGGTTATGGAGTTGTATGTTTGAAGGATTGAAGGTTGATGAATTAAGTTATAGGGTTGTAGGAAATTGACGAATTTCGTTATGGAGTTGGAAGAGCCTGATGAATTCGGTTATTGGGTTGTAGAAGTCTGACGAATTCAGTTATAGGGTTGTAAGAGCCTGATGAATTCGGTTATTGGGTTGTAGAAGTCTGACGAATTCAGTTATAGGGTTGTAAGAGCCTGATAATTTCGATTATTGAATTGTAGAAGTCTGACGAATTCAGTTATGGGGTTGTATGATTTTTTACATTTTTCACGTAATATATTTTAATTACATAGTATATTTTATGAAGTTACATGAATTTTATGTTTAAAAAATAGTTTGTTTTATCGATAATTACGATTTAAACATGTTTAATTAAAAACAGTGAAAGAAATGTTTATAAAATCATTTTTTTTTGCCATAAACTAAAAAAAAATTGATTTTACAATCGTATTCGTTCTTTTCAGATTTTGGACGAAAATTACACATTCGTGATTTTTTTTTTCTGCATTTTTTTCAGGTTAGGAATGGAAAACCTATAATTTTTATATTTTTCCTATGATTGTTATTAAATTAGCTTTTGATTGTCGTTGACCACATCTCTCTAGCTTTATTTTCCTTCATTTAAATAGATTCTTTCCAACGATTTTCGGATCCGTTCACTGTGCGTGGTGCATACGGGGAGTGGCAGCAGTCTAAGCGTCGTCTCCTATTGTGCTGCTGTCCGCTTAGCGGCGTTTTACTTCATTCTCCTTCTTCCGAGCGCTGAGTTGACCAAAGGCGTGAAAGGCGTATGCCAAAGGACCCATTTTATTTATTTAAATTCATTCTAATTTATTGCAAAATATTTGTGACTATTTCCCGGGTAAGGAAACTGTAGGACCGGTAGGCGATGCAAGTGGTTCCTCGGACTGAGTACGGGCCACCCGAAATTAAGATTTACCTAATTTTTGTGTGCTCAGAGGAGCTCTCAGAATCTGGATCGACCTTTGGTTGTATTCCGACGACATAGTTATTTCCTGCCGTAGGTGAACGTACGAAATTAATACTGGCAGCTCGGAAGGCGTGTAGGACCTTGTATATAGATATTCATATATACATTGATATACCTATAAATATTAATCTAAATATTATATTCTTAAAAGGACCTATTAGTCTGAATCGGACCTAATTGTCCTTGACCTATTTGATCTATTTACCTCATAATCAAGACCTAATTTAGGATCAGTTGAAAGTCTCGAAGTTGAATTGAAGCACAAGGGATGACGGATGTTTGACCCAAGGACCAGGATGACTATCGGAACAAACAAGGCGAATAGGAACGATGAAAACTTCACGGCTGAGCAAAGGGCTGCAGCAGATTTGAGAGCCACTATGAGCACAACGTTGTTGTCATGGGCCAAAAACCTGAGCCTGCAGGGCTCCATTGCAGGGCTGCCCACCTACGATGGCAGCAACATCCCACTAAAAGGGTTCCATGACATCAAGTGGGAAGCGACATTTAGCAGGAAACAATTGAATCGGTTGTCAAGGGTCATGAGGTTCGTTCGAGCTGAAAAAAATTTGGAAACGCTGCCTTGACAATTATATTATATATATATCGGAATAATATATATCAGAACCGGAACACCAGAACGGAATCGAACGCGCAGAATGATAAATTTAAAAAAAATTAAAACTTTATAAATTACTTTTTTGAAATTTTTAAAAAAAACAATACATCCTGGATAAGGGTTGCTACCTGGGGTAGCTACCCGCTGTACGAACGATTATGCTCTAGAGATGACTTAACCAGGAAGTTTTTGTTATAACCAACGCAGATCGGGTCTGAGTAGATAACTAGTGCACGGGATCGGGTATTACGCCATGGGGACGATTTCCCAAAGATGTTGTCGCTTTAACCAACGCAGATAAGGCCGGGGTAGGTACCTGGTGCATGCGCTCGGGTATTACGCCCCGGGGACGATTTCCCCAAGGTTTTTTTTTCTTTAACCAGCGCAGATTGGGTCAGGATAGGTACCTGGTGCTCGGGGTCGACGATTTCAGCCTGAGGATGAGTTCCCCAGGATGTTATATATCAACAAAGCAAGATAGCTCTCTAGAACTAGGAAGAGTGCTGCCAAATCCTCCAAAGGCCAGTGCCCGCACCAATCAGCCAGCTCTGCAATGAGCCCCCATCAGTCACAGCGAAGATTACTTGTAAAATTTTAACACTGTTCGCGCAGTTTTGACCGCACAAGCATAAGAGTAGAGGCGTGAGCCATTGCAGGGATCAAATATATTAAAGTAGTCGACACTCGGACCTCTGGTCAGCAAATGTCCTTTGGTCAGTGAGGATTATTTTTGGCTAAGTGTGGTCGTTTAGAATATGCCAAAACTGTGCAGTTGTAAAATTTTTCGGTTTCTCGCGCGAGACCTAAAACGTTTTTTTTTGGTTTGAAACCAAGAAGTCAAGCGATGAAGAGACCGGTAAAATGCATGAAAACCGTGGGTGTACATAGTCGGTCATTTACGATAGAAAAAAATGTTGAAAAAAAATGTGATTTTTCTCCAAAAAACGAGAATTGATGGAGTAAAAATCATGTAATTAAGAAAATCTCTATTTTTATCATAAAGAAAGACCCCGTTCTTTCACAGAATTTACACATCTATACTCTTTTCAGCATGGGACTGATATCCGGAGTAAGCCGCTCATTGTTTTAAAAATACGAAAAAAATTTGCTTTTCACGTTGTAAAACGAGAATCGAGAGTGTACGAATACCGTGACTAAAAGAGGACGTAATTCTCATCAGGAGTAAACATCCCATGCTTTCTGAGTTTGTGCATCCATTTCTGTTCAGCGACACGTATATAAAGTTCAGAGTCGACCGCTGAAAAATCGAACCAATGGTATAAAAATGATGTCGAGAAAAAATCTTTCTCAAATAAAAAGTTTCTCGCATCAGATGCGAGAATCGTCAACCAATTGACAATTTATAGCTATTCTCGGAGCGATAAGCTACGTGTAAGCGACACTGGATATTATTTTTCAATCATGTGTGTTAGTGCGTGAGATAAAATTACCGGAGCAATCATGAGTATGCGTCAAATTTGAGAATTAAGCACATTCCAGTAAAAGCACAAAACGGTGGCGTTCCCGCTAAAGTAGGATTTTTTCAGTTCGACTGGCGTGTTTTCGAAAGGGTGCGCTAGCGCGCGAGTATTGAAACATCCAACTTCCTCAGAAACGCTACCGTTCTCGTGCGTTTACAGTAGTATTCCATTCTTTTATAATAAAGAAAGACCCCGTGGTCACTTAAAATTTGCACATCTACCCCTTCTCGAGCAGAATGCATCTAAATACTTATGTGGTATTTATGGGGTTTTAATTTATTTCAATATTAAATTTTTCTGTAAATTAATGGAAATTTTTTTTAACTACACATTTCAAAATAATTTAGAGATCAATATAAATATAGATAAATGTAAATAAATGTAAATATCTTGTAATTACTTATAATAAAATCAAGAATAAAATTTACTTACTGTAAAATTGACCAATACTAGGATGTTTTCCGATGTACTCAATGATAAAACGATGATATCGTTCAATCAAGTTGTTCGAAACGTGTTTTAACTGGTAAACAGAAAAATTATAAGGGTCTCGCATCCATTCACGCTCAAAATAATTTAGGAATTTTTCCCATTTTTTCCTGAGTTTGTCGCCTTCAGGAAACTTGCGGAGTATTTCTTTTTTGAAATATTCGTAAGCGGCGTCAATTTTGTCACCTGGCAAGTATGCCAAAGCCATGAGAATTGTCAACGCAGCATGTACTTTTGGTTGTTCTTGTTTATCATTTTTTTTAGTCAGTCTGAGTTTCTTTGCCATTCTATAAATGCACTGAGAAAGGAAATGTAATTTATTAGTATAAAAAATATTAATATAAATTTTGCGTGAATTTTACTAAATTTATCCCATAAGATGACTTTTCTAAAAAAAATTGTTTCGAAAAACTAAAAAACCGTTGTAGTGCCTCCACCCACGAGACGCACCTCCACTCGATGGAGCCGTCCGAAAATTACAGGGGTGCCACTAGAAGAACGAGGCGAGGTAAGGTGAGGACTGCCTCGCCTGCCTCGCCTCGCCTAGTTCTATCGCGAAGCGTCCTCACCGAGGCTCCGTGCTAAAGTATGTATATTTACTAGAATTTTACAAATTTTTTATGTTTAATACAGTTAATTTATTCTTAATATTACTGTTTTCTTTCTTATTTTGGTTTTGAAATATGAAAATACAAAATCAAAAATAGTTGAAAAACCGGAGAAATTTTTTTTTTTTTTTTTAATAACTTCAATTTCAATAAGTTTTAGATCATCTTTGCCACGAAAAATCAACATTTTTAATTCCTAAAAATTAAAAAAGTTGAAATTAAATAAAAAAAAAAAAAAATTGGAAACCGGAACCAGCGTGTGGACCCTCGAGGGCCGGTCGAGCCCTTACTTTGCGATAAAAGCAAATTTCTGCGTTTGAACGGCTCGCGTAGTCAGAGGTTTTTTGACAGCCTCGACGAAACTGGTGCGCTGCCTTGCCTGACCTCGTGCCTCGTCTACATACTACCTCGCCTCAACCTCGCATCGAAAAAGTCGAGAAAAGTGGAGGTTTTCCTCACCATGGCGGCATCTCCAGCAAATCATCATCAGATAATTAATCTATGTCATCAAAAAACATGCGATTACAAAGTTTCATTAAATTTTTCAATCTGAGTTCTAGGAAAGAAAGTCAACCACTATAAGTCGATGACGAAGAAACAAATCTTATGAAAATAATTTGTACAAAATATTGCGTGAATTTATTTAAATTGCTAATTGTTTTCATTTTACGTTTTTCAATTTATATTTTTTTCATTTCCCCCGAGACGCACCTCCACTCGATAAACCTAGTAAAAAAATGTTTAGTGTCTTTAAAAACATGTGGGTGCTAAATTATATTGAATTTGCCTTTCGGAGTCTACTATTTTAAGAAAGTAAGTCAACCAATCTAAGTCGAAAACGGTAAAAAATCTGAATATAATACAGGATATATGTGATAGAATAAATTAAATTGATACTCACTTGAAAAAAATGAAAAAGGCATCCACCAATTCGGATATCATTATCCGCCGTTGTAAATACTTTCTTAATCGCGTTTCTCAATCCCTTTTCGAAATCTGACATGGCTACTTGAGGAGAGAGTTCTGGAAGTTTTCTTTACTGTAGTTAAAAACCGCAACGTAATCCTCCTCGCTTTTAGTCGACATTAGAACATAAAAAACAGGCACTGCCTAAAAAATATTTTTAAAATCAATTATTGTACATAACTTCAATATCGTCAAACTATGTGTTTACAAGTGGCACACGGTCGCAAAAGCGAAGCAATAAAAAAATGCCAAATTGAGCATACTTCTTCGCGTACAAAAAAAAAATTCTAGATCTTCGCGAACGCGAGACGCGCCGCGAAGGATTGGTATCGGTTATGAATACCTTTTTTTTTAATGTTGCGTACACGAGGGACTCGTAGCTCACGCAAAGATCTAAGGATTTTTTTCTTTACGTACACGAAGAATTATGCTCAGTTTGGTGATTGTTTGAATTGCTTTACGTAAGCAGCAATGAGCCCTATTTATTTTGTAGATAAAACTATTAATGTCACCTTTTTGTACATCTCCATCATGACTGTGACTATCTGTTTTACATCTGATAAAGGAGGTGTCACACTGAAAGTTGCGTCGATGAAACTTCTTTTGGAATCCGAGCATTAGTGCACAAATTGTTCATCAAACATGATTAAGTGGGGGTTTCCGCCGACCTTTAACAATACTTGCGTGAGTTGAATGGTTTTCTCGTCACCGTCACACGAATAAATATGCTTTAAAGCAGATTTGCAGTTTTTAATCTCGCTCCACATGCTGATCAAATCAGGGGAGTGTAGCGTTAAAATTTTCGGTTTCAATTCAATTATCCATCGGTGAATCTTTCTTTGAAATTTTTTTGAATATTCAGTTCCTGGAGCTGTTGTAGGATTTCTAGTAAAAGAAAAAACAAGAATCAATTACAATGCCAGTGATTTTAATGAAACAAAATTAATTTACTAACGATTATTTTTTACCAAACAAAAAAAAAAAAAAAACAAAAAAAAAACAAAAAAAAAAAAAACAAAAAAAAACAAACAATTAAAATTCAATAAATATATCAAGACTACACGAAAAGAAAAGCTACGTGTTCCACCCATGGTAAGATACACGCTTGAAACAGAGATTTCTGTACAAGCGCCTCCGCGTCTGTGTAGCTGTATAAAGCAGAACTTCTAAGGCCTCGTAGATGTGAGCTCTATAACTCGGATAGAAAAGTTACGGGTTTGGTTTAATCAGTGCTTGCACAGGAGGTTCATTCCGCTAACGCAGGCGTCCATCCGGTGCGACGGGTGGACTGAAATAGTATATTTTTCAATAGGAGAATATATTAGGGTACTTTTCGATCGAGAAAACGATGGGACAAGTATTACAATGCTGTTAAGTGTGTCAGCTCGACGGTCTTGTATACTTTTCTCCACGCAAGATGGAAAAGTAAAAGTCGTTGAAAAAATCCATAAAAATTTGATGACTTCTAGCTCTTGTTTCCGCTTAAAAATGAAAACGTTGCATTCTGAGAATACTCTATTTTTCTCAAAGTACCCTAATACATGCCTCATTGAAAAAAGTATGGTACCTAAAGTGAGTCAGAAGTTCTACTGGCCGTCTCGAGTTTTTATGTGCAGCGCTCAGCTATGGGTATATTGCCCAACATGAGTGAGAAGTTCTACATGGCCGTCGAGAGTTCGATGTGCTGCTCAAGGGTCCCTGTAGCCTAGCGCAGCATATAAAAACTCGAGACGGCCAGTAGAACTTCTGACTCACGTTAGGTACCATACTTTTTTCAATAGGGCATGTATTAGGGTAGTTTGAGAAAAATAGAGTATTCTGAGAATGCAACACCAAAATTATCAAGTGGAAACAAGAGCTAGGAGTCATCAAATTTTTTTGGGTTTTTTTAACGACTCGCACTTGACACTATCGCACCCAAATAACTCGACGGCCTTTTTTACTTTCCCATCTTGCGTGGAGAAAAATATACAAGGCCGTCGAGCTGAAAAACTCATCGGCATTGTACAACTTGTCCCATCGTTTTCTCAATCGAAAAGTACCCTAATACATGCTCCTATTGAAAAATGTTTTTTTCATTACGATGGGAGGAAAACCCAAAGTCCCGCTCCGACTCAGAGAGGGAATTTGGTGTTTTCGTGCCGAAGGTATGAAAAAACAGGATTGAGCCCGTAAGCGAGTTGGATTAGCTCGTGTGATATTGCACAGGTCAAGTCCAGCGCTCGTACAAGAGATGAGTCAAAAAAAAAAAATTATTTATCCTTAATTAATATTGAGTGTGCTTTACTTTTCTTTGTAATTTATGTAAGTTTTATAAGGTTTGTCCGTGGAATTTTCAATGGGGACTCAGTGTAAAAAAAAAAAAAGTCGATTTTTTTTTTTGCTTAAAATTACTCTAAAACATCTCAAAAATACTGTTTCAAAATTTTAAAGCAATATCATGACTAGTTTTTAAGTTATGAATTATTTTACAGAGGTAGGTAAGGCGGAGCGCTCGAGTCGAGCGCATACGTGATGCTGCTCGACTCGAGCGGCTTAGGGAGTAGGGCTCATTTCTATTGTTCCTTCGACCTCTTTATTCGGTCAGGTAAGATTTAAAGGAAGAGGCTTCTCTTTTGAACTATGTTTTCGAGAATGGTATTAGACTGAAAAGAAGGAGGGGAAATACGGCAGCTGCCTTGCGTCGAAGGACAAAGTCGAGCAACAGTTAGTTTCGTTCAAAATTTTGAGGCAAAAACATCGTCTAATTTTTAAATTGAAACTATTTTTTTTAAAATGTCTGTGCACGCTACCCAGCATAAAGGAACTAAAGATAAAAGAGTTGATAATACTAGAGGAAAAAAACGAGATTTTCATGGGAATCAATTTGTCGGTGAAGATGGAAAAAAAGTACATGAAAAATCAGTAACAAGCGCAGGGACAGCAAAAAAAGTAAGCGCCGCTCTGAATCAACCCACGAAGCCCGAAAAGCTCGAAAAGAGCATCTTTTAAACCTGGAAGATGATGATCTGACCGTAGATGACATGTTGTATGGTCCAGGAATAGCTGACTAAAACGTAAGTTTAAAAAAACAAGTCAATACACCTTTTGAAAACTTTAATCGCGTTTTTCTCGAAACTGCATTTTTCAAATTGGCCCACATTCTCATTTCAAAACAAATCAATCGATTTAGTTGCAACTTGGCCGAAACTTTCTTTATAATAATTTTAATAGTCTGAACCTAAATCGAGAAAAAAAAATTGTTTAAAACCCCTTTTTTTTAAACAAATAAGTTAAAAAAAAGAGGTTACTTTTTTTCTTTTTCTTATATTTTTGTCAAAAAAAAAATTTTTTTTTTCTATTTAGGTTCAAACTAAAGAAAAAAAGGTTTTTAACGCATTTCTTTTTTTTTTTTTTGTTTCAGATCAACAGGAAAGGCGTGAAAGTGTGGGCCGAAAAAAAAAGACTTCTCGCGCGAAACGACGCTGCACCGCAATCTTGGAAAAAAAAAAAAAAAAAAAATTTTTTTATATTCTTGAAATGTATATAAACTTTGGTGTTCAATTTCGTTAATGTAAAATAAATTTAAGTTGAAAAAAAAAATCATTAAAAATATGCTAATTTACACTGAGTCCCCCCCTTAAGCCCCTTTTCAAATTGGGCTTTCTTGGCTTTATGACCGTTCATGCCACACGTAGAGTATTCTACCGCAAAATAGAGTATTCTCAGAATGCAACACCAACATTATCAAGTGGAAACAAGAGCTAAGTCATCAAATTCTTATGGATTTTTTTAACGACTCGCACTTGACACTATCGCACCCAAATAACTCGACGGCCTTTTTTACTTTCTCATCTTGCGTGGAGAAAAGTATACAAGGCCGTTGAGCTGACACACTCAACGGCATTGTAATACTTGTCTCATCGTTTTTTCTATCGAAAAGTACCCTAATACATGCTCCTATTGAAAAAAAAAAATATGTTGGCTATCGGAACCAGCGTGTGGGCCCTGGAGGGCCGAGCGAGCCCTTACTTTGCGATATAAACCGGATTACTGGGATTAAACGGCTTGCGTTGTCAGAGTTCGGCAGGTGCCGAGTTTGACATTGTAAAAGATTTTTGAGGGCTACCAAAATCCACGGTTGGCCCCTCGAAGGCCAAGCCTTTCCTTCGCGCGAAAAGAAAGTTACGTCTTCTGTTCGAATAACAATGTAAAGTTATTTGAAAAGAAGTTACATCTCGAAAGTTTAATTTAGCTTCTAAAAGAAAGCATACCTTCTTGTACATTTTTTTCCTTTCAATGAGTTTTTCGCATTCGCGCTCTGCACAGGAGATTGCATATTGCTCACCTCGTTGCCCACATCAACTTCATTCACAACTTCCCCTTAATTTTTTGAGTATTGTTAAGAGGATGGATTTTTTTTAAACAGATTTTCAAAAACTCTTACATATGTTAATATTTTTTACTTTTTTTTCTACTCTTTAAGTAAGTGGTTATTGTTCAAAACAAGTAATCGATAAAATTATTAGCGACTATTTATACACGACCAATTTTCGTTAATTATGGCTCAATACTCGTATAATAGTATATTTGATACTTACTGTTTAATAGGCGAATCTGAAATATTTTTCTCCAAGATTTATTATTCTAAATCTAGAGTTTGTGCTAAAGTCATTCACAAAACGTAAACACTGACCCTATATACCAACTAGCTCTCCTGATCAGAAAATTGTTCATCAAATCTAAAACTTCTTATAAAAACATTTAAAAGAATGTGATCGCAATATCGTGTGCTACAGGTTGTTTTCCTATACCAAGATCTAATGATTAAATACAAAACTCGATACAAAACTACTCGTAGAAGTATCCCTCGATCGTCATCGCTGACCAATACAACAGCGAGGGGTTGCGCACTCAATCCTCAATGAAGAGGATTTTGAGGATTTTTATAATTATAAAAATTTAAGAATAGCTCAAACTACAGGTGAGAATACATGAATATTTTTAATTTTGGCCCAAGCTGCTAAAAAAAAAATTTTTTGTTCCATCTATATGCTTAAAAATATCTAATCGAATCTTCGTATTCCTCAAAATCCTCCAAATCACTAGTTCAAAATGCCAAGCAAAATACCCTAGAGAGAATTTTGAGGATTTTTAAGGTTTTTTTTTAGGTGCATAGCCCCTTGTAAAACAGACCGCTGCATTGTTTACATTTACTCTCAAGGTTTTTCAATTATATTTTAAATTTACAAAGTGGTTAGATTTAATTTTTAGATAGTATATTAAGTTAAAGACGTTCAACTCAAAATATTTTGATTAAAACAAAAAATGTCTTCCGTCAAAATTCGGAAACAATTAAGAGTCCAATAACATAGATATCAATAATTATTATTTGAACTTTTAACGTATAGTGTCTTATGGGAAATTGAACTTTTTCTTATTTCTTAACAAACTCTCTCAATAATGGATGATGACACAGTGCCCAATTTTTTTTTATATTCTAAAAGAACATGCAAGGATCATTTTAAGATTTTAAAAGGATCGATTAGGAGAATATTAGTTATTGAAAAAAATATATTTGTAGCAAAAATGACGTTTTTGGGGATTGATTGGACTCGAGTTACCATGCAATTGTATATCTATATGAATTTTCTTAAAGTAAAATAAATTTTGGGGTGCACGCAGAAGTTAATCGACGAAATTCTCCTTCCTCCCTTTTTTTTCATCACGCCTTTGCGCGCATTAAGAGGGGGGAGGGGGGGTGTCCACACGCGCTAATTTGCTTACGGACACGTTGTTGCGCCTGACCACGTCCCTCCTTACCTTGCTATTATAAGATCGAGGCGTCAATACTCAAGAAGCTCATAAGATTATTACTAATTTCGATTAATTTTTCAGGTAATAATAAAAAAAAATAAATAAAAAATATGAAAATACAAAAATTTTTATCTAATATTTACATGTCTTTAGGAACCGTATAAAAAAGAGTAAAACTTAGAGTAAATATTAAAAATAATAATTCAGTTAACTGGGAGAAAAAAAAATCCGAGAGACTTGTAAGATTTGCAAGGGATTCCAACAACAATTATTTCACCTTTTTTGCACTATTTTTTTAAATTAATTTTTCTTCTTAATTAAAATCAATATAAATTATTATAATTATTTTTAACTGTAGATTCGGTTGCTGTTATATGTAGTATATTACACATATAGCCTATTTTATTTATTAAGGAAGAATTGCAGTGGAAAAAATTCTCTTTGTAATTTTTAACTAAAAATTCATATTGAGACTTCAAAAAATTTTTATAAAAAAAAATGTTACTTTTTTTACTTCAAGAAACAAATTTAAACTAGATCTCTCTTGACATATGAACCTACAGTATCCTGTAAAAAAATATGATTATCAGATACTTAATTTTTAATGGCCCACTTCAGGATTATTGGCTCATATATCAAATTTATGTAATCCAAAATGAACATTCTTTCCTAAAAAGGTAGTAATTAGGATGTGTAAAAAAAAAAAAAAAAAAAAATGAACAAAAACTGTTATTGGGAAATCAAGGTATATTTTGTACATGCAATATATTTTACAAAAATCTTCAAAGCAAAAAAATATGGGCACCAACCACTGGTCAAGCTGACTTTTTCTTTATTGAGAAAATCAAAACTGACTTCTTCTGCAAACTTCTGGGTAAAATCATCCCTGAGCCAAAAAGAATCCGCACTGACCAGTGATCAAGATGACCCTTTTTTTTGTACTTGCCAAAACTGACCTATATGGTGTAAAATACAAAGTTCTGAGTAAAATCATCCACATAGCCAAAAATAATCCTCACTGACCAAAGGACATTTGCTGACCAGAGGTCTGAGTGTCGACTACTTTAATATATTTGATCCCTGTAATGGCTCACGCCTCTACTCTTATGCTTGTGCAGTCAAAACTGCGCGAACAGTGTTAAAATTTTACAAGTAATCTTCACTGTGACTGATGGGGGCTCATTGCAGAGCTGGCTGATTGGTGCGGGCACTGGCCTTTGGAGGATTTGGCAGCACTCTTCCTAGTTCTAGAGAGCTATCTTGCTTTGTTGATATATAACATCCTGGGGAACTCATCCTCAGGCTGAAATCGTCGACCCCAAGCACCTATCCTGACCCAATCTGCGCTGGTTAAAGAAAAAAAAACCTTGGGGAAATCGTCCCCGGAGCGTAATACCCGAGCATGCACCAGGAATCTACCACAACCCTATCGGCGTTGGTGAAAGAAAAAAAAACCCTGGGGAAATCGTCCCCGTGGCCTAATACCCGACCCCGAGCAGCAGGTACCTATCCTGACCCTATCTGCGTTGGTTAAAGCGTCAACACCATCGGTAAATCATCCCCGTGGCCTCATACCAGAGCTCGTGCACCAGGTACCTGACCCCGACCCTATCTGCGTTGGTTACAGCGACAATACCCTGGGGAAATCGTCTCCATGGCGTAATACCCGAGCGCATGCACCAGGTACCTACCCCGGCCTTATCTGCGTTGGTTAAAGCGACAACATCTTTGGGAAATCGTCCCCATGGCGTAATACCCGATCCCGTGCACTAGTTATCTTCTCAGACCCGATCTGCGTTGGTTATAACAAAAACTTCCTGGTTAAGTCATCTCCAGAGCATAATCGTTCGTACAGCTACCCCAGGTAGCAACCCTTATCCAGGATCTATTGTTTTTTTAAAAAATTTCATAAAAGTAATTTATAAAGTTTTAATTTTTTTTAAATTTATCATTCTGCGCGTTCGATTCCGTTCCGGTGTTCCGGTTCTTAAGCGCTCGATATATATATAATATGATTGTCAAGGCAGCGTTGCCAAATTTTTTTCAGCTCGAACGAACCTCACGACCCTTGACAACCGATTCAATTGTTTTCCGCTAAATGTCGCTTCCCGCTACATGTCGCTTCCTGCTTGATGTCATGGAACCCACTAAAAGATTTTTTACAACATGTACGGATTGGCGATATTGACGTCCCTACCAGTCAGAAGGCTAGTTACGTCAAGGCTGTCCTTGGGAAGCTGCGAGGACCAGCCAAAGACTGCACTTATGGCCGGAGCTTTGATTCTATCGAGGAGCTATGCAGTCATCTGAGACATAGATTTGCCCCTAGTAAGGGATACGCCTATTATAGCAATAAATTATACACCCTACAACTTAACCCGGACCACTCCGTAGGAGGATTCAAGGACAAAATTGATATTCTCCTCAGCTGCGCCCGAGAGGCCCTGGAGGAAGAAAAGAAAGCTAAATTTAGTGATCAAATGATAGTTCCGCTGACGGATGCAGCCATTGACATTTTTATCAGGGGTCTGCCTGGAGACCTCGGCCAGCTAGTGGACATTCAGAAACCTAAGACTCTTGATGAAGCGTATAAAGAGACAGTGCGATTAGAATCAAGAATGGACGCAGGCATTATTCCTGACAGCAGGGGTCACCGAGGGATGCCCCAATGCAAACGCCCTTTTCAGGATATTCTGCCTTTAAACTACCCAGGGGCTCGCCTCAATACCACTGGAGCGAGCCCAGACCCATCGTCGGAGTTATCAGACCCAGTTGGAGCTATGACTATGTGGATGCAGTTGGGGACTATAGACCCACACGCATCAATAATTCGACCTATGACCCAGACCGAGATGATGAATCTACCACATATGGTCCAGGTTCTACACCTTCCAACTTATACCCCTGGAGAGCTTACCCTGCATCAAAGAACTGGCCACCTCAAGAGTTTTATCAATATGATAGCCCAGGCCATATTGCATCTGACTGTACGGTAGAAATACCATGGTATGATGGATATAATATGACTTTTCAAGAATATACTGAAATTTTGGACGGCCTCGCAAGAACTATTTCGGCTCAAAACTATGGTTATTTCCTCCAGCAAGCTCAATGTAATTTGTATGGCAAGGTGCAGGACGTAATCCAGGGATGCTACTTTCACTCCCATGAAGAATTATTACATCTGCTGAGTAATCATTTCGAAGTTAACAAATACTTCACCCACTTTAAACTGGGGTCAGGTGGCTTGGAGCAACAGATGACACCTGCGAGCCCTGTTAATTCAAAAATCATCCAAAAATTTCAGGAAGCAGAGGCAAGGGACGATGGACGAGTACTTGACCAAGAAATAGTAGAAGAAAGTCCTGCAACCAGAGAGTGCAAGCTTGATCCCTTCTCCTGGACTAACCACATATTTGGAATACACAGCACCTCCAGGAGTAAATACTTTTATAGACCAACCTTGTGTAGTTGACCTAGAATTTTTTGCCAACACTTACGAGACCCTGACAGGGTTGGACCAAGAAATAACTGACCGAATGAACGACCTAAATAAATCAGAAGGAGTCTAAAATCTCGAGAAAAAAAAAAAAAAAAAAAAAACTTAGGACCGAAACGAAATCTATTATTTCCAGACAAACGAGAAGAATTTACTCTAGTGTACAGGTTTAATTCAAGTTAGAACTATTTTAGAGACTGTTAGGTATTTAAAGAAGGAGAGCCCTATGTAGTAAAAAGGGTGAAAATCATCTAGGAATTATAAATCAATTTATATTATATGCTGTGTGAGTAAATGTTAGAGTGTAATCTTAAACCAACGACTAAAAATAGATTTAGATAGTTTGTGCGAGAAACTATAAAAATCTAATACGTGTGCAGGGATGTGCTTGAGTTTGTGTTGTATTTTGTATGAAGGACCGTTAGGATGGAAAAATGAGTGTGATAACATATAACACCGCGACTCGCAAATGAGTGGACCTAGTCGGACCTATTACTTTCTATTGCAAAAGATCCTGAAATCGAACAGGATAACTGATAGCGCAGTAACGCGTACACATAAGGTGCAAAAGAATGTTTAATTAAGTGGATGAATTTATATTTTTGTGAAAACATAAAATAATGCGTTAATCAATTTTTTACTATGCAACCATTACTTGCAAGGCCCGAGAATGAAGGCATCTAGAAAAAAAAAAGTATTCACCAACCCTGGTTACCTATCAAATCCGTACCTAGATCACTCCCTAAATATTTTCTTTCCTCTGTTTCACTACTAACTAAGTAAAACGACACCTCAAACAAAAATATACAACAACTAATATAGCTCTCGTTGTTACTGAAAAAAAAAAAAAAAAGAAAGAAAGGTCATTGGAAAATACAGAGATGGGAAAGACCCAAGGGTAACCCAGTTAGACTGCTATTTTTGAAACTTGATCTGTTTCAATACTACACCAAACCCTCAATGGGAGAATTTGGTCAAAATGCACTCAAGACCGAGACTTACGACTCATCGTAGCCCTAGTCACTGGCACCCAATGTCCAGTGGTTAAGGTGCGAGTGGGTTAGCATGGGACCTTGCAGTAGCCTTACTCATTAGATCAAAGTCCAATGGATAAGACATAGCGCCTTAATCTGACTGAAGGAAAGAACCCTACCTCTAGTACGTTTGTCGAGATAACAAACGTTCTCTTCTAGAAAAAAAGAGGATACATATGCAGGATTTACAGGATTCTGTAAATAATGTTGTATGCTTGAAGCATATCTGACACTTAGTGACCTAATAATCGAAATGACTAAACATAACGCAACAACCACAACTTCATTTATACACTCATACCAGTAGGTAAGCAAAAGGGGGGGGGGCGGCCCCCTCTGGAACCCGCGGGGGAGCGACCCCTGCTCCGGAACCAGTGGGGAAGCGACCAGTACCCCCTCTGGAACCCGCGGGGGTTCCAGAGCAGCCTCGAATCCCCACTCGGTTTTGTAAACCTACTGAACCCCCATAGAGTTTGGTGTACCTTTGCGAACCCCCAGAAGTATTTATCCTTATACTTTTACAACAATTTAATTTTTTTAAATTCGATTGAATTTTTTAAATTATTTAATAATAATTATGTAAACATTATTATTAATAAACTTTATTAAAATTTTTTAATTATTTAATAATTATCTAATTAATACATTTTTATTATTAATAAACATTATTAAATTTATTTTAAAAACTTTATTTTCAAACTCAAATTTTGGGTGAAGCGCCAGCAGCGGCAGCTAAGTGAAATACGCGCGCATGCGTTCCAACTCTCGAGTCCCCGTAAAGTGAGTAGTCCGTACATGCTCACTGAATTTACCGAACATCAAGATTTTTCACGCGAAAAATGAAGTGGAGTAAATTTCACTGGAAAATGTTTTACCGGGCTGAAGAACAAACGCTAGCAGGTCCTTTCCTGCATAGGAAACCAACTGGGCTGGATCTAGGAGTCTTTAACGAGCAACTTATATTACGACAAAGGCTCTACACTCTTCTTTACGCTCATCCTGATCATCATCTTCTTTGTTTGGGTAAGTCATAATTAAGGATTCTTGGGGTAAATTTACATTAAGATAGAATCATGTGCTTAGGGATAGAGTAATTAATTTTCGATTTTTATGTAAAAAATTAAGCTTATAAGCACTTTATTGAATTACTCTGGCCTACCAAGCACATGTTTCTAAAAATTATAACCTATTAAAATTTGTTGAATAAAATTGACAACATGTGCTTGGCAGGTTAGAGTAATTCAATAAAGTGCTTATAAGCTTAATTTTTATATAGAAAATCAAAAATTAATTACTCTAGCCTACCAAGCACATGTTTCTAAAATTAAAACCTAATAAATTTGTTGAATAAAATTGACAACATGTGCTTGGTAGTTTAGAGTAATTCAATAAAGTGCTTTTAAGCTTAACTTTTACATAGAAAATCAAAAATTAATTACTCTAACCTACCAAGACATGTTTCTAATTTATTTTATACTAGAATCAATATTAATTTTCTGAAGCCTGATTTAAAATCAAGCCACAGCATATTATTAAAGTAAGCTTTAAGTAAAATCAAATTCATATCTAAAAATATGTGGTAGCTTAATTTTAAATGAGGCTTCAGAAAACAAATATTGATTCTAGTATTAAATTAGTTGAGCGAATCACAACATACTTAGATATGAATTGAAATAAATTTTAGCTTAAATTAAAGACATGTTGTCAATAAACCAATCTACATAGGAGTGAGCATCTTGAAAATTAGTAAAACCTTGATGAACGATTTTCACTACTCGAAAATAAAGCAGTGGGTCGACTCATCCATACTATGTTACATGGACACGGATTCCTTTATCTATGAGATCAAAGGGGCCGACATCTACGAGGTCATGAAAGAGCAGTCGGACTGGTTTGACACTTCAAACTTCCCAGAAGACAATCAATTTGGAATCGAACCTAAAAATGCAAAATTGGTTGGCAAATTCAAGAACGAGACTTCCTCGAACATTCTGACTCACTTCATTGGGTTGAGGAACAAGATGTACTCTTTACTAATCGAAAACGAGCCCCCTGTGATGAAGGCAAAGGGTGTCAAAGCGGCAGCAGTCAGAACCATCACTTTCGAAAACTACAAGGAGTGCCTTTTCGAAGAAACCATCATGAAGTGTCAACAAATCACCATTCGTTCCAGGAAACACAGGTCGGTACCGAGACTTACGAGAAGTCCTCGCTGAATCCTTTCGACAACAAACGATTCATAATACCTGGAAGCACCAAAACCCTCCCTTGGGGCCACAAGGACATCCCGAAATATCAGGAAATGGATGGGAAGGAAGTTCCAGGGAATGTTGGTGTAAAAACGGTACTTATACGGCCGCCTCAGCCAGCTGAAGTCATTCCATCGGCCGACCAGCCAGAGAGCAGATCTGAACTACCAGCCCAACTTCCAGCAACCGACGAGCCACCAGCCAGTGAATCTCCACTGCCACCAGCCGACCAGCCAGTTCAACTACCAGCAGCCGACGAGCCACCAGCTAGCGGATCTCCACTGCCAGCACCCGACGAGCTAGACATCAGACCTGAGCAAGCTGACCTCTCTTTTGACGAGGACTTCTTCAGAGAGCTTGATAGCCTTGAGCAATACATCGAGGATTTACCCCCAGCCAAGAAAACTCGCTATAATTAGTGTAAGTATTAATTTTCTATAAGTTTCCCTAGAATTTCCCAGACAATTTTTTTTAACATGTTCTCTTTATTTTCCACAGAAAATGGACATCAGCGAACTCAACGACCTCGCCTCAACCTCCTTCCTTCCCAAAAAATCTTGGCATGACTTGGTCAAGGACGACAGCTACCTGGTCGCAGAGATCCCGAAGGTGCACACCCGATACGGTAAGCGGATAATCTTCGTCATCGACGAACAGGGCAGCAAGTTCCAGATATTCCTGAGAGCAGGTGTCTCAGATGCTCTATATAAAAATGATGAATTATTTGATAAATTATCTGCTAAAGCGAATAAACTAGAACTATTTATTGTAAATTTAGGTGATGGCAAATTCAAATTCGTGTAATTATAAATGAATAAATAACAGAAATGTATTTTATTGACAGTCTTTTTATTTCTCAAAAAAAAAAAATTAATTACATAAATTATAAATCATCCTTTTAAACCCAACTATTTTGACTCTTATCGAAACCTAACCATTTTACAAACAATTTATCTCCCTTTTTTCTTATTACTTTTTCAACTAGAAATACATCTGGATGTTTAACTTTCAAAAGTTCCTGTTCGTAGAAACAACCAGAAACCACTTCATTTTTACGATCCTTTAAATGATAAGTAACAGGTTTAGTCTTAAGTACTTTGGTAATTGTAAAAATTTCTGTGGACCAGTTGGGAGTATAACCTTTTTCAAACAATTGTTTTATTTAACTTATTCTAACTTTGTTATTAACTTTAAATTTTATCTTATTCGAAAATTGTCTTTTATCCTTAAAACGTTGGAGAACTTCAGCTTCGTTAGCGGCAGTCACATCTTTTGGTTTCATGGTGGTTGTTCTATGTCTCGTGTTGTTGTAAGCTTCGACTAATTTGGGTAATAAATCGAGCCACTTGTAACTTCCTTGCAAACTAAATTTAGTCCACATCTTGGTTTTTAGAGTACGATTGAAGCGTTCACACATTGAAGCTTTGACATTGCTCTAAAACGAGTACAAGTTAATTTTATACTTTTTCATGAGGCCTTCAAAATTTTCATTATAAAATTCTTTTCCCCGGTCAACGTGTAAATTCTTAGGAACTCAGCCCTTTTCAAGATTGGATCGCATGGCAGCTGTTACATCCTTACCCGATTTTGTTTTTACTGGTACAGCCCAAGCGTATTTTGAAAATACGTCTACTGTAGTAAGTAGGTATCGAAAACCTCTGTTCTCTCTTGAATACGGTTGCATCTCCACGAGGTCGGATTCCCAGGTTTCATCCAAGCCTCGAACATCGAATTTTCTCCGAGGATAGTTACGACGAGCAGGCTTGTGAAGTTCTTCAACCACCACCTCTTTTTTATTCATCTTTATCACCAATTTTAGCGTTTATTTGCAGGATACTTTTGTCAATGTCGTCTCTGTGACCTTCAATTAGTTCAAATAGTTCATCAACTTTTTTCTGAACGTTGTCGTTTATCTCAGTTTTGTGATTGTTTAAAATAGCACTCAAATCATCTACGTCACTTCTCAATTTTTTCGTAATCTCGTACAGACTTTGAAGTTCCAATCCTATTAAATTTTTAAGAGTTTGAAGGTTAACGGCGTCGTTGAGGTCTACAGGTGCCGATAGGTTGCAAAGTCTTTTGCTTTCTGCGTCAAACTGGCCGTTTTCAGTCAATTTATACCCATTGCCCCGAGGTCCTCGAGTAGCCTCTTTATTTTTCAAAGTACGTCCGAATATGTCAACACTCATTTTGAGACTGATGGGGAATATCTGGAATCAGTTCAATATATACCCTTGTTCACGGAGTTTCTCGATGATTGAATGTATCTCGTTTTCATGATTATAATTTCCAGCTGATCTCGCAGCAATCAATAGCCTAAGACGTTCCACAAGTTCATTAGCATCATCCCAATACACATAGTCCTTTTGAATATTTCTTTGAGCAATTTTATACCGGAGTAAGAGACCTGAACCGACTTAAGTTTGCGATTCAAACAATGGTTTGATTACGTTCGTATACTTCCAACTGCTTGTATGTTTTTTTAATTTGCCGTTGGTATTCATGTGAGCTTCGGATACCTTAAGAATTTTTTCATAATTTGTTTCATCCTTTATTGAATAATTTATGGGATGTTTTTTTACAATCAAATCTTGTAAACCTTGAGTTCAAGGAAATTATTTATCGTTTACGAAAATTTTATCTCTTGAAAATCGTAAAGTTGAATTTCCCAATTGGTAACCATTTTTTGTCTTTTTTTTTAATTCCATAGAGTCTGTCACACTCTACAGCAACTAATTCAATTTCTTCTCCGAAAGAATTTTCTTCTTCTTCTACAGACTGATTGAAACTTGGTGACTTTTTGTTAGTTGATTTTATTGCAGACGGGTCAACGAGGTCTCTTACATGTGAATTATCTTCTGCTACTTCTTCTTCTTTAGGTACATTATTAGGGAAGTCGTCAAATTTTTCTTCTCTTTTAATGCTTTTTAAAGACACCAATTTCTTTTCTTTCTTTTTAACAAGCTGTTTAAGAGAATTTATGATTGGTTTGAATGTTTGATTCAAAGCCTCTTCAGTTTGATCTCTTTCAGATTTGAGTAAATTATATTTACGTTTGACAGCTTTTCGAGTTTTAACGAGCTGTTCAAGAATATTTTTTTCTTTTTCCATATGAGCCATGTTAACTCTGTAAAATCTAGAAGTCGACTGGTGATTCATCCGTCTAATTCGCTATATTTATAGCAAAATTGTCCAAACATTTGCGATAGCTATCACAGCAAATGTATGATTATCTTTCCAACATTCTGAGCAAAAATTTCTGAAATTCGTGTAAGGCATGTCCGTGTTTACGTGATCGTCGTACACATGTTTCAAATTGACTTCGTCTTGTCTGAATAGTACGAGCAGATTAACATTATCTCGTACAAGATGTTTTGGTACTTGAGCGTACTACTGACACAGATAAAAAGAGTCTACTTTGGCATGTCTTCCCATACAGAAAAAGGCTCTCAAGTTATCTATTTTTTCACAGGCGACGTCATCGAAAATCATCACCGAATTTGTTAGAGCATCTTTGATATTACATCTTCGTGTTCACTAAAAGTAAAATATTTTACACCGTCTATGGGCTCCAAAAGATCCTTGAGAAATTTATACTTGGGTTGATTCAGGGACTTTGAATATACATAAGCATTCTCGAATCTGAAACCATTTTCTTGTGTGATAAGAGCTAGTAGACTGTTGGTCTTACCACAATTGGATGGACCGCAAAATACAGCTCTTATACTATCAGGAAGTTAATCACCATGCCTTTTCACCTTTTTTTCATCTTCAAGTATGGTATCAAAATTCGTTACTGGGAGTTTCTTGGAACATTGTTGAAAATCCATGTTGATGATTCAAACTCTGACTTAAGACTGACTCGTTGTGTATAAATAGGGTGCTTATATAGCTTTTAAAATCAGTCGTTCATGAACTTCTGAAGAGTGATGATCATTCACAAGAAAAAGAGAGGTCACGGTCTGATTAACAAGCTAATCAATAAACTCCCGGTAGAGCTTCACATACCAGGTATCAGTATTGTGGACCAGGAACCAAATTAGCTAAACGATTGACTCGAGGGGATCCTGGCATAAATAAATTAGATTCAGCTTGTAAGGATCACGACATCGCATATTCTCAGAGTCGAGAAAATTTAGAGGCTAGACACGCTGCAGACCAAGTTCTCGCGAATAAAGCTTGGGAGAGAGTGATTTCCAAAGACTCGGGTATTGGCGAACGAGTTGCAGCATACGCTGTCACTAACGCAATGAAGCTAAAAACTAAACTAGGACATGGTCTGAGGAAGACTAGAAAAAAGTCAACTTAGAGAAAATCATCTAAGAAAAGTGGATTGAGAAAGAAAAGGACAATAAAGAAAAAGCCCGTTAGGAGGAAATCTGTAAAAAAGAAAAAGAAGAAAGCAAACACTCCCTTGAGTAAAATAATCAAGGCCGCGAAACCCATTGGTACAGGAAACTGTGCCAAAAAAACTATTAATTCTGCTATCAAAAACGCTCGAGAAGCAATCAAAAAGGCAGGTGGCGAAAATTCCATAAGAATTCCCAGAATTTTACCAGTACCTGTAAAAATTGGAGGTTTCTTACCGTATTTAATTCCCCTATTCGCAGGCTTGAGTGCAACAGGTGCTCTTGCTGGAGGAGCCGCTGGAGTAGCCAAAGCAATCAATCAAGCTAAGGCATCGAAAGAACAGTTCCCAGCTGAAAAAATCCATATGGAAATCCGTAAGGAAACCCGTACGGGGACCCATAAGGGTTCCTGTAAAGGATCCCATACGGGTTTCCGATACTGATATTTGGTCAGGGTTTCCGTACGGGTTTCCATACGGGTTTTTTTTTTTTTTTTTTTCTTTTAATTTTATTTTCACACTATTTCTTTATTTATTTAATATTATTATTAGATATTGATATATTATTCTTTATAAGATTTAATTATTAATAATAAAATTATTTTGAATAAAATTATCGAAGAAAAAAATTTTGTTCGACTGAGATTCGAACCCATGACCCCAGGCATCACAGGCAGACACTCTACCACCTGAGCCATTGAGCTAGCATGCATCAAGACCTCAATTAAACTCCTTTAATACACAACTTATTGTCGGTTAAGCCCTTTAATTTAGATGAAGCTTCGACAAAATTTGTTTTAGATTTAGATAATGTAATACAATTGCTCGTGTTTGCGCGCTGAGAGAGACTAGTTAAAAATCAAATATAAAACAGTTGTTAAAGTAGTTTAATTAAAGTCTTCGAGCAAGGTAGCTCAATGGCTCAGTTGGTAGAGTGTCTGCCTGCCATGCCTGGGGTCGTGGGTTCAAATCTCAGTCGAACAAAATTTTTTTCTTCGATAATTTTATTAAAAATTATTTTATTATTAATAATTAAATCTTATAAAGAATAATATATCAATATCTAATAATAATATTAAATTAAATAAATAAAAAAATAGTGTGAAAATAAAATTAAATGAAAAAAAAAAAAACCCGCATGGAAACCCGTACGGAAACCCTGACCAAATATCAGTATCGGGAACCCGTATGAGGTCCTTTACGGGAACCCTTACGGGTCCCCGTACGGGTTTCCTTACGGATTTCCGTATGGATTTTTTCAGCTGGGTTGGAAGAGAATCGTAGACATAATAAAACCATGAAAGATATAGCGCTTGGTAAAGGTTTGTACTTGATCAGTAAAAGATTCGATAGAACCATTACTCGGTTTTACAAATCGAAAACTTGAGGCTAATATAGAACATCATTCTGATCAACCTTTTAAAATTCTAAAAGTAAACTCTTTGAGAATTGATTGTAATATAATCACTGGTGCATACATAAAAAATCAAAGCAATCACACAATCATCAATTTTTTCCCGCAGTACCTCCGGGGTATAAAATTATCGAATCTCCATTCCAAGTAATTTACTTACCAATTTCAACCAAGTACATTGATCACATTCAAGTACGTGTACTTGATCAAGACGGAGACTTGGTTAATTTTCGTGGAGAAACTATTACCGTGAGATTACATAGAAAATCAGTTTCATAATGGGTATTGTTTATCACGGTCGAGGATATAAAAGTGCTGCATCATGGTCCTTGATTTCAAAGCGTTAACACGGCAAAACATAAAATTTCTAAGAAGTCTCGGCTTCCGAGTAAACCCTGGTGGAAAATAACGTGCATATTTTTCTGTTGTTACAAGAAAAATGGACGAAATTCTAAGTATTCAGACACCTGTAGCGTCCGATGATAGTATTTCACATTACGAAATACACGCTCATCAACCTTATACAGGTGATAATTTCAACAATAGTGAAATCCGCATATCAATTCAACATCAAGACTTGTCTTTATTACCCTCTAAAAGTTCACTGCATATTAGTGGAAAATTAGTAAAAGATGACAATAGTGCATTATTGCACACTAATTTTGTCAACAATGGAATTTGTCATTTGTTTGATGAAATTAGATACGAGATTAATGCAATCGAAATCGATCGTTGCAAAAATGTTGGACTTACGTCGCTCATCAAAGGTTGGTTGTCCTTTAATCCTAGACAAAACTTGGAAAATGCTGGATGGTTAGATGTTGACGAAAAAACCAAGATCACTGATTATGGGTACTTTGACATTTTCATCCCACTCAGCATGCTTTTAGGATTTGCAGAAGATTATCGAAAAATTGTTGTTAACACAAATCATGAATTGATTCTTCGAAGATCCAATACAGATGTCAATGCGATCAAATCATCATCCTATAAAGATGAGGCAGAAGATAAATGGGAAAATTGGAAAATTGTGTTATCTAAAATCGAATGGCTCATGCAGTATGTATTTCTCTCCAACGAAAACAAAATTTGAATGCTCAATCACCTGCAAAAGAGTAGAGCATATCCTATGCTTCCTAGTACTTCGAAACACGTGTGTACTGTGAAAACATCCAATCAACTGGAAAAACCTCGCTTCGTTATTCTAGCATTTCAGACCAATCGCAAAAATCAAAAAGATAAAAAATTGAGTCAATTTGATCATTGCGATCTCAGGAATCAAAGCTGTTTCTTAATTCTCAGTATTATCCTTACAGTAATCTGAATTTGGATATCGGTCAGAACCAGTATGCGATGCTTTACGATATGTATGTCAATTTTCAGAATTCGTACTATGGTAAAGAGTCAGAACCACTGTTGAGTAAAGAGAATTTTATCAAGAAAATTCCACTAATTGTTCTGGACTGCTCTAAACAGAACGAATCTCTGAAAAACGCTCCAGTTGACGTCCGTTTGGAATTTGAATCTAGTGATAATTTTCCAGGAATCACAACTGCTTACTGCTTGGTCATACATGATCGAATAGTTGAGTACAATCCTGTCAGCGGAGACGTCAGAAAGATCGCTTAGTGTACCTCAAGATGTCCAAAAGTCTAGTAGTCTCCAAGTGCTGCAGAGAAACCAGTTGCAATGTTCCTACTTGTGAATATTATCCAGAGTACAAAAAATCATTGGTGGGCTTAGCATTGCATAGAATAATACAAAGATTAGTGCACTTGAAGCTACAAACTCAAACCGCTGGAGTTCAGCAAGAAATCAAAGATGTTCTAGAGATTGTTAATTTATTTAAAGATAAAAATAGTTTAAAATTTTATGTGGCAATATATGGTCGTTTTCAAAGACGTGAATGTATGTATGCTTATTATGGCCACCTTCTAAGCAGTTGGAAAAATTATTTCGATTTGAAATGTTCAGGTACTCATCTTGAATTTGGTGAATCATTATGATGAAAAAGTTTTTGTGGATATAACAGCAACAGAACTCCTCGACATAATCTTCAAATATAGAGTTTACAATATTAGATTTGGTATATCTAATAAACATTTGAGAGATCCTAGTTTCTCAAATTACGACACCCGCTGTCCAAAACATTATAGTGTACAAATATTGAGTCATAACAAAATATTTTCATTGAGTGGTTTAGGCAAGTTTACACACGATTCAACTTGTATGTACAGTCAACTCAATATATGATAAAGTACGCCGTGGATATGCAAGGATTTTTGCAACCAGGAAATGACTTTGTTGTCAAAGAACTTGCAATAATTTCATTGCATGATGATTCTGACGCAAAGGTATTCATGTTTCAAGAACCGTTCCCTTGGCAGAGATTATCGAATAAGTATAGAAGTATCAATCGTTTACTGGAAACCACCAAGCATGGTTTGTCGTGGAGTTCCGGAAAAGTACCCTACACACTGTTGGTTAACGTGCTCAAGGAATACTTATCAGATGCCAAAAAAATTTATTTAAGAGGTGAAATGAAAAAGAACTGGTTAGAAAGATTCAACTTACCTGTTTGTGAAGTGACGTCCATTGATTATTCCGAGAAACCAACTAAAGTTACCACGATTTGCTTGAATCATAAATTTCTCAGAAAAACTACATGCGCACTGCAAAATGCTCGAATCATGAAAAAAGTAATTTTGGAAAATTTGGAGTGGCAGGACATGGATTGGGAAGAGATTCATTCTTAAGCCAACCTTCCAGTAAGATGGGTCAAAAACAGAGCTCCTCTGGCTATGAAAGAATAAAATATGAAAGAATAAAAGATGAAAAATCCACAGGTTTTGAAAGTTATTCTGAGGAAAAAAAGCGTCAAGATGAGCAATATAAAAGCTTTCAAAAGCTTCAAGAAGAACAAAAAACTTATGAAAAGAAAAATGAAAAAAATATGAAATATGAAAAAACTAAACAAAAAGAAAAAAATTTAATTGAATTTTAATAAATAAATTAAATTGTTGTAAAAGTATAAGGATTTTCAATCCAAATACTTCTGGGGGTTCACAAAGGTTCACCAAACCCTATGGGGGTTCAGTAGGTTTACAAAACCGTGTGGGGGTTCGAGGCTGCTCTGGAACCCCCGCGGGTTCTGAGGTAGGGGTGGCTCCCCCGCGGGTTCCAGAGGGGGCCGCCCCCCCCCCCTTTGCTTACCTACTTATACCTTAACACACAATTCGAATCTGATCTTATACCCACCCTCCCTACCAATGAACCTGTCCCTACTCTATACCTAAGTTCACCAGGGACGGTGAACATTTTTGGAAGGGTATGTGACTGTATGTCACACTTATAATGCACATAAAGCGACCCAAGAATGACAAGTCAGCAAGTGTACGCGCTGCATTCTTGCCAGCGAGGCAACGCCCAGGCAAGACTGCAGCAGCGCTGGGAGTCTTAAATTATTAGAGTTTAGTCGCGTACTGACGAATTGATACTTTGTCGGATCAATCGTCTCGTAGGTCTTAAGATTTAAATACGTATAAGTCAGCGCGCATCAGTTTACTCCTTTGCCGGAGAAACTGTATAATAGTTAACTTTAAGAGTTTGTAGTTTACGTGCGTGTCGTGTAATTCGTTCGTTAAGGTGTATTAAGGGTGTACTGAACAAGGACCCAATAAATAACGTGTGAACCACGAACCATCGTTGTTGTTATTCCACCTCCCACCCTACAGTCCGACGTGGAACTGAGACTCCAGAGACTCCAGCAAATAAGGTACAGTTGAATACAATTTAGAAATAACGTAGGAGATAGTCAATAAGAATTCCTTCCCGTCCGTCGATACACGAGTGAAGACCGCGATCCTCCGGCAGCATTCCCTTCCAGGCTGCAAGAATAGGGAAAACGTGAGGTGTTCGTATACACCTAACACCGGTAGTGAATTCCGTGCGGGCTCCCGTACGGATTCCGGTACAGATTTCCGTACAGATTTTTTCAGCTGGGGTCTGCTCAGTTCAGAAAAACCGACACAGCCACACGGTTGGTAATGTGGCTGCTATAAATTTTGGCTACAGAGTGCTGTAATAGTTCTTTTCGATACAGGCCGGAAAAGGTTGATTTGCCCAAACAAGAGGATTGCGGCCCGAGCCGAAGGCGAGGGTCGCAATGAGTTTGGCAAACAACCCTTTACGATCGCATTTCGAAAAGTATTTTTACACATAAGACACTGAAAACAAGGGGCGAAGGTCCGATTTGGAGGTTATAATGTGAAAAATTGTTTTTTTAAATATCCTCCTCCTCTCAAAAATTTAAACTTTTTAAACATTTTTTTCTTTTAAAAAAAAAAGTATAATTAAAGCATTATGCAATGAATTAGTAAAAAAAAAAAATTAATTTTTAATTCGTTGTTTTTTTAAACTACTTTTTAATTAAAAAACAAAAAATCCTGTTCAACTTCAAAATTCATGATTTAAAACAAGACATTCTCTTGAAGAATACTTTACACTCCCATTCTAAACACAGTTTCAGCGACCTTCACTCCTGTGGAGTCAGCATCATCGTTGTCTAGAAGCAGTTCCCAACCGCATCCCGAGCGGACCAGAGTCCCCTTCTCTGTAGCAGCCTGGAAGCGCCGCCCGACCACGTGATTCGTTGCTGCCTCCGCTTCAGATTACTTACACTGATGAATCATTTTTTTTTTTTTTACTATCACCGTAGAGTTGCTCTACTACTCTAATTTAAAAAGAAATTTCACTCTTCAAAACTGGAACGGCAATTCAGTCGGAACAATTGAAATTCTTGGTAACATGACTTCTGTACCTTTAGAAGGTCCAATTAATACCAGCGCTGTAATGATAGGTGTACCTTTTTTTGTTACTTTTAAACTAGTTTCATCGCAAAGTTTTGGTTTGCTGAAAATTTCTAAGAAGAATCATGGATGCACTGACTTTCAACTTCAATTTATGAGCATGCACTCCAGATATATTAATTGAATTTAAATTAAGATACGATGTTTTCATCATTAATTAATGACAGTAACCCATGAATTCAATTCAACTGTCCAGCCCAAAAAATTTATTCAAAATAATATCATTTATAATTAGGAAAAATTTAGAAAAATTATGCAAAATGTATAATATATATACAGAGTGACCCATTTTAAAAGACCCACCCAAATAACTCGCTTGGAAAGGCCCAAATCGAAAAAAATGTACAGAGAAAAGTTTCATTATATTTTGGGGCTAATTTGATGGGCCCAAAAAATTTGGGCCCAGGGCCTTATTTTGGGCCCCACGGACCCTAAGTCCGTTTTTTTAAATGGGAACCCCTATTTTTGACCTCGGATTCGGAAAGAGCGGGAAATTTTACGATTTAAAGGTATTTTTTGAAAATTTTTTTCAAAAAATACCTATAAACATGAGGCCCTGCAGGGCTTATAAGACTTTTATAAGCCCCATTTCTTTTTAACCCGAATTAACTCGAAAATAACGCATTTTTTGCATAGCATATGCATTGGGAAAGTTTCTTGGTTAAAAATTTCCAAACAAATGGGCTCAAAAAATTTGGGCCCGGAGCCTTATTTTGGGCCCCACGGACCCTAAGTCCGTTTTTTTAAATGGGAACCCCTATTTTAGACCTTGGATGCGGAAAGAGTGGGAAGTTTTACGATTTTTAGGTATTTTTTGAAAATTTTTTAGAATCCTCTTGGGGCCCGGTAAGCCTAGGTAAGGCCCAATTGTGTTTGGTAGCGTTATTTTCGAGAATAGTGCATTTTTAGTGTACCACATGCAATGGAAAAGTTTCTTGTTTTGAATGTCTAGGACCTACGACGAGGACGTAGCAAGATGGATTTTTAGGTCCTACTGGGTCCTATCAATTAAAATAAAACCCGAAAAATATTAGTGGTACAATTAACAAAGTGGGGGGGGGGATTTTTTTATTGTTTTAAAATGCACAGATCAAGTTTTCGCTCGAAGCTTCAAGCAGTTTACAATTAATTTAAAAATTTCAATTCATTAATTCTTTAACAGTTCTTTTGAAAAATAAAAAATTTTGAAAGTCTCAATGTTGTTCGAGGTACTCAATGAACATTTAAAAACTATAATTTTAAAATAGTATCGAAATATAAAGTTTAGGTTTAAAAAACAGCGATATTTAAATTTGAAGAATAAAAATTGAAAAAGTATTTAATTATCAAGTTTCAGTGTCAAAAACAGCGCTATCTACATTTAATGAACACGAATTAAAAAAGTATTAGATTATAAAGTTTCAGTATCGAAAATAGCGATATTTACATTTGAAGAATAAAAATTAAAATAGTATTCAATTGTAAAGTTTCAATATCGAAAACAGCGCTATCTACATTTAATGAATACAAATTAGAAAAGTATTAAATTATAAAGTTTCAGTATCGAAGACAGCACAATCTACATTCGAAGAATACATATTTAAAAAAAGAATTAGCTTACGTTCAAACGTCACGGGCTGAAATCGATAAATTTTTTACCTTAATAAAATTTGTAGTGAAAATGCCGGATTACACTCGATCTGAAATAGTGGATATTTTACTTATCTTAGGAGAGTGTGCTAAAAACTATCGTCATGTGCCCGTTTGTATCAGCAGCGCTATCCGAACAAAAATCAGCATCTAAATCACCGGGTCATAGCGAGAATTGAACAGCGAGAAAGACAAGGACCTCAAAGACCTCGGCAGCGTCGAAGAGTTATAACAATTGAAAATGATGACCCTAGGATATTGGTAGTGCTTGCTTTAACTACAGCAAATCCGAATATATCACTTCGTCAAATCCAATTGCAAACGGGTATCCAAGAGAGACTGCAAGAAGATTGTTGGAAAAACATCATTTTCACCCTTATCACATTACATTGACTCAGCAACTAATGCCACCTGACTTTCAGAGACGACTACAATTTTGTTTGTGGGTAAGAGAAAGATTGGAAGAAAATCCTAATTTTTTTTATAATGTTATGTTTTCTGATGAGGCTACTTTCCATAATACGGGGGAACTCAATCGCCATAACTGCCACTATTGGTCTCCAGAGAATCCACTCTGGAGAAGATCCATCGATCATCAAAATCGATGGAGTTTAACGACATGGTGTGGAATTATAAATGGTCATTTAATAGGGCCATTTTTTTTTGACAATCATGTCAATGGGCAAAATTACCTGCAGTTTCTAACAAATGAACTCCCCAACCTTTTAGTCAATGTTGATGAACAGACAAGGGAACACATGTGGTTTCGGCATGATGGTGCACCGGGTCACAGGACTGTTGCCGTTCAACAATTTCTGGCTGAACAATATCCTAATCAATGGGTTGGTATTGGGCGTGCTGAATTTGATCACGTTGAGTGGCCACCTGGGTCCCCGGATCTAATGAATCCAGACTTTTTTTTATGGGGCTACGTTAAAAATGTCGTCTATGCCGAAGCTCCGACTACGAGAGAAAACATGAAGGAGCGAATCAGAAATGCTTGCCAGAACATATCAAGAGAAGTTCTTTTATAAACTATTCGAAGTTTTGAGCGAATAATTGATCTCTGCATTGTTAATAACGGAGGAATCTTCGAACACTTGATTCGCTGAACAAAAAATTGCGATTTTTTGATTGCATACAAATAATATTTTTCGGGTCTTATCTAAATTGATAGGACCTAGTGGGACCTGAAAATCCATCTTGCTGCGTCCTCGTCGTAGGTCCTGGATATCGAGGTTCTCGATGACTAAACGCAAGCAATGGTATTCAAAATTTGAATAAAACTGATAAATGGGCCCTGTGAGGGTTCAGAAAAAACAAGGTCTCAAAGAATACATTAAAATCATAAAATTTTCCGTTCTTTAAAAGTTCGGGGTCAAAAATAGTATGTGTTCCACTTTTAAAAAACGAAGTTAGGACCCGTAGGGCCTAAAATAAGGCTCCGGGCCCAAATTTCTTGGGCCCATTTGGTTGGAAATTTTTAACCAAGAAACTTTCCCAATGCATATGCTATGCAAAAAATGCGTTATTTTCGAGTTAATTCGGGTTAATTTTCAAAAAATACCTATAAATCGTAAAATTTCCCGCTCTTTCCGAATCCGAGGTCAAAAATAGGGGTTCCCATTTAAAAAAACGGACTTAGGGTCCGTGGGGCCCAAAATAAGACCCTGGGCCCAAATTTTTTGGGCCCATCAAATTAGCCCCAAAAAATAATGAAACTTTTCTCTGTACATTTTTTTCGATTTGGGCCTTTCCAAGCGAGTTATTTGGGTGGGTCTTTTAAAATGGGTCACCCTGTATATTCATTTTTTTTTAAGTTATTCAAAATTTAATGAAAAAGTTACAGATAAATTTTTGAATTTTCAAGTTTTTCAAACAATGTAAAATTTTTTGCGCTTTTTTATGTAGTCTATCACAATTTGAAAACAAAAAAATAAAAAAATAATGCAAGCCGCAAAAAAATATATTCATTTGTTCAAAAGCTATTCAAAATTTAATAAAAAAGTAAATTTTCTAAATTCTTGTTTTGAAGATGTATTTACATACACCTTAAGGTTGTTGGGTCGGTGCGACAGAGAAAGAGATATTAGTGCGGGTAAAACAGAGAGATGCATGGCTCTCTGTCTCTCTCGCACTCGTGGCACAACATAGCACCTAACCTAAGATTTTAGTGTTTGATAATTTTTTTTCTGCTTATAAGGTCTACCGGTAATTTCTTTTAACTGATAAGTGTTTCAAGAATTTTTTTCTTTTACACTAAATTTTTTCATTACAATTTACCTATCATATCCTATTAAACTTTCAAGAAAACAGTGATTGCCATAAGCTCACGTGTTAAACAAATTTTACAATATCTTTTCTCCCAAGGTTTATTTTGCCCTAAAAATTTACAGGCATCAATAAGAAGAAATTAAATACAAAATTAGAACTTTTTTGTTACAATCTGTTTGTCAGATCATGGACCAACTCAACAACCTTAAATTTTTCAAAAAATCAATTTCACAATTTTTGCGTTTTTTTATGTATTTTTACCTACTCTTTGAAATGTCAAGAACTGCTTATCTCATTTCATTAAGAAAAATAGTTACAGCTGATTGATTAAGGATGCTCTACGGTTTCGTGCTGGCCGCAGCACATCGCGTCGCGCTTAACACGTACGGTTCCGGATGCGATTTTTATATTTGGAGAGAACAATTACCTCCCTGGAGAATACTGGTCGATTGAAGACAATTATTCGTGAGTACCCAATAAATTTGGTGAGATCATTGTCATATTTGAATCGGAGTCAACTTAGACCTTTACTAGGAACGGTAGTACATCTACGACAGTTGAAGTAAAAGGGAAAATTACAGATTTCCCCCAGCTGGTGTCATTCACTTCGGATTAATGTTATGAGTGCAGTCGCGACGTTCTATTCTTTTCTCATTCGTCTTAAGCAAAAAAATTCGTTAGATGGTTACCAGTCACGCGGTGAATTTTAAATGGCACCCACCTAGTCAAACCATGATATTTTACAAGTAAATTTTTTTTATTATTTCGATAAATTGTTTAAAAACGCGGCAATCTATAGTAAGAGTTGTAATCGTAATAAAACGGTATGAAATTATAATTTTGAGAAAAGTTTTGATAATAATGATTTAAAAAAATAATAACTTTGAAATTTCATACCGAGAATATTATTTATCTTTCATCACAATTATGTTTATTTCTTTTTTTCTTTTATTGTAAACAAAATTTTGAATAATCAGTAGGACTTGATTCCCCGTCTTACTGCATATGAGCCGTCGCAGGTGGATGAGAAACTCACACAATGTTATAATTTTTAAAATCAATGTAAATTTTTTTCAAACTTTTCAATTAATTTAATTTCTAATTTTGGTTTGTGTTTGAAAAGTTTTTGAGCTAAAGATCTTTTTCGTAAATTCAAAAACGATATAGTTTTTTAACTAAATACTTTAAATTTAATATTTTTTTTAAACTTGAAATTTTTAATTTTTTAAAATTCATCATATTTATAATTATAAAAATTGTTTAAATTATTGTTAGTAGTGACGAATTTTGTCACTCGTGTACTACAAAATAGTGTTCGTATCTCGTGCGGCTAAGCCTCTTCGCACCGGCATTTCGTTGCCATCCTTGCGTCGCTCGGGCGAAAACTTCATGCCAGTGCGGAAAAGGCCTATCAGCCACACTTGTTGCGAAAAACACTATTGTAAAATTTCTGCAAGTACATGGCTGATCACCAGTGTTTTATGCAACAAATAAAAGAATCTGAAAAATCAAAAAGAGTAATTTTTTTTTTTTTACGACTTTGAGACTCAAACAAATGTACACGTGTTTGGAGATTAAGACAAGAAAATTAATAAACCAAACTTGTGTGTATCATCAAGTTTTCAACTTTTGCTGATAAGAAAACGATATAACGGTTCTATGTGACAAGTACGGGGTACCTGAACTTATTTTTAAGACTGATCCTGAAAATCAATTTATGGATTTTGCTTTGAAACCACGTAAGCTGTTTAAGCGAGTTGTGTGTATAGCTCATAATGCTCAAGGCTATGATGCCAACTTTATTTTTTTCTGTAATACTGAGATCCTTCTGTGATACTGAATGGTACAAAGATTATAGTGATGGAGTACATAGGCGTAAAATTTACCGACAGTCTAAACTGTTTCCATATGCCTCTTAGTAACTTACCCAAAGCCTATGGATTAAAAAACATAGAAAAAGGTACGTTCCCGCTTTTTTTTAATAAACCTAAAAATGAAAATTACGTAGGTGCTTTGCCATTGATTGAATTTTACCCTCTGGATACCATGGGTTTTTCACCATTCTTTTTCAGAAAGAGAAAGCTTTATTACGTGGCACAATGAACAAACAGCTTAAAACTTTATCTTTGACTTCGATGCTAAATTAACTAAATACTGCAAACAAGATGTAAAAATCTTAAGATTGGCATGTTTGTATTTTCTAGAAACTTTTATGAAACGAGTGTCTGTCAGCGCAGGCGCGCTGAGATACTTAAGTACTTATTGACAAGATTTTCATCTCAAGACACAAACTTATGTAGTCAATTTTTTTATATTTTAAAAAATAAACAACTTTATAATTTTATTTGAATGTAGTGTATAAAAAATATCCATCTTCGTACTTATAGTATACTATTAAAACTGGTTTATTTTTCATTTAAACGTAAAATTTTTATCAAAGCCTAAAAATTAGATTGTTAAAAGTATTTTGAATTCTAAATGAAAAAAAAAAACAACCGAAAAAAATACTCATTGTATAATTTAATTCATAAAAGCTCGATTCTATATTTTGATTATCAAACAAGGAAATAAATTTTAAGTTCAAATTTTATATTTCGTGAAATACTGTCAAACCTCAATAGTTCGAAGTTTCTTCTGATTCCTGACAAAAAATCCTATCTACTACGGTTTAAATGGTTGCGTTATATAATTCGAGTTTTTAATGACTCGAATTTTTTTAAGGCTTCAAAATTAAGTTTTTACTCGGCATTTCATTTAAATAATTCGAAGTTTCAAGACTTTCAGTTTATCAGACAAACAAGGAGAGGACCAGACAGGTCATGGATTTGGCTAAAACTGTGTATATGGATTCCAAATATGCCAAAAAGAAACCTTTAAGTGTCGGTTTCTCTATATGGGCCTTTTAAAGTCATGTTCCCTCTACATCCCATGCTAAAAAATCATCATTTTATCAGAATTTTTCAATAAAAAGCTGCTTTTGACCTGATTTTCAAAAAAATATTGCTCAGACCCTATTACACTTACAGAATTCCGGAACCTCGCATTTTTTTCGTCTTTCCAAGTACTTTCAGGAAAAAATTATTTTAGTTTTTTTTTTATGTATTAGACCGTGTAAAAATAAGATGTTTTTCGTCACTTTTTCATTTTATATATATATCAAATTTACATGGTCTAATACATAAAAAAAAAAATCTAAAATAATTCTTTCCAGAATTCACTTGGAGGGACGAAAAAAATGCGAGGTTCTGGAATTCTGTAAGTGTAATAGGGTCTGAGCAATATTTTTTTGAAAATCAGGTCAAAAGCAGCTTTGTATTGAAAAATTCTGATAATATGCTGATTTTTTAACATGGGCTGCAGAGAGAACATGACTTTAAAAGGCCCATTCAGAGAAACTGATACTTAGAGTTTTTTTTGGCATATTTGGAACCCATGTACCCAGTTTTAGCCAAATCCATGACCCACATGTCTGGTCCTTGTAAGTCACCCACCGTCTCTGACGTGCTAAAAAATGGACCAATTTAAAAAAACAAACTACAAATATTCTTATTATAAGTGGTGAATTTCTATATGCATGCATCAAGTATAATTTATTAGTTATAGTTCAAATTTTGTTATTAACTGATTTTTTATTCACAAGAAATATTAATTTTTTAAACAACAAGACTTGAGTTTAATAGTTCAAAGTTTTTCCTGACTTATCACTCCGAATTATCAAGGTTCCGCTGTAGTTTAATAATTTTTTATATTATTAAGACCAAAAGATCTCTATACTCATTGCTAACATAAATTTATTTCAATACTTGCAACATTTTTAAGGTTAATAAAAGGTTAACTATTTATTCACTTGCTTTTTTTGTAAAAAAAACCTGTAGTAAATTACTATTTCAAAATTTTTATGAAATTTTAATTAATTTTAATGCAAATTATACATAAACAACGTTACCTACATTTTTACTTTATCAACAACAAAAAATCAGATTTAACGTTTAAAAATTTTGAATCTTATGTTCTCAACCAATCACATTTATTTTAAAATGCTGACATTCTTTTTGGCCTCATTCATTTGTGAGGGGATTTGGTGTGGACCAGTTTCTGGAGTGTACCACTATTGCTTCCACATGGATGAGAAAGTTCAAGAAAAAATTTTTGCAAAAAAATCAAGTTGATATAATACCAGGAGGTTACAGAGGCCGTAACAAACAACCTTTGAAAGCTATTCAACAGCTGTTTTTGATGGAGAAAACATTGAATCGCCCCATCGCATGTGATGACGAGAAAGATGATTATTGGAAGGGATTTTAGTCGATGATTATAGTGCTCCAAAACACCTGGGGAGTCACAGAGGATTGGTTTTTCAGTTTCAAGGGTAACTTAATTTTTTTTTTTTTTTTTTTTCGCAAACAGTGATGATACCTGAACTTTTTCTCTCGTTTTGAGCTGTTAATGGCATGGCTGCCTAAGTTGTTAGCGCTTTAATAAAGATGAAAAGTTGATTGTCAATCAATGGATAAGAAGTTTAAAAGAACTTCCCGACAGGCAATTCAAGTCTGGCTGCACGCTCGTATGCCCTGGCCCCGTACGGTCAGCCCGTCCACAGCGCGTACGGGGTGAAACGCGGCTGGAGCCTGGCAGCCCCATCATGCTTGGAGCACTATTCCGCGTTCTACAAAAAAAAAAAAAAATCGAAAAAAGGACCTTGCAGCGTCTTTGCAAAAAGTAGCAACAAGCGCGCTACAAAGTCCTTTTTTCGATTTTTGTTTTTGTTTTTTTGTTCAATGCCGAATAATAACTACCGTCGAGCATGAGGCTAGTAGGCTACGTCTTTACCAAAAATGCGGCACTGCACATGCGCGGTCACGCTATCCCTGTCATTACTGATCATTTGGATATTATGATTGTCTTTTAAAATATTTTATGTTTGTTTGGTTAATTTACAAAAAATTAACTTAAATAAAAAAAATACTAATCTATAATTACTAATCAGTGCTACTGATATGTATAAATCAGTAAGAATAAGATCCTGTTGTAACTTATGTTTCATTTCTAACCTTATTTCTTCATTCAAAAAATTTCATTAAAGAATTTATCTTTAATTACAACAACTTATTAAGCATCAGGAGCCATCTAAAGTAAAAAAAAAAAAAAAAAAAAAATTAAATTTCCTAAACATTAATTTTCTTAAAACATTTTTTCATATAAATACGATTAATTACCTTTGAATTGTGTAATCAACGATTTATTATTAATACTTAACTTTGTTGAAAGTATTTAATTCAATTGTCAATACAAGCCGATTACAATAACGAGTGACGTAAACAAGTCCTACGCATAGAGTTGTATATCTATATAGCAGCAAATTGGGGAGCCCGGACTGGCCCAGACTCACGCCGCGTTTCATTTTTATTTTTTTCACGTGCCCTCTAAGAGGTTCAGCCCAGCCGGGCCCCGTACTCGCAAGAGGGCAGCGCGTACCGGCCCAGGCTCTAGCCCGCTCTACGATTGCCTGTCGGGTTATGCTCAATCAGAAAAGATAAAAAGTTTGCAGTACACATTAATTGAAATCTGGGAGCACGAATTTGACGAATTTAGAAAAACAAACAAATATTTAAAACGATATTTGAGTGATATATTTCAAAATTTGAAAAAATTGAAGTTATCAAACTAGATAAAAAAGCTATAAATTATAGACCATGCTTGCATCTAGCCCTTTATTATGACACAGATTCAGTCATTTACATCAGCAAACCTTGTATGAACGACTTACCTATTGACTTTATGTTGGGAAAAATGATGGATAAGTTAGCTGATAAAGGTGTCGCTACTTAAGTTAACAAATTTTTATCAGGGGGCGCTAAATTTAACGCTTTTGAGTACGTGAAACCAGATCGTAGCAAGGATTACGTGTGTAAAGTGAAAGGCATCAGACTAAATTTCAAAAACAAACAAAAAATTAATTTTGAGTCTATACATGATATGGTAACAGAAAAAATTGAAAATGTCGTTGTAGAATCTTCAAATATAAGTAGAAAAGCTTTTCACGAAGTAATCACACAAAGTGAAACCAAGATTTGCAAGCCGATGTATAATAAAAGTTATTTTAAAACCGTACAAGTGAGTTATCTTTAAATGTAGCCTTTAAATGTAATCGCACCACGCAATTGCTCATCAGTATTTTTTATTAGGTTGATTATGCGCGCTGCCATACAGTTGTGATACGAGAGTATCAAAGAGCTCGCGACCGTAGAACCCTGCGACTGCATCTTGCTGCTAGTCGCGGGCGAGCGTGACTGCTTTAAGGGGGGGGTAGGGTCTGGCAATTTTTGAAAAATCGAATTTTTTTTTTTTTTTTCTTATAGTAAAACATTTCAAGAATGCTGTGTTAAAATTTCTCAGGGTTTGGAGCAAAACTAACAAAGTTACAGAGTTTTAAGTCTGGGGCCTTCGCTGAAGGCCCCTGCTAAGTCGGTCTTTGTAATCCCCTAAGACCCTTTTGTAAAAAGGGAGGGGCAGTGAACCCAGGTAGAGTATAAGGCGGTTCTAAAGGTCTGTGTGGAAAAAAAGACGTGTCAGTTTGACGGTGTTCGTTCACCAGAGCGGTCCGATTATTTTTCTTCTTATATTTCCGATTCGGTTTTTTTGGTTTTAAAATAGTTAGAACAAGTAAAGTGTCGAGAGAAACGCGTAAAACTGAAGGAAAAATACTTGGAAAACCAAAAAAAAGACCCAATCCGTTTAAAAATAATGACGTGCAGACAAAAAGTGCGTCAGCTAAAAAAATTCGGCTAAGTTCTCAACCGTCTGTGCCAGTGGATACCGAAATACATTATCGTATAGTTGACTTTCTGCAAGTGTTTACAACACTTTCAACGTTGGTAAATTGCAAAGTGTGCAACGGTAATGTTGAGTTCAAGTCGTGTAAGCCAGTAGGTTTAGCTTTCGATCTTCAAGTCAAGTGTGAACGCTGCGAAAATCGATACATTCCGTCAAGCAAAAAAAACGGAAGCAGATTTGAAATAAATTCTCGGTTTGCCCTCGTGATGAGGATTCTGGGTTTAGGACTTGCAGGATGCAATAAGTTCTGCGGTTTAATGGACTTATCAAGCAGTTTTTTGTGCAAAACTACTTATAATAATTGCATTAACAGTATATGCTCCGCAGTCCAATCAATTACGGATAAAATTATGGCTTCTGCCGCTGAAGAAGAAAAGCAAGCGACGTCACATTCAGATTTGACAGTTTCCGGAGATGCTTTATTAATGATTCTTCAATCAGCAGGAGTTGGTACTGGATGCAGCGTCCATGAGTACGCGAGGCTGGCGGACGAAACTCGCATAATGAAAGCCGACTCCGGAAGCGCCGCTCAAACCAAAGAAGGTAGAATTCGGCGAAGACAAGGACAAAAAGATGCCCTGGACATTGCTGAAGCTGCTGGTGACTTACTTTATGGAGCTGGAATAGATGATTCAGTGTAAGTTGTAAATCAAATAGTTTTTCTTCACTTTTTTCGTACCGAAAACTTCGAACGCGTTTTTCTCGAAACACTATTTTTCAAAGTCGGTGAAAGTTCTCATTTGAAAACTACTGCACCGATCTTTCTAGAATTAAACATACGTCTTTAATGCATAAAAAACCCGCCCCCTAGTGAGTTACTTTTTTTTTTTTTTTTTTTTTTTGCCGAGTTTTAGCCATAAAATGGCCGGTTTTGGTGACCAAAAAACAGTGTTTTGGCTTCAAAACGTCGCCAAAACTTCAAAATTGAAAAAAAAAGAAATTGATCCTACTAGGGGTCGAGAAAAACTAATATATTAACTAAATCTACTTTATTTTTTTATTTCAGATGAACCGTTCGCGAGTTACAGCCTTCACCGCAACTCATCTTTTTTTCGAAGCGCCTTGTTTGGTTGGCTCCCATTGCCTCAATTTTTAATATTTTGATCTGAAATTTTGACAGAATGTTCTTTGAATGTTGTATGATATGTATATAAATTCTTATTAAATTATAATAAACAGGAGCTTCACTATAAATCATCGAAAAATCATCATTTTTTGACCACTCAGACCCTCCCCCCCCCCCCCTAAAGCTATCGCTGTCGATGCTAACGAGTGAGCCTCTAAAAAAAAAGATATTGTATCCTTGATGCTTCAAAAAGGGTACACGGTTAGGGTCGAAATTAGTATCTCTCGAAAAGTATTATTAGCGTTAGAATTTAAATATTGTTAGTAAAAATTGCATTTAAAATAAAACATGTGAGGGAGTAAAAAAAAAGTAAATAAATGAATCCAAAGTTGTTTAAACTTTTTATTTTATTTGAACAGACCCCAACTTTTAACTTTGAATATTACTAAATCTTTTAATATTAAAAAAATATATATTTTTTTTTTAATTAAACTAGCTCTTCTGAGCGTGCTTCAAGCGCGCATAGGAAAAAACAATAAGAGTAACCTCAAAATGCACTTTTCGATTATTTTAAAAACTTCTTCACCAATCAGTTCAAGAATAAAAATCTTACACTTACGCAAGATGGCGATAGCTCTCTTTTATAAAGGGAAATTAATTGTCTAAAATTTACTTAAATTTTTGTTTTTTTTTTTTTTTTTTTAGCACAAGCAAAAGCAAATGCTCAAGCTCAAGCTCGAGCAAACGCAAAAAGAGTATCAGGCGCTGGCTCTCTGTCTAAGAGTAGTTGTCTTTGTGATAGTTTGAGGGAGGAGTATTTTGAATAAGCTTTAAGTGTAAGGTTAAATATATAAGTTTATTTCACTGACGTTACATTGTGACTGAGCTCCCGTAGGAGTGTTGCTCGCTGTATATATAATGCTCGCTTGGACAACGCCTAATGCTTGATCAGCGTGTCGATAACCTGCTTGCCATACTTTCTGCTAACTATGCTTTAGCAGTTTTAACATTCTTTCTAGTTCATTCACTTACCTAAAACGCATACATTACAATTCCCCCCTTTTTATTTTTGATTCACTCTGGTTTTATTTCGCAACCTTTCTGACCTTCTTGGTCCACTTTGGTTTTCCACTCTGCACTTATTTTTTTGTTTCACTGCACTTTTCTTATCACCTTGCACTTGCTCCATGTACTCTCTCTCGTCATTCATCATACCCTTTTTTACAATTTTATTTCGTTCGCAATTTTCCACAATTTTTTCATTTGCTGCGCTTTTTGTTTTACGCTCGCCTGTTACAGATTTTTTGTTTGTTTGATTTTTGGAAATAGACTCGCTTTCGCCTAATCCCCCCTTTTTAGATTTGACCTTATTTGCGTCTTTATAATTTGATTTACGTGCCTTTTAGTAATATAACCATCTTTAAATTGAATATTGTAAACTATTGGTGATATTCTTTCTAAAATTTTAGCTTCTGCTTTTTTATCGGTAAAATTTCAAAAATCTTTAGCATAGACTTTGTCCCCTACTTCGAATTCTATTTTTCTATCCCCTGATCTAAATCTTTTTTGTTTAAACTGTTGCAATTTAACTTTCGTTTTTACATCTGGTTATAACAATTCAAAACGAGTTCTAAGTTCATGTTTAAACATTAAATATGATGGTGTTTTTCCCGTTGTTGTGTGTTCAGTAGTTCTGTAGTCAAATAAAAATCTATTTAAAGCAAAATTTAAGCTGTGCCCGTCTCGTATCATCTTGTCAACTTTATCTTTCACGGTTCTTACGAAATTTTCTGCAGCTCCGTTTGCAGCTGGAAAATATGGTGCTGAAAAAATATGCTTTATTCTGAGACTTTTCAAATATTGTCGAAATTCTTCGCTTTTTAGTTGTGGACCGTTGTCACTAACGACAATTTTCGGCAAACCGAATCTACTAAAAATTGAATCTATCACTTTAATCAGTTTTTTCGCTGTTGTGTCTTTCTTCATATTAATAATTTCTGGCCATTTTGAATGAGCATCTACTATAGCTAAAAACATATTCCCGTGGAAAGGTCCTAAAAAATATATATGTATTCGTGTCCAAGGTGTACTTGGCCATTGCCACGGTGAAAGCTGTACTTTTCTCGGATCCGGTCGCGCTTCTAAGCAGATTTTACACGTATTAGCTAATGCTTCTATATCTGAATCTATTCCTGGCCACCAAAAGTAGTTTCAGACTACTTGTTTCATTTTAACTATACCCAAGTGAGATATATGTAAGTCGCGTAGCATTTGTGCTCTGAGTGTTTCAGGTATTACTAATCTATGACCCCATGTGATACAATTGTCTTCGATATCTAATTCGTTGCGTTTCTCGTGAAAGGCTCTTTGTGTTTCCGTTAATTTATTGATTTTCGGCCAATCGTTTTTTATAAATGCAATTATTTGTTTAAGCTTTAAGTCTTTTGACGTTTCCTTGGCTACTTGTTTAAAATCTATTATATACCAACCGTTTTGAATGTAATTTAAATTACTGTACTCTGAAGGAAATACAGGTGTTTTGTCGTCTATCGGGAGACATGATAACGCGTCGCGATTCCCGTTTGCTTTTGACTTTACAACTTCGATTGTGTACGTGTACCCTGACAAAAAATACGCCCATCTTTGTAATCTACTATGTTACATTGTTGATATATTTTCATTACCGAAAATAAACTTTAATGGTTCGTGATCTGTTTTCAAAATAATATGATTACCAATAATGTACTGGTAAAATTTTTTGAAACCGAAAATAATTGCTCCTGCTTCTTTGTCAATTATAGCACGATGTCTTTCGCTTTTCGGAATTACTTTTGGAGCAAAGGCTATTGGCCTTTTCGTACCGTCGTCGTACCTGTAAGATAAAATTGCTGACATGCCTACGTCACTCGCGTCACATGCTAAAACTAGCTGTATGTCTGGATCAAATAATACTAACACATTTTCGGACGTTATTTGACTTTTTATCCAGTTGAATTCTTTTTTGCACCGATCTGACCATACCCATTTTTTCTCTTAAAGTAACGCGTACAGTGGGCCAACGTGTTCTGCCCTGTCTTTCAAGAATTTTTCGTAAAAATTTACTAAGCCTAAAAAAGCTTCTAATTCTTTATGATTTTTTGGCGATTGTGCTTCTTTAATTGATTTTATCTTAGAAGGACTTGGGTTTAATCCGTTCTCGTTTATAACAAACCCTAAAATTTCAATGCTTTCTTTAAAAAAATCACATTTATCTAAATTTACGCGTACACCTGCTTTATCTAGTCTCGCAAAAATCTCTGTTAAAATTTCAATATGTTCTTGGTCCGTTTGACCCGTAATATAAATATTACCAATGTAAATTTCCGTATGTTTTATACCTTTTAAAATTTCTTCGAGAATGTCTTGATATTCTCCCGGACTTGATGCTATACCTTCGCCTAGCTTTGTGTTTCGATATAATCCTTCATGTGTAATAATTGTTAACGCGTTTTTAGATTCGTCATCTAATTCGAATTCCATAAACGCGTGTTTTAAGTCTATTTGCGACCATTTATTTCCGACTCTTAACGTGTTAAAAATTTTTTCTTTCAGAGGTATTGGATGCCTTTTAATTACTTATTGCGGGTTGACTATTAGTTTAAAATTACCACAAATACGCACTTCTCCGTTTTTCTTTAATACCGGAATAATGGGTGTTGCCCATTCACTCCATTCTACTGGCTCTAAGTTTCCCAAACTTATCAATCTTTGTATCTCGCTCGAAATTTTCGGCATCAGCGCGAATGGCGCGTGATGTGGTTTCAATTGTATTGGTCTTACATTCTCCTTAAAGACCAAATGCACTTTTTTTCCCTTATATCACCCTTGCGTGTTAGAGAATAATACCGAAAATTTTTTTAACATGTTATGTTTTATAGTTTCGCTCTCTATTTTTAAAACATTACTTTCAGGTTCATTTTTCATTAATTTTAACGGCCATAAATTAAAAGCTTTCAGCCATTGCCGACCTAACAATAAAGGTCCTGAGCCCGCTATAATGTACAAATCTAAGTTTTTCTCGCTTTCTAAGAAATTTACTTTTACTTTTAAAATTCCGATAGGATTCAGTGGTAATCCTCCGTAACACGTTAATGTAAGATCACTTTTGCTTAATTTTTCGTTCGGAAAATATTTATTCTTATCTTCTTCCGACATAACTGTTACATATGACCCAGTGTCAATTTCCATTTCAAATTGAATATTATTTATTATTACCTCTAAAAATTGAGGTTTTGCGTCTATCTTACTAATTTTCACTTTGTTTTCTTAAATAGAATAAAATTCATCGGAATGTTCGAACTCATCGTTTGATTCGCGCTCTTCTGGCTGCACATGATTGCACTGCCTGCTACTGTTACTTCTCGCGTTACCGTCAGCATTTTTAAAAATTATATTTTTTCCGTGTTTTTTAATGTATACTTTTTCTAAATGACCTACTTTTTTGCAAAAGTTACAATTATAATTTATGAATTTACAATCTTTCGCTAAATGATTATTCAAGCTACACCGGTAACAATTGTATTTAAAATCACGCGAATTACTTGCGTTATACTTATTATTTACGTTACCGCTCTTGTAGTTGCCGTTGTTGCTGTTGCCGCTGTAGTTGCTGCTGCTGCTGTTGCCCTTGTTGTAGCCGCCGTTGTGTGGTACTCCGCCCTTCCTCTGGAATCTTTGTGAGCTGCTTACGTGTTGAATTTGTTCGAAGTTTGTTTTCTTTTCTGTTGACGCTGCATTTTTCACTGCTGTTTCTCGAGTGGTAGCGATCTCTATTGCTTTTTCCAATGTTAATTTGCTTTCACTGAATAAAGCAATTTTCGTGTTGTAGTCTCAAACTCCGCATACTATTTGATTACATAAAGCCTCGTCCAAGTCTTTAAAATTGCAGTTCATAGCTAATTCTCTTAACCTAGCTACAAACTCGTTGATTGAATCACTTACATTTTGCTTTGTTTGCGCAAAAATGCATCGTTCCATCGCTGTGTTCTTTTTTGGTGTAAGGTGGTCACTTACTAGCTTTGTGATCTCGTCAAACTTTTTGTCTTTTGGTTTGCTTGGAGCACAAAAGTCGCGTATCAATTTGTATGTTTCTGCCCCGCACTTTGTAATTAATGTAGCTACTTTTATGTTGTCATCGTTAATTTTATTTGCAATACAAAAAAATTCGATACGTTCAATGTATTCTTCCCAGCTGTCTTTATTCTTGTGGAATTCGAAGTCAGCCATTTCGAGATCTAATATAATTTCTTCACTTTCTGCCGAGTTTGCTGGTTCAGTTTGCGCAATTTTTTCTTTATTTTCTATACTTGAATTTATTATCGTTGCGTTTAAGTCGCTTTTTTGTTCTTCTTCTTCTTCTCTCGAACCTTTGTTTTTCTCAATGCGTTCATTTGCTGCTAACGTTTGATAATTTTTTAATATTATTTTGCATACCCTTCTAAGTTCTTCAACACTTAATAAATTCAGTAATTGTCGATCTTTTACCTTCACCTTAAGCCATATATTGACTGTTGTTTGGTTAAAATACTTCCACTCAGCTAATAAATTTACTAAATTTGTTTTATCGATGTTTTTTGTTTCGATTTTAAATTCTTTCACTACTATTTTAAGATCTTCCCATGATACGGTCTTAAGTATTATCTTGATATCGAATTTATCAAAATAATGTACAAGGTCGTCTTTGCTTAACGAATGTACCCACGTAGCTGTTTTTCCTTCTATTAGCTTTTTTATGTTTTCAGAAATTTCACTTTTCTCACACATTAAATTTGATGCGCTTGTCGCGTTTTGTGAATTTTGTAATGTAACCACTTTATTTGTTAATCACTTTAGCGCTCGTCACGCCCTTTTTTGTGTACACTTTTTCACTGTAAATGAACTTTTATCCTCGTCGGATTTTTTTCTTTTATCCTCGTCGGATTTTCGTAGTTTTATCCTCGTCGGATTTTCGTAGTTTTTATCCTCGTCGGATTTTCGTGGTTTTTATCCTCGTCGCCAATTGTCATAGTTTGAGGGAGGAGTATTCTGAATAAGCTTTCAGTGTAAGGTTAAATATATAAGTTTATTTCACTGACGTTACATTGTGACTGAGCTCCCGTTAGGTGTTGCTCGCAGTGTATATAATGCTCGCTTGGACAACGCCTAATGCTTGATCAGCGTGTCAATAACCTGCTTGCCATACTTTCTGCTAACTACGCTTAAGCAGTTTTAACATTCTTTCTAGTTCATTCACTTACCTAAAATGCATACATTACAGTCTTCGTCTCTGGCTGAGCGCAAATATTAAGACAATCGAGTCAGTAGCAACAATGTCCTTCCAGTGGGAGAGTGGGAGCACCTGTTTACGTCAATCCTGAGTGCCCCCCCCCCCCTCCCGAAGGATGTGGCAAAACTGTGATTGGGAAAATTTTTTTATAATTCATCGATCATATGTGTGACACTCACTTTGAACGAGTAATATTGCAATACGCTGAGTGGCAAAACGGCTACAGTGAACTTGGTGAAAAAATTGATTTTTGCGAGAGGCTACCTCAAAGCGGGGATTTTCCACATGATCCTAGACCAAAACTCGTAATCTTTGACGACTTGAATTGACCCCTGTTCGCGAATCAAGCACAGGGGGTGCAGTTGTCGATTTATTCACAAAAGGAAGTCATCACAATAACTTGCTGGTGATATTTATTACTCAGAATATTTTTCATCAAGTCCGAGGCCAACGCGATCTATCACTGAATGCACAATACAACTTTAACAAGTAGCATATTGGGGCGCTACTTTGGAATTTTACGGCTATCTGCTACTGAATCTGAAACAAAACACTCCGGAAAACTGCAGATTTCGGACACCTATTTTTCCTTACGACGAGTGGCAGTACGTTTACGTGTCCCGTAAAAATATAAAAAGTGGTGACAAAGCAAATCTCTTACCAGTCGCAAAAGCAAATCGCTGTTTTCCGAAAAAGAAAAACATATTTTGCGAGCCTTGTATCATCTCATCGAAGAGCAGATAAAAGCAGTTTTGCGCAAAGCTGAACTTTCATTGATTAAATGTATTTGCGAGTGAGCCTAGAATATCTTAGTGGAAAACGCACCACTGAGTAAAAACCACAAGATGCGTTTTCAGCAGCATGCCTCTACTTTACGAGTACTATCCAAGCCCAAGGTTAGTTTGTCTCGAAAAAAAACTAATCGTTCAGTGTGGAGGTGGATTTTTACCTGCACTGCTGGCACCTCTTTTTGGAGCCGTTTTATCAAATCTCATCATCTAAATAATGGACCACGCCCGAAAATTAGTTTTACTACTGTACGACAGTCTTGAGCGAATACAACAGCTGTTAGATAAAGGTGGTCTGCTCAAAACAATCCAGACTCCTGGCACAGTAAACGAAAGGCTTGATGCGAATGTGAATGATATTTTTTACTCAGCTACAAGAGGGAAAGACGATCGCGAAAAGTAGTTCGATTACAGAGGTTTCTTCTTTTTAACGATAAGGTGGGAAAAAATGCGTTGTCTGCTAATAGTTTGGCTCTAAATCGGTCAACAGATAAAAATGAAGAAAAGTCAGTTGCGAAAAAAAACCTTTTTTGGAAGACAGCTTTATCATCGCAGGAGTACCAAAACTTTTTAAAACGCTGCTGCTAATCTTGTGCGTCATTTGAAACGATCCGGTAACATTATATGAACTCCTAGTGGCGCTGTAACTGTAAACGGGAATTCGGTGGTGGGAGCTAATACCGTTGACTTGGTGGGCGATGCCATGAGACAGAGAAAATGCTCTCTGCCTCGCCAACAGTTCGTTGCTGCTCTTCGAGAGACTAACACACTACGCGAGTTTATCGGAAATAATCGACTGTGGGAATAAATCGTTTTCAGTGTTCATAATCAGTTGTCCAGAGCTACTTCTTCTCCTTCCTTGGATATTTTGACTCACGGCTACAGCTCAGGAGAAGAACAACCTCATTTGATTACCTCAGCAGACATTACCAAAGATCGAAATAGTGCTTTTGAAAAAAGTGACAGTTTTAAAAAAAGTTTGTCGAGAAGGCAAAAGAGAAACGTTAAAAAAGGCGCTAGAAAAAAATTCAATTGCTGGAGCAACTCTAAAAAAAAACAAAAAAAAATAACCAAGGAGCATGGATGAAGGTTTCTGTAGAAAATGCTACTCTTGCTGAGAACAAAATAGAAGAAAAAAAGCGCTTTAGATGCTATCATAGATCTGATGCCTTTTGGAATGCATATACCAGGTTATAAATTTTGCGGACCTGGTACAAAATTGATCGAGCGTTTGAATCGTGGTGACATAGGTATCAATCCTCTTCATAAAGTGTTTCGTGAATAAGATATAGGATACGCTAATAAAAAGGCCAATCGCCGTCAAGCTGATCGCGTACTTGCTGAAAAAGCGTTTTCTCGCTTGTTATCTGGTAAGACTCCTCCCGATGAAAGAACATTTGCAATAATAACTGCTTGCTGAATGATCAGCAAGATTCCATTTGAAAAATTTTTCAATCGAAAAAAAGTTATTAGAAGAAAGATAAGAAGAAGACAAGGTCAGTAAACTATAAAACTCTGAAGAAGAAGAAAAAGAGTGATAAAAAAAATGCATAGACGACTGCAAAGCCTGTATTACGGCCTTCCTCGTGATACGGCATATACAGGTGCAAATAAGCTTTTCCTCTCTACACGAAAGCAATATGATACTCAGAAAGTTTTGAGTTGATAGGAAGGGCAAGATACCTGTAACTTACATGAACAAGTGAGAAAATGGTTTCCTCGACGCCATCACAACTTATTTGTAACATGAACGATGTATGGGAAATTGATTTGATGGAAATAAGGTCCCCTAAGTCTTACAACGATGATTACACTTATCTTCTTACTGCTATAGATGTTGTGATTCGTGGTATTCATGGGTCAAACCAATAAAAAATAAATCTGAAAAAAGCGTAATTCTTGCTTTAGATAAAATATTTAAAAAAATCTAGCAACCAAGTTCCTGTTTGCATGCAATTCGACAAAGGTAAAGAGTTTATAAATCGCGAGTTTCAACTTTGGATCAAAGTAAGTCAATTGAAAAATCTAAAATAAACGATCAATTTTACATGGTTCTTCCCAGTAACAGTAGCATGCATTATTATCCTGACAATACAACAACTCGCTTCATCACGCAGCTACCTCAGCAGAAAATCTGTCGCTTTAATAGAGATAAGGATTCCATTGACCTTTCAACACATTCCACTTGAGCGCGAAGAGAGATTTATTCCTGCAATACGATCCAAAAAAACCGACGATAGATTACTTGTTGCTCGATGAAAAAAAAACAGGCTTTACTGATGCTTATGAAACTAATTTCACCTCCGACATCAATGAAGAAGAAAAAGAAACTTCGACTTTAACTGTGTCGCCAGGTATTTATAAAGATATAAAAACTTTTATTCACGAGCTCAATAACTTGGCTTGTACGAAAAATCATCTAGAGTTTGGCATTGAGCGCGTGACCACGTATCGGTTAAACGTCTCTGCACTAAAGCAGAGCGTGCAGGTTTTAACCATAAAGGCAATCTCTCAGCACGACTTAAAACTATCCTTGGACGCCAACAGTGTTAATATATTTGAATCAAACGAGACGATTATTGGAGTTCGTCCTGCTATTCTTTCAAATTATCTACCATTGATGTAAATGGTTTACACAGACATTTGCGAGCCGTTTTTACAGGTGACGTGCAAACTCGATTGCTACGCCTTCTCTCACTCGGTATCGAAGAATACACTTACGGAGGTCTTTGAATCAAATATTTCTCTCCACCCATGTATTTATATCTACTTTTTAATTCTTTCAAGACTATCGAAATCGATATAAGAGGTAAACACGGTGAACTAATACCACCAATACCATTGAATTTTGATACATTGGCAGTGACACTACATTTAAAGAGTACAGACTGTTGAAAAAAAAAAATGGATATGGAGCGCTACGACGAGTTTTTTATCCTTTAAAATGAAGGAGATACTGGAAATGGTGTTGGTCATATTTTTATTGGTCCACCCTATCAAAGAGGTCATGAGATATTTTGATTAATATATTGATTTAATCAGCAAAATATCATATCTACATACTCAATCTTGCGAATGTTTAAAATCAGAGCTCTTGTTATTTGACATCCCTTCAACATAAACTGCTATAGAAAGTTCAAAGTACGTTCAATACAAACCTATATCTTTGCTCACCAACAATTCACCTATAGAGTTTGTTATCACTGGTACAGGAGATGAATATCTCAATTTAACCCACACGATGTTGAGTTTGAGAGTATCTTTAAAAGGTACAATTCCAAAAGAATCTTCATTGGAAGAAGCAAAAAAAGTTGAACCTGTTAACAATTTTATGCATTCCCTGTTCACTTAAGTGGATGTTTTTTTCAATCAAAAAGCTGTTTCACCACCCAATCATACTTACGCTTATAAAGTGTACATAGAATATAATTGAGCATTTACACGGAGATGTCTTCAATCAAGAAAAATTATTAATAAATAGCGTTGAAATGTGTTCAAAATTTACCGCCTCTTTTTCACCATGAAATTGGTCATCCGAGTGACCCACGCCAGAGCTGTACGGAGCGACCAGTTACCGCCAGGACCAATCTTGCTGCGACCGTGATGCCGCAATCACGCATCATGGGAACCTTTCTATAATTAATCTAATCACCTTACTTGTCGCATGGCGACTTTTAGAGGCAGAGTTTCTCCCAGCCAAAACGGCTAGAAAACTCTCCTCATTGTGTGAACATAGTTTGTTTACAATAAAGTTAAAGTTAGTTTAAACGTGCCATGTTGTTTATTGTGTTGTTCCCAAAATGCTCTCCTTTCCTCGCGCATGCTTAAATTAAATAAAATAAACTCTAATTTCGAACATTGGTATCTCTTGTGGGGAATTGGTCCTTAAAAAGCGAAGTGAAGTGTAGAGAGTCAGTCGGCAACAACGACCGACGCCTCACGAGGCCAGAAGAAGGAACGATTCGGTCATTTCGGAAAGTGCTATTGCGCACACTCGCCACAGCGACGTCTCGCAACTCGCGCGTCAGGCCCGACTTTCCCAAGGGCACACATCACATCATATTATTGATGCTTCATCTGTGCGTGCAGCGCGAGCCAACTGCGCTGCCCAGTGGATCACTGCCTTTGTTCGGCAAGCCGACCTGGAGCCAGGAACTCCGCGTAGCCCGACGAAGGAGACCACAAAAGCAATTTTAGGAGCAAGGGCCATTGCGCACACTCGCCGTAGCGACGCCTGGTCAGTCCCTTGCAACACCCCCAGCTCGCATAGTCACATCGGAGGTCCCTTCACGACTCACGGTTCAACTTGCATCACGTTATCAGCTCTTCCGGTATGAACAAAACGACGAGATCCTGCTCTACGCTGACGCTCGCTTCTGCGTGTAGCCGAATAATAAGACTGGTGGGTTCAGTCCATCTCGCAAAACTTCATTGCAATTATTTATATTAATCAAATTTTTGTTTAGCATATTTTGCTGCTTGGTAATTAGTTACCACTCATACTCTTTTTCAATATACCCTTTTGTTATTTAGTTTTTTTTAGGGAATAGGCAGAAGTTTACTGCAAGAATTATTGTATCCTTTCATGTTCAACTTACCTTTGATAATTTGCTAATAAGATTGAGTGTTTTTATTGTAAAATACATACATTTAGTACAATATCATTGTTAACTATTAACTTATTTAGTTTTCTGGAAAGTTGATTCAAGGTTGAAATAATTACACTTGATATTCATATATTTAAATTGTATTATAATTTTGTTTATTTTACATATTGTTGTAAACATATACTTATATTAATTGAACTTATAGATAAACTAACCTCTATTATTGGCTATCGATACCACTCCTGGTCTTAATTTGGACATTTTGGATCACAACTCAGCAGCAAAAAGGATTTTCTTCACCGTTGGTAGTCCTTGACTCACGTTTGCTGTTTTTTGGTTTGACTTGAACTCTGCAAGCTTCGCTTTGCTTTACATCCAACAGCTGGCAGTGTCAGCCAAGGACCTTTGGCTGTCTGTATTGTATAACTCCTTATTGCCAGTTTTGGTTGTTCCAAAACTTATTGCCAGTTTTGATTGTTCGTATAACCTTTTATCTAAGTTTCTCTACCTCTTACCTTAATATACATACAATTTAAGTTTTTTTTGCCACATGTTTTCAAACTAGCCCTAATTGATATTTTTTCATTTTAGGTAATATTGAAGATTGTGCTCCTTGTTGCTCCATACTAACATAGAGTCAGCGGATAACCAGGTTGATGGTCATCATTCACTAATATTCATATTGTTGAATATATTGTAATTCTTTTGTTAGAGAATTGTTTTCATGAATTCAGTTGATACCCTCCCTCTTCTTGCTCCATTACACACTGCAATTGTGTTTGGAGTTTGTTCGGATCTGACGTGAAGTTAAATTTTTCGCCCAAGAATAGTGTGTTATGAACTCCTGCGGGAGTTCAGTATCCGTGAGGTTAATGACCCATTTGTCTTTGTTTATACTCTCGCCAATGACACACGACTCTTGAGTTTTACAATTCAAATTTTTCAAATTTTTCAAATTTTTCAAAACAAGTTTATTGAACTTTCTAGATTTGGCAATGTTCATAGAGGTTTTTTTTCTATAATTAACATATTTGCAAAATCTAACAAATTTAAGAGCTGATTCTTTATCAATGAGATTGATCAAGGAGTTAATTCATTCGCGGATTGTACTAAAAAGACGAGCGAGATTCGCGTAGACATCTCTTATTGCAAGGTTAAGTGTCTTCGATTTTCAAGATTCAATCATTTTATCAAAACTGTATTGAGCTGGCTTAGATTTGAGATCAACGTTACTCGAATTTTCAAAAAAGTTATTTACATGTGTAGGAAGGATGTCTGAGGAGCGCATAAGCTCTTGGGAAGTATCCATAGTGTAGGCCTATTGGACGTCTTTCGGCCTCCCACCTCAACGCTCGCTTCTTCTCCGAGCACTGATGATGGATGCTCAGTAGTCCGAAACGTCGGCAATAAATGAAAACTCTGCTTGCGACTAAAGATAACTGTGTTGTCATTTACACTACCTTTCAACAAGTAACTTAGTGAATAACAAATTCTTGCCCTATTTTCAACTTGACCCCAAAACTTATTAATTTCATCTACAACAACTTAGTTGAACATTCGTTTTTCAACTAATTTCATAATAGGATTAATTTAGTTAACTGATCGTCTTTTTAACTAATTAGCCAAGACAATAACCAAGCTGAACGATCGCTTTTCAGCTGCGCAAATCAAAAGTTAGTTTTAACTTTTACCTGTTGATTTTTAATTTTCAAAATTTAACCCCAAATCGTGCAAAATGAATAAACCAAATTCATTTGCGCAAACCTTTAGCGTCCAAGCTATGATCCGAAATCGAATTGTCACTCATTTCGAAACGTTCAAACAAAAAGGAGCCAGGATGACTCGCGAGTCAGAAACTCGCATTCTGCGTCTCAAGCAACTTTGGCAAGAATTCCTGTCCAACGACAACACCTTAAGAAATTGTAGCGAAGTCGATCGTAGCCACGGTTACTTCGTCAAAGACCTGTTCTACTACACGCAGGATACCTTTGATGACGTGCACGACTCGTACATCCAATTTCTTAAAACTAAGCCACCCGTGACATCTCTAGTCCCGGTTTCAGCATCACCCTTCAAAAATTGTAAGCAATCAAGATGGAATGTTAAACCACTTCAGAGTGAATCGTCCAACGTAAGTGGTCAACATTGTTTAATGTTTTTACATTATATGACGAACAGATTGGGTTTCAAAGCTTTTCTAAGTAATTTTTATGGTGACTTAAAAAAAATGCTTCAATTGCAAGATCTTTTGTTACTCACGAATCATGTGATTATTATCAATTTACTGGTAGCGATGAATATCTTATTCGTTGTTTACAAAGTACTAGTTCGAAAATGTCTTTATTGTAAAACCACGTTGTCATGACTTTGTAAAAAGCTAATGCTGAATTAGCAAGTTTGTATCCTTTACTATAAGGATATAAACAATTTACACCTATAAATGGCACAAAGAAAGTCAGCCTTTGTACATCCATGCAACTTAGCTGATCACCTACTTTTTACCAGCCATACAAAAGCCAATAAATAAACTCTCGGATTTTCGAAAAGCATCATCCTGAAAATTCTTGTAAGTAAATTTGAGGACCTCTTTTATATTACAGTGTACATTACTTTACACAAATTAAACAAAAAAAAAAATTTTTGTTCCAGGCTTAAAACTGGCTGCACAAGAAGTAGGCATCAACTGGCTCAACGGTACATCTCAAGCACCCAAGTTGCCCCGTAAAAATTTAAAGCAGCTCGACATTAATCACAAACACAGAGTAACAGCTGTAACAAAAACGGCAAAAAAATATGGTCGGAAAGTTTTAGCCACCTTCGATAACAAATTTTCTGTTTATCTGCCCCAAAAAATTTCAGATGCCATGACGAAACACGAGTCCTTTTGGGAGAAAGTATTGGAGAACGCTGAAAAAAATAAATTTCATGCCACGTATATTGGTTATTTTCAATTTACTTTTAATGATTGATTGTAAAAAGTTTTGCGTACGTGTGATGAAATAAATAACCTTAAATAAATGAAAAAAGTAAAATAAAACATATACTTGAATTAATTTTTAAAATAACTTCCTCCTCTCAAAAATTTAAACTTTTCAAACATTTTTTTCTTTTAAAAAAAAAAAGTAAAATTAAAATATTGTGTGATGAATTAAAAAAAAAAATTATTTTATAATTCTTTGCTTTTTTAAACTACTTTTAAATTTAAAAAATAAAAATCACTTTAAACTTAAAAATGCATGATTTACAACAAGACATGATAAAAAAAAACAAGATATTCTCTTAAAGAGTACTGGCAGGTTTCTATCCCACCTAGAGACTCACCAATATGGGAAGTTATACTATTTCTTCCCACGTGTAGCGTCCTTAACTGATTTCAGCTCTGCAACACTCGTTCAGTAAATTCAGAGCTAATAAATTCAAAACCAGTTATTCTCAAATAAATAATTTTCAAAAAAAAAAAATAGGGATCAGGTAAATAATAAAATATTTATTAAAATTTCGATAAAAAAAAAATAGGTTATAAAGTTAAATTTATTCAAAACGCAATTCATGCCCGTAACAGCTACAAAGTTGAAAAGATAAAACAGCGTAATAACTTTGTGTATGTGCGGATTTTAAGGAGCAGTAAGCCATAAATTAAGATTCAAATATCGTGTCCGTACAATCGGGAACTATTTATTGTTAAGGCCGCTCGAGCACCATGACTGTATTTAATTTGCGATCAAGTGTTGTTCGTCTTTCTAATATTGCCAAGGGCTCTACAAGATCCCCCACTCGACCTAAACTGCAGACTCAGAGTAGGTCTAACGTCCGTGGTCGAGGTGCGAAGCGAAAAACGAAACAACGGTTTATTATTGCCAAATACAAGACACTTGCGCATGAGACGCCTCGAATGTTCGGATGGCGCAGTATCCACGATGATGCCCGGCTACCAATAGCCCCAGACCTTATCCTCGGTCCTCCTTGTCCTTTGGCAGACTCGTCTCCGAGATGAGGTTGGATCCGGAGCGCTTCCGGATCTTGGCACAGTTGACCATGGTAGTTCGATAAAAAGCGTAAAAAAAAGTCGGTGGTCGCCTGGTTTACCCTTCTCTTTGAATAACACGAGCTAGGATTTTATTTTGAAATTATTAGTCGCGGTCGCGTGAACTAATTGAAAAGTCAAAGAATACACAATTAATTGAAACGATTCATGTGTATTCTTTGAGGGTTGGTTCTCAAGTGCCGCTCCCGTTTTTCTCTCTTTCTCTCATCACCTCTGTTCGCCGCGATCTGATGAGACGACTTTAGGTGTGGATCAGTAGTGGGGGCGCAGGTACCTGGTGACTTTTGGCCTATGACCCGTCGTGGTGGGGGGTCTTTCTTCGCGGGGGTGCAGTGGTGCTGCTGATCCAAGGACCCTTGCGATGCCGATGTTTGATGTGAGGCTCATGCAAGCAAAAAAATTTAAATTCTACTCGTGAGGTTATTAATTTTTGGGCTCACCGCTAAAAAAAATTTTAGCATAAAATTAAAATTTGAATATTGTAGGACCGCTGCAAGGCGAGACCATTGCATTACTTTACATTTGCATTCTAAACGCAATCTCAGCAACCTTCACTTCTGCGAAGTCAGCATCGTCGTCGTCGAGGAGCAGTCCCCACCCGCATCCCGAGCGGACCAGAGTCCTCACCCCTGTAGCAGCCTGAAAGCGCCGACCGACCGCGTGATTCGTTGTAGCCACCGCTTCCGATTGCTCACACTGATGAATCATTTTTTTACATTCGCGGTAGAGTTACTATACTACCAATTAGCTTTTGCAATCACAATCAATAAGTCCTCCCAACCTCACCCTATTTTGTTCGTTTTCTACTCACCCCATCCCGGTCCCACCCAACTCTCACTCTCGTCTTTTTTTCGACCCTCCGCATTTATGAATTAACATTTGAAAATAGATTAGACTGTTATAAAACACGTATAGTTATTCATTTCATTACTTTTTCTTTACCTTTAATTAATTACATTTCGTACGGTACAACAGTTGAAAATTTAATATTTTCAAGATTCTTATATCTGCTTCCTCCCTTCTTCTATGTAACTCTTCAGTTCATTCATAATCATTTTAAAATGCATTTCACATATTAATTAAAAGTTGTTAATAACTCCTTAGCGTGTTTTACAACTTTTGAAGTTTTTTACAATATTTTACTATATTATCTCAATTTATATTAAAAATGTAAAATTCTTCTTTAACTTTACCTATAAATTATCAAACTTTTGAATCATTTAAAATAATTTATGTATTTTTGCAATTTTGTAAAATCTTCAAAGATAGTCTAGAACGTATCGTATTTACTTTCATTCTAAAGGCAATCTAAATAGTATATTTAAATTTTTTTCCATATTGTAAAATCATTAGGACTCATTGAATATTAGACTTTACCACCCACGCAGTATGGATTATGTATGGAACAGTGTCAATAACTCAAAAAAAGTATTTATGAATTAAAGAAGGTAAAATTCTTTTTATTTAGTCATTTACACTATTCCATACTTCACAACCTGTATAATGTTATACATTTATTAAAAAACATTGTACACGGGTTGCACAATATAAATCTATGATGGTAAATATCTCAAAACTGAATCGTCTTATTGCAACCAATATCATCCACTCTTGTTTGGCACAAAAAATCTTTTTTTTTCATCAATAAAGCTGCCAGAGAAAAGTGAGTGATATAAGTTTTATAAAAATAAATAAATTTCTTAAAAAATTCATAAATATAGTGAAATTTTACTTTTCTTTTGGGCCCTACGATTTTTTTTTAACCATTTCTTTGGAAATTTTAAAGCAACCGACTTTCTTACGAATTTGCTACACAAAAAATGTTTTTTTTTCCGTAAATAATGCTGCAGAATTGATTAGGCCTTATTTGGTATTAGAGAGGTTTAAAAAAATTTTTTTTAATACCTAAAAATTGTAAAATTATCCGCTATTTCTTCATACGTAGTTCAGAATAGGAGTTCCTATTTTTAAAAAGGGATTTGGGCCATTTATCAAATATTCATTTCATCCATTTCATTTAAATTTTTTTAAGGATCTGATTTGAATATAAATGTTATAATTTAAAATAATAAAATAAAAAAATTTTGTACTTAATTTGATTTAAATATATCTAAAAAATAGAATAGGTAAATGGCTGGCCACTGCCCGAAGATCTTTCAATTCAAATATTAATATCTTACTATATTATAGTAGTTTTCTTTCTCCCACGCCCTTTGTGCGAGGGTAGGCCAAGAGCTAGGTATAAATGAGAAATAAGGGTAGGAACAATGATAAGTACTAGAGTTTGCACGATTGCAGGTACACGTGTACGCACAGAAGTGAACATGAAAGTAGGTACATGATTAGTATAAGAGTAAATACGAGAATAGGCACAGCAGTAGACATGAGGGTAAGTACAGGGGTATAAACAAAGGTAAACAAGAGAATAGGTTCAAAGTTAGAAGTTCAATCATAAAAAAAATTAAGAACAATAAACACAGGAGTACAAACAGATATAAGAACAAGAAAAAATGAATCAGTAGAAACCTAAGTAGAAAAAGGGAAGGTACAATGATAGAAACCAGGGCATGCACAGAAATAGATACAACAGTAGGAAAAAGTATAGGGCAGGCACAAATATAAAAAGAATAGTTTGAATTTCAAAACTGCACTTCAAATTTCAAAACATTGGATAAGCTCTGATTAAGTTGAAAACGAATGAGTACATTCATGTATCAGTACATACTGTAAAAAAAAACAGTTTGCACTAATTAACTTAAAAATTGGTTTATTCTGAATTCATTTACGTAAAAATTATTGGAATCACATAACTGTTGTTGGATGCTGATGTACTTCTAATTTCAAAACATTGAATTAGTTCTGACTAAGTTCAAAGTAAACGAGTGTACATTAAAGTATTAGTACATACGACTAAAAAATACATATATATGGATCTTTTTATTTTAAACTATTAATAAACACTCTTCAATCTCAAAGTAACAAAGCATGAATCTATTGAAGCACCGATACCGTCTCGTGTAATGAAAATATACATAACTTCATCGTTATAGTATTTACACTAATTTCAAACTAACAAGGAGATAATTTGTCCTTTAGGACCTGGATTTTCATGAAACTTTGCACAGCTTTCATTCATAATAAAAAAAGCTCTTCAGTGTTCTTTTTCCAAAATCAGCCCTTTTTCACCTACTTCCCATATAGCCCCTGTGTTAAAAAGTAGACTGATTCCAAAAAGCCGCTTTTGACCTGAAATTGGTGTTTTTTTATTTCAATTAACTTTAAATTCTTGAAAGATTTTGGAGAAACTGATATTTTCCAAGAAAAACGAAATTGGTTTTCTAACCTAATTAACATAAAAATCTGGCGATTTAAAAGGTGAAGAAGTGGGAAATTTGCAGTTTTGACAATTTTTCGCTTCCCACAATCTTTCTCGTAGAGTCAATTACAACAAACTTCGTTATTCTATCTGATCGGGAAGGAGTCAAACATTTCCGTTCCTTAATCAGTCAGTCAGTCAGTCAGTCAATCAATCAAATAATCAGTTACCTCTCATCCAGGTGTATAGGTAGTGGATTCATACCAATGAAAACGAACCTGAAAAAATCTGATTGAATTCAATAGCTATAACTCAGTTACAGAAATCGATTGAAAAAAATTGAATCTAATACAAAAAATACGCATTGCAATCAATTGTAATTAAAGCTTATAAAAATTGATCTACTTTTCAAGCACGAAATTTATACCTACAATTGAATCGACTTAAAAGTATTCGAATCTATTTGATTTCAATTGATTTCAATAGACTTCATCAGTTTAAGCAGTCTTCCTTTTTTTTTTTTTTTTTTTTTACTTATTTATAGTCGCAACTTTTTATACTCCATATGTGCTAATTGACGACTTGTTCCCTACACTGCTTCGCATTAGCCCATGGTCCATATAGACCATGTGGATTACGGGAAACACAGGGTATATGCCCCATTAAGGGGACCCCCAAGTGAAATTTCAACCTGGGGATAAAATAATCGTATGGGTTTGAAAATTTGGGAATATATTCCTCAAATAATATCATTTCATGAGGTATGGTCAAAAGAATGAGAAAATTTTTTTTTGAGCTGTCAGAACTACGCGCTTGACGTGTTGGTTGTCCCCCCCTTCCGCACGAAGTCTCTGGAAAGCTCATTTCATGTACTGGCTACCTACTCCTGAAATCATCTGCCACCTCATATTCGTCAATCATCATCCCTTCCCATTTTCAAACATCTCATCAAATCACACATCTTTACTGCCGAGGGAGAAGATTAAGTGATTAAGTATACGTTTTTTATATTAGCTTTTTTGTTATATTGTTATTCTATTATGATTGTATACCTTGAACTCTAGTGTTTCTTTTTTTCTTATTTTATTTTTATTTTTATTAATATAATTATTGTTATTATATACTTATTTTTATTTTTATTTTTATTCTTATTTATTATATCATTTATATATATTTTATGTATTTTTAGTTTTAATGATGAACTGTTGTAAAATACTAACTTAATTATAATCTTGTGTATTTTGTACAACATGATGTACAGTCAATAAACTTATCAAAATCAAATCAAATCAAAAACTAAAAATTAAGAAAAATGTCTAAATTTAAAAACTTAATAACTCTCACAAATCTTAATATTTTTTCATGAAAATTTATTTACAGTTTCTAGGTATCATTTTGAACAACTTCTCGAATGGATTTTCCAAAATCTTTATTAGGACAAAAGATATCAATTTTTAATGAAAATTTTTTCATTATTTTTACTCTTTTTTACCATTTTAAACCATTATAACCCCCTCAAATTTTAATATTTTTTCTTGAAAACTTTTTTACAGCTTTTGGACAATATTTTGAACAACTTCTCGCATGGATTTTGCAAAATATTATTTAGGGCCAAAAATAAAAATCTTAAAAGCTTAAAAAAAATAAAAAAATTTTTTTCTTTGCAGCCAAAAAAAGTTTTTATTTTAAGAATATAATCCCAAATTATCAACCCCATACGATTATTTTATTCCTAGGTTGAAATTTTACTTGGGGGTCCCCTTAATTAAAAGACCAGCACTTAAACGGCAGGCTCATGGGGAACTTGTCCCAAATATTGCCCCCAATCAGATAGTCTTCGATTAGACTAGCACTGAACCGGGTGGGCTCATTCGGAAATTATGTCCCAAATATTGATCCCAGTCGAGATAATCTTCCGACCAGAGCTGAAATGAAAGCCCCCGGTAAAACCGATTCCAATGCAGTCGGGGTGAACGTAGGCATCGATGTTACCAACGAAACTAACGAGGAAAAATAATTCTAAGTTAGTTGTGTGACAGTCAGTGATCGTAATTAAATCATCGGTAACGATTTAGGATTTGGCGCGAGTCACGTGACTGTCGAACGCAGCTCAGAGCGGACCTCTGAGGTGGTAGAGCGGGAATCGGGAAGCCACTCGTAATTTTCGTGTCCGTGCGTGAAGAGGTACATGAAATTCAACTCGTCTCGGTTCGACATATGATTGTACTTTTCGGGAGTTACACGCCGTCGAAGAGAGTGTTGTAAGTGACAGAAGGTGCAGGATCGATTGTCATCACCCGGGAAGCATTCTTTTGTCAAGACGAGTCAACCGGCTTTTGGAAGCCGAGGACGACAGGGAGCTAGACCGACGTCCGGCAGACGCGCAAAGATCTGGAGATCGATTTATGGCAGGTCTTGAAGAAGCTACTCGTGAACGGGAATCGAAGCAATTATTGTCATTCGCGTCGCGCGTTGTTGTAGAGCCGCAGTGTGAGAGTGTGGTGTTTATTCGTGAAGTTGTCATTTCACGTCAACTCCTGGACTGCTTTACGACGGCTGTACGGTGACTCGAGTGTGGTATCTATTGCGGCTGGTAGGCATCGTAGCCTGGCATTTTGTTTAGCCTGACGGCTTGGTATGAGGTGCACCTTAGCGATTCCGTAAGTTCATTGTATATGTGCGAGTGAGTATGAACGCGTGTGAGAGTATTTAGTACACTGCTATTGTAATAATCTTTGTTTTTCTCACGCGCGCGTAAGCTGCCGACAGCAGCAGGTTGTTGTGTACGCGCGCAGTCTGATTTAGAGAACATTGACTATTTTGTTTGTTATCAGTTTAAATGCTCGGTTGCAAGCAATTGATAATTCGTTACCATGTTAATTAGAAATATTGTATTAGTTTTCAAGTTAATTTCTTTTTTTTATTAAATATTGAAAATTAACTTGTGCGAAACTACTTATTTCTAAACCGGTGTTCCTCGTACTCGATCCCATAGCCCGCGCCCACCTACCGAAATAACGAGCTGTCGCACCCTCCCCGTTTTAATAAATCGTGTAGGGATTTATAAACGCGGACGGTATTTTTCCCTACTTCAGGAAGTTTGTCGGCACGGAGCCGACTGTGACAGGAGATTATAGTCGCTGGCATCAAGGACAACGGGCCTTCGAGGGTTGTATTCCCGAGTCCACTTTTGAATTGCAGCACTATAACAGTTGCGCCGAGGATCGAACCCAAGAGCTTTCGAACGAAGCTGTTTCAGAAGCGAGCACGCTAACCACAGACCCAAAGACGCTCTTGCAGAGTCTTTCAATACTTTTATAAAGTTGCGAGGGAGTGAATCCCTCGTAAATTATTTTTCTTACCTGGCAGTGTCAAGTCACCTGGGAAACAGTAAAATAATTAAGTTGTTGTGTTTACTTTTCCCAGGTGATAACCATGCCGCGTTAACTCGCAGCAGCAGCCGACCACGTGGCAACGGTCGCCGTCGGCAGTACGCTGCTGCAGCAGTGAACACACGACGCGCGCACGGCATATACACTCACACATGTTCACCGTCCGGGATGGCTCTGCTGACCAGGGTGACCGTTTCCGACCCCAGTGGTACCACAAAATTTGAAAATCCTCCGGCACAGATCAGGCAAACAAAAAACTCAATAACGCTGGGCACCCAGCTTTTTTTATAAACTAATAATTCAATAAATAAAATAACTCCTAAATTTACAACCCAATAACGCTGGGCGTCCAAGTTTTTTGTAAATAAAAAAATTAATAAACAGATTAACCCCCAAGCTAGACAACCCAATAACACTGGGCGTCCGAGTTTTTTTTGTACAAAAAAATTAATAAATGATTAACCTCCAAGCTTAACAACCCAATAACGCTGGGCAACCTAGTTTATTTATCAATAAAAAAATTAATAAACACATTATCCCCCAAACTATTCAACCCAATAACGCTGGGCATTCAAGTTTTTTATAAACAAATAAATTAATAAACAAATTAACCTCCAAGCAAAACAACCCAATAACGCTGGGCGTCCGAGTTTTTTATGAATAAAAAAACTAATAAAAAAATTATCCCGCAAACTATACAACCCAAAACGCTGGGTCCGAATTTTTTATGTACAAAAAAATTAATAAATAATTTATCTCCAAGCTAAACAACCAAATAACGCCGGGCATCCGAGTTTTTTATAAATGAAAAAACTAATAAAAAAATTATCCCCCAAACTATACAACCCAATAACGCTTGGCATCCAATTTTTTTATAAACCAATAAATTATTTAAAAAATTATCCCCCAAACTATACAACCCAATAACGCTGGGCGTCCGAGATTTTTAAAATCAAATAAATTAATAAACAATTAACCCCTTAGCTGTATAACCCAATAACGCTAGGATCTTAATTTATTTATCAATAAAAAAATTAATTAACAATATTATCCCCCAAACTTCACAACCCAATAACGCTGGGCGTCCGAGTTTTTTATAGACAAATGATTTATGAACAAATTAACCACCAAGCTAAACAACCCAATAACGCTGGGCGTCCCAGTTTTTTATGTACAAAACAATTAATAAATAATTAACCTCCAAGCTTAACAACCCGATCACTCTGGGCAACCGAGTTTTTATGTCAATAAAAAAATTAATAAACACATTATTCCCCTAACTATTCAACCCAATAACGCTGGGCATTCGAGTTTTTTATAAACAAATAAATTAATAAACAAATTAACCCCCAAGCTATACAACCCAATAACGCTGGGTATTCGAGTTTTTTATAAACAAATAAATTAATAAACAAATTAACCCACAAGCTATATAACCCAATAACGGTGGGCGTTCGAGTTTTTTATAAAAAAAAATTAATAAACAATTAACTCCCAGGTTCAATAACCCAATAACGCTGGACGTCCTAGTTTTTTTATCAATAAAAAACTAATTAAAAAATTATTCCCCAAACTTCACAACCCAATAAGGCTTGGCGTCAAAGTTTTTTGAAAACACAAAAATTAATAAAGAAATTAATCCGAAGCTTTACAGCCTAGTAACGCTGGGCGTCCTCGTTTGTTTATTAATAAAAAAACTAGTCAACAAATCATCCCTCAAGCTTTACAAGCCAATAACGTTGGAAGAACGGAACTTTTTAAAATTAATTTAATTATTCAATAAATGAATATGCTTAATCGTTAAACTTAGTGAAAAATTTAGGGTTCTTTATAAACAAATTAATAATTTAATAAACTATTGACGAGGCACTTATCCTTAACATTCAGAAAAACTGCAGTTGATATGTCCAGGATTAAATAACCGTTCACAACAAAAAAAAAAAAACAGACGCCCAGCGTTATTGGGTTGTATAGCTTGGAGGTTGATTTGGTTATTAGTTTTTTAATTGATAAAAAAAACTAGGATGCCCAGTGTTATTGAGTCGTATAACTTGGGAGATAATTTGTTTATTAGTTTTTTGATTGATAAAAAAACGCGGACGCCCAGCGTTATTTGGTTGTATAGTTTGGAGGTTAATTGTTTATTAATTTTTTTGTACATTAAAAACTCGGACGCCCAGCGTTATTGGGTTGTTTAGCTTGGGGGTTAATTTGTTTATTAATTTATTTGTTTATAAAAAACTCGGACGTCCAGCGTTATTGGGTTGGGAAGTTTGGAGGATAATTTTGTTAATTAATTTTTTTATTGATAAAAAAATTAAGATCCTAGCGTTATTGGATTATACAGCTAAGGGGTTCATTGTTTATTAATTAATTTGATTATAAAAAACTCGGACGCCCAGCGTTATTGGGTTGTATAGTTTGGGGGATAATTTTTTTAATAATTCATTTGTTTATAAAAAAATCAGATGCCCAGCGTTATGGACTTGCATAGTTTGGGGGATAATTTTTTTATTAGTTGTTACGGATTTGCCGTAATATTAATTTTTATTTATTTGCCGGATTAAAAGCTGGTAGGGGAGGGTTGTTAAATAAATTGAGTAGACCATTAGTTACCATTATATACAATTTTGATTAGTTATTTACAGTATATACAGACCTTCTGGGTTGAGTTAAACAATAGTGTACACCTTCCTTGAATATTTACAATAATAAAGAGTTGCAATCAACTCAGTTGAGTTGATGTACACCTTGATGAATGAGCTTGCAGTTATGATAAAACCTCTTTGTTGTTGAGCAGAGTCCTTGGGTGATTGTTGAAGATGAGTAGATCCTTTTGAGAGTAGACCAGTTGAGCGTTGAGAGGAGAATAATAATTGATTAAAGAGAGAAACTGAGATATGAGAATATGTGGAATTGAGAATTGCCAGCATTAATTTCCGTGTAAAGAAAATTAATTAATTTGAGAAACCGCCTAGTCAAAACTCTTGACGAATTGATTATATTAATTCAAACCATAAATACGAGTTTTGCTTGAGTACAGTTGAGGTAAACAAAGCAACAGAGAATGGCCTTGAAAAGAGTAGAAAAGAAAATGGCTGCGTGTAAGACAGCACAAACAAAAGAGAGAGAGAGCAAGAGAATGCACAGTAATTTTATTGATTTTCTGGCTGTGAGAATGACAATGAGAAACACCGGTAAATTATTGTTACCGGTTCTGAGCGAAATATCTGAAGATGCCACGCCGTGAAAGCTCTCCTTGCTGAGCAATTAACCCAAGAATTGAATTGAGCCGAGCCGTTTGAGTTGATTGAAGATCAAATGTCTCCCGAGTTGAGCCAACACCAAGTAGATGATTTGTCGAGTTGACTGTACTGATGAGATGACTACGTTGAGGATGATGAGAAAGAGTCACGAGACAGAACCAAGAGAAACCAGAGAAGTTTCACAAAATAGCGAGTGAAACCGTCTATTCACGAGCGTTGTCTTGAAGAGAGAGAGAGGCCCGAGCGTAACAGCCAAGTCATACGTAAATGTAAACACCGATATTGATTTGAACTTAAATTATGAGAGTTTTTTTATTTACATTAAAAGGTGTGAGCGTTGGTCGAGTAGCAGCAGAGAGTGGCCTTGAAAATAGAGAGAGATAGCCCGATAGAGAGAGAGAGAGAGAGAAAATGGCCGAAATGGCTACGTGCTTGTGCACATCGAGATAGACAAAATCAGCACAGAGTCGTAAATTCTGTGCTAGAGAAAATGAAAAGTGAGAAGGGGCAAGGAAATGACTGTTCCTTGCACCTGAATACCTGGAGATGTTTGATGAGTGAGGATTGTCCTTGAACCAGACAAATTCTCCGTAGACCACCGGTGAAGAGTAGCTGGTACACGTGGTAATGGCGCGGCTCCGAGGTTGTTAATGATCACAGAATTACTGTCTGTGATCGTCCGGATGAGCTGGTGCACGGTGAAAAGGCAGGTTCCTGGACTACCTGGTGACAAAGGCGATGAGAAGAGCCGTTGAGAAGAACCGTGAAAAAGCCGGGAGAACTCTCTGCTGCACACACACACACTTGAGCACCAAAAGCAGAAGCCAGCACGCGAAGCCTGTGGCAGCAGCAACGGCGACAGCGGTACTGCCCAGCACTACGGCGCGCGGGAGTAAGAATTGGGACTAAAGTCCCCGCCTAGACTCATAGATGGAGCCATGTAGTCTATCAATTTAAAGTTGAGCGAATGAGCCGAAATATTTACGAGCGAATAGTGGTCCACTCCGTAACATTAGTTTTTTTATTTATAAAAAACTCAGATGCCCAGCGTTGTTGGGTTGTTAAGCTTGGAGGTTAATTGTTTATTAATTTTTTTGTACATAAAAAACTCGGACCCAGCGTTTTTGGGTTGTATACTTTGCGGAATAATTTTTTTATTAGTTTTTTTATTTATAAAAAACTCGGATGCCCAGCGTTTTTGGGTTGTATAGCTTGGCGGTTAATTTGTATATTGATTTTTTTGTACATAAAAAACTCGGACACCCAGCGTTATTGAATTGTGTAGCTGGGGGTATATTTTGCTTATTAGTTTTGTTATCAATAAAAAAACTAGGACGCCTAGCACTACTGGGTTGTATAGCTTTGGGTTAATTTGTTAATAGAATTTTGTGTTTCTAAAAAACTTGGATGCCCAACGTTATTAGGTAGAATAGTTTGGGGGATAATGTGTTTATTAATTTTTTTAATGATAAAACTAGGATGCTCAGCGTTATCGGGTTGTTAAGCTTGGAGGTTAATCATTTATTAATTGTTTTGTACATAAAAAAACTAGGACGCCCAGCGTTATTGGGTTGTATGGCTTGGGGGGTAATTGTTCATTAATTTATGTATTTATAACAAACTCGGACCCATCATTATTGGGTTGTATAGTTTGGGGGATAATTTTTTTATTAGATTTTTTATTTATAAAAAACTCGGATGCCCAGCGTTATTGGGTTGTTTAGCTTGGAGGTTAATTGTTTATTAATTTTTTGTACATAAAAAACTCGGACGCTCAGCGTTATTGGGTTGTGAAGTTTGGAGGATAATTTTGTTAATTAATTTTTTTATTGATAAAAAAATTAAGATCCTAGCGTTATTGGATTTTACAGCTAAGGGGTTAATTGTTTATTTATTTGATTATAAAAAACTCGGACGCCCAGCGTTATTGGGTTGTATAGTTTGGGAGATAATTTTTTTATTAGTTTTTTTATTTATAAAAAACTCGGATGCCCAGCGTTGTTGGGTTGTTTAGCTTGGAGGTTAATTGTTTATTAATTTTTTTTTACATAAAAAACTCGGACCCAGCGTTTTTGGGTTTATAGTTTGCGGGATAATTTTTTTATTAGTTTTTTTATTTATAAAAAACTCAGACGCCCAGCGTTATTGGGTTGTTTTGCTTGGAGGTTAATTTTTGGTTGTGTCTAGGTACCATCGCCGTGTACCGCACACGGTACACGGTACACGGTAGCTTTTTACTTTAACCTTTAGAGTACCGGGATTTTAAGCAGAAAATAACTATAAAAAAATGTATTTAAAAAGTATCTTATATAGTATATTAACCATCGGCAAGATGTCGACCATGGGTTGTTTCCGTATACGGAAACTCCGGCCCGCAACGTCACGCACCATATTGAGTATTTTTTGAAATTATAAAGTATGATTTTAATTACTTAAAACAAATTGACAAGGCAAAAAATAAGCATAATACGTCAAATTCAATCATTATTTAATAAGCTAAGGCTATTTGGAGCCTCCATAATTAGGTCGCCGATGAAGAGTATACCCGGGGGTCATCTTCAGGGAAAAAGACTGATTTTTCTAGAAATTTATTTGATCAGTTTTTTTTTTTATAATCAGGGTGATAACTTCGACTTAGACGCATAATTTTCCGATGTCGGGTACTCAGAGCTCATCTCCGAGGAGCTAGATCATCCCCCAGGTCATTCAAAACAAGCGTATTCGAGAGAAAAAAAAAAAAAAGATACAAAATGAAACAATTTGAAGACTTTTGGGACTGAGAACTTTTATACTCGAGAATAAAAAAAAAATAACGGACCTAAGTGGTAACCAGGTCACCGAAGACGAGTATACCCGGGGATCATCTTCAGGGAAAAAGACTGATTTTTTTATAAATTTATTTCATCAGTTTTTTTTATATTCAGTGTGATAACTTCAACTAAGACGCATAATTTTTCGGTGTCGGCAACTCAGAGCTCATCTCCGAGGAGCTAAACCACCAGGTCGTCCAAAACAAGCGTATTCGAGAGAAAAAAGAAAAAAAAAGGAAAGATACGTAATGAAATAATTTGGAGAATTTTTGGGATTTAGAAGTTTTGTTTTCGAGAATAGAGAAAATATGATAGACCTAGGTAACTAGGTCGATGACGAGTGCACCTGGAAATCATCTTTAGGTAAAAAACGCTTTTTTGTATTCTGGCAGTAGTAATTTGTTACAAAGTGTAACATCTCCTTTTGCATTACCCAGAACTGACGACGTGGACGTAGAGAATAAGCAGTTCCTTTTTTGTTTGTCTTTTTTGTAATTTTTTGTGTTTTTTTTTATTATTTTTTTTACGTAATTTTTTATTTATTTTTTTTAATTTTTTTTGTTTTTTTTTTGTTTTTTTTTGTAATTTTTTGTAATTTTTTTTTTTTTTTTAATAATTTTCTTGTGTTTTTTTATGATTTTTTTTTTGTTGAAATATTTTGAAAATAGTATTATTCACCAATTCATGGCAAGACAGCTTTTGTATGGTAAATTTCGAAACAAGGATAGATGCACAAAGCCTTGAGGCATGTACTGCACTCATACGCTGATTTATGTTTGTTATGAGACATCCAGCACAATGCACAATGCCGATACGGATTTTTTTGTGGAGATCGATCATCAGCAATTTTTTTAGGAAAATGACGTCCTTTCAATCTCATGTCTTTCGACGCTAAATCAGGGGAAACTGTTTCATGATCAAGGTTGAGTAAAGTTCTTACTCCGGAAGAACGTAAATCTGGAAAAGACATTTTTTGACCAGTTTGCTGTTGATACAAAACATGAGCGTTAGTCAACATTAAATCAACAAAGTGAAAAAAGAGTTTTTCATACCATTTCATTGTTTTTCTGACTGATTCAGTCAAAGATAATTGTCGATCGATGTTGTACCGAGTACCCGCCATCGAAAAACTGTGCGTCTAAGTCGAAGATATCACTCTCAACATAAAAAAAACAATAATAAATTTTTAGAAAAATCTGTCTTTTCCCTGGGTATGATCCCCAGGTACACTCGTCATCGGTGACATGGTTACCTAGGTCTATTACATTTTCTTTATTCTTGAAAAACAAAAGTTCTAAGTCCTGAAAATCTCATAATTATTTCATTTTCTCCTCTTTTTTTTTCTCATTCGCACACACCTGTTTTTGACGACCTGGTGAACTGACTCCTCGGAGACAAGCTCTGAGTCCCCGTCATCAAAAATTATGCGTCTAAGTCGAAGATGTCACCCTTCAAAAGAAAAAAAAAAAAAAAAACTAACAAATCAATTTCTGGAAAAATCAGTCTTTTTTCACGAAGATGATTCCCGGGTGAACTCGTCATCGGCGACCTGCTTACCCAGATCTATTCTTCTTTTTCTTTGCTCCAATTTAAACTCGATTATAGAAAGTTATCAGTCTCAAAAATCTTCAAATTATTTCGTTTTTACCTTTTATCTTTTTTTTTTTTTTTTTTTTTTTCTCTCGTATACACCTGCTTTTGATGACCTGGTGATCTGGCACCTTGGAGATGATCTCGGAGTACCCATCATCGAAAAAGTATGCGTCAAAGTCAAAGATATCACTCTCAATCGAAAATAAATCTAGTAAAAAAATTTCTGGGAAAATCAATGTTTTTCCCTGGAGATGATCCCCGGGTATACTTGTCCTCGGCGACCTGGTTACCTAGGTCAATTATTTTTTATCTGTACTCTACTAAAAAAGGTCAATGTTCAAAAATTACTTCCCAGAAATTATTTTCAAAAATTTTAACTTTAAAAAATTACTTATTTTCCATTTGCAGTATACGGAAAACCCGGTACTCTAAAGGTTAAATCCTATAATTTATCCCAAATAACCCACTTAAGTTTAAAAAACTACTAGTTTTTACTTTAAATCCAATTGCCCATCCTAAATAACCCAATTAAATTCACAGAGTGTCTAAAATAACTCTTATTTGGTACCGTGTACTGTGCACCGTGCACCGAATACGGTACACGGCGATGGTACCTAGACACTTTCTTAATTTTTTTAATAATTTATTTGTTTATAAAAAACTTAGACGCCCAGCGTTATTGGGTTGTATAGCTTGGCGGTTAATTTGTTTATTAATTTTTTTGTACATAAGAAACTCGGACACCCAGCGTTATTGAATTGTGTAGCTGAGGGTTTATTTTGCTTATTAGTTTTGTTATCAATAAAAAAACTAGGATGCCTAGCACTACTGGGTTGTATATCTTCGGGTTAATTTGTTAATAGATTTTTGTGTTTCTAAAAAACTTGGACGCCCAACGTTATTAGGTAGAAAAGTTTGGGGGATAATGTGTTTATTAATTTTTTTAATGATAAAAAAACTAGGATGCTCAGCGTTATCGGGTTTTTAAGCTTGGAGGTTATTTATTTATTAATTGTTTTGTACATAAAAAAACTGGGACGTCCAGCGTTATTGGGTTGTATAGTTTGTGGGTAATTGTTCATTAATTTATGTATTTATAACAAACTCGGACCCATCGTTATTGGGTTGTATAGTTTGGGGAATAATTTTTTTATTAGTTTTTTTATTTATAAAAAACTCGGATGCTCAGCGTTATTGGGTTGTTTAGCTTGGAGGTTAATTGTTAGTTAATTTTTTTATCGATAAAAGAATTAAGATCCTAGCGTTATTGGATTTTACAGCTAAGGGGTTAATTGTTTATGTTTACACACACACACACACATAGGCGCGCGCGCGCGCACGGGTCCCGATTCTCCGTCCGGGAGTTTTTGACGACGGAGGAGGTGCGCGCCGCGTGTCGGTAGACGATGCAACTGCGTCGGCAGACTTAACACAGTAGACGTGGGCGTGAGTGTGGCTTTATTTTTTGTGTGCGTGTAGGGGAGAACGAGAGAGAGAGACAGTATGTGCGCGAGGAATAGAATTAGAGCTGTGAGTGTCTCGTATGCGTTATTTTTTTTTATTTTTTTATTTTTTTCCTTTTGAATGTTCGCGCGTGGTATAGGTGGCGTGGCGATCGCCACCGGAACGAATGTGATTGGATATTGTGGCGTGAATGTATTTGACTGGTGGACACATTACGGTTCCTCAAGTGTGAATGAAACTTGATGGAATAAATTAGTGTTGATTGGCCGAGAGTGTTGGGAAGGGATGGTGAGAAAGGAAGTTGAGTCAGAGAGATGCGGGGAGCGTCATTCTGTTCTCAGTAGCCGAAGTAGAAGGTTGTGTTTTTTTTTGAGAGAGTAATATTTTATTTGTTCTAAGTTTCTAATTTTTAGACTTTCCTTTCTTTTAAAGTTTATCTTTCCAGTAGTTTTTGAGTTTGTAGACATTTTTGTTGTTGTTTTATTACAGCTAGGTGGTAGAGGATTATCGAGAAAACTTGGGTTAGTTTCCTTTTATTGAGAGTTGGAAAAACCAGAAAGTGGCCATTTTGATATCAGATAAATAAGTGAAATTTTTGGTAAACGTAAGATTTTTTGTATTATTTAATGAAATGTTATGAAGCATGTTTTTTTTTTCTTATTTTCTTCGGTTATAGTACGCGAAAAATAAAATTTTGTTTGCATAACATTAAAGGTGTCGTTATATAAATTCGATCGTGATTTTCTTGGCATGGCGTCGTTACCCGCCATATTGTAGACTACTTTATAGTTTTTTTTTCCCCTTTGTTCTCAAATTGAAATTTTTTTTGTAATTGTAGACTTGATTTTCGTAGACAAGAATAAAATCCAATTGAACAAATTTTTTTTGCAATAATTTATTTCTTCTCTCTCTAGCTCACCGACCAGTCCCAGAGGTTTTTCTTTCCGTGGGAACCCTACCCCCGGAGTTAAGAAGTTTTTCCCCGAGTTTTTTTGTGTAAATTTTCTTGTAATGGGAGGGCCCGGGAAACTCTATTGATTATTTAAGGGAGGCCCTTTTTCTTGTGTAAATACCCCATTACAAAGTATCTAAAGAAACATTTTGCAGATAATTTCAAAATTGAAGATTATATGAAGATAATATGAATCGCGTCATATGCCTCGTCTACAGCGGTGGTTATAAACCTGCTGTCGGCTTAAGCACATATCAAATTAAAAATATTCCTATCTTATCTAAACTGTAATATCACAGAATAGAAGAATTTATTTTGATGGTAAATATATCAAAAGTTCAATAAAGACACAATACTTTATATTGATAGCTCCATAAATTAATTCACTTTAACAATATTCAATTTTTAACCGATTTTTAATTGTAATTTAAGTTAATTTTTTTTTTCAAAACTAACTTTTTATAACTCATTGAAATTAGAGTTTGTAACTAAATTGAACAAATTTTTTTTGCAATAATTTATTTCTTCTTTCTCTAGCTCACCGACCAGTCCCGGAGGTTTTTCTTTCCGTGGGAACCCTACCCCCGGGTCGTTCAAAAACTACGTAGCCTTTTTAGGGAAGAGGGGGGGAGGGTTTCAGTTGCGGCTACGTAGCCTTTTAATCTACTTGGAGTGCTTTCACACTAAGTGAATGTGGACGATTGAGTTTAAAAAAACCGTCTAATCAGTATTGCGATCATCCACACGCACCACGCGCGTATTGTAGGCATACCTTTAGACCCTCGAATAGTGCGCGCGCCGGATCAGCTGGACGTCTTTTTAACACGCGATGAATAATTTATTAAACGTGTGTTCAAAGCAACTCAACAATTGGAGAAGGGCTATGAGACTATTTATAATTATACTTGAATTGTTTAATACTCAACTTGTATTTTAATTTAAATTGCTTCACAACTGAGTTGCAAAAAAAATGTCATTTTTGTATGATAGGTTAAAGCATTTCAAAAACGTTACAAAAGCATTTTGACAAAAAAAGCAACGCCAGACAAATGCAATGAGGCGTGGAGAAATCTAAAAGTTTCATCTTCCAATAACCATGATTCAAAACAAGCAACTGAAAATTTTTATAAGAGAGTTGATTGAAGAAGGAACTCGAAGATCTGCAAGTTTTCCGAATTATTTCTCTCAGGTAAAAAGTAATTCTGCGCTTTGTTAAAAAAACATTTCTATGGTGTTTTTTATTTGGCGACAAAAAAATATGTGCTTTAAAATTAAATATTCATAAGTGCTTTGAGGTTTTTTTTTTTTTTTTTTAATTTTACAAAAGTTTCAACGAAAAGTAGTAGTTGTAATAATAATAGTAATAATAATGACTCTAGCAAATCTATGGGAACTGAGGTACTATCAGGCTCCAATGATCCGTCAATGTCAGTTAATAGTCAAAGAGACAGTAAAGAAAAGAGTGTTAATGGTATAGTATATTCAAACTTTATAATTACTTGATTTCAATATTCTTTTAAAATTATTTACTTATTACAATAATTATATTTAAGAGTATGTTATGTCATAAAATCATCATTAAAAAAAAAAATAAAATAAATTATGGTCACTAATTAAATTATTATGAATGCCAAAATGTTTATTAAATTATAAGTTTTACTGTTGAAGATTTCAATTTTTTCATTTTTTGGATGATTCCAATGTCGAAAAGAAAGATAAAATAAATGCAAATATTTCGTTGACTACTGTGCACCCTAAACGTAAACAAGATCTTTTAGAAACTGAAATAAGAATTATCGAATCTGAACTTAACTCAGCACTTTTAAAAAGAGATGCAGGTTTCATCGACGATTCAACTTTAGAGCCAAAAATTAAAAAATTAAGAAAAAGTCTCGATTCAAAAAAGAGCGAACTAAAAGAAAAAATAAAAAAAGATGATTGGCAAAAAAATTATAGGTTAAAAAAACGGAAAACTATGCAAGAGTTAAAAAAATAACATCCAGAGGCAGCAAAGTTTTTAAGAGTCGGTAACAATGAAATTGGATGCCCACGTTTAGAAATTTAACAAGATGATTCATTGGAAGCGATCGGTAATATAGTTTGATACTTGAGGTTTGCTGAAAATAGAAGACGTTCTGAAGCAATTCGTGCTTGTAAAACTTTGGAAGATATAACCAATGAAGTGTCACGGCATGTCATGGTTAGGATATAAAGTCTCAAGAATTGCACTTTATTATAGATTTTTACCGCCACGACCAAAATCAAAAGAAGGAGATCGTCATACTGCTACAATTCCCGTCAAACTTTGCAGAGCCCAAGCAGACCTTCACTGAGATTACGTAGATCAACATTTTTGCCGAGCCACTATTAACGGATTTGGGAAGTTGCTTCGATCCTTGGTCCAGAGCAAGTACGTTTCAAGACTTTTTTGTTTTTAAAGTAATTGAAAATTGAACTTTGTGTCAGTTTTGATTGATACTTTCTCTTTATTTTAGGTATGCGTTATTTCCCAAGATGATAAAGCTAAAGTACCATTCGGAATTACTGCTGCAAAAACCCAAGCTCCAATTTTAATGCATTTGGATTGTCGGGTTAGGCTTCCGGATCATGATTTTCAAGAGTAACTTAAAACAAATTCTTTACCAAAGATTTCTTCCAGAACCTTTTCCGATATCCCAAGAATCTTTCAGTATTCCTTCTGCAACTACCTACACGACGGAACGATTTCCATCATTTCTTTTGAGGCAAGCCTTAGTTTTACGCCCAGAGTATTCTCAAACCAAAGAAGTACCTTATGATCTCTGCTGTCCATCTCTAAAAAAAGAAATTCAAAAAAGGCTATGTCCTCATTGCGGTGTGCACTGAAAAGGTCAGAGTTGACTCAGTTGCTTTTGGACTAAAATAAGTGTCGTTTCTTCAAGACAATGAGTCTCTTCCCAAAAAGAAAATCATTCCTCTCCAGAGGAGACTAACAAGGAGAGGTCACACCCTCTGGGTCACCGATCTTGACGAAACTTTGGGGATCGTTTTCTTATACCAAAAGATGAAGAAATCTACCAATCATCCCATCTAATGGGCCTTTTATACCTAGTTCCTACATAGCTTGTATCGTATTTTTAGCTCTTTTTGGGTTTTTTTGCGAATTTTCAAAAAATTCCAGTCCGAAGCCTATTACACTCACAAAATTTTGCAACCCCGCATTCTCTTTATTTTTTTATCTTCTTTTGAGAAAAAATATTTTTAAATCTAATTATGAAGAAATAGTCCATGTAAAATTAAGGTAATCAAAAGCATTGTTTACTGTTTTTTTGGTTTTATGAACTTAAACTGTACGTCGTCAGCATTATCAAAATTATGTCTAAAAATATTTTTTCTAAAAAATTCATAAAAAAACAAAGAAAATGCGAAGTTGCAAAATTCTGTAAGTGCAATAGGCTTTGAGCAAGAATTTTTTGAAAATTGGCACAAATAACCACAAAAGTCGCACAAAAGTGTTAAAAGTGTCAAAACAAGCTGATTTTCAAAAAATTCGTGCTCAAAGCCTATTGCACTTACAGAATTCTGCAACCCCGCGTTTTCTTTGTTTTTTTATGAATTTCTTAGAAAAAATATTTTTAGACATAATTTTGATAAGGCTGACGACGTACAGTTTAAGTTCATAAAACCAAAAAAACAGTAAACAATGCTTTTGATTACTTTAATTTTACATGGACTATTTCTTCAAAATTAGATTTAAAAATATTTTTTCTCAAAAGAAGTTGAAAAAATAAAGAGAATGCTGGGTTGCAGAATTTTGTAAATGCAATAGGCTTCGAGCAGGAATTTTTTGAAAATTCGCAAAAAACCCAAAAAGAGCTAAAAATACGATATAAGCTATATAAGAACTAGGTATGAAAGGCCCATTAGACGGGATGATTGGTAGATTTATTCATCTTTTGGTATAAGAAAACGATCCCTAAACTTTCGTCAAGATCGGTGACCCGGACGGTGTGACCTCTCCTTGTAAGTGCCATGCAAGAGAGTAGTCACTTCTATCCGAATGTATTCTGTCGATAAAGTAGAATAGTTTCCCTGCGCAAACGTTTGGCAGACGGGCCTCAGTCTCATGCAGCGGGCAATCATTCATCTCTAGGAGAAGAATCAGTCTTTTCTCAGTAGAGTGGTATTATTGCCTGCCGAGGAAGAAACTTATTCCACTCTGGCCTTTTCAGTATGTACTTCGCTTCAGTAGTATCTATGAATAAGCACAGGTAAAATTTTATAATAAAAGTTTATGATCTCAATAAAATAATACCTTCATAAAATAATAGCTGCATTAATTAATGAAATTATATTTTAATTACAATTATTAGTAAAAAAATTCACAAAAACGAATGTCAAACTTCACGAGTGCGATCTTTAAAAGTGCTAAGTCAGAGGCCAGGAGAAATTCTTTGCGCTTTTTCAGAAGAGGCAGTTGAATGGATAAATATTGAAGGAATTGATGATGATATCCAAGCTGAACCAAAAAATACAGATAAATCAATGCTATTGATTGTAAATATAGAGGACTAGATTGAAAAAAGCGTCGTGTTTGTTGACGATACAGAACAGATCAATACTTAAATCAAAACCAAATGATATTTTTTCTTAAATTATTTATTGAAGTTAAATTATTATATATTTTTTAAGAGAATTATATTTTTCAAAAAATTAAAAAACTATTTATTATTAACTTAAATTATTAGTAATTCTTATTTATATAATTTCGAAACTTGTTAAATCAGAAAAAAAAATTTTAATTATTTAAAATTAATTTCGATAAAAGGCTATGTAGCTGGGGGGAGGAGGGGTTGAGCAAAATCTACGGTGGTCAACGATGGGGAGGGAGGGGTTAAAAATCGACTAAAATACGGCTACGTAGTTTTTGAAAGACCCCCTACCCATTTGATCTTTTTAATAACCTTAGGATGACCTCTGGATACTAGTACACTATACCAGTATTACACAAAAACTTTGTTTGATTGTCATGGCAACAAATATTGATGGATTATTTGATTATTTGGCATGCAAAAGATTCATAAAGTTTCATTAAGATTAACTATCCGTGAGCTGTGACTGCCTTTTAAAAATTAAAAAATACTGAAAAGTTATAAAAGAAACTTTTTATAACTTTTAATACTTACGTGCATGAGACAGTTCTATTTTTTAAATAAAAAATTAATTTGTTTAGGGGAACGATTAACACACTCAAACTGTCTCCAAATCTCAGGATTAAAGTGAAGCCTACAAAAAAACAGGTAAACATGACACCCATAGAAGTGGAAATGGCAAAACTAGAAAAATTACTCAGTTTTGTACGAGAGCCTGAAGTTTTAATACCACCGAAAGATTCAGCAGCAGAATAAAAATCAAGAGACAATCTAATATTTCAATAAGTATTATAGATATAAACTAATCAAAAGAAGTATTTTCATTTATGCAACGATATTACAGTAGCATCCTATTTCGAGTTATGTTTCTGCAAGAGCTTTTGAGATAAAAATTGTACTACAAAAATTTCATCATACTCTTAAATTTTTTTATATTTGATTTGCAAATTGTTTTTCAGTATTAGTTCACAAAATTTAAAACAAATACTTTTCACTTCTATTTTATTTTTGGTGGTTTTCTTCCAGAGCTAGTCAAGTTCCAGTCTAAAAAAAGAATTATTTCACCAAATTACTAACAATTGATTATTAAAATTTATTTTTTAACTTTTTATGGCTTCTAAAATTATTTTCTACCAAAAAAACATTGACAATCACAACAAAACATTTTTTTTAACTTTTAACCTCACCTTTGAATACCGTAGTTTTGGAGGTTATTCACGTGAAAATTATTTTTGTAAAATTATTGTAAAAATCCTAGGAAGTCAATTTTTTGCAGTCTCAAGAAATGAATTCTTCGATAGTGAGACTATATAAATGTGGTTTTTCTAAAGGATCTCTATTGGAAGAAGATAAATATCAATAATTTAGCACACTTTTTCAGCGTAGCGGCCATACACGTAATGAAAAAAATTCAATCTTTAACTTGCTGTAAAGTAGTAAAGCAGTGGGAATTCTGGCAGGAGGGAAGAATAAAAGGGGGGAGGGGGAGGGGGGAGGCTTGATCCGCGAGGGGGGAAGGGGGGGTGATCAGAGAGTAAAAGGGGGGACGCGCGCCGCTGCACCGTTGCATCGCTGCACCCGGGAACCCGAGGACGATTTATTTATTTTACTTATATTCGAGGATTTATTTCAGCATGTTATTTTGGGGGTAGGCTTGACCATAGCTCAGTGGGCATCCTTTATTTCTATTTCCGAAGGAAATAGAAATGAGAGATGGCCCCGTAGTAGGAAAATAAGGAGAGAGCCCCACACAACGCTCTCTACCTGTGGTGTACATCCATAGTTATTTACACCTCCGTGATTTATTTGCCTACTACTTTAGTTTTTCATAACCATTTGATTTTGGCTTTGAATTGGAAGAAAAGCTATCGCTAACTTTCTTCCAGAAAGATTACTTCCCTTTTTTTTCACCCTCCTCTTTGAGAGGCTGGTAAGAAACGGAGGTCTTCTTCGAACTCATGACGGAAGAATAATGATTATATTTTGTTAATAGACCCTGTATTTATAGTCACCCCATCCATCATATCAAGGAGTTCGGAATACTCTTTAACATAAAGCTTGATAAGTTTAGCATTATGCAGAGCACAGGTGGTTTTGAAGGAGCCGTTATGATGAGGGCAAACGGTTACTAATTTTCTCACTTTTTGATCGAGGGGAAGACCCTTATCAACTATATCAACAACGTTAAATTTAAATCTCTGCAGCCATTGTTTTTGTATCGCGCTCCTTACAAATACCGTGGATGAGTCACTCAGGTGTTCGCGAAGAACCGATCCAATATACATGTACTCCATCCTACCCGATTTCCAGGATAAGCCATGATAATATCGTTCAAGCCAAGTGTTTTTATCCCGGTACTTGTCATGGAACCTCTTCCACGGGTATGGAGGTTTGAATAGAATAACCACGGGCTCGCGACAGCGATCGGCGCTGAAGTTCAGGCTGAAGTTCAGTCAACATCAGTGAACTTCACTGAAGTTAAGTTAAGCCATATTTATATTTTTGGAGTCATATAGACATGGTGCCCCCCAGACATGGTAAATGAAAACCTTTTTATAAACAATTAAATAAACCGACAAGCTCTAAGCCCCCATAACGCTGGGGAGAGCAATAAATCAATAATTTTTTATAAGCAATTAAATAAACTGACAAGCTCTAAACCCCTATAACGCTGGGAAGAGCGATAAATGAATTATTTCTTATAAACAATTAAATAAACCACTAAGCTCTAAACCCCCATAACGCTGGGGAGAGCGATAAATGAATTATTTTTTATAAACAATTAAATAAACCACCAAGCTCTAAACCTCCATAACGCTGGGGAGAGCGATAAATGAATAGTTTTTTATAAACAATTGAATAAACCGACAAGCACTAAACCCCCATAACGCTGGGGAGAGCGAAAAATAAATAATTTCTTATAAACAATTGAATAAACCGACAAGCTCCAAGCCCTTATAACGCTGGGGAGAGCGATAAATAAATTATTTTTCATAAACAATTGAATTAAATGACAAGCTCTAAACCCCCGTAACGCTAGGGAGAGCGATTAATATATTAATTTTTATAAACAATTAAATAAACCGACAAGCTCTAAACCCCCATAACGCTGGGGAGAGTGATAAATAAATAATTTTTTACAAACAATGAAATAAACAGCCGAGCTCTAAGCTTCCATAACGCAGGACACCCGAGTTCAACAAAAAAACTAATCGGCTATACCCCAATCTTTACATTCCCAAAACACGGAACACCCAAGTCCAACAAAAAAGCTGATTGGCTACCCCCCAAACTCTAAGCCCTATAAACCCTGGGCACGTGAGTTCAACAAAAAAGCTGATTGGCTATCCCCCAAGCTCTAAGCCCCCTAAACCCTGGGCGCGTGAGTTCACCAAAAAAGCTGATTGGCTACCCCCCAAGCTCTGGCCTCCCAAGACCCAGGGCCATGGTTGTCATGTCCAGTGGAGTGGAGATCTCCATTGGATGTTCATTCCAATGGAGATAACATATATATGTATAGTGTGAGCATAGCGGCGTAGCAGGGCACAAAAAAAATAAATTTAAATGTACACTGCCTAAAAATGATTTCCCCCGGAAGCTTTTACGCTGGAGGTGTCAAGACAGACACCTGGTGCACCTGATGATACGTACGCCTTGGAGATGATTTCCCCCGGAAGCTTTTACGCCGGAGGTGTCAAGACAGACACCTGGTGCACCTGCTGATACGTACGCCTTGGAGATGATTTCCCCAGGAAGTTTCGACTCCGGAGGGATCAGAGCGGACACCTGGTGCCCCTGGTGATACGTACGCCTCGGAGATGATTTCCCCACGAAGTTTCCACTCCGGAGGGATCAGGGCGAGCACCTGGTGATACTTACGCCTTAGAGAGGATTTCCCCAGGAAGTTTCGACTCCGGATGGGTCAGGGTGGACACCTTGTGACGCTGGTGATACGTACGTCTTGAAGATGATTTCCCCAGGAAGTTTCGACTCCGGAGGGATCAAGGCGAGCCTCGGTGCCCGTGGTGATACGTACGCCTCAAAGATGATTTCCCCAGGAAGTTTCGACTCCAGAGGGATCAGGGCGAGCACCTGGTAATACTTACACCTCAGAGAGGATTTCCCCAGGAAGTTTCGACTCCGGAGGGATCAGTGCGAGCACATAGTGCACTTGGTGGTACTTACGCCTTAGAGAGGATTTCCCCAGAAAGTTTGACTCCGGAGGGATCAGGGCGAGCACCTGGTGATACTTACACCTTAGAGAGGATTTCCCCAGGAAGTTTCGACTCCAGAGGGATCAGGGCGAGCACCTGGTGATACTTACACCTTAGAGAGGATTTCCCCAGGAAGTTTCGACTCCGGAGGGATCAGGGCGAGCACATGGTGCACTTGGTGGTACTTACGCCTTAGAGAGGATTTCCCCAGGAAGTTTCGACTCCGGATGGGTCAGGGCGAACCCCTGGTGCCCCTGGTGATACATATGCCTTGGAGATGATTTCCCCAGGAAGTTTTGGCTCCGGAGGGATCAGGGCAAGCACCTGTTGATTCTTAAAAATAAAGTTTGCAGTTTTTCCCCAAAAACCCTGGGCGCCCGAGTTCAAGAAACAAAACTTATCGGCTATCCCCCAAGCTCTAAGCCTCCAAAACCCTGGGCGCCCGAGTTCAACAAATGAACTGATCGGCTATCCATGAAGCTCTAAACCTCCAACTGATCAGTTTGTTTTATTGAACTCAGGCACCCAGGGTCTTGGGGGGCTTGGAGCTTGAGAGGTAACCAATCAGCTGTTTTGTTGGACTCGCGCGCCCAGGGTTTTGGGGGCTTAGGGCTTGGGGGGTACACTGGGAAAATAATGGGAGACAGTGATCCCAAAAATAGGAGCGCTGCTGCTCGACAGTGTGGGGACGGTGGTGCCCACATACGGGTAAAACTGAGCAAAAGGCAGATCCAAAACAACGGTAGAGGGCGTTGTCGCGACAGTTTGGGGATTGTAGTTCCCACGTCGGGTACCACCGTACCCACCACGGTAACTCTGATGCCCGAAGCTGCCGGGCATAACATAACCCTACTAATGGGCTAGATGATACCCATTATTTTCCCAGTGTAGTCAATCAGCTTTTTTGTTGAACTTGAGTGCTCCGGGTTTTGCGGGCTTTAAGCTTGGTGCATAGCAAATTAGTTTTTTATTGAACTTGTGTGCCCAGCGTTATGGGATTTTAAAGCTTGTCAGTTTATTTAATTGTTTATAAAAAATTATTTATTTATCGCTCTCCCCAGCGTTATGGGGGTTTAGAGCTTGTCAGTTTATTTAATTGCTTTTAAAAAATTATTGATTTATTGCTCTCCCCAGTGCTAGGAGGCTTTAGAGCTTGTCAGTTTATTTAATAGTTTGTACAAAATTATTTATTTATCGCTCTCCCCAGCGTTATGGGGGTTTAGAACTTGTCAGTTTATTTAATTGCTTGTAAAAAATTATTGATTTATTGCTCTCCCCAGCGTTATGGGGGCTTAGAGCTTGTCGGTTTATTTAATTGTTTATAAAAAGGTTTTTATTTACCATGTCGGGGGGGCACCATGTCTATATGACTCCAAAAATATAAATATGGCTCAACTTAACTTCAGTGAAGTTCACTGATGTTGACTGAACTTCAGCCTGAACTTCAGCGCCGATCACTGGCTCGCGATCGCCAGCTAGAGGAATTATAGCCAACTCTTTTGCCACGTAATCGTCTTGATCATTATCGGAGCTAGAGAGAGGCTGTTTGAAGCCTTGGATGTCTACAGCGTACTTCATGACTGAGGTTTAGAGCAGAGAGCACTCGTATTTAAAGAATATTTCACCAGTAGAGGGAGCTTTTTATCACCCCCCACTCTTACACAACTTTTCTCACATTCTCTGTCATGGGATTATATTCAACTATACGATCGTGAATTATTAAACAGTTAACTGTAGTATTTTCGGGAATATTTTGATTGCTTTCAAATTCCAGTCTTACATCAACCGGAGCATTTTTTAGCGACTCATTTTGTTTTGAGCAATCTATTACAAACAAAGGCGCATCTTTGCCAAATTCATTTCTAGTAAGCATAGGCTCTACGTTTTCATTGCTCACACCGTAATAAGAATTATAAAAATTAGTGTAGTAGTCATAGAGAATAGCGTACTGATTTTGAAGAAAGTTCAAATTGAGATTGTTATAAAGGTAGTATTGTGAGTTGAGATATAACCTTAAATTAGTAATAGAACAGTGATCGAAATGACTGTAGTTTTTATCACCTTTATTTTTCTTATTGGTTTGAAAAGCTATAATCATATACCGCGGTTTTTCAAGCTGATTAGCTGTTTTTACAGTCCAGACATGCTTCTGGGTGTGTGGAAGAGTAGGATACTCATAGAGATCCTACGAACGAAAACTCATTGCTATAGGCTTTTCCTTTTGCAGGAAATTTAAAAGATGAATTTTATGCTCGTTTGAAAGGGTCACGTAAGTCACCATCCACTCAATTTTAGTTATTTTAATATCGATAGTTTCAAAGTAATCTCCTTGTGGAGCTGTTATTTGAGACTGCTTAACAGCGTTGATATCGTTAATACCTGGTCGGAGAATTAATTCATGCTTCACATTAACTACAATTTTACGATAATCTTCCACAAAGCCAAAGATCAAACTAAGCGATATGCAAACATCAAAGTAGCCGTTTCGTCTTTAGAATGAGTAGTGTCTAACCAACCCGCATTAATAAGAGAAGGATTACGTCTTAAGGATACTAATCCTATCATTAGGGATGATATACCTACATTTTTACTACGATCTATCTCTATAGCATTTATTTCATACCTCATATCGTCTATTAAGTGACAAATGGCGTTATTTACCATTGGCGACTGGAGAGCTCGAGATTGATCTTGCCTTCGCATTTGGCCAACTATATGCAAGTAGCTACGTGATGGTAAAACAGCTAGATCTTGGTGCTGAATGTCATCCCCCTGATTGTAATTGAAACCGGTGTAGGGATGATGAGCATGTATCTCATAGTGAGAGATACTCTCATTGAATGTCACGGGAGACTGAACGTTTAGAATATCAACCATTTTTTCCCCAACAACAAAGAAATACACAATTTATTTTCCACCAAGAACGACTTTGAACCCGAGACTTTTCAGAAAGTTTACGCTCTGTTTCGTTAGAAATTTTCGCCGTGTTATCACTCTGGGAGCGTGATGGCGACTGATGGTTGTGCTCCATACTGGCTCCCTTATATAGCTATTGTAGATTATTCCCATTACGAGGCTTCTTTAATATGGAGTCTAATCGTTACAGTTTCTCTTTGAAAGTTAACAATATTTCCGTCTTGATCGACTATACGCGACTGCAAGTAATCGATTGACTTTACGTTAACTGGTAAGTAAATAACTTGAGAGGGGACTTCTATAATTTTATACCCGGGAGGGACACTTGGGAAAAATTCGTGAATAGAGTGGGATTTTTTCCCGTTTACATAGGATCCTCAGGTGATGTTGCACTCAATTCTCAAGCTATTGATTTTAAGGATGCTAACGGGGTTATCAGAGGTATGTGTGAAACCGGGTTTGAGGACTCTTTTTTTAAACCCTAATATACGTCCGATAGAGTCTGCAGGTTGGAAATCTATTTCCTCGCTACACGTGATCGAACAGTGAAGAGTGTTATTGTTGGGGATAATTTTAAATTCAATATTATCTTTCTTGAGGCTTTCCTCGAGATATTTATTAATATCTTCTAATTCGTAACTACCCGTTGGTAAAGTATAAGTATGATTTGTGATGTGTAATTTATGACCATCTATATTCGGAATCAAGTTGAAGGATAAAAATTCAATCAGACCTAGGACGTAATTTTTATGAGGAGATAACTCGATTGCAGGAAAAAATTGAGATTCAAGAACCGATGAATTATCCGTGAAAGTAAGAGTAATAGAGTCCATGACAGTTCAAAGAAGAATGAATTATTGCAGTGTACACACTCTCTTATATAGACCCTTCGAGAAACTGCAAGTACAAGTGACCGCAATTGTAAGTACCAAAATTTTGATACCTCGAAGGATTATACTTTACTTTGTCTACTCCCCAGTATAACATTAATTCTACGGGAGGTTGAAGGTCACCGAAACTATCATAGTAAGTGACATCATTACCATGCTTTCGGTAGGCAACCCAGTGTGTCTCGAGACTGTCCCTATCATCGAGATTGACAATAGCCGACTCTTGATTGCGAGGACCATCCGAGGGTAAATCGTTTCTCATAAACACCCCCCGAAAATTGGGGATTTTCTTACTTTTAGCATATTTGAGTAAATCGAGATTCGTCAGAGCTCTTTTTGGTAAGGCGATCTTTTTTTTTTAACCCCTTTCCCGACCAGGGACTTAGATATAATCCATAACCGTTCCTGTATGGCCTTAAAAACATTCCTTTTCCCATAGCAATGGATTCCATAGCTTTATTATGTCTTTGACTCTCATCAAGCTGTCTGCGAGCAGCCTTAGCGTCATTAATTGCTTTGGCTACTCCAGCAGCTCCACCAGCGAGAGCACCTGTGGCTCTAAGACCAGCAAAGAGAGGTACTAGGTAGGGTAAAAAGCCCCCAATCTTCGAAGAAATGGGAAGAACTCGAGGCATTTTAACAGATTTTTTACCACCTGCTTTTTTGACAGCACCCTTGGCCCCTTTCAGAGCTGAGCTAATAATATCTTTTACAGAGCCGCTCGGTTCTATAGACTTTGACGCTGCTTTAACAATAGTCCTTAAAGTTTCTTTTTTCTTACTTTTTTTCGAACGTTTTTTCTTTTTTTTTCACGCGTTTTTTCTTAATTTTTTTCACGCGTTTTCTCTTAAGTTTTTTCGTACGTTTTTTCTTAATTACCTTTTTCTTACCCTTTCTCTTAAGCCCCATACCAAGCTTAGATTTAAGTTTCATCGCGTTGGTGACCGCCCAGGCTGCTGCCTTTTCCCCGAAATTGGCATCTTTTTATTTAACTCATAGCCAAGCTTGCTCAGCCAAAGCTCTATCAGCTGCGTGCCTTGAGTTCATGTCTCGGTTTTGATATGCTATATCGTGCTGTTTACTTTCTGAATCAAGGGGGTTAACACCTCTATCACCGCGAGCCAATCGTTTAGCTAGTTTAGTTCCGGGTCCGCAAAACTGGTACCTAGGTAAATGTAATTCGAAAGGAAGCTTATTTATGATAGTATTAACCAAACCGCGCCCACTTTTAAGACTATGATTGATCATCACTCAACAGACGTCAATTCAAAACTGAATGAAGACTATATAAGCACCCCTATTTATAGAAGCAGCTCAGTTTTGAATTAGACATCTGGATATAAAGATGGAATTCATTCAGCAGCCTAAGCAGCTTCCCGTCGCAAACTTTGATGATATTGTAGAGCAAGAAAAAAAAATAAACCGTCACGGTGACTTGCTCCCTGATAGCATCAGAGCTGTGTTTTGTGGCCCGTCAAACTGCGGTAAAACTAGTAGTCTACTTGCGCTCATAACCGACATCAACGGTGGTCTAAGATTTGCAAACGTCTACATTTATTCAAAATCGCTTAACCAGCCTAAATATCAGTACTTGAAAGAGCTGTTGGAATCCATTGAGGGAATACAGTATCATCCCTTCAGCGAACACGAAGACGTTATATCCCCAGATGCAGCTCTACCCAATTCCCTGTTCATTTTTGATGATATTGCTTGTGAGAAGCAAGACAACGTGAGGGCGTTTTTCTACATGGGAAGACATAAAACAGTTGACTCTTTCTATCTCTGTCAGTCATACTCACGCATCCCAAAACAACTAGGACGCGACAACGTAAATTTACTGGTATTGTTCCGGCAAGATGAATTAAATTTGAAGCATGTGTACGACGATCATGTAAATACCGACATGACATTTGCTCAGTTTAAAAGTTTTTGTTCAAAATGCTGGAAGGAGGGTAATCATTGTTTTATAGTCATCGATAAGCACAGAGATATAAATAATGGTCGATACAGAAAAGGTTTTGACAACTTTGCTATAAATATAGCGCAGTGATGTATTTATCGTTAGTTTATTACTAGGCTTTGAACATGGACGGTCTCCAAAAAGAGAAGAATACTCTCAACGAGTTGGTCAAGGCTAGGGAGGCCATCAAGCGCAAGTATGATTTACTGAAATTGGAAAAAGATAATTTCAATAAAGCAGTATCGGAAACATTTAAACCCATAATAGACCCTCTGGAAAAAATTTACGCTGATAAACCTTCGCAGTTATCAATGCCTTTGAAAAAACTTTCCAGTGTTAAAAAATTTTCAACTATTAAAAAGTTTTCTCTAAATTTCATGTCAAATTCATCTCTTGACGATGAATCCAACGCTATGCTTGATAACACAGTTCTTCACTACGCTTCAGACAGAGGAGCGTTTCACACAGCTGATGAGGGTGATGGTGATGAGCGGCCCAAAAAGAAAGTCCTGAAAAGAAAAAATAATTTCGATAAAATATATGGAGTGAAAATTAAAAATGGAGGTACTTTTATAGGCAGTGCTCCCATCAGTTTCACGGATTCTACAATTACAGTCAAAGACCAAACCTTTAAAAATACCCCGGGGCTTTTAGAATTATTATACAATAAATCCCCCCAATCATGCTCACAGGTTAAATCATCACCCAGATAAAGATATACGAGTGTCCAACAGCAGAAAGTTTCAAAAAATCATTGCTCCTATGTTCTCGGGGATAGCAAAAAAGCTAAGCTATTCTCCTGAGAAGTCAGGATCGGGTTTACCCAAGTGAAAAATCGCGTATCTGAATTCGAAAAAGGATTTCGTGTACTGGGATGATCCCAACGAGCTAGTTGAAAGACTTAGACTCTTGATCGCTGAGAATGACGCGGGTAACACGAATCATGACAATGAAATCCATTCCATCATCGAAGAGCTCCAGGAAGGAGGTTATATATAAATCACCGTAGCGTAAGATTCTTCAGTATCAACATGAGCGTTGACGTGTTTGGACATCACCTTGCCAGAAAGGGTCTAACCGGGCTCGGCAAACCCGGTCTCTCAGGTATTGGTTTTAAAATCACGAATGATGGTGATTACGACATTGAAAACAAAAGACTTTGTAATGTAGCCTCGCCCGAAGACCCCTACGACGCAGTGAATTTTGACACCTTTGCTGGGTTCGCTCTAGAGGTACAAAGGGTAAAGGAGGCCAATGAACAGCTTCGATATGCTCTCAACGATTTAACTCAAACTGTGGAGGAGATGAAAAAAAGATTATATAAGTCCTAATCGAACAAAGAGGTAATCATTGTTCAATTAGCAACCATGATGAAACGAGCAGTCGTCGAGAAGCTCCACGCTCCAGCCAGATGAAGGTATCCTCGCCGAAAGTTTGACATGCGCGGTTTGGACGAGACCTGGCAAGCTGATCTTGTGGAGATGCAACCGTACTCTCAAGAGAACAAAGGCTACAGGTACTTTCTGACCATAATCGACGTATTTTCAAAGTTTGCTTAGGCAGTTCCGCTCAAGACAAAAAGCGGTCAAGATGTTACAGCAGCCATGAAATCGGTGCTCCAGCAGGGAAGAGTACCTAAACATCTACACGATGACAGGGGCAAAGAGTTTTTTAACGAAATTTTCAAAAAGTTGATGAAAAAGTATAAAATCAATATGTACTTTACTTTCAACAATTTAAAAGCATCGATATGCGAACGTTTTAACCGCACTCTCAAAACTAAAATGTGGAAACAGTTCAGCCTACAAGGTAGTTATAAGTGGATCAATATTCTTGATGATTTAATTAAAACCTACAACAATACAAAACACTGGACTATAAATTTAAAGCCTCAAGATGTCACATTGGCCAACGAAAAGGGAGTCTTGAAAAGATTCGCAGACAACAGGAAGCTGAAAGAAAAGCCTCGATTTAAGGTTGGTGACAAGGTACGCGTGAGCAAGATAAAAACAGTCTTTGAAAAAGGTTACACGCCTAACTGGTCAACTGAATTATATACTATTGCCAAAGTAGTAAAAACCAAACCCATTACTTACCTTCTGAAAGATCACGAGGACAATCTGATCACGAGGAACTCTTGAAAGTAAAGTATCCAGACGTGTACCTTGTGGAAAAAGTCCTGAGAAAACGTGGTAAAAAAGCTTACGTTAAATGGCTTGGCTTTGACTCTTCGTACAATTCATGGACCGACGAGGCAAACATTTAAAAAGAGTGAGAAAGAGCCCCACACTCCCGCTTTGTCTCCATGAGGTCGACCGCTCATTATTTTACCTCTCTGTTTAACTCTTTTTTTCTCTCTTTATTGGTCATAAAAAAGTACAAGCTCATCATCGCCAATATACATTAATTGTAAAGTATTATTTCCCGAACTACATACAGCATCAATTTCAATCAACGTGACTGATACTTCTTTAGGCAGAATGACCTCAATGCCGTTGTCCAGTACCGCAAAGACTTTTTGACCTCTGTCCTGGACATAAATTTGCAGCACCTTGTACATCCAAAATTCATCTAAATCTTGAATGTTTATCATTTCTGCAAAAAAAAATTTTTATTAACAATATGCTGTGAAGGAAAAAATACATCAGATATTTATACTTACTTCTAGAGTTCGAGTCGTGAAATGAAATTCTAGGCTTCTCTGCTTTTCTTAAGTATACTTTTATCTCTAGTGGTAAAACTTAGAACTAATAAAAGAAAGAAAGAGTGAGAAAGAGCCCCCACTCCCGCTCTGTCTCCATGAAGCCGGCCACTCACTATTGCTTCTCTATTTAACTCTTTCTTTCTTATTCAATTTTTAATTTTTTACATACAAATATACCTTCAAAATTAAACTTATTTCTACCTAGATACTTAATATAAACTCTAGTACAACAAGCGTTCGTAAACATTAATTTTATAAATACGCTACAGTTTTCTTCCATTTTCTTGGACGCTTTAGGGGGCAGGAGAATGTCATACTCATTCTCGATTGTTATGACCATGCTGCGCTGCGTACCTTTGTTCACCTCGATGATTTTGGTTACCTCATACCTCACACCTTTTTCCAAATGTCGGATTTTTTTCATCGGCAGTGGCAGCCTACCGAGAGACGATTTTAATTCAGATAAATCCATTTTCTAAAATTAAAAAATTCAAATTAGTTCAAGCGAGAGACAAGACCGGAGAGCAAGATACTTACGTCTGTTCTGATTCAAGAGAAGATTCGGAATGAGATTCTAGGGTTGCAGCAACTCTAATATAGCAGCTGATACAGCTCCCTCTAGCGACCAACAGCAGCTCCCTCTAGTAGACTCTCATGATTCTACTTATATACTCACCACCATGGGATTGAAGATAACCGTATCGAAAATCGAATCGGTCATACCCATAGTAGACTATTTTCAAAAGACCATACCGAATATACCTTTTCATGTTCTTATAAAATAATCTATTATCCTTAAGCATTACCTCTGAGGCGTGGGATCTCAAAACTAACCTAAATTGATTTTCTATAATAAGAATAACCCGTTCTGATGGTAAAGAATAACTAGCCGGAGCCCTGTACATTCCAGTTACCCGGTACTCTGTACCGATAACCAAGTCTTGAAATATTTTAACAGGAAGATCCATTTTCTGTAACAAAAAATATCGTTCAAAATCAAAGTTATAAACTCTCTAAGCTTTTAGTACTTACTCGTCACCGAAAGAGCTTCTGTTCAACTGAAGGTATTTCAGTGCGACGATTCTATTTATTTGATTCTCCGCACGCCACAGAGACCTCTACAGTTGAAACTAAATCTTAAGAACTAACTCCCCCTAGCGACTTATTCGTTCGGCATAGTCTCAATGAGAAATGTATCGAAATTCCCGCAAATTTGTGATAGTCGATTTCTAAATGATAGTTTTCGGACAGACTTTTAAAATACTCGAAATGACCCAGCAATATATTCGAAACATATGCAGGAAGAAGTAGTCTAAAATTATTATCAAGAATTAAAATAACTCTTTTTTCTCCTGATTTTAAAATCACTGGTTGCAAATTAGTAACCTTGTATCTCTTACAAGTTTCCCAGTCATCAAATTGTGCAATGGGCAAATCCATAGCACTAAGAAGAGTTAACAAGCTCGATAAATCCATGAAAGAGAGACCTTTACAGAGAGAGCCAAGAAAGAGAGTAACGTTATAGTCTAGCAGGGACTACATATATACAGTTTTTTCACCCCCAGAGGGGGCTCTACACTAGCGCGCTCTACATTTCATTTTCAAAATGATGCTTAACATAGTCATAATGATATCCGTAAATAAAGGTTAGACGAGAATTACCCCGTTCTACGTATAAAAGAGATTTTTGAGCCAAATCAAACAAAGTATTATATTTACATCGAAAGTCATTTGAAATTCCCAACGGAAGGAGTATATTAAATTCGTTTTCCAAAGTTAACAGTACCCTTCTCTCCCCACTACTCATTAACCCGACTTTAAGAAGGTCAGTCACCTTATAAAAATTCCAAATTTGCAAATCCTCGATATTTTTAAAAGGAAGAGATTGAAAATTGGTTAGATTCATGCTTGCAAAGAAAGACCTTCCCCGTGAGAGCTAAGAAAGAGAGTGAAGATTTACTAAGAGTAAGCTAGAATATATACAATCAATTTTTCAACCACGAGAGGGCTCTGTCGAATAAACTAGCGCGCCCTTGCGGAGGAATACTAGCGCGCTCTAGTTGAATAAAAGAGAAAGAGGAGAGTCGGGCTCCAAGCCAACGCCCGACTTTCATGAAGTACAACCAATAATCATTACCTCCCTGTTATCTCTTTCTCTCCTTTTTTTTTTTTTTTTTTTTTTTTTTTAATTTAATCAGTTACATTGGAAAATTCATACTTTCTATCTCCCCGGTATACAAATTTCAAGGTATTGTTACGAGCATACATAAGCATTTTATCAAAAAGATTCTGATTCTCAATCATCACCACACATAGTTTATTGGTCAGGAACATCTGGAACTCAGAATCAAGAGTAGCAACAACACGTTCCCCGTATCTGGTTACTACCTTTTTCAGATTGGTCACCCTATACAATTTATCCTTCTCCAAATCAACGAGGGGTTTGTTTGGGAGGAAAGCTACGTTGCTAATAGAGTTTAATCGTGATAGATCCATTTCTAAAATTATAAAATATTTAATTAAAAAAATATTTAATTAATATTGAAAAATAGGAATATTATTTTTTCTAGACTTACTAAGAGAGTTTAAGTTTTTTACTCGGAGAAGAAGAACTTAGCGAGTCGTGTCTTGGAGATTGGATGATATTTTGCTCCGACGATACCTCCCTGTATACGGCCTGAGTCGACTCTTCCCCCACTACTTTTTCTCGAGCCGCCGACACCGCAAGCTCTACGATTGGCTCGTCCGACGCCTGCGCAGGAGAATGCTCGACCAGCTGCCCCTCCTCAACCAAATCGAAAAGATCCGTGTCCGTTATCCTCCAGTGACCCCACGGTAGAGTGTCAGTGGAACCCTCGATTAAACACCACTTATCATCGTTAGAAGACAAAGCTATTTTCATTTGTTTTTCCGTTCGCAATTGATGTAAAACAGACCGAATACTATTTTGCTCGCGTCTCACGACCTCTTTATTGAAAAGACAATTGTAATAATCGTCATACGTAATTGTGTTTTGGAGAACCATTTCTTTACCCCTTTAGCTTTTAGAACATCGCGTTGATCTTGCGTACGTGTACAATAGAGTTTGGGGCGAAGACCGATGTAATCAACCATCACGTTTATGAAATTCTCATCTTTCATTAAGCCTGGAACCTTTTTATTTTGCCGCTTCATACCGTGCACGTTATTTTCGGGGTAGTCTGAGGTATCGAACCATTCAGGATGATCTTTCATAATTTTATACATACTCATATCGCGTATCTCATATATAAAACTGTCCATGTCTATATAGAGGACCTTAAGTGAATTGTATTTAACCCATTTACGCATGCATAAATAATGAAAAGAATACATGTGAACCTTGCTCAGTTCAAGCACTGAAAATCCTACATATATAGGTTTATTCGCCATTACCTCGGTCTGAGAGAATTGAACGGCTATTAAATTTTCAGAAAATATTGCACGACTACGAAATTTAGAGTTTGCAATAGCAGCCCAAGCACCATACCGACCGTACCACCTATTGTAAAGCTTTACAAGGGTTTGGTTGAAAGGATCCTGTAATGTCTTGCCAAACACAGCATTCACGAGTAATTTGTACAGATTTTTCTCAAACTCATTCTTCGCGTTGGCTCGCATCAACGTGTGGTACGCGACGTTAGGAGCAAGCCACGGTTTTTGATCAAATTTTAAAACTCTGTGAATTTTTTTAATTCTAAGACCGAGCTTAATCGCGAGTTGCAACATGAGGTAATGAATTACATACCTTTCTTTATCGTAAAGGGTTGTAAGAAGCTTTTTATTCTTTGAGTTTGGTGGACATAAGTGCTCAGGACAAAGAGGAAGGTCTTGATGACTATCATGCAAATGAGCAGGGTATTTTAAGCAAACTTCGAGGATGTAACCAGTCGGACTGTCTTCCGGGACTTTCAAAAAATCTATTTCTTCAAAATTCTCGAGCCAAGAAAAATTTTTTACCGGCAGAGGGCGCGATAAACTATGACCGTACAAATTGTTGCTGTCCCAGTAAGCGAGGTGTACTTCCTCTTTTGTTGGATCATAATTTTTCATAAATTTATTGTTTGCTCTCGCGAAACGATTCGAACATTGGCTTATACCCCCGCGAATACCCTTTTTAATGAAAAGCAACATATCTATATCGGTAAGAAGCTCTAATTCAACCCCAGTTAACTTTAGAGCAGCATCCCAGGTGAAACCGGGTACGGTCAGGTACTGTGCAGGATCAAGATTAATTTTGGACTTCAAACAAGAATCGCGAAAGTTTTCAAATACGTCAGCTAATAGTAAAATGTCGCACATAAGATAAATGTCGGCATACTCCCCCAAAGTTTTAATTTTAATCGTATTCCACACGTTCCAAGCATGAGCATACTCTTTGTTGGTAATATCGAGACCGGTGAGTTTACTTTTAAATGAATCTTTTGATGGTAAAGTAGTTTCCTTTAAAACTTCGAAAGAACTAATGTAATCGTAACAAAACGTCCCCTTACACCTCACCAATTTTATTTGATCTTCCTTATACCCCGCTTTTCGAAACTCTTTTGTAGTAATTTCATGATGACTTAGGTAAGAGCTTAATTTATCTAATGAGAAAGCCATGAATCTAAATGAATCTATAAAGCGAAAACTAATTCGACTATCTTTTACATACTTACTGAAACTAATATATTTTTCTTTTGTTTCGGCTATTAAAGAAATTCGCTCCTTTAATATCTCACTAGTCGCGAGTTCATTAATAATTAGGTGGGATTAGCCCGACAAATTATGCCATATGAAAGGTGCGAATAAAGAGTCTTTGAAGTTTACATAGCAAGCTTAGTGGGCACTGCCCCTATACCTCCCAGTTAAATGACAATGATCGCGAACGCGAATAGAATTTTCGTCGTAATCTTTATGACATATATGACAAGATAGTACAGTACCGATACTGGTAAAAAAAAAAAAAAATGGAAAAAATTAATGAGCAATAACTAACTACGGGAGTTTGTTGATTATATAATTCTATATGAGGGAAAAATAATTTCAAGAAATTCAGTTTGGAAATCGAAGGAGGGGGTGGGTTTTTAGGGGTGAAAAGTGGTTTTTTGCATTTTCTGAGAAAACTACACGTTTTATCAAAAAAGTTGGAACGTAAAAGTTGTAGATAACCAAAAAACCTACAACATTTGTTCTAACACTTTTTTTACATAACCTCAAAATTTCGGTGAAAAATGCAAAAAACCACTTTTTTCGTTTTTGATTTTTCCTGATCGCAAAAATTAATTAAATTAAACAATATTTGGTGGAAATTTAGCATTTTATGTGCAAAATATGTAGTTTTTTTTTTTTTTTAAACTTTGAGCGGTTTCGGAGAAATCGTCAAAAAACGTGAAAAATTTTTTGTGTTCATATGTGCGTGGGCTTTAAAATAATGCTTCTGGAAAATTCTGCTTGGGTTCATTTTTTTCTTTGAATTTTATATTTTTTGAAAAAAAAAAATAATAATAGTGTTACTAGAGAAAAACATCCGGAAAAATGCGAAAAACTGAAAACAACAATTTTTTTTACACAATTTTTATACTATTTGTTATATACTATCGTCATCGTCATCAATAACGACAAATGTTGTAGTAGTAGGACAAGATGAATACCTTTTAGTACTTTTGTGTCAACTTGTTTCAGATGATTTAATTGTTTTCTTTAATAAAGTTGGGACTGCATGTGTAAAAGAATCATTTTTTGGATCAGATAGTTTTCAACATAATCGTAAAATAGTAGCTTTTTTACATGCGTTTACTGGATGTGATTCTACTTCAGGATTTTCTGGTAAAGGAAAATTAACTGCAGAAAAATCACTACTCGCAAATCCAAATGTATTGAGCTTAGCCGAAGTTTTTTACAAGTCTTTTGAAAGTGAAACTGAAAATCGTCAATTGCAAAAAATGATTGGTAAAAATGGATGTGAACTAATTGCTTGGATGTACTCTGTGGAAAAAAAAAAAAAATTATCACTCAATGAAGTCAGATATTTAAGTTATACAACTAAAACATATTAATCTGGATTCAAACTGGACACACTACCACCCACTGAAGCAGCTGCAGTTCAACACAATTATAGGGTTTATTACCAAATACAAAAGTGGCTAGGAGTTCATAAATCTGCAGTTGAGTGGGGCTGGAAATATGACTCTGAAAATAATTTAATACCAAAATTCAGTGCCGAAAAATTAATTCCAGATGATTTACTTAAAAAAATTTCCTGTAGTTGTGAAACTGGTTGTGATAAACAAAGATGTGGATGTCGAAAGCATGGATTAAAATGTACTAATTTATGTACAAAATGTGATTCTGACTGCTGTAAAAATTTTGAAGAAGAAGATCAAACGATACCAGATTTCAATGATTCTTTCGATCCTTTCGATATTCACGATCCATACGATTAAGTAACATGAAATTGGTCCGACATGAACGAGAAAGCAATAAACTACATTTATTGCAGTATAAGCAACGATCAAGAGCTAACTATGTCGTAAAACGAAGACGCAAGACTCCATATCTTTGATGGAAGGAATTATAGCATTTGGAAAATAAGGATACTCCAATACTTGAAAACAAAAAAGTGTGCAGAACCAGCAGTTCAAGAGGCTTTGACATCAGATTCACAAGAAAATTGGTCCGACATGAACGAGAAAGCAATAAACTACATTTATTGCAGTATAAGCAACGATCAATCAGAATTTTTGAGCGAAAAAGAGAGAAAATCTGCTCGGAAAATAATGCAGAAGTTTGACAAAATGTATCTAAAAGAATCTACAGCAATGCAAATCTGTGTAAGAAACAAACTCGATCAGATGAAATTAAAAAATTATGATAATTCAAGTACATTTTTCTGTGATTTTGAGAAGACTTTAAATGACTTAAAAAATGCTGGAGGAAAAGTCACCGAGGCTGAAAAATTAAATTACATGCTGAGAACTTTGCCAGAATCCTTAAGCTACATTGGAGATCTGGTAGATGCTCTATCAACAGAGGATGGAAATTGTGAGTTCTTAAAAAATAAAATAAGCATGTGGGAAACCCGAAACTTGAGTGAATCAAACAAGAAAAAGTGTAGTGCATTTCAAGCAGAAAGTTCAAATAAATTCACATGCTATGGGTGTGGTAAGCCCGGACACTTGAAGAAAAATTGTAGAAACAAGTGGACCAAAAACAACAATACATTTTGGCAAGGAGGTGCACAAGAAGCACCACAGCAGAAACAGCAACACGGCCGCAGTCTCAGCAGTTTCAAGGTCGCGGCGGCAGAGGTGGTCGACAACACTCAAATCGCGGAGGCAGGAACTGGTAGCCCCGCAACGATGGAGCAACTCAACACAACGCAAGGTATAGTAACACCGAAAACGACAGTACGGATGATCAGGTGAAAAACTCTTTTTTTGCGCATTTAGCAGACGGTGATAAATTCGATAATCATGTTGTTTATATATATAATTGTGATACAAATAAAATAGATTGGATATTAGATAGTGGTTGCTCAGACCACATTATTAATGATGAATCCTATTTTTGTGAATCTATAGTTTTGAAAAAGCCAATTAATGTCAAGGTTGGTGACGGTAGAATTTTGAAAGGCACGAAAGTTGGTAAAATTTTAACTTATTTTGAAGTGAACGGGATTAAGCATAAAACAAAAATATCCAATGTATTTTATGTAGCTGAGATGGATAAAAATTTGTTGAGTTTTGCGAAAATTACGAATGAAAATAAAATAATGTCTGTCGGAAATACGTCGAAAATATATAATAGTAATAATACTTTAATTGCAGTAGCTTGCAAAGAAAATGGGTTGTATAAAATAAGTAGTTATTTTGATGTGAGAGTGTGTTATTCGTCGGAGAAAATTAACAAAAACATGACACAGAAAGAAAGGTTTCATAGAATTTTCGGTCACGTAAATTTTAAATATTTGGAGGAAATGTGTAAGAATAAATTGGTCGATGGGTTACCAGAAAAATTAGAGTCAGTAAATTTGAAGTGTGGGACGTGCATACAGAATAAAATGCATAATTTATCTTTCGAAAATAATAGAAGTAGAGCCACCGAGATTTTAGAGTTGGTACATACAGATCTAAATCGGCCGCATAATACAACGGGTTATGATGATTCAAAATATTTTTTAACCTTCATTGATGATTATAGTAAATGTGCATTGATTTACACAATAAAATTAAAGTCGGATGTTTTTAATTGCTTCGTGGATTATATTAATAAAGTTGAAAATCTTACCGGGAAAAGAATTGAAAAGTGAAGATGTGATAATGGAAGAGAATATTTAAATCGCGATATTTACAATTTAATAAAAGAAAAAGGGATTTTACTTGAACCGTGTCCTCCTAACGTGCATGAATTAAATGGGACGGCGGAAAGATATAATAGGACGATTATGGATTCCGCGAGATGTTTATTTTTTGAAGCAAACGTGAATCGTAGATACTGGCCGGAGGTAGTTAAAACCGCAGCTTATTTAAAAAATAGAACTATTGCAAATACGATTGAAAATAAGACATCTTATGAAATTTTCCTCGGGAAGAAACCTAATTTGAAAAATCTACGTTTATATGGGAGTAAAGTTTTTGTGAGGGTTCCCGAAAATAAAAGAAATATCAAATGGGATAGAAAGGCCGATTTAGGGATCTTACTTGGTTACGACCACGTTGGATACAGAGTTTTGTTAAACGGTAAAATAGTTAGAGCCAGACATGTTGATATAGTTGAAAATGATGAAAATTTGATTGGTTTTAGAGGCAATGATAACAGTGATTACGAGGATGATGAAACTTTAAGTCATGAAATTCAAAACTCTGAATCCAACGAGGGTAGGGAAAAGGTAGATTCTGCTGAAGAAGAGAGTAACCATGATAATGTTGAGTTAAATGAAAATCGTTTAGATAGGCCGCAAAGAGCAAGAAAAAAACCAGATTGGTATGGGATAAATAGAGATTCAAATTACGTTTATGTAAATGTAGTTAGCGCAGATAGCCCTTCTACCTACGAGGAGGCTGTAGAATGCGAAGAAAATGATTTATGGAAAGAAGCTATGGATAGGCAAATGAATAGTTTGATGAAAAATAAAACGTGGAAATTAGTAGATAGACCTAGAGATAAGAAGATTCTAGATTTAAAATGGGTATTCACAAAAAAATCTGATAACCGAAAAAAAGCTAGACTTGTAGTTAGAGGCTTCCAACAAACTGAAGTACGGGAAGATTTGTATTCACCAGTAGCTAGAATTCAAACATTGAAATAATTATTATCCTTCTGTTGCCAAAATAATTTATTGATTATCCAGATGGATGTAGAAACAGCTTTTTTAAATGAATTCGTAAAGTCAGAAGTATTTGTAAAACAACCAATGGGTTATCAAGACGGTTCAAATAGAGTTTACAAATTAATTAAAGCATTATACGGGTTGAGAGAGAGCCCGAGAACTTGGTATGAATGTTTTGATGATTTTATGAAGGAACTAGGATTTCAACGATGCGAGAGTGACTATTGTTTATATGTAAAGTGTGAAAAGAATGAAAAAATTTATTTAATATTATTTGTTGATGACTTATTAATTTGTGGAAAAAATAAGGGAAGGATTGAACAAATTAAAAATAAATCATCAAATAAATTTTCTATGAAAGATTTGGGTGAAGTGAGCACTTATTTGGGAATAAACATTAATTATGATTATGAAAAATGTAATATGACACTGGACCAAAGTGACTATATAGAGTCATTGGCCAGAAAATATAATATTGTAAATGCGAAATTGTATAATACACCTATGGAACAAAATTTAAGTGTAGAACCTGCACAGCCAGCATCAAATAACGTAAAATATAGAAACTTGATCGGTGCATTATTATTTATTAGCACGAGTACGAGAATTGATATAAGTTATGCCGTGAATTATTTGAGTAGATTTCAGAATAGCTACGATGAAACTCATTATAAATACGCGTTGAGAATTTTGAAGTACTTATATTTGACAAGAAATCTTAAATTAACGTACGAAAGAAATTTAAATGCTGACGTGTTAGACTGCTTTGTTGATGCTGACTGGGCTGGTGATAAGGTAGATAGAAAATCTACTACTGGTTATATTGTAAGATTGTTTGGAAATGTGATTTATTGGAAATCAAGAAAACAAGGAAGTGTAATACTAGGAAGTGTATAACTAAATCTTCGACAGCAGCTGAATATGTGGCTTTATCAGAAGCAGTGAGTGAAATAAAAGTGGTGAAAAATCTATTGAAAGATTTTAGTGTTGTGTTCGAAAAACCGATTAACCCATTACCGCCCATGGAAAAATCAAAAGTGATATAAAAAAACTAACTGTTGGAAAACCTGTCTCATGAAAAAATAGTAGATACGTATTTTTTCTTTTTTCAATTTTCATTGTTTAAACATTATTTATTTAAACAAATTCGAAAAAAATTTTAAATTTTTATAAACTAATAACGGCATTCGATTCTTTGACTAAAAATAAGGCGAAAATCATCTAAGTAATTTTTTGATCAAACGCTTAGATCTTTTGCTACGAGCACTCAAACATGCAAAAATATGGTTTTATAGTGGTGAGCTCCGAGGCGCCGCACCGAAGATACACTTTTACGAGTCAGAGCTCACCACTATAAAACCATATTTTTACATGTTTGAGTGCTCGTAGCAAAAGATCTAAGCGTCTGATCAAAAAATTACTTAGATGATTTTCGCCTTATTTTTAGTCAGAGAATCGAATGCCGTTATTAGTTTATAAAAATTTAAAATTTTTTTCGAATTTGTTTAAATAAATAATGTTTAAACAATGAAAATTGAAAAAAGAAAAAATATGTATCTACTATTTTTTCATGAGACAGGTTTTCCAACAGTTAGTTTTTTTATATCACTTTTGATTTTTCCATGGGCGGTAATGGGTTAATGTGTATGAAGATAATTCTGGAGCGATAGCTATTGCAAAATTTGGTAATTTAACTAAAAATTCAAAATACATAGAAATACATTATCACTTTGTAAATGAATGTTATGAGAAAGGTGTGATTAAAATTGTAAAAGTAGAGTCAGAAAATAATATCGCCGACGTATTAACTAAAGCGCTCGGACGCAATAAGTTTGAAAAATTCCGGAACGAATTACGAATAATTGGTAAGAAAAATTTGTAAATCATAAATTTGAGGAGGTGTGTTGAAATAAGAGCAAATTTATGCTTGTACGATTGAATGATGAAATGCTGACAGGAGAAATTCCTCCGAGCATTGAACTATGTATATGAGTGTAAATGATCGGTCGTACTTTAAGAAAGAGTATTTTATACAGGCGTTAAGTTGTAACGTGTACGCCACTCGGTAGACCGCGATCGAGACGTCAGAATGTCGGTTTCTATAATTATATTATTCTGTAACAAATATAAATTAATAAATGTTCTTTAAAGCCACTAATTTTAACAAGCACAATGTACTTACACATTTTAGAAAATTTATGCACAAAATACCGGAAAATATTAATTAAAATATTCTTATAAAATCAAAATTGAATCTCAGAAAAAAAACCTCGACTTAACAAATTTCAGTTCTTTAACTTTCAATGTTTTCTTAGTCATTTTCGACACTTTTCGTGATTGGACATATTCGACAATAAAGCACATACATAGAAAAGTATATGTTTCCATAAACATGACTTTTAACAATAAAAATTGACAAACAATACATTATTTATAACAAATACTATAAAAATTGTGTAAAAAAAATTGTTGTTTTCAGTTTTTCGCATTTTTCCGGATGTTTTTCTCTAGTAACACTATTTTTTTTTTTTTTTTCAAAAAATATGAAATTCAAAGAAAAAAATGAACCCAAGCAGAATTTTCCAGAAGCATTATTTTAAAGCCCACGCACATATGAACACAAAAAATTTTTCACGTTTTTTGACGATTTCTCCGAAACCGCTCAAAGTTTAAAAAAAAAAAAAAAAACTACATATTTTGCACATAAAATGCTAAATTTCCACCAAATATTGTTTAATTTAATTAATTTTTGCGATCAGGAAAAATCAAAAACGAAAAAAGTGGTTTTTTGCATTTTTCACAGAAATTTCGAGGTTATGTAAAAAAAGTGTTAGAACAAAAGTTGTAGGTTTTTTGATTATCTACAACTTTTACGTTCCAACTTTTTTGATAAAACGTGTAGTTTTCTCAGAAAATGCAAAAAACCACTTTTCACCCCTAAAAACCCACCCCCTCCTTCGATTTCCAAACTGAATTTCTTGTAATTATTTTTCCCTCATATAGAATCATATAATCAACATACTCCCGTAGTTAGTTACTGCTCATTAATTTTTCCCTTCAAAAATATTAGGCTTAACCTGAAAATATCCCTGTTAAAAATGAATCATATGATTCATCATAAGCATTTTTCTAACACTGCAGGGAGAGCAAAGTTTGGCCAGCCCTACCAAACAGTTTGGCAGTCACTACTAAACTGAGTTAAGAGGGCGTGTTTGGTGGCCAGCGCTAAAAAGTTTAGCAGCCACTACCAAACTTAATTTAGCGCTGACTGCTAAACTCTTGTTAAATGGTCTCTGCTAAATTTGATTGGCGAAGTATATTTTAAAGCATGACAACAATCGTGATACAATTTCGCTATTTTAACTCCGAAGGGGTCAGGAAGGGCACCCAGTGCACATGGTGATAATTACACCTTGGAGATAGTTTCCCCAGGAAGTTTTGACTCCAGAGGAGTCAGGGTGGACACCTCGAACACTTGGAGATAGTTACGCCTTGGAGATGATTTCCCCAGGAAGTTTTGACTTCGGAAGGGTCAGAGTGGACCTCCAAAGCGTAACTATCACCAAGTGCTCTAGGTGCCCTTCATGACTCCTGCTGAGTCAAAACTTTCTGAGGAAATCATCTCCAAGGTGTAATTATTACCAAGTCCACTGGGTGCCCTTCCTGACCTCTCCGGAGTTAAAATAGCGAAATTGTATCACGATTGTTGTCATGCTTTAAAATATACTTCGCCAATCAAATTTAGCAGAGACCATTTAACAAGAGTTTAGCAGTCAGTGCTAAATTAAGTTTGGTAGTGGCTGCTAAACTTTTTAGCGCTGGCCACCAAACACGCCCTCTTAACTCAGTTTAGTAGTGACTGCCAAACTGTTTGGTAGGGCTGGCCAAACTTTGCTCTCCCTGCAGTGTTAGAAAAATGCTTATGATGAATCATATGATTCATTTTTAACAGGGATATTTTCAGGTTAAGCCTTAAGATCTTAGAATTGACTTTCCACCAATTAAGAATATCTGTATCTTCCGATATTTATCGATAAATATCGATCGATTTCTTTTTCCCAGGTATCATTTATTTGGCACTGGGGTTTTTAATTTAATTTTAGATTCTTTTCCACTTCATTTAAGTGTAAACACGTCTTACGATCGGCAAATTACGATATTATAGTTTTTTTTTACGTTCTAGTAATAGAATTGCACTGTTAAATTATATTGATTTATTTATTAAAGAGTACATTCTTTATTATTAAGACTACAGCTTTATTACAAGAAGCTAACCGACATGATGACGACTCCTTATCTTACTAATGAGTGCATATTCATAACACAGACTACTCGTATTTAAACGCGCTGTAATAATGCAATCCAGCGGGAACATACTTTTATTTAGTTCAATGTGCTGTCGAAATATTGTTTCTTCCATCAGCATTTTGACACTCACTCTCATAAATTTGCTCCCATTTCAACACACCTCCTCAAATTTATGATTAACAAATTTTTCTTTACACCAATTATTCGTAATTCGTTCCGGAATTTTTCAAACTTATTGCGTCCGAGCGCTTTAGTTAATACGTCAGCAATATTATTTTCTGACTCTACTTTTACAATTTTAATCACACCTTTCTCATAACATTCATTTACAAAGTGATAATGTATTTCTATGTATTTTGAATTTTTAGTTAAATTACCAAATTTTGCAATAGCTATCGCTCCAGAATCATCTTCATACACATTAATCGGTTTTTTGAACACAACACTAAAATCTTTCAATAGATTTTTCACCACTTTTATTTCACTCACTGCTTCTGATAAAGCCACATATTCAGCTGCTGTCGAAGATTTAGTTATACACTTCCTAGTATTACACTTCCTTGTTTTCTTGATTTCCAATAAATCACATTTCCAAACAATCTTACAATATAACCAGTAGTAGATTTTCTATCTACCTTATCACCAGCCCAGTCAGCATCAACAAAGCAGTCTAACACGTCAGCATTTAAATTTCTTTCGTACGTTAATTTAAGATTTCTTGTCAAATATAAGTACTTCAAAATTCTCAACGCGTATTTATAATGAGTTTCATCGTAGCTATTCTGAAATCTACTCAAATAATTCACGGCATAACTTATATCAATTCTCGTACTCGTGCTAATAAATAATAATGCACCGATCAAGTTTCTATATTTTACGTTATTTGATGCTGGCTGTGCAGGTTCTACACTTAAATTTTGTTCCATAGGTGTATTATACAATTTCGCATTTACAATATTATATTTTCTGGCCAATGACTCTATATAGTCACTTTGGTCCAGTGTCATATTACATTTTTCATAATCATAATTAATGTTTATTCCCAAATAAGTGCTCACTTCACCCAAATCTTTCATAGAAAATTTATTTGATGATTTATTTTTAATTTGTTCAATCCTTCCCTTATTTTTTCCACAAATTAATAAGTCATCAACAAATAATATTAAATAAATTTTTTCATTCTTTTCACACTTTACATATAAACAATAGTCACTCTCGCATCGTTGAAATCCTAGTTCCTTCATAAAATCATCAAAACATTCATACCAAGTTCTCGGGCTCTCTCTCAACCCGTATAATGCTTTAATTAATTTGTAAACTCTATTTGAACCGTCTTGATAACCCATTGGTTGTTTTACAAATACTTCTGACTTTACGAATTCATTTAAAAAAGCTGTTTCTACATCCATCTGGATAATCAATAAATTATTTTGGCAACAGAAGGATAATAATTATTTCAATGTTTGAATTCTAGCTACTGGTGAATACAAATCTTCCCGTACTTCAGTTTGTTGGAAGCCTCTAACTACAAGTCTAGCTTTTTTTCGGTTATCAGATTTTTTTGTGAATACCCATTTTAAATCTAGAATCTTCTTATCTCTAGGTCTATCTACTAATTTCCACGTTTTATTTTTCATCAAACTATTCATTTGCCTATCCATAGCTTCTTTCCATAAATCATTTTCTTCGCATTCTACAGCCTCCTCGTAGGTAGAAGGGCTATCTGCGCTAACTACATTTACATAAACGTAATTTGAATCTCTATTTATCCCATACCAATCTGGTTTTTTTCTTGCTCTTTGCGGCCTATCTAAACGATTTTCATTTAACTCAACATTATCATGGTTACTCTCTTCTTCAGCAGAATCTACCTTTTCCCTACCCTCGTTGGATTCAGAGTTTTGAATTTCATGACTTAAAGTTTCATCATCCTCGTAATCACTGTTATCATTGCCTCTAAAACCAATCAAATTTTCATCATTTTCAACTATATCAACATGTCTGGCTCTAACTATTTTACCGTTTAACAAAACTCTGTATCCAACGTGGTCGTAACCAAGTAAGATCCCTAAATCGGCCTTTCTATCCCATTTGATATTTCTTTTATTTTCGGGAACCCTCACAAAAACTTTACTCCCATATAAACGTAGATTTTTCAAATTAGGTTTCTTCCCGAGGAAAATTTCATAAGATGTCTTATTTTCAATCGTATTTGCAATAGTTCTATTTTTTAAATAAGCTGCGGTTTTAACTACCTCCGGCCAGTATCTACGATTCACGTTTGCTTCAAAAAATAAACATCTCGCGGAATCCATAATCGTCCTATTATATCTTTCCGCCGTCCCATTTAATTCATGCACGTTAGGAGGACACGGTTCAAGTAAAATCCCTTTTTCTTTTATTAAATTGTAAATATCGCGATTTAAATATTCTCTTCCATTATCACATCTTCACTTTTCAATTCTTTTCCCGGTAAGATTTTCAACTTTATTAATATAATCCACGAAGCAATTAAAAACATCCGACTTTAATTTTATTGTGTAAATCAATGCACATTTACTATAATCATCAATGAAGGTTAAAAAATATTTTGAATCATCATAACCCGTTGTATTATGCGGCCGATTTAGATCTGTATGTACCAACTCTAAAATCTCGGTGGCTCTACTTCTATTATTTTCGAAAGATAAATTATGCATTTTATTCTGTATGCACGTCCCACACTTCAAATTTACTGACTCTAATTTTTCTGGTAACCCATCGACCAATTTATTCTTACACATTTCCTCCAAATATTTAAAATTTACGTGACCGAAAATTCTATGAAACCTTTCTTTCTGTGTCATGTTTTTGTTAATTTTCTCCGACGAATAACACACTCTCACATCAAAATAACTACTTATTTTATACAACCCATTTTCTTTGCAAGCTACTGCAATTAAAGTATTATTACTATTATATATTTTCGACGTATTTCCGACAGACATTATTTTATTTTCATTCGTAATTTTCGCAAAACTCAACAAATTTTTATCCATCTCAGCTACATAAAATACATTGGATATTTTTGTTTTATGCTTAATCCCGTTCACTTCAAAATAAGTTAAAATTTTACCAACTTTCGTGCCTTTCAAAATTCTACCGTCACCAACCTTGACATTAATTGGCTTTTTCAAAACTATAGATTCACAAAAATAGGATTCATCATTAATAATGTGGTCTGAGCAACCACTATCTAATATCCAATCTATTTTATTTGTATCACAATTATATATATAAACAACATGATTATCGAATTTATCACCGTCTGCTAAATGCGCAAAAAAAGAGTTTTTCACCTGATCATCCGTACTGTCGTTTTCGGTGTTACTATACCTTGCGTTGTGTTGAGTTGCTCCATCGTTGCGGGGCTACCAGTTCCTGCCTCCGCGATTTGAGTGTTGTCGACCACCTCTGCCGCCGCGACCTTGAAACTGCTGAGACTGCGGCCGTGTTGCTGTTTCTGCTGTGGTGCTTCTTGTGCACCTCCTTGCCAAAATGTATTGTTGTTTTTGGTCCACTTGTTTCTACAATTTTTCTTCAAGTGTCCGGGCTTACCACACCCATAGCATGTGAATTTATTTGAACTTTCTGCTTGAAATGCACTACACTTTTTCTTGTTTGATTCACTCAAGTTTCGGGTTTCCCACATGCTTATTTTATTTTTTAAGAACTCACAATTTCCATCCTCTGTTGATAGAGCATCTACCAGATCTCCAATGTAGCTTAAGGATTCTGGCAAAGTTCTCAGCATGTAATTTAATTTTTCAGCCTCGGTGACTTTTCCTCCAGCATTTTTTAAGTCATTTAAAGTCTTCTCAAAATCACAGAAAAATGTACTTGAATTATCATAATTTTTTAATTTCATCTGATCGAGTTTGTTTCTTACACAGATTTGCATTGCTGTAGATTCTTTTAGATACATTTTGTCAAACTTCTGCATTATTTTCCGAGCAGATTTTCTCTCTTTTTCGCTCAAAAATTCTGATTGATCGTTGCTTATACTGCAATAAATGTAGTTTATTGCTTTCTCGTTCATGTCGGACCAATTTTCTTGTGAATCTGATGTCAAAGCCTCTTGAACTGCTGGTTCTGCACACTTTTTTGTTTTCAAGTATTGGAGTATCCTTATTTTCCAAATGCTATAATTCCTTCCATCAAAGATATGGAGTCTTGCGTCTTCGTTTTACGACATAGTTAGCTCTTTAATTAGTTTATCTTTATGTTCCAAATTAGCACTTTGACGGTTTTGAATTTCTTCAATTTGAATTTTTCCTACTTTTCTAAAATCACTTTCATGTACGTCAGCATACACTGCTTCTATTTGATATTTAAGCAGAATATCTATTATTTCACCTCTTGACTTCGTCACTACAGTATTTTCTTCCTTTGTGCCTTTACAAAGTCTTTTTAGTTCATCTGTATTGAAATATTGCAAGATTTTTCTAGGTGGCAATCTACTTAAAGTTTTTATTAAATCTTCCTTTGGCACTAAATTTATACCTGCCAAGCTTAATTCATTCAAGCACTGACTTTCTTTTTCTAATAGGCTCATTTAAAATTCTTTCCAAACCTCTTCACGTTCGAAGTAACGTGGTATCTCAGTTCCACTTGAGAACACTTTAAAATAGTCACTTTTCCGTTTTCAAAAACCACGCTCTGCTACCATGTTAAATTATATTGATTTATTTATTAAAGAGTACATCCTTTATTATTAAGACTACAGCTTTATTACAAGAAGCTAACCGACATGATGACGACTCCTTATCTTACTAATGAGTGCATATTCATAACACAGACTACTCGTATTTAAACCCGCTGTAATAATGCAAATCAGCGGTAACATACTTTTATTTAGTTCAATGTGCTGTCGAAATATTGTTTCTTCCGTCAGCATTTTGACACTCACTCTCATAAATTTGCTCCCATTTCAACATGCACTAGTAATATATATACTTCAGTTTTAAAATTTTTTGAAGATGTGAACGTTTTGAAATGTCAATAGTCGATAGTATTGAGTCAATATCAATAAAAAGCAATATCAATACCTATACAATAGTTTCATTTTTTAATTTTTTCAATATCAATACAATATTGAGTCAAGTTATTGTATTCTATTGGTATTGTGAATCCCCAGGTTAAGGTTATAAGCAAGTTTATAAATCAAATCATGGAAACAAAATAATCTAACAGTTTCTATTTATTTTTAAGACTAAAAATGTAATGATTATTTAAGTGTTAAACAATATTTATTTTAATTTTTATAGATAGTTATATTTTTGAGCTGAGCCAATTATAATTGAGCTTTGGGCTCAAGTTATGTAGCTTAAGTATAGTATTTATTTAAACATGTTCAAGTATACGCTTTTTTATTGTAGTAGCCCTCTTTCGACGTTTTTCAGACCTGTTTTCGAGGACGAAAAATTCACTTTTCGTCGCACTGCGACAGCTGTTTTTTGCTGTTTGACTCGAACGTAGAAAACTTCTACTTGATACGCATTCGCTCCGATTGGTCGTTACAAATGCGCCGTAAGTTTTCGAAACGAGTAGTATATTCAAAACACTCGTGCCGGTATAGGTAAAGTACGGTGTACCGTTGGTGTAGGTATAATATGGTACTGCAGCTTGCAAGCAAAAATGACAAAAAAGAACGTTTCAAAAAATCTTGTTTTAAAAATTGTAGCTTTTTTCAAAACATTTAAGGGTCTGTCCGTATAAAAACGAACCTCAGAGTAAAAAATTAAATTATGAAAAAAAAATATATGAACCGTTTTTTCTGGTCAGAAATTATATGTAGTTTCTGGAACTATACTGGTTCTACCACTTTTTTTTTTAATTTAAAATTTTTTAGCCTGTTGATGAATCTATGAACACCACCGGCCTGACTTGTGTGATTCTAGTGCAAAGTTGATAGCATTGTAAATCGTTCGATATCAACAAAGATTTATAACTTATGTTTCACTCTTTAGAATGCAGTGTGATTGAGCTCTCAGCAAAGTTTCAATTTGTTTCGGTAATTACAGAAAATTTTGTGCTGTGGTAAAGATTCTTATTTCTCTGTAACACCCGGAACGCTAAAAAAGGGTATTGTTTGTATAGTGACTTGAGTTTTTAATATTTTTACTCAGCTTCTTGTTTACAAAGCTATCTTAAGATAACTAATCCCCCCCTACTGTAGAAAAAATTTTTGAGACTCCTCTTTCCGAAAAAATGCGTTCCGGGTGTTACATGTCACGGACGTCGCTGTTAAAGTGCACTTGAATCTTTCAGAATTAATACATTATTTAAGCAGAAAAAAGTATAATATTACTAAAGCATTAAAAAGAAACAATACAGATATCTTTTTTTTTTTTTTTTCACTTTTCAACGTATTTTAGAGCATTGGTCTTTTTGCCTCCGTTCAATCTTTTGGACTCATGTTTTCGATGAAAAAAATTTTTTTTAAATATTTTTCAGCTAAAAATAAGTCGAAAATGTAAGTGGACTTTTTTTCGTAAAGTCAATAGTTTTGGAGAAAAAAATCATCAAAGTTTTAAAAAACTTATACTCCGGCCGCCATGGTAGGCTCGACTGATTTTCTACAGATGCACGGTTTTTTTAAACTTGGATGATTTTTTTCTCGAAAACTATTATATTATAGACTTTACAAATAAAAGTCCGCTTACATTTTCAACTTATTTTTAGCTGACAAAAAAAAAAAAAAATTTTTCATCGAAAAAATGACTTTTTTACTTTGTTATTTGTTTAAATAATTGTAAACAAATTTTTCCGTCCACCCTTGAAATTCTTCATTAGGAAGTCAAAATACATCTTTTAAGCCTGGGAGGATCGCTGACCGCTATCGGATCACGAAAACCCCTACGGCGCCCAGACTATAAAGAAAGAATCAGAGATAAAAAAAGACGAAAAAAGAAAAAATTACTTTTAAAAAAAGATTCCGTTGAATTAAATGAGATAAAATATTAAAAAATATATTCATGGTGAACAATTTGACTATTAGATCTTATATTATCAAAGATTTTAATTTAAGTAGTATTATATAACAATGTTTATATTATACACCCGCTAAAAATGTAAAATCTTCAAAAAATATTTGTTCTTAAATAAACTGCTTCAGAGTTTTTCAATAGATGATTTTTAATTTAATAGTATCAAATATGTATCAGAAATCATTTTTTCAGTGTTCTACAAGAAATTTATTCGTACGCGTAACACCCGGAACAAATTCGTGTAACACCCGGAACATAAAGATAAATTTTTATTAAGTAAAAAAAATGAAAAATACAAAAACTTTTATATGAGCGTAAAAGTTTCAAGACTTAACTTTAACATGAATTTTTTTCAGAACTGCATCATTTCATGATTCGCTGAGTTCTTGTATTCTTACCGGTAACATCAGAACCACTTCTGTTTTCAGTAACGCCCGGAACGGACTTCGCATTAAATTTTTAGAAAAATGAAAGATGTGAAAAATTTTTGAATGACATGAAAATTTTCTAAAAAAAAAGTACTTCCCTTTAGTATCAATTTTTTTTTTTTTTTTAGTATTCTATGTTCAGAAATATTTGAAAAACTGTGTACGATGTAACACCCGTCACATACGGACAGACCCTTAATTGTTTTACCAAAATGTTTTTTAAACTTTCGAGTATTTTTGACTCTGTAATTATAATTTTTTGAAAACTTTCAAACAATCTTTTTTTAAAAAGTTTAATTTTTTTAGCAGTTTTTTTTCAAACTTTTGAGCATTTTTTTTTTAGGCTTTGCCCCCTCCAACCCCACCAGAGGCTGCCACCCCTGGACCCTGCAGCAGTCTCCCTTTTCGCGTTGAATTCTCGGTCCATAACCTACAAATAATTATTAATGTTGGTGTCTGAAGTAGGTCTAATGAGCATGGACGTCTCGAGAGAGCTACTACAATAAAAAACAATGTTGATAACACGAGACGAAAACATGGTTTTCGTCTCTTGTTGTCAAAAGTACTATTTCAGGCTCCAATCAATTTTAGGTGCGTTATGAGTGTTGTTTTCTGAACAAATGACAGCAAGTTCAGTCATAAGCTATGTTGCCGCGTTCTAACCTCAAAGCCTGGTACCTTGGTCGTTTTCAACTTTGAGTAAGTTTTTTGACGATCCGATAAATGGCGATTGCAAAACAGACCAATATTTCCGATACTAGGTCGGAAAAACAGACCATACATGGGTGGCGGTCAAAAATGTTTCCACTTTTTTGTCGCCTGGCTGAAAAATTTTTTTAATGTCTTAATTAAACATGCTAAAGTTGGATAGAACATAACATATCATACATGGTTTGAAAGATTTCGGTATCAAGAAAACAAGTAAGGGATTAAAAAAAAAAAAAATGTATTTGTTATAAAAAAATTGATTTAAAGTAAAACTTCTTCTGAAACAACGTCGTTCGAGGGGTCTTGGGTTTGATTCTCCGCGCAACTAACTTGGAATTATTTTCTTCGTTCGTTGCGTTGGTTATGTCGATCCCTACGTTCACCCCGACTGCTTTGGAGTCGGTTTTACCGGGGACCATCATTTCAGCGCTGGTCGTAAGTTTATCTCGACTGGGGGCAATATTTGGGGCACAATTTCCCAATGAGCTAAACTTGGTTCGGCACTGGTCTAATCCAAGACTATCTGATTGGGGGCGATATGTGGGATAAAAAGTCCCAATGAGCCTGCCGGTTCAGCGCTGGTCTTACGATTAACTCGAATGAGGCACATACCCTGGGTTTCCCGTACTCCAGATGGTCCATATGGGCCATGGGCTAATGCGAAGCAGTGTAGGGACAAAGTCGTCAATAAGCCCATACGGAGCATAAAAAGTCGCGACTATAAATAAGTATTAAAAAAAAAAAAGTAAAACTTCATCGGTACGGTCCCTGCGTCATAGGTTAGAAAACTCTTATTTTTACACTTAAAACAATATTTTTGTATGAATAAAATATTCAGTATATCTTCACTTTTTATTGCTTTATTGAACAGACTCATTTTTGATATGAATATTTTTTTATTTATTCATAAATTTGAAATTTGCAAAAAAACTTTACGCGTACCGTTTCTCATGTCCTCGTGTCAGACTATTTTTTAAGTATGAAATTGATGTTAAATGAAAAAAATTTGTATAGGAACACTTAGTATGTATGTGCCAAAGAAATACTACGTAGTTTATTTCAACTGAAAAGTGTTTATTATAGCTTAAAAAAAACATTGAAAAATTTTTACGCAGTGAAAATTGTCCTCGCGTCAGACTTTTATGCTCCTGTAAGGCGTGTTGCCTACCGTTAAAATTAATATTTTTCGCGCCCATTAATTTTTCTACTTCTTTTAGAACATACTTAAACAGATCCTGCTCAAATAAACTTCATAGGAATACTTTTTTTTTTTTTTTCCTCCCAAAGTGGAAACATTTTTGACCGCCACCCATATACACCTGTTATTTAGTCAGAAAACAGCACGAATGACGCACCGATAATTGGTTAGTGTCCGAAAAATAGAATAGGACTGTTCACACAACATATAGCAACCCATTTTAGCTAAGGGTAAAACAAACCAAAAATTTTTTTTTTCTTAATAAATTAATCAAGTGGGTCTAAAAAAATTTTTAATACATACTCGAAAGCCCTTAAAATTCGGTAAAAATAATAAAAACCTTGAAATGACAGCTATTAATTCAGAAAAAAATGTTTTATCAGTGAAATGTGTCGTGTGTTAAATGTCAGCCTGAGAAGCTGTGAAAAAACGTTCAAAGTAAATATTGAATTTTTCGTACTTGAAAAATAAGTGATATATTTGAAAACATTTTTATTTCAAACGTAAATTTTTATACATTGATTTAATAACTAACCTAAAATTGTGAAAGTTGTAAAGCTTTAAAATTATACAAGTGAGTTTAAAAAGTCTTGTCAATATTTTCAATTTGAAAATGGGGTGAAGTCTTGTGCAGTGGTTGACTGTAAAAGTCACTCTTTATAACACAATCATACATAATTAGTTTTTATACCTCGCTGTGCTAACGCTTGCTCGGTTGATAATTTAATTATTTTTATTTTATTTTCAATTGAAACAAAAATTTTAAAAATATAATTATTTAAATCATCTAAAATAAAACACAAAAATAATATACATACTAAGGAGAAGCTAAGAATAGTTTATACATAAACTTATTAAGTTTTAAACTTTTCATAAGAAATATATTATTTATAGCCCTTACATTGGTCAATTTAAAAAATGAAGGTCAGATTAGTAATCAGCAACTCTAAAAACCCCCGTAAACGAAGTTTAAAGAAAATTAAGCAAGTAGCCCTTTACGTAGGTCAATTTTTAAAATGAATATCAGATTCATTATCACCAACCCCAAAATCCTTCGTATACGATGTTTGAAAAAATGCTATTAAAAATAAATTTTTACCTTAAGTAAGTAGCCCTTTACGTAGGTTAATTTTAATAATAAAGGTGTAACGGGGTATTTCTTAAGAAAAGGGCCTCCCTTAAATAATTAACGGAGTTTCTCGGGCCCTCCCATTACAAGGAAAAATTTACACAAAAACTCTCGGGGGAAAACTCCTTAAACTCCGGGGTAGGGTTCCCGCGAAAAGAAAACCTCCGGGACTGGTCGGTGAGCTAGAGGCAGAAGAAATAAATTATTGCAAAAATCTCGGTTGAGCTTGATCAATTATTTGATTTTATTCTTGTCTACAAAAAAATCAAGTCTACAATTACAAAAAAAATAAATTTTAATTTGAAAACAAAGGAAATAAACAAACACTATAAAGTAGTCTACAAAATGACTTCATTTACTGCAGCCACTTTGCTTTTCGTGCTCGTAAATGCTGCTATAGGTATCCGGCATTTGTCTTTGGTAGGTGGTCCTACAAATCTTTTACAATCCTCTCTCTGTCTTTCGTATTTCCTTCCGTAGTGTTCCAAATCGTCTACTGTGTCTACTCTTTTGTTATCCAAGTACCACTTGTATTCAGGCTGCAACCCTTTTTTTATTATCTCTATCTGTTCATCTTCCTCCAGAGGACGCTTTAAGTATTCAAATAGGACTCCCAGACAAGTGATGGAATTCGAGATCGTTTCTCCTTTGCCTTGAGTCCTATTCCTTATTTCGTCCATGACCTCATACTGTGAGTATTGGCCAATAAAGTTCCTCTGGAACGACTTTTTAAACTCATGCCACGTTTCAATCTTCAAAATCGCCGTATCGTACCACCTTAACGCACGATCTTCCATTACACTCGCTACTGCGTTTATTATTTGAGTGTCCGACATGTTACTATTCCGTCTACACCTGTCTAGCTTGTTCAGGAATTGTTCTGGATTTTCTTTTCCCTCATCCCCTGAGAATTTTAAATTCCAATCTTTTAAGATTCTCACACAATTGATATTGCCAGACTGTGTATACCCGTGTCTACGATGTCTTACTGGTAATCGGCTGTCTGATGATGAAATACTGCGATTTCGTCTTGAGACATGTCTATACTCTCTCGAACTGGTTCTACTGCGATACTTTCGTCTACGTCTACTATATTCCCTATCACATCTATGGCTTCGGATCTACGACCCATGACGACGTTCCTCAGATGAAGAATACGATCGGTGTCGATGGCCTCGTAGTCTACTATTGACTCTTCTATGACTCCGTTCTCGTGACGATGAATCCCTTCTGTTACGAGACGGGGATCCATGACGATTGTGTCGAGTTATGGAAGTTCGTATTTTACTACCATGTGAATTTCCATGATGTAGTTCTTTGGACCTCGATCTTCGATCTCTTCTTTCTAGAGAACTGTGATCGAGTTCCCGAGATTTAATGTTGACGTGACGTCTTTCCCGTGATGTAGATTTATATCTCTTATGACAAGGTGTAGATTTGTAGTGGTTCTCCCTAGAGGAGGATCTGTAACGTTCCCCACGGTGAATAGACGACTCCTTCTTTTTACTGTAATTAAACTTGCTACTCTCGCGCTGTCTCCAGTAGTGATCAAAATTATAAGGCACCCCCTAAAATTCGCCTGTTTCAAGTTAATATTTTGACTTTGTGCATGCCTGCACGTGTTTAAATATTTTAGTAATCATCTCTAAAATTTTTTTTGTTCAAAACAAGTTCAGAACTTGAAAAAAAAACGTTTACTTTATATTAATTCGTCTTTCCAATCAATTTTTATCCTCTTTTAAGCTTAAAATGACTTTTTTTAAAAAACAGCTAAATTTAGTTCTTTTATGATTTAGATAGTGTTCTGTAAAATTTCTATAAACACCTAAGTGAATAATATATTTTTTTTCGCGTTTCTCCGATGTTCAAGTTTATCGAAAAAAATTTTCAAGCTGATTAATAGAAAAATGTTCAAGCCACAAAGAAAAAATACATTTTTTTAAACTTGAAAAAACATTGATTTTTTGTACTTTTACATTGTTTTTCGCTCAAATTTGCTTTTTTTTTATTAATTTGGGAGGTAAAAATTATATTAAACTGATATTTGATGAATTTTAAACTAATTCAATTTATTATGAATCAAAATCTTACAGAGAATTTTAAAAAAATATGTTAAAAAACAGTTTTTCTAATACAGTTAAATTTCTCAAAAATAACTTCAATTTGTATTTAATTGATTACAAGCAATATATTTATCGAATTGACTTTTTCATTAATTTAAATATTCAGTTAGAAGTTTCAGAGAGTTTATTCAACTTGAAGTAATTTTTCAAATTCGTAGAATTCGAATGTCAGTCTTCTTTACCGAATGTTCGATCGGTAAAGAATTTATCTACATTACCGACCGAGCCGTCATTATTGATAAATTAGTTTTTTAAATGTTTATAAGCTTGCATAACTTTCATCATGGGAAGAAAAGCAGTTTCTGATAAAATTAAGTGGCAGATTATAGGATTGTTGAAAGGAGGAAAAAATCAGAGTCAAATTTCAAAAATATTAAAAGTTAGAAGGTGTTGCGTTCAAAACACCATTAAGACGTATGAAAGCACGAAATCCGTAAAAGTGAAAAGTGGCGCTGGCAGGCCAAGAATAACGAGTAACCGGATTGATCGAATTATTATTAAAAAGGCAAAGAATAATCGTGCAGTTACAGCAAACAATATCAAATATCAAATAAATGAAGAACTTAATGTAAAAGTGTCTCGAGTAACAGTTAATAGACGTTCGCTTGAGAAAAACATGAAATCTGCTGTCGCAACTCGTAAGCCTCTTCTAACTGCAAAAAACCGAAAAGCTAAGTATGAATGGTGCAAAGACAAGCTATCATGGACAGTTGAAAAATGGAATTTAATTCTTTTTAGCGATGAATCTAGCTTCCAACTTTTTTCAAACAGACCAAAGCGAATAAGACGTACCAGCAGTGAAAAATACAATCCTGATTGCCTTGCTCCAAGAGTGCAGAAAGGTGGTGGATCAATTATGGTTTGGAGTTGCCTGTCAGGAAAAGGAAAAGGAGAACTTCAATTTGTGCAAGGTACAGTGAACAGCAAAAAATACATCGAGACTATGGAAAATTTTATGCTTCCATCAAAAACAAAGGTTTATGGACGTCAAAAAATTTGGTATTACCAACAAGACAACGCTCCGTGTCACAATTCAAAGAAAATGATGCAATGGTTTAATGATAATAAAATACCTATACTAGATTGGCCAGCAAGTTCTCCAGATTTGAATATAATTGAGAATGCTTGGGATCAAATAGAGATAATGATCAAAGACAAACACCTGAGAAATTTGGAAGATTTAAAACGAGAGATTGCTGTAGCCTGGCAAAAATTGAGTCCGGGTTACTGAAAAAAACTTGCAAAATCTATGATCTGAAGAGTTCGCGCTTGCTTCGAGGCTAAAGGTGGATCAACTAAGTACTAAAGAAGGGTAAACTAATTACTAAATATATAAAAAACATATTATATTAAATAATAAAAATGAATATAATAATTATTTCTAAAAATAAATTAATACTATTACTTGTAATCAATTAAATACAAATTGAAGTTATTTTTGTGAAATTTAACTGTATTAGAAAAACTGTTTTTTAACATATTTTTTTAAAATTCTCTGTAAGATTTTGATTCATAATAAATTGAATTAGTTTAAAATTCATCAAATATCAGTTTAATATAATTTTTACCTCCCAAATTAATAAAAAAAAGCAAATTTAAGCGAAAAACAATGTGAAAGTACAAAAAATCAATGTTTTTTCAAGTTTAAAAAAATGTATTTTTTCTTTGTAGCTTGAACATTTTTCTATTAATCAGCTTGAAAATTTTTTTCGATAAACTTGAACATCGGAGAAACGCGAAAAAAAATATATTATTCACTTAGGTGTTTATAGAAATTTTACAGAACACTATCTAAATCATAAAAGAACTAAATTTAGCTGTTTTTTAAAAAAAGTCATTTTAAGCTTAAAAGAGGATAAAAATTGATTGGAAAGACGAATTAATATAAAGTAAACGTTTTTTTTCAAGTACTGAACTTGTTTTGAACAAAAAAAATTTTAGAGATGATTACTAAAATATTTAAACACGTGCAGGCATGCACAAAGTCAAAATATTAACTTTAAACAGACAAATTTTAGGGGGTGCCTTATAATTTTGATCACTACTGTAGCTATCTCATTGTCGTTTGTTTCACTACCACTACTTGTACCTTGTCTGTTGTGTCTTCCTTCATTGTACAGTTTCTTTCCTTTTCCGAATCTCTTCATCTTTTCCTGTCTACTTTCCATTTTTCCATATCTAGTACTTCTCTTTACTAGCCTTTTTCTTCGTTTCTCTATCCTACTATCACCTGAATCTCCACTCTCATAGTTTTTCTCTGACTCATTACCATATCCACCAATCAATTTACTCTCTTCTTTTCTTCGGTCTATTAACCTTTCCATGTGTCTACTCGTGTCTACTTCTTGTTTTCTCAAACCTAAGTTTAATTGTTTGTTTTCCCCTGCCGAGTGGACACCATGTGAAGGAGACATAAACAAGTTTTCTATTTCCAGAGGTGGTTGAATTATGGTTTTTCTCAAACCCGTTTCATTTATTTTCTTGTTTGTGCCATCGTTCTCTGGATTTGAATAACTTGTCTTAGATTCTTGTTCTTTATTGTTGGGTGTCTCATTCACTACTGACTGTTCCTGTGTCCTCACCACATACATTTTCCTTTCTTTCTTTTCTTTCACTGTCTACAATTACTCTTGAATCTGAGAAACAACAAAAAAAATATTTTATGTCTACACTTAATCTTGAACCTGAAAAGAAAAAAAATTCACAGTCTAGTATACTCTTGAACCTGAAAATAAATTTCACTGTTTAACCTACTCTTGAACCTGAAAAAAAAAATGTCACTATTTTTAATTCTCTTCAACCACAAAAAAAAAATTTAATAATCACTGTCTACAATACTCTTGAACCTGAAAATAAATTGTCACTGTCTACCATTTTCTTCAACCACACAAGAAAAAATTTTCACTGTCTACAATAAGTCTTGATTCTTCGCTTTCAGTAGCCGTTATATTTATTTATTTTTTTTTTTCTATACTACAAATAAATCTTCCTGTTAAGATCCAAAAAAAAATAAATAATATATTTTAGTTGGACACTAGCCAACAATTAAATTATACAAATCACATAAATATTCCCAAATATCCATCACCTCCTATAAAAATACTCTCAATCAAAACCAAAAAAAAATTTCAACCACAAAGAAATAAAATATTTCCTCTCCGCTCACCACCTTTTCGCAGTTTAATTTTTATTTAAAAAAATTTAACAAAAAAAAATATGTTCGGGCGCCATTTGTAACGGGGTATTTCTTAAGAAAAGGGCCTCCCTTAAATAATTAAGAGAGTTTCCCGGGCCCTCCCATTACAAGGAAATTCATTTAAAAAATAATGCGGGGAAACACTCCTTAATCTGGGGTCAGGGTTTCCACGGAGAGAAAACCTCCGGGAACGGTTGGTGAGCTAGAGAGAGAAGAAATAAATTATAAAAAAAAAATTTAGGTTAATTTTATTTTTTTCTTGTCTACAAAAAAATCAAGTCTACAATTACAAAAAAAAAAAATTTTAATTTGAGAACAAAGGAAATAAACAAACACTAAAAAGTAGTCTACAAAATGGCGGGTAACGACGCCGTGCCAAGAAAATCTCGGTCGGATTTATATAAAGACACCTTCTATAATATACAAACAAAAAATTTCATTTAGCATACCGATATCCTAAAATCCCAGAAAAAACATGCTTTATAAAATCTTATTAAATAGTACAAAAAATCTTACGTTTACCAAAATTTTCACTTATTTATTTGATGCAAAAATGGCCACTTTCTGGCTTTTCCAATTCTCAATAAAGAAAATCAACCCAAGTTTTTCGATACTACTCTTCCACCTAGCTTTAATAAAACAAAAAAATGTCTACAAATTCAAAAAAAAACTACTGGAAAGATAAACTTAAAAAAAAAGAAAGTCTACAAATTAGAAAACTTAGAACAAAGAAAATCTAACACTCTCAAAAATACAACCTCACACCTTGGCTACCGAGAATAGAGTGACACTTCCCCGCGTCTCTCTGACTCAACTTCCTTCCTCACCATCCCTTCCCAATACTCTCAACCAATCAACACTAATCTATTTCGTCAAGTTTCATTCACACTTGAGGAACAGCAATGTGTCCACCAATCACATACATTCACGCCATAATATCCAATCACACTCACGTCTACAAAGTTCCGGTGGCGATCGCCACGCCACCTATACTACGCGCGAACATTCAAAAGAAAAGAAAAAAAATAACGCACACGAGACACTCACAGCTCTAACTCTGTCTCTCGCGCACATACTCTCTCTCTCGTTCTTTCCTACACGCACACATTGTCCACGCCACGTGCAAACTACAAAAAAAAAAGCTACACTCACGCCCGCGTCTACTGTGTTGAGTGTGCGCGCACGCGCCTGCCGACGCAGTTGCGTCGTCTGCCGACACGCGTCGCGCACCTCCTCCGTCGTCGGAAACTCCCGGACGGAGAACCGGTACCTGTGTGCTGTGTGTGTGTATGTGTACGCGCGCGCCCTAGGCCGGGATAGCCTTCCCGGATGGTGGTTATGTGTGTGTGTGTGTGTCGCGGGCCCGCGCTGCTGTGGCAGCATTCAGCCGACAGCGGCCGTCGCCACGTGGTCGGCCTCAGCTGCGCGTTAACGCGGCATGGTTATCACCTGGGAAAAGTAAACAAACAACTTATTTATTTCACTGTTTCCCAGGTGACTTGATACTGCCAGGTAAGAAAAATAATTTACGAGGGATTCACTCCCTCGCAAAGGCCAAATTCGTAATCAGCAACCCCAAAAACTCCTGTGTACAAAGTTTCAAAAAAATGCTACTGAAAATAAAGTTTTATCTAAAGTAAGTAGCCATTAGACCTCGCCCAACACAAAGACGGGCGAGGGGATACTGACTCCAGCGACTAAGAGGCCCTGCCCGTATGGCACCGTCCACTATCTCGTTCACCCAGATCAATCTGTACCACTGCAAAAGCGCTTTGGCAGCCTTAGTCAAACACATGGCAAAGGTGAAAACAAATATAACTTTCATCAAGGAACCCTGGATAAGGGCAGGCAAAATAACAGGCCTACACTGGCTGTATACAGCCATATTGAAACCCAGGCTGCTACACAGGTCTGCCATCTGGGCACCCCGAGTAGCAGGGCGAAAGACGCTAGAACTAGGCCGCGTGCAGGCCATAGTTCTGAGAGACCTTACGGGATACACGGGCACCACACCACTGGCAGCGATGGAATGCTTGACGGGAACCCCCCCGCTTGACCTCGTCGCTAGAGCCTTCCAGGCCATTTGTCGATACGAGGGTAACGCAGGAGTCGACCATCTGGTAGGTCGGCAGATAACCAAAAGATTTAATCTGAAGAAGCTGCTTAAACTCGACCACACGGCTCGGAGCATCAGCTTCGACAAGCCTTTTGGAGTCGCAACGAGCAGCAGGGCCGACTGGCAGGGAGGACGACACAGGTATACCGGACAGGGAGTCGTTTGGTTTATAGACTCGAAAAGGGCATAAGGGGTAGTAGCAGGAGCCTGGGAACAGAGCTGCATGAGGGAGATAGTGCTGTGCCTGGATGACTTCGCCACGGTTTTTTAAACTGAGGTGAGAGCAATAACGGAGTGCGCGTGGGTCACCCTAACGGAAGCGGACAGGAGAGGACCAGTCACATTTTGCTCGGATATCAAATCGGCGCTCTTAGCGCTGAAAGGCTGGATCACGAATTCCAGGGAAGTAGCCCTCTGCAAAGAGTATACTATTTTTCCTCCTCTCGTCCCGAAAGTATGTCCAAAATCAATAATAATCACAAAAATATGCAACTGTAAAAAAAAACCCCTGCCACGCTGCAACCCGCGGTACTACTTTTGCTGCCGCTAATACGAGCGCTCCACGAGGCCACTACACACATTAGGTAAAAGGTTTGCCCGAGAGCCCACGAGACTGCGAGAGAGAGAGAGAGACAGCGCTGGCCACTGGCTTTTGTTTTTACGAGACAAAGTCGAGTAAAAACTGGCCAGCAGCGGCCAGCGCAACAAAACATAATTAACAAATCATGGATGAACTTTTTAGAAAGATTGATTGCTGATATACATACTCAAAATAAGACAGAGCTTTACACACACACATACACCACTGGCCGATACAACCAACATAACAAATCACGCATGAACTTTTTAGTCAGCCACAGGTGCTGATATGAATACTATAGTTAAGAAACACGCTTCACACACACCACAAAATCATTATTTTTTTACTTATGCTATTGAAGTAAACAAAAAGAATCTTTTTCTCAGCTTCAATTCCGAATTATCATCTTCACACTTTTTTGAGTGATGTGCAAGTAGATATTAATCTAAAGATTTTTAACCGACAACGTTTGTCAAAATTTGCAAGTGCATCTCCCTCTCAAAGTAAAATTCCATCATCAAAAACTTTACCCATTTTTACTTTTGGTGTTTAAACATTAACCATATTGTAATAATTAAATCCAATAAACTTCGTCTTCACGATTACGCTGACGTTTTTGAGATTAAATCCAACACGCTGTCCAATACTCACGGAGACAGCGGCAGCTCGAGCCTCGAGTGGCAGTGTAAAGTCGAGCAGCCAATCAGAGCGCAGGATCTACAAGACAGTCAGTAAAAGTAGCACCTCCCAGCCTAAAACGCGTCAGCGGAGGACGTACTTTCGTGCCGGGAGGAGGAATAAAAAATTGCTGTATAACAATGTTCTATAAATAATAACGTAAAAATTAAAATTAATGATGCAGTTATAGCTGCAAAGATTCTTTGATTTTTCAATTAATATTTCCAATTATTTGTAAAAATATGTAGTAAAAAAACAAGTATTCATTTTGTTTGAAAATTTCGACATAAAATTTTATATCATTGAACAGCTCTTGACTTCAGCTACAACTTGACGTAATTTAAAATTGTGTATAAAGCATTCTGTTTCGTATAAATAAGACAAAAAATCGATTAGCCCTACTTTTTTAATTTCTTTAAGGTTACATTTTTAACAAATATGCAATGAAAATGGCTTTAAACGCAAAACCGTTAAATGATTTATGTATATAATAATTTTTTTTTTTTTTTTTTTTTTAATCTAAACCTCTTTGGGTTTATTATTACATAAATTGGTACTCTTATAGAGACTTGAGTTCTTGATTCTTCATCCGGTAAGGCAAAGAGACTGTCCGAGTTCCAAGAGTTCTTGATGGTGAACGATAATGGGTGAATGTCTGTTTACCTTATCAGCTGTGATCAAACGAGTTTTTGTTAAATAGTGATCCATCTGTCAGTGGCCATCTCCTTTTATCTTCCGAATGAGCCAGTATTCAAACAAAGAATTAAGATTGTTGGTGCAGTATTTGGTTCAATAATTTTTTCGGTAATTGATACTGGTCTCGGATCTTTTCACCACGCCCTCGATATAGACTCATAGGATACAACAAGCATGCTTTCTTGCCTAACCAGACTCCTAGGAAAGATCCAGTTCCGTCTTACACCGTACTTGCAGACCATAGAAACCAAGCCGACCAAACGCCCCGACGGAACACTAAGGAAAATTCGAGCGCGCTGGGAATCAATCCAGCGACACTCGGCGCTGCGCGTTGTATCAGCTGGTTAAGGTGTAAGCATTAACCGACTGAGCCAACGACGTGACCTATACATAATCAAAGTAAACACCAAAACAAAGTAAAAAAAGCCGAAAAAAAACGTAAATATAGGTTTTTCGGAAACAGCTCATCATGTGTATTTCGTATTGATTGGCTGCTATATCGGTCCCAAGTTTTAAAAATAAAAAAACCAGAAATGGCAGCAAAAATAGTGAAAAAGAGCAATCAATTTTTAACTCAGGTTTTTATTAGAAAATATATAATCAACAAATTCATTTTTTATAGTTTAAAATTTCCACTATGTATTTTATTTAATTTTTCAATTACATGACAGCCGCTTCAATACTTTGTATCATTATCAAATGTCGAGTATAAACTGATTCAGTAAAGTAACATACTTCAATTAACAAGTAGGTGTATACATTAAAGCATGATTCGTTTACAAACAACTTAAGATAGTAAGATGAAATTAACATTATAATCAATAAAGGTTCAATAAGGGTGAGGAATTTAAATCTTTCTTATCATTTGACAGCAAATTAGTATACTTAAATTTGTTTATTTCCATGGATTCAAAATAATCAAACATCTTACTTTTACTCAAAACATGAAGCACTTTTAAATTATAATTAAATTTATGATTTTAAACTATAACAAATTAATTTGTTGTTTATATTTTTTTTAATAAAAACCTGAGTTGAGTATGAATTTCCACTAAGTAGACAAAGATTCTATTAATTCAATCAATTTTTTCACACCTACGGCTCTGGTCAAGATGCGATTTTGGCCAAACATTTGACTAGCTTCACGCGTATATAGATATAGTAGTAGATAGATAGCAGAAGTCTTTAACCTGAAACACATATTTTTGTTTAATTAATACTTAGAAGAACCGAAAGGATTATTTGATTAGATGTACGTTTTTCGTGCATATTTTATTTATACTGATAAGATTCCGAACACCTGATCACATGTAATTATATGAAAATTTTATTAAAAATGCACTCTCTCATAAGACTTTGGGTTAAAATAAAGTGATAAAAATATTTAATTACTCAACAACGAAAAACCTCCAGCCTCTATAAATTTAACAGTATTATTTTCTAATATTTATCTTTCAGTTCCCCATGTTTGACATTTTTTTAAAATCTCTTTCTAGTTCGTCCGGTCCTACCTTAAAAACATTTTTGTTCATAAGAAGTGCAAAAAAAATTTTAAGACCTAAAAATTTGGGGATATCTTTCTTTTTTGGTGTCTAGAATCGATAGAAAAATTTTCAGATGATTTAGAAAAAGTCGGAGAAAACCCTGCTTTCTTAACGTGGGTGGCCCCAGTTTTGGACCTGCGTAGAGAATTGAAAACAAAGAATGTCCATTTGAGCACGGCTGGGAGGCATTGAACACGACTCTAATTTTATCAGAGTCCATTTTGTACACAACATGATGAGGAATGTAACAGCAGCTGGAGGCATCAGCATCGTCGTTCTCGACCCGTTCCATGTGTTTTAATTCTAGGTATCCGGTCATAAAGTCTCGATACGCTTCAGCAATGGTTAGTCCCTTCCTGAATCTCTTGTGCAAATTTTTGAGACAGGCCTGAGCGATGGATTTTGAATTTGGCAAGTCAGGAGGTTCTGAGAACGGAAATCTCACCACGAAGCAACCATCATCATTCCTGGAATGTGTCTCTTTAAAATGTTTGTAACTAGCATTTTCCTCTGGAGGTAGTGTAGAGTATGAGGGAATCTCGTGGAGCTCCCAAAGTTTTGTCAATGCAGCCGTTAGCTTTTGATTATCGCACCTCCGTGTTTACATGAAGAACTCTCGAGCGAGCTGGACTAGAGTGAGAGTAATCTTTACCAGCACCCAGAACCACCCAGCCAAATACCGTGTGTAGATCTGATTGCAGCGGTTGATTGAGTTGACCTTTCCGGATGTTTTCCGAAAAAACGGCAGACAATATCTCAGAGCCGAAAACTGCATCAATTCTGCCTGGACGATTAAAATTTGGATCAGCCAAGGTCAGGTTATGCAAATGTATCCAAGCATCTGTAGATAGTAGTCGGCATGGAGAGTTGACGGTTCCCTTTTCTAAATCATAAGCCTCAAAAAGGTATACGAAACCTGGCTAATAACCAGCTGTAACCTTAGCCATTGCTGTTGAGCGATTTCCACCAAGTGTAGTGCACGAAACATGAGTAGGCATCCTTCTAAGCGCCAGTGCTTGTACGACATGTTTGGTGATGAACAAGTTCTTGGCCCAAGTTTCAAGCAGGACTCTGGACTTGATTGATCGACCATAGGTGCCCTGGATTGTGACTTTTGTCGATAAAATCGCCTTGCGTTGTAACTCCAGGGATTCTGCGATGATGGAGCTATCTTCAACCATAGACGTTAGTATTTGGTGAGTCTTGTTAATATGCGGTGCTGATGTGAATGTTGGAGCCAGTGAAAGTGTCACATTTGTTGATTCAGGTAATTTAGTATGGTGCTTACCACTACATAAAAAACATCTTCAGCCAGAGTTACAAGCTTTCAATGAGTAAGACCTCGAACAAATTTCACATAACTTGCTGTTGACCACGTAGGTCTTCCTCTGTTCCAAGTTGGCTTGATTAAATGTCTCACAGTAGGCGAAAAAATTATTTTCCTTACAATATAAAAATGTAGTTGGTCGACTATTTTTTTTGGCATCCTTTGTTGAAGTAACATGTACCACTGAGCTGCTAGATTTTTGCCTCTCATCTGACTTGCATGAAGCTTTTAGCTAGATGAAACAGAATTTTCCTTGTCCACCATGGATCTTGAAGTATCTAATTCCAGTGAACGAATGCATTGTTGCATAAACTTTTTCAAGCCTGCATACTAAGAAAGTCCGCAAGTTTTTCTGCGTCTATATACTTGAGCCAGCCCAAGCTAGTGCTGTCAGCCATCTCATGTGATGACGTATGTGAAAATGTCATTCCACTGGCTTACTGATCGACCAAAGTCCTGGAAAGTTGTGATACCTTCATCTACAGCGTTTAGCAACGTAGAAAGATATGCAGTAGATTCCTTTGAAGGAGAAGGTAATTTGTCCCGTGTCTGCATTTGTAAAAAGAAGTGTAGATGCTTGTTGCTATACTTTTCGCACAACGCAGCCCATGCGTTGTCAAAGTTTTCAGCCAGAACCTTAATGCTTTGTATATAGCTTAATGCGTCTCCACTAAAATAACCAAGAAGTCATCTGAACTTGATTATTTTTGCCATGGCTTGATCATTGATGACCAAAGCATTGATTTACTCCTTGTACGACTCCCACTCCCTCTGGCTACCAGAAAAATTAGGAAGTTTGATGAACTCCAACGGGGCTGAAGTTGGAGCAGGATTTCTTGTTGGAGGTTGAAGTGGTACATTGACTTGCCGTTGTGAATTAGTTTTTTGTTGTGGATGTAACGGAGTAATTTCAGTCATCCACTTCAGATACCATGACTTAGCAGCTATATACTCGGAAAAAAACTTGATCAAACCATTTCGCTTCGAAATAAGGATTCTTAGTGTATGTTTTGGCATCTCGCTGAATTTTTACATTAATATTTGTTAGTGTTAGTAGGACTTCTTGAATATTTTAAGGCTAATTTCATTTCTTCGAAAAAGACCCTGTAAAACGCATTTGTTAGCAAGATATCGCAAAAACAAGGTTGAACCAGCTCTACCAGGCCCAAATTGAATGTATCTTTCTCCGCAATTCAGCATACATCTTTTAGAGCTCTTTCGTTGATTCTCCAGGAAGTTAGAGGTATATTATTCAATCATTATTTTATAAACAGTCGAAAAAAGACTGTTTTAATGAAATTTTCTTTAAAATTTGGCTGAATCAATTTCATCTTTTTTTACCATTTTAAAATACTGAATGAGTAAAAAAAATTTTACATTTAATATTGTTAGAATTTTTAGGACTTCTTGAATATTTTAAGAGGCGAGCTGTTCTTTCGATCGTCATTGTTCCTACGATCCTGGTGGAAGAAGAGCTTCTCGGCTGCGCAGGGTGCGACCTCCAGCCCTAGCCGTGGACGCGAACTTAGAGTCCGACGGATCACGTAAGTGTGACGCGTTTGTAAGCGCATAATTACGTGATCGCCAGTCATTTGATTGTAATAGTATTTGCTCGATCGTATGTTGAGGCGCGAGACGTCCCCTACTGGGTACGCGATTAGTTAAGGCCCTTCCAGCTTTGGACACACTTGTGTCACTCGAACGATCACCCAGTAGATCCGACATACGGAGAACCTATTTACTCTCCATCGGTAATCCAGGGTTAAGCGGTGACCGACCGAGGGTACGTAGCTTCCATAATTAAGACAGACTACTGTAGCGAGATGGACAGTTTCTGATCATGACCGATATCTTCTCTTTCAGGAATACACCTACAGGTGAATCGGGTGACGAGCAGACGCCAACAGTTTTCTTCCTGACCGTTCGACGGTCCTTGTACAGTCTATTTTTTTATTGATAATAAACGTTTAGCTATGATATTACATGAACATATTCTTATTATTTACCCAGACTAAGTCCCACCTACCAACGTTGAGCCCGGGCGCAACCAGCTCGCGTACCTCTCCTCGTCCCACGACCTAAACCCCTTTTCGTTGCAACTTATAGGTTATTTTAAGGCTTCTTTCATTTCTCCAAAAAAGACCATTTCGCTTCGAAATAAGGATTCTTATTGTATGTTTTGGCATCTTGCTGAACTATGATGTTGATGTCGTTAAATGGTTTTCAAGAATAATCCAATAGGCCCAGCATAATCTTCAATTCGAAAAGCGTAAATGATTTTGCCACCTCGTTATCGACGACGGCTGCTTCCAAACCCACAATACAATCAGCTAATCGCTTCTGATCTGCAAGCAGCTGATCTTTAGTTCATAGTTGCCATGTTTGTAAGTCAGGTGCACAAACAACTTAGGTTTAAAAACAAAACGACACACTGGTAACTGACAAGGAAACAATACTGGTTCGGCTCCAGCCCTGCAAGAAGCTCGTTGCGCGTGTCATTTGAAGACTGTAAAATATGAATTCAAGGACTCACGGCACGGTTAGTTGCTGCTAACTTGAGAAAGAAGGGATTTCCGAAAATGAGCTTGAAACACACTGCTTTCAAATTAAATTCTTACACTTTAATAAACTTTAGTACAATAATTTATTAAATAAGCTTACATTTTTGATACTCGCAAGATCCAAGAATCTTCCTAGCGGAGCGAGCAAGTTAGCAAGAGTATTGAACCGGAATTTTTTCCACGATTTATGCGGAACGATCTGCGCGCGCACGTATCATCAGAGCGCAAATGTACAAATAATAAAAACCAGGCTATCAGCCCGAACAAAAAGTGCAAATATGATATGTTACTCAACTTATATGTGAAATTTTACATTTACATCGAGAGTTGTTGATACTCGAGGCGTAAGAAAGCAAGGGGTAGCGGACACAAATTATGTATCATATTTTATTCAACAAAATCATGTAACTTGGTACTTTGATAAAAATGCGGCTGTATATGTATCGTATTATTCAACGCTGCGGTGAAAATAAAAGTATTACTTCTACCACGTATTTTACACTCAAAAAGTACCGATTACATGATCGAGTTGAATAAAAATAATTTTAATGTTGCTTACAGAATTGACTTTTTTTCGGTATTATAAGTTAACATTAATTTTTCATGCAGACGTGACACCAAAATCGTGGATGAGTAAATTTATTACTGCACATTAAAGGCACATAAATTTCTGAATTTTTTAAATTTTCACTTATAGTATAATTTATAGTGAATAAAAAAAGGAGCGAAGTTACCTTAATATTTAATTGTTTCTCTGTTTTTAACAATACTAGCGTCTCTCAGCGCGCACGCGCGCACATTATTTAATTATTTTTTTTATTGTTGAAAAATAAAAAATTAATTTTGACTCATAAGAGAATATGAAAAATTTTATCAAAGCCTTTTCTAAATTGATATAAGTACTATTTTACTTATTGAGGTTTTTACGAGACTTATTTGGGTCAATATTTTTAAAATTTCGAGAAAGCGAAGTTTTTGTTTTAAGAAAAAAAATTCAGATTGGGGACTGATGGAAAGAAATATAAGTTGAAAAACTTACAATTTCAACACATATCCTCATGAAAATTTGATTATTTTTCTTTCGTTAAGAAACTAAATATTTTGGTGTAAAGGAAATAATAGTTGGGGGCCATTCATAAATTGCGTAACGCTAATTTAGGAAATATAGGCTCCATAACGGTAACATGAAAACATTTTATAAAAAATATTTATTTTAACTAAACAGATTTAACATTAAATAAACTATGAATAAAATGTTTATTATGATACTATTATACACACATCATATTTTAGATAATATATAATTTTGATAAAATGGAGAAACAATTATGTAAAAGAATGATTGTAAATATTTTAGTTAAAATTTTAATTCAAATTATAAGTTACAATTCAAGTTTTTTAGTTATTTCAATATTCTTCAAATACATAGATAAATGTACTTGATTAAAAAAGTTCTAAATTTGCTCAAAGAATGAAAGCAAACTCTCAAAAAATTCTTAAATTCTTATCGTATAATCAGATATTAAGAAAGATATTAAGAAAGATATTAAGAATATACCGATGTGAGTAATTCTGTAGCGTATTTAGACGATTTGAAAATTAAAAAAAAATGATTTCGAACTCAGAAGCATGTGAAAGCAGAGGAGTGTAAAAATTTAGGGATCCTGTTTCTAAATCTCTCCTAAAAGTCTACATGTATGTCCACATTTGAAAGACAAATTTGATTGGTCAAAAAAAAAAAAATTGCAAAATCAAATTTCAATTTTTCTAGTTTTTACGATAATCATACTAATGGAACTGCAATTGATTAAATTCATATTTAAACGCCAAAAAAGTCTGGAATGTGCTTGTTTAAACTCTTATTTTTATAAATTTAGAGGTAAGAAATACTCTCTTGCTTAAGGTGCCCTTACTTGATACGGCCCTGCTCAGGTGAGCTTTTTGAAGATGTATCTTATTTCCCAAATTTTTTGCTTCCAGTTATAAAAAACTTTCGTAAAATAATTTTTTGGTAAATTTTATCGGAAACATCAAATTAAACAGTTACAGAAGAAATTATTTTAAAAATACATTTAAACCATGTTAAAAAATTTAAAAAGATTTTTTATACGATTGCCAAAGATTTGATGGTCAAGGTCTGAAACCTCGCAGAGAGATTTTATCTTTATAATCTCTCAAATAAGAAATATAGTGTAATGCCCATTCTACACTGGCGGCTGAGCCACAGCTCAAGCTCGAAGTGACTTACGCAATTAATTGTTATAACTCGCTTGCGAATAGTTGTACTAGCCTGTTTTTCGAGATTAAGTTAAAAAACTACATTTTTTATCTTAAATTCCAAAAACAAATGTAGTTCACTAGTATGGAAAAGGTTGTGTCTAGGTACCATCGCCGTGTACCGTTTCACAGTGCACGGTGCACAGCGCACGGTGCACGGGCGCAATACCTAATGAGCTTTTATGTACACGGTACATGGTTCACTGTGTACGGAGGAGCTTTTTGGTGCACGGTGCACGGCGGAAAGCAGGGAAAAGTTTTTGTTTTGCTATTGTTTCGTACACGAAGCACCGTACACCACGTACGGTTCAAAAAATGTTTTTTTTTATATCTTTGCGTACACCGTACACCAGACACCGTATACTGTTCAGTACACGGTACACGATGCACCGTGCACGGGTGAAAATATTTTTTATATCTTTGCGTACACCGTACACCAGACAACGCGCCATGCTCGGTACACGGTACACGATGCACCGTGCACGGTTGAAAATATTTTTTATAACTTTACGTACACCGTACACCAGACAACGCACACTGTTCGGTACACGGTACACGATGCACTGTGCATGGATGAAAATATTTTTTATAACTTTGCGTACACCGTACACCAGACAACGCGTGCTGTTCGGTACATGGTACACGATGCACCGTGCACAGGTGAAAATATTTTTTATAACTTTGCGTACACCGTACACCAGACAACCCGCACTCCTCGGTACACGGTACACGGTGCACCACGTACGGTGCAAGGTTGAAAAAATGTTTTGGCGTACACCAGACATCGCACACTGTTTGGTACACGGTACACGATGCACCGTGCACGAGTAAAAAAATCTTTTATATCTTTGCGTACACCGTACACCAGACAACGCGCTGTTCGATACACGGCATACGGTGCACCACGTGTGGTGCAAGGCTGAAAAAATGTTTTGGCGTACACCAGACACCACACACTGTTCGGTACACGGTACACGAAGCACGTGCATGAGTGAAATTAATTTTTATATCTTTGCTTGCACCGTACACCAACAACGCGCACTGCTTGGTACACGGTACACGGTTGAAAAAAATGTTTTGTGTACACCAAACAACGGGCACTGTTCGGTACACACTACATGGTGCACCACGGACGGGGCACGGTAGAAAAAATGTTTTGGCGTACACCAGACACCGCACATTGTTCGGTACTTAGTTTCACCCACATTACGATGTCAGGTTACTCAGTAGCAGTCTAATGCTTTAAGAGTGCTGCCTACCACGCGGAGAGTGCCACCTAACGTTGTATTACGTGCGCGTGGAAAAAGTTCCTGACGAAATACGCTTTCGATAACGATTTAATCATTACCAAAAAAATCTCAAAAAATAGTTAAAATTATTCTACACTTGCCTTACTATCTGGTTTTCTCGAAAAGTTTTTCTAAATGCCTGTTTCGGTGTGAGTTCCGACTGCATGGCAGAATGTTTGGAAACGCTCGCTCCGCAGCGATTCACTGACTCGGCTGTTAGGCAGTCCCCAGTCCCCGCTCGGGCTTATTTTCTCAGTCGAAGATCGTCGATGTACCTTTATGTATGTACATTATACATGCCTAAAAATCACTGTTGGGGGGCTTAGAGCTGGAAGGATAGCTGATCAGTTTGTTCGTTGACCTCGAGCACCCAGGGTTGGGGGGTTTAGAGTTTGAGGGATAGCTGATCAGTTTATTTATTGAACTTGACGCCCAGAGTTTTGAGGGTTTAGAGCTAGGGAGATAGCTGATCAGTTTATATATTGAACTCGACGCCCAGGGCATTTGGGGGATAGCTGATCAGTTTATTTATTGAACTCGACGCCCAGGGTATTTGGGGATATAGAGCTTGGGAGATAGCTGATCAGTTTATATATTGAACTTGACGCCCAGGGTTTTGGGGGCTTAGAGCTTGGGGGATAGCTTATCAGTTTTTTAGTTGACCTCAGGCGCCCAGGGGTTTGGGGTTTAGAGCTGGAGAGATAGCTTATCGATTTATTAATTAAACTCGAAGCCCAAGGTTTTGTCGGTTTAGAGCTTGGGAGATAGCTGATCAGTTTATATATTGAACTCAACGCCCAGGGTATTTGGGGGATAGCTGATCAGTTTATTTATTGAACTCGACTCCCAGGGTTTTGGGGGCTTAGAGCTTGGGGGATAGCTGATCAGTTTTTTCGTTGACCTGGGGCACCCAGGTTTGGGGAGTTTAGAGCTTGAGGGATAGCTGATCGGTTTATTTATTGAACTCGACGCCCAGGGTATTTGGGGGATAGCTGATCAGTTTATTTATTGAACTCGACGCCCAGGGTATTTGGGGGTATAGAGCTTGGGAGATAGCTGATCAGTTTTTTAGTTGACCTCAGGCGCCCAGGGGTTTGGGGTTTAGAGCTGGAGGGATAGCTTATCGATTTATTAATTGAACTCGAAGCCCAAGGTTTTGATGGTTTAGTGCTTGGGAAATAGCTGATCAGTTCATATATTGAACTCGACGCCCAGGGTATTTGGGGGATAGCTGATCAGTTTATTTATTGAACTCGACTTCCAGGGTTTTGGGGGCTTAGAGCTTGGGGAATAGCTGATCAGTTTTTTCGTTGACTTGGGGCGCCCAGGTTTGGGGGGTTTAGAGCTTGAGGGATAGCTGATCGGTTTATTTATTGAACTCGACGCCCAGAGTTTTGAGGGTTTAGAGCTTGGGAGATAGCTGATCAGTTTCTATATTGAACTCAACGCCCAGGGTATTTGGGGGATAGCTGATCAGTTTATTTATTGAACTCGACGCCCAGGGTATTTGTGGGTTTATAGCTTGGGGGACAGCCGATAAGTTTTTTTGTCGAACTCGGGTGCCCAGGGTATTTGGGGGTTTAGACCTGGGAGGATAGCTCATCAGTTTATTTATTGAACTCAGCCGCCCAGGGCATTGGTGGGTTTAGAGCTTGGGGGATAATCAACTAGTCTATTCACTCAACTTTTGCTTTTTTTTTTTAATTTTTTTTTTTAGACATCGATTTTGGGGGAGTTGGACCTCGGGACAACCTCTAGCTGGAAGGAGTCGTTGCGCCCCTGATACTATATGTCTACTATACCCTACCTGTATCATACACCCAAGCATTCATGGTCGAAGTGCACCAGGTCGAAAAAACTGATTGGAGACGACTTCTTAAAGCATGAGACTGCTACTGAGTAACCTGACATCGTAATGTGGGTGAAACTAAGTACCGAACAATGTGCGGTGTCTGGTGTACGCCAAAACATTTTTTTCAACCGTGTACCGTGTACCATGCAGTGCGCGTTGTTGGTTTACGGTGCAAGCAAAGATATAAAAATTAATTTCACCCATGCACAGTGCATCGTGTACCGTGTACCGAACAGTGTGTTGTGTCTGGTGTACGCCAAAACATTTTTTCAGCCTTGCACCACACGTGGTGCACCGTGTGCCTTGTATCGAACAGCGCGTTGTCTGGTGTACGGTGCACGCAAAGATATAAAAAATTTTTTTACTTGTGCACGGTGCATCGTGTACCGTGTACCGAACACTGTGCGGTGTCTGGTGTACGCCAAAACATTTTGTTAACCTTGCACCGTACGTGGTGCTCCGTGTACTGTGTACCGAGGAGTGCGGGTTGTCTGGTGTACGGTGTACGCAAAGTTAAAAAAAATATTTTCACCCGTGCACGGTGCATCGTGTACCATTAGACTGTTCGTGAGTTCCCGAATTGAATTTTCGACTGATTCCACCCCCGCAAATGTTTATTTAGAGCATAAAAATAACTTTCCCCACAAAAAAAAAAATTTTTCCCCAATTTAAACCGTGCCTCTCGAGCCTTGAAAGTATTTAAAAACAGTTTAAAAGTTAAAAAAAAACAACACTTGCAAAACAGCCGCAATGAAAACTATTACACGGTGACTCCTACTTATTTTATATCGTTCGAAAGATATTGAAAAAAGGAAGCTTTCTGCGAAAACCGGAGATTTTTATCTTCAAAATTGTTCCCACGCGATACAAAAAACCAAACTTTTTACGGCTTTTTTTGCATTATTTTATAAATTTTTTATCTTTAACCCTAAAATTTGACTATTTAAAGTCATTTTTGAGTAAAAACTCCCTACAAATTATAACTTTGTTTTTTCTTAAAGTTTTCAAAAACATTTTACTTTTTGAGCATAACCTCGATATGTAGGTCTTAGGCTTGGATAATCGAAAATCTTTTACTTTATTTACAGTAAAAATCTGCTTTTGAAGCTCTTTAGTGACCACTAAATTTTTTTTACACATTTTTGAATTGCATCAAATTAAAGTTTGATTAAAGAGCTTTCCAACGATATATAATTTTATGCATAAATTGTTATTAGAAGTGAAGTTATGTATATTTGAATAAAAAAAAAGTGGTTTTTTCTATTAATCTAAAAATCCTTTTATTGTACCAAACACGTTTTCTTTATCCAAACCTTCATAACCAGAAGTAAAAAAAAATTATGGATTTATTTTAAGTTTAATATCAAAAAGGTCTATCTATAAAAGAGAGCTAGCGCCATTTTGTAAGATTTATTCGTGAGCTAATTGGTGGAGCAGTTTTTAAAATATTCGAAAAGTGCCTTTTGAGGTTACAATCATTGTTTTTTTCCTATGCGCGCTTGCAGCGCGCTGAGTGGTACTAGTAGAGATAAACTTTGAAAAAAAATTTTTTATGAAGTCTTTTAAGTAAGCATATATAAAAATTAACAAAGCTCTTATTTCACTGAATAGTAGTTTTTATTAAAAAAAAAAAAAAAAGAAAATCAGAATTAAAATTTAGATAATAGAAAAATTATATGATACTTGAAATTTTACTTTTGAACCAACATATTTTTGACTAAATATTAAGCTACTCATTCTATCTTATGTGTGTGCAAAACTTTAAAGAACACTCGATATTTTAATTAAATTTTTGACATTTTACTAAACTGCTTCAAAATTTTGAATAAGTAAAAAAATTGGCAGGTACGCTAAGTTTCTTTTTTTGATCTTTTGTACTTCCTGACTAATGTACTTTTTTTGAAATCAGGATTTGTCCGCTTGTAGTTAGATACATTCATCCACAAAAATTGCTTCTGCTTTTCATCCATTGTTAAAATATTATTGTAATCACTGACTAATTTTATTGATCTTTCAGCAACGTCATTGACAATTCTTAAAGAATTGATTATTTTTTTATTTTCCAAATAACCTGCATCTGTAGACCAGCAAGATGGGTGTAATTGGAGAAACTCTTTTTTCAATTTAAATCTATCAAAAATATTCAATGATTCACTGTTTATAAAATAATCTATATCTTCAGTCAGTGCGATATTAATTTTGGTTTTGGGAATTTTTTTAGAAGAATTTGGAATTACATTATCTTTGCTTAGAGCTTCAACCATTTTTTTTTTCACTGCCACTGTAACATTTTTGTCGAAGAAAGATAATGCACTGCATTCTGGTGAAATATACCAGAGGTGGTTTGATATTTTATCGATCGCAGCTGTAGCAATTTTCTCGTTAATTAACTTATAGTTATTAACTTTCCGAATTAATAAAATATCGTTACATGGAGCTTCTGCAGCGTTAGTTACCGTGAACCAAGCTTCCAGATAAATAAATACAATAAATTGGCATACTTGAAAAAACGAAGATTCTTTTTCTCCTAAACTATACGCTGCTCGAAATAAATACATTTTTAAACAATACAAAGCTTTTGACATCCATCGTGCATGATGGCATGCCCCAGGTTTTTTGAATTTAATTTCTTTTTGTTTCCCAAGAAATACCAGACTCAATTCTAAAAACTCTTTATAATCATTTCTGGGCATTTTCTTTTCTAAATGATTGTTAATAAATATAACTTTGCTGTCTACTTCTAAAAGCAACGCAGGATGAAGATCAGCCAATCCACTCTTAAAATTAGTTTGATCTATCGAGTCCCATGCTTTTTGAAAATTTTTAAAAATCGGAACATCTGGTTCAGTGGAAGCTCCAATTTGTGAGGTAAAACACGCTCGAAGAACCACCTCCATAATATGATGACGACACGGAAGATATAAGAGATCTTTTTGTAGTAATTTTTCCAATAGGACAGCAGCTCCAGCCTTAGAACCCAAGTTGGAATTTGTCGTGTCACAACACACGGCTTCTACTTTACTTGTTAAATTCCATTTTACGAGAGCTTTAAAAATGGAATCGGCTTGAAGTACACCTGTGCCCTGATCTAATTTGGGAACGTCTATGATTTGTACAAGATCATTTGGTGCAGTGACAAGAACTGGTACTCTGTCTACCTTTTCTCTTTTACAAGGTGAATCTGGAAGTAGTTTACCGTCCCAATGCGCTGTAGCAAAATCAATGTCATCAACATCAAATAATTTTTGAATATTTTCTGCTTTTTTTTTTCTCACTTCATTTCTTATTTTCTGAAATGAAGCTACATTTAAAATCAAAGTTTCCAAATCGTGTCCCAAAGCATCAGCAATGACAGCTATTATCTGAATAGATTCTCTAATACTTATTCTACAATTATCAAGCACTTCCACAACTTTTTCAGTCAGGACATTAATAGTGGCTTTGGTGCCAACGCCAAGTTTATCATAATTACGTCCTTTAGTCGGATTATATAAAGAACCTTGAGAAGATTCATTAATTTCTTCAGAATTTTCTTGGTTTGAATCAAATGATTTTTTTTTATAAGCAAATAAATTTTTAATCTGTCCTGGAACTAAATAAAATTAAAAAATTTGAAAACTGTCAGAATTTCTTTATTAATATTAATAATCATTGCCAATAAATATTTATTTTAGACTGTTGTTTTGTATAAATACAAAATTTATGTTGTAAAAATTTTGTTATACATTTTTAAAAATATTTCACTTTTTTTATTTTAAATTAAAATAAAAATTATAAAAATACATAATTAAGAAAAAAAACTTACTATGTGATATGATTTGTTCGGTATTGATATTTTTTGGATCATTCTGAATCACGTTAGTTAATCGAGTACAATCACTCTTGATCGGGTTTTCTTTAGGTTCTTCTATGAAAATTAAAAAATTACTTAATTAAACAATGAAAAAATAATTGATGTTTGATACAAACGTTTCATAAGAGCTTAATTTATACCTGATGGTTGAGGATTTAAACTGCTCAATTGCCGTGAGATTTCATTAACTGGAAGAGTCAGTAATAAAAGCTTATCGGTCACCGAAATTAATGCATTAAATTCTTGATGAGAAACATCGAAAACTGAATTCAAGTTTTTGTAAAACTCAGTTTGTGTCTTATTGCAGTTATTAGATTTATGAAAATTTCGGTACCGCTCGTGAAGTTTTTCAATTTTTTCTGCTATTCTATAATAATTTTGAGTTTTTATTTCTGATTTTTGCCAAATAGTTACGAGTTTTTCTGAAATTAACTTGCAAGCATTCCTAATACTTAGTTTTGTATCCAAATGTCTCGTGTAATAAAACAGATGTTGTAAAATTTGCAAGTTTGTTGGTAAGCTGCCTTCATTCAGTTCTTGTAATTCTACTTCAATATTAATGGTTTCAGCTGATGTGGAAGCCATTTTTTAATAACTAGATCTATAAAATAATTAGCAAAAAAAAAAATTAGATGTATGTACTGGAAATTAAAACAGTTGTAAATTTTAAAAAATTTTAAATTTATAATAGAGGATTTAATAACCAATAATATATAATAACTATGAATTTAACAACCAAATTAATTCTAAAGAATTAAGTAAGAAGCTCAAAAATTTCATCTTTTTGACAAAAATGTAGCTTATAAATTTATGCAATCTTTTTATTAATCAAAAAATATAAAAAAAGACTAATTTTGATTTTTATACGATACTTAACTTCATTATATATCATTTTTTCAATAAATGCTTTAAGTTTACATTCTCGTTTTAAGTGGAACTTATAACATTTATGGTTCGCTACGAAAGCACTGAATAAAAAATAAATAAATACATAAAACATTTATTCAAAAGATAAGAAAAAGGCAGTAAAATAATCTATGTTACTTATAAGTAAAGACGAAAAGGAGTAGAACAGTACCGCGAGATATAGCTGCGGCTGCAATAATAAGATGTCGAGAAAAAAAATTAGAGCCTCGAGAAGAGCTTCAACGCCCGTTAATTATTAACTAGTTGTTTTGTAAATAATAGCTTTTCTCTGCTATAATCTTGCATTAATTACTTACCAATAATAAATATTGCTCGATGACTTTATTAGAAGCTGGGAACAGGTTTTTTACTCAAAAATAACCCAACAGTTAATTTTAACGTTTACGCATTTTTCAAAAAACCACGTAAGTAATTGTTTGATGATACAATACTGCCAGAATATAATAATTAATCACTCAAACACTCACTATATAGAGATTGCGATCACAATAATCTAATTGGCAATGCAAATTGATCAAAATTAAAACTGCGACTGCGAGTGCTTAGTTAAAGAATTAATCATAAATCAGTCCTTGTACTCTCAATCAATTCCGGCAGAGAGCGCTTTTTCTCAAGAGCGCGCCACTTCTTAGAACGTGTTAAAATAAGGTATTAATTTTTCAAAATTTACAATTTTTTTAAATGTCGTTTTCGAAATAATGGCAAGTCGTAAACATTGAATTTTACTTTTAAAAAATCAGAATTTTTTATTTAAATCTGCTTATTATCGATTTTTTAGCATGGTCTTAATGATAAATGTAAACACAAAATATCTTCGATTATTTTTCACTAACATGTTTTTTTATTTAGCGATTTAATACTTTTGGCCTCAATTTCAATCCATCAATTGTTATTTTTCAAATAATTCTTTAATTTAAGTTAATAATTACCTTGATGATCACGAAATCATTGGTTTTTAGTAACAGCTTCATTTATACTTATAAGAGCTTTTTGTTTATATATATATTTTTTTAACATGAGCTTTGTTACTTTTTATATGTATTTTTTCATTTAAAGACTACATGCAAATGTTTTTTTCAAAGTTCATCTCTGTCTTTTTGATATTAAACTTAAAATAAATCCATAATTTTTTTTTACTTCTGGTTATGAAGGTTTGGATAAAGAAAACGTGTTTGGTACAATAAAAGGATTTTTAGATTAATAGAAAAAACCACTTTTTTTTTATTCAAATATACATAACTTCACTTCTAATAACAATTTATGCATAAAATTATATATCGTTGGAAAGCTCTTTAATCAAACTTTAATTTGATGCAATTCAAAAATGTGTAAAAAAAATTTAGTGGTCACTAAAGAGCTTCAAAAGCAGATTTTTACTGTAAATAAAGTAAAAGATTTTCGATTATCCAAGCCTAAGACCTACATATCGAGGTTATGCTCAAAAAGTAAAATGTTTTTGAAAACTTTAAGAAAAAACAAAGTTATAATTTGTAGGGAGTTTTTACTCAAAAATGACTTTAAATAGTCAAATTTTAGGGTTAAAGATAAAAAATTTATAAAATAATGCAAAAAAAGCCGTAAAAAGTTTGGTTTTTTGTATCGCGTGGGAACAATTTTGAAGATAAAAATCTCCGGTTTTCGCAGAAAGCTTCCTTTTTTCAATATCTTTCGAACGGTATAAAATAAGTAGGAGTCACCGTGTAATAGTTTTCATTGCGGCTGTTTTGCAAGTGTTGTTTTTTTTTAACTTTTAAACTGTTTTTAAATACTTTCAAGGCTCGAGAGGCACGGTTTAAATTGGGGAAAAATTTTTTTTTTTGTGGGGAAAGTTATTTTTATGCTCTAAATAAACATTTGCGGGGGTGGAATCAGTCGAAAATTCAATTCGGGAACTCACGAACAGTCTAGTGTACCATGTACCAAACAGTATACGGTGTCTGGTGTATGGTGTACGCAAAGATATAAAAAATATTTTCACCCGTGCACGGTGTATCGTGTACCGTGTACCGTACAGTATACGGTGTACGCAAAGATATAAAAAAAACATTTTTTGAACCGTACGCAGTGTACGGAGCACCGTGTACGAAACAATAGCAAAACAAAAACTTTTCCCTGCTTTCCGCCGTGCACCGTGCACCAAAAAGCTCCTCCGTACACAGGGCACATTGTACCGTGTACATAAAAGCTCATTAGGTATAGCGCCCGTGCACCGTGCGTCGTGCACCGTGCACCGTGAAACGGTACACGGCGATGGTACCTAGACACAACCTATGGAAAAGCGATACAACAATTTAAAGCTTAATCCACTTCGTGCTTAAACCGTGGCTCAGCCGCCAGTGTAGAATAGGTATAAAGCTTGATGTCAGGGTTCTGATCGAATTCTCCATACCAACTTGCAACATAGTTTTACTTTATAGTTTTATTATTTTTTCACTATTTTCATAAAATTTCAAGGCTAATGCATTGTACGGCCACCATAAGGAAAAGAGTATGCAACTGCATAAGGTAAAGTGCCCATTATCCGGAAGCGTTTTTTGGAACTTTGTAAAAAGTTGCTGTTTTTTCATAGTAAATAAAAAAAAAATTTTAAACTTTTTATATCATCGCATAGCTCGTACATTTAGCTTTCATTTGGAGTAAAAAACGCGTTATTCCGATTAAAATTAAAAGACTACGACCGATTTGAAGTCGCAAGTCCCGAGACCCCAATATCCGGATTAGGATTTCGTGAAAATTATGTGTCACTAAAATGAAGCCAGTACCCGGATCAAGAAAAAAGAAGTATTAAACTAAAAAATTTGAAATTGAACGATCTTTCTATAAAATTCAAGTTTTTCTCTAATGTTTTGTGTGGTACATGTAAAGTTTAAACTAACTTCCAATATATAATTGATACAAACAAAATTGCATTTTTTATAGGTTATAATCATCCCCATTTACCGGAATTGAGCGTGTTTTTTAAATTAATTAATTATGACATGGTAAAAAATTTATTAAAATTAAATAAAAAAATTAGTAATAGTTAGTACTATTAAAAATACCCATTTATAATTATTAAAAAATAGTAATTTTATGAAATGAAATTGTAAACCAAGTTGATTCTCAATTACTTGTTTTATTGACTCAATTTTTTATGCAAAAATAATAACTATCTACTTACTTAATTAAATTGAATTAAATAAACTTTATTTTATAAACAATGAATCATACAAAACATTTTTTTTAAATATTTTAGCAAGGTACTAACAAATGTACAGTTTTTAGAATTTAGTTTTCATCTTCTATTTTTAATATTTTTTGTAAAGTTTCATACTGATTTTTCTTTATTAAGTGTTCTATTTCTTTAATATCCTTTTTTAGATCACAGATTTGCAGTTCAATAACTTCTGGGACATCCGAAGTTTTCTGTTTTTTATTTAATATTTTTAAATCAGCTTTCAATTGTTTTTTTCTTTGAAATAATTTATTATGAGTATTTTTAGATTCATCATTAATAACTTTAATTTTATTTTGTTTTTATTTTTCTTTTATTATTCTTTCTTCTTCAGCTGCTTTTTCATCTTCTTCTTTTTTTAACATTGAATGTAAGTCATCTCTTACATAGGCCGAGTTTCCTTGAAATCTTTCTTTCCCTCCTCGACGACCTCTCTCCTTTCCTCTTCCTTGTGTCTTGCCCCTACTTCTTGAATTTAGAGTAGGAACTTTAAAAGCTGACCTAAAGGCATTCTCTGAACATGAAAAATTATAAATTAGTTTTTAAATATTTTGAAAATAATAATAATAATAAAAGAGTAATTATAATTTTTTTACCACTTGTTTTTGATTCTTGAGAAAATTGATGGGTAGAGTCAGCAGTTAAATTAATACTGCTTGGCAATTCTGTTGTTTTATTAACTGTTATATTTTCTGTGCTTGGATTCAAATGTAAGTCTCCTAGAACTTTTCTTGCTGCGGCATTGGAAGAATCTACACTAATTGAATTTTCAGTTGCTTTTTGGACTGTCAAATCCAAAACTAAAATAAAGAATACAATTATCATTTTAACATTAACATCAAAAAATAAAAAAAAATGGCCTTTAAGTAAATATTTTCAGATCTGCATCATACAAACCAGTTTCAATTGGATCAACATCCATTTCATGAATTTTTGTTAAAGCTAGTCAAGGCTCTATTGTGTCATTATGATCTTCCTCATATAAACCAGTTTCAGTTGGATCAACATTCATTTCAGGATTTTTTGTAGAAAGTAGTAGGGGCGCGACTGTTTCTTTATTGACTTTTCTCAATGAATCTGTAACAATAAAAGTATAGAATAGAGCACTAAAAATGTAAAGAGGAAATCCTTATTTTGAAATTTATAGGACACTGATATTAAACATACCTTTTTCTGAACTTAAACTAGTACTCTCCAATGATCTTTTTGATACATCATTATTGACATCAGGTGGAGGACTGTTGTCACTCAAATAAAAATTGTTTATGTTTGTAGATTCATCTATTTGAATAAAGAAAATATAAACAATTTAATTAATAAAAAATATTCTACGTTTGACTTGATAAACTATTACATGTAAATAAATGCGATAATAATTGACATTCAAAATTTTACCTTGTTTGTTTTCTCTTAAGACATTTTCCACACAGTCAGAAGACGATGAATCTTTCAAATTTTCTGGAGTAATTTTTAATATTTTAGCTTTTTTAATAAATCCATCTTGATCAATAAATTCAATTTCATCAGAGCTAAGATCTATAAGACTGTCTTCAATCAATTGAATATTTTCTTGATCATCAGATTCAGTACTCATTTTATTATCCAATAAATTATGTGAAACTATTTGATCTTCTTTTTGAGCATTTTCTTGAGAATCGATAAAAAAGTCATTTTCTAAATTATTACTAGCTTTAGACAATGTAGACTTTATATCTTTAATTTTTTCTTGACCGGTGCTTTCACCTAATTAATTAATTAGTTAATGTTATGTAAGAAAATAAATGTATATGTATGATCATCAAAAATTTTGATAAAATATTCTTTGTTTACATTAATGAAAATAACTGTTCAGATTTATTCGTTAAAATAAAAATTTTAAAATAATTGTTCTAAACTAAAACTTTACGAAATAAATCCAGGTAGGGGAGAGCGGGGCACCAGTGACACTTTAAGCTTTACAGAATTATTGTAATCTGTAATTTTTCATTTGGATAACATTAAAAATTGCAATATATAGAGAAAACTATCTAAATTAATTTCCAATAATTAATTTTATCCTAAAACTTCTTCGTTTTTTTCTGTAAAGTCTGAAAGTTTGGTTATTTGAGAGGGGCGTGGATGTCATGGGGAGGGCATCAGTGACATATGGTTGGGGCATGAGTGTCTTAGCCTTTAGTGAGAATTGGAAGCAACTAATTTTAACAAAAATTATTCTCAGTTAATAAGACAAAATCAATAATTTTTCAATAATAAAAAATATAAAATAGTATAGTTAGAACAACATTTTTTTTTTTTCATATTTCAGAATAAATTTGCCTTTTAGGAACAGATGATTTATGAACACTTTTTGTATTAAATTATAAATTATTTATATTATTACTGAATATTTTTCTTTTCAACAATACATTTTTGGTTGAAAACTGCTGTAATTAGCAATCTACTTTTTATAGTTTTTGCAACAGTATAATATTATAATAAATAATACAAATCACGTTTAATTTAAAATGACTAGGACATTACTAGTTGTAAAAACAAATATTTTAATACCAATTTTATAACTCATAGACTCAAAATATTTTTGAAACTTTCATAATAAACTAAATTAAGTATACAATTAATTGACGTATCAACCTATTTTTGAAACCAAGTTACATACTTCTACCAATTAATAAAATTTTTACTCATATTTACATAAGAAATTTCGAATGAAATCACTTGTTATGATGTTACTTTTACAATCAAGCTTTGCACTTATTGAGGTTATAATTTTCAACAGCTGACTGACTGCAAGGCCGATTTTCAGTGTTTCTAAGGACACTGACGCCCCTCCTCACAAGACACTGACGCCCCTTTTGGGACCCTTTATTCATAACGCCGTAAATAAATAATTCGACGTCGCTGAATAATTTTTAAAAAAGGAATAGAAAGCTTAAGAGTCGCAGATTCTACTAAACTTAAGTAATATCTTAGTGATTAGAGTTATATTTTCTTTATAGCAAACAATTGAAAAGTCAGTCCCGGTCATTTTATTTTAGCCGTAATTTCAAAGTAACATTAATTATTACTGACTGGTTTTTTGCACACAAAATTATCCTGGGAAAATGCAATACTATTAGTTAAGTTGTTTCCAAAAAAATTTACTCGCTAATACTATTTTGGAACTCATTTATCGGTATGACACACTTGGCCGCAGTGGCAAATTCACCCCGCTCTCCCCTAAATATTTGTAGTTTTAAAACTATGTAATTAATTATTAAAAATAAATAAGTAAAAATCTTGGTAAAAAATTGATTTTTATACATAAAAATAAAAAATTTGATCTAAAAAATAAATATATAGTTTATAAAAATAAAAGTTATAAATCATAAAAATTATAGTAATTACTAATTTTTTTTTTTAATTTTTTCCAAGAATCAAAAAGACCATAGTTAGACAAGTCACCGGTCCAATAATCATTTTGTTCTTTTTCTCTAAATTCTTCAAGAACATCAGAGCCTAAAATCTCAGTTTCAAAAAATTCAAGAAATTCTAATCTTCTCTCCATACTGGTTTCCTCTGGAAAAGTATTACTAGGTGTTGGATTTTCACTATTACAATCTTCTTTTTTTTTTTGCTTCTTTTTTAAAATGTTAAAGTTCACTGCACTAGGATCAAAAGGATATAAGCCGCTAGCTTTGAAACCACTTATTATACCTTTTTTTGAGTCCATTTTTTCTATAGCATGGAGCCACCATAATTTTTTTAAAATCAACTATTTCATTAACTATTTTATACTCGGTCACAGATTTTTTGTAAGATTCTTTCAGTGGATGAAAAAAAGCTACATCCAAAGGTTGAATCAGATGAGTAGAGTTGGGGTACAAGGCAATCAGCTCAATATTTTTTTCCTTGCATAACTCTAAAAGTTGTAAATTGACATGAGATTTATGATTATCTACATATAAAAGTACAGGAAATTCTGTACTTTTTTTTTCCAACCAAGGACAAAAAATATTTTTTATATAGCTATAAAAACTTTCACCGGTCATCCACCCACTTTCTGTATGGCCAACTCCCCAACCTTCAGGTATACGATCCAACGTGCTTCTCCTTATGGAAGTTTTTTGTTCTAAAAGTAGAAGTGGAGGAGCCATGTCTCCAGCTGCATTAGCAGTAAATAGTACTGTTACTGTGGCTTTCTCACTTGCACTTACAATTTGGTACACTGCTCTGGCTCCTTTTTTTGTAATAACTTTTTCGGATTTTGGTACAAGTTTGAATGCAGATTCATCTAAATTGAACACTCGACTTGGTTCAATATTTAAGAGATTTTTTTTATCCAGGTATGAATGAACATTCTGAAACCATTCTTTAATTTTGGCTTCTGAGACAGCTGCTCTTATACAAGTAAGGTTTTGCGGTACACGTTTACTTACAAGGAGAGGTCACACTCTCCGGGTCACCGATCTTGACGAAACTTTGGGGATCGTTTTCTTATACCAAAAGATGAAGAAATCTACCAATCATCCCGTCTAATGGGCCTTTTATACCTAGTTCCTACATAGCTTATATCGTATTTTTAGCTCTTTTTGGGTTTTTTTGCGAATTTTCAAAAAATTCCTGTTCGAAGCCTATTACACTTACAAAATTCTGCAACCCCGCATTCTCTTTATTTTTTCATCTTCTTTTGAGAAAAAATATTTTTAAATCTATTTTTGAAGAAATAGTCCATGTAAAATTAAGGTGATCAAAAGCATTTTTTTACTGTTTTTTTTGGTTTTATGAACTTAAACTGTAAGTCGTCAGCCTTATCAAAATTATGTCTAAAAATATGTTTTCTAAAAAATTCATATAAAAACAAAGAAAATGCGGGGTTGCAGAATTGTGTAAGTGCAATAGGCTTTGAGCAGGAATTTTTTGAAAATTGTTACAATTAAACACAAAAGTCGCACAAAAGTGTTAAAAGTGTCAAAACAAGCTGATTTTCAAAAAATTCCTGCTCAAAGCCTATTGCACTTACAGAATTCTGCAACCCCGAATTTTCTTTGTTTTTATATGAATTTTTTAGAAAAAATATTTTTAGACATAATTTTGATAAGGCTGACGACAAACAGTTTAAGTTCATAAAACCAAAAAAACAGTAAAAAATGCTTTTGATTACTTTAATTTTACATGGACCATTTCTTCAAAATTAGATTTTAAAATATTTTTTCTCAAAAGAAGATAAAAAAATAAAGAGAATGCGGGGTTGCAGAATTTTGTAAGTGTAATAGGCTTCGAACAGGAATTTTTTGAAAATTCGCAAAAAAACCCAAAAAGAGCTAAAAATACGATATAAGCTATGTAGGAACTAGGTATAAAAGGCCCATTAGACGGGATGATTGGTAGATTTCTTCATCTTTTGGTATAAGAAAACGATTCCCAAAGTTTCGTCAAGATCGGTGACCCGGAGGGTGTGACCTCTCCTTGTTAGTTTGGGATGTCTTGCCATAAATAATTTGTACCATTTATTACCTGGACGTCCATCCTTGAATGGTGTTGTCCGATTGGAATCAACAATAAATTTTTGCACACAATCCTTGAGTCTATCTTTTGTTACCGGAAAACCTCGCTCACTACACTCTATAATCCAGTCTTCAATTCTCTGCTCTTCATCATCATTTTGGTAAGTGGCATGTCCTTTTTTTGCATTTATAGATGATTTTCCAGTTACTTTGTCATGAAGAGTACTGTTTGGTATACCAAACTTTTCAGCAGCCTCTTTAATAGACAGTTTGTTTTCATCAATAGCTTTGATTGCTGCTTTAAGATCATCAAAAGTATAGAATGTTGTAGTTTTCCTTTTTCTTTTAAGAATTTTTGATTTTTTGTATCTTTTCTTTTGGCCATTTTTACTAGATTTTTTACTCTTCATTTTTAGGACTTAAAATAACTTTGAACTCACATTAAACACACTCACTACCTATCAATACTCACTATTTTTTCTTAAAATGAATTTGGTTCACTCAACAAGTGTAAAATAATTGTTTAAACAATTTGTTTGTTTTTATTGAGTCGAGATTTTGAGCGAGTCAACGTAAGCATAGGTTAGGTTGGAAGAGTTATTGTTTTTACAATAATAAGATGAAAATACCAAAATATTATGCACAATAGTTTTAGTTTAAGTCAACTATTAAAAACAACAATTTTTAAAACAAAAAATATTTGTTACTATTAGCAAAAATCTTAATCCAGGTTTAGGAATTAACGTTTCACGTGTTGATTAAAGGTAACCCAAAATCCGTATTAAGGTCCGTCTACATTCCGGCATTTGGCACTGTTCTTGAAAGTTAATTCCATTACTCGGATTGATAATTTAAATAATCGAAATTTGTTTTATGACAAAAATTAACAACCATTATAAAGTAGAAAATGTGCATGATCAGTACATATGCCTCTTATATGTTTGAAAAACTTTTTTACATAAGATTTAAAAAACACTAGTTTTGAAGCGATGCAGTACAGACCCATAAAAAATGTCGTCTCATACCCCTGTTCTAAGGCATCACTTATTATTATTTTTTTTATTCAAAATAATGGTTATTATGTCGTAAATTTTATAGTGGATTAAAATTTAATTACAATAGAGCAAATGAGTATTTTTTGAATAATTTATTAATTACTTTTAAGTATTTTAAATACCATTTCAAATCTCGTTCCGAGTATTGGTACAGTTTTTGTGACAATCCGGGTGATGGGCACTTTACCTTAAGTGTTCGAAATTGAGATTTTAAATTTATTAAGTATAATTTCATCTTCTATTTTGAATTTTATTAACTCGAAGTTATGATGAATTTTAGAAAATTGATGATTTATAAAATTTAACCTCATGACCTACGAATCAAAAATTTCGAACTATTTTACCATAGCACATAATTTTACGTTATTTTTCGACAAATATTTTTGATGACTTATATAAAATGTTTGAAATTCTCATCAGTTGATATACATGAGCAAATCCACCAAACTCTTATTTTCAAAGTCTGGGCCCAGTAAAAAAGGTTTAAGACGATTTTTTTTTTATATCTAATGGAATAATTATTTAGATTCACACTTTTTGAGATTATGGAAACAAATATTTATTGTACATATATTTATAAAAGCTGAAAAGTTCATGCAAATGTTTAAAAAATATGGTTTTATCCTGTAAAACGCAAGAAAACGCTATGTCCGGAACTAAGTTTTGAAAATATTATCTGCTGTAACTTTTTTAGGCAATCTTTTTACATATTTACAACTGATGGAGGTATTAATATTGGGCTCAAGGAATGTTTTACGAGCAATAAAAAGATTGTGCCTGTATTTTTCGAGAAATGACATAACTTCAAAAATGTGTACACACGTTTTTGATAAAAATGAATAACCTATTTTTTCGAGTTTTTGCAGGTTCAGGCATTATTCAAACGCTATAAATGTACATTCGTCTGAAACAACATACTTTGACGAATAATTTAAGACCAATCCGAATAATGTGCTTTCAAAATAAGCTATTGTTTACATCGTTTTATTCTGAAAAGTTCGAGCGTGAATTCTTGTAAAAAATGTTATTTTCAGCTGGCACATCCACAGATTAAAAAAAAAGTCTCTAAATTTAAGAGTGAACAATAAAACATGACTTTATTTAATTAAGACCAGCTGCCTGAAACCAAAAAACTTTATTTGGTTAAAAAAAAAGAGTTTTTCTATTATTCGCACCTTCGAACTCAACCTGTAGTAGACGACACTGACTAATGTCTTTCAGCAGCAGGCAGTCAACGACGTAGTTATGAACTTATATTTATCAATTTTTTGCTCTTTACTTATAATTTACTTACAAGGAGAGGTCACACCCTCCGGGTCACCGATCTTGACGAAACTTTGGGGATCGTTTTCTTATACCAAAAGATGAAGAAATCTACCAATCATCCCATCTAATGGGCCTTTCATACCTAGTTCCTACATAGCTTATATCGTATTTTTAGCTCTTTTTGGGTGTTTTTGCGAATTTTCAAAAAATTCCTGCTCGAAGCCTATTGCACTTACAAAATTCTGCAACCCAGCATTCTCGTTATTTTTTCATCTTCTTTTGAGAAAAAATATTTTTAAATCTAATTTTGAAGAATAGTCCATGTAAAATTAAGGTAATCAAAAGCATTTATGAATTTTTTAGAAAAAACATTTTTAGACATAAGTTTGATAAGGCTGACGACGTACAGTTTAAGTTCATAAAACCAAAAAAACAGTAAAAAAATGCTTTTGATTACCTTAATTTTACATGGACCATTTCTTCAAAATTAGATTCAAAAATATTTTTTCTCAAAAGAAGATGAAAAACAAAAAAAATGCGGGGTTGCAGAATTTTGTAAGTGTAATAGGCTTCGAACAGGAATTTTTTGAAAATTCGCAAAAAAACCCAAAAAGAGCTAAAAATACGATATAAGCTATGTAGGAACTAGGTATAAAAGGCCCATTAGACGGGATGATTGGTAGATTTCTTCATCTTTTGGTATAAGAAAACGATCTCCAAAGTTTCGTCAAGATCGGTGACCCGGAGGGTGTGACCTCTCCTTGTTAGTAGATTAGTGTAAAAAGATCAGTAGGTGGATATTATCGCCTATATATTATTATTGCCAATATTAAAATACATTAAAAATAGATGATCCTAACCTATTCATAAAGTGCCGTTCGATGACTATTATAAAAAATTTAAGTTGTTTAGATAATTATTATAAAAAAACTCAGCTTTTAATTGAAAAAATACTATCTATCCTTTTATTTTTTTTAATAAAAAACCGATTGGCATAGTCAGATTTTCATTTTTTTTAAATAATAATTTAATTGTTTGAATAATTATTTCAGGCAATTTGTTATGACCATCCACGCTACATTTTTTTATTTCTTATCATTTTAAAGAATTATTGCCAAAATTTCAAGAGTGTGCTTCAAAAATTGAAAAAGTTTCAAAATTACTGAAAGAAAAACAGAGTTTGGCGGATTTACTCATGTATTTCCTTCTTTTTTTTCTGTAATGATTTGTTCAGTCTGAACATCCATGAGATTTCAAACTTTGAATTCAAAATACTCGAAAAGTGACAGATTGCGGTTACCTACCTTTTTGCTTATAATAGCAGAGTAGTAAAAAGGGGGCAACAAATTTTTTTTGGACCTGCCAAAATTATACTTTTTTATCATAAGCAAAAGTTTCATAGGTTTTTATTAGTTTTGATTTTTGTAAAATTATAATTTAATTCTAAATTAATCATTAAAATATCCATTTCTTAATCATATAATTATCCATGATCACTTTATTGATATTAAGTTGTGATATTCAAAATTTAAAATTCAATTTTTTAATTTTGCTCTTCAACCGATCATAACACGAATACAATGTTTTTAAGGTTCTTTTTTTTTATTTTATGGTTAATGATGGTTAATGATGATGATGATGATGATGATGATGATGATGATTATGATGAGTGTACATTCATCACACTTATGGTCAAATGTTGGATAGGTTAACAACATCAATAATAAAACCCTCAGTTGTCATAGCAACCTCTCTGTACATGAATTCACTCAGTATGAAAACGACTGCAAACATTTTGTTATTATTTGAAAAAAATATTTACATTTTTTTTGTGCAAAAAAAAGTCAGAAAAAATTTTTCATTATTTTTCCATTATTTTAATTAAAAATCTACACTAATAATAATAACTAATACTTGAAAAATTCAATCTTTAAAATTTATGATTTGAATTTTATCGTCTCAGCCAATCACGTCACGAATAAAATGCTGACATTCTTTTTGGGTTCTCTCTTTTATAAGGGGATTCAGACACGATCTTCCACAATATGAGGTTAGAATATGTGACAAAAGTGACATAATAAAGTATTTTTTGCAGGTATCTTATTAAAAAAAGTAGTTGTGAAAAGTAATTTATCTAAATTTTTTCGGCCCACTGTTAAAGCTCGAATATATGAAACTACTATTTTAATAGAAAATAGGTTACAGAAAAATCTTTAAAATATTTTTAAAAAATTTGACTGAATTTTGAAACTTTGATTTCAATCGTCCAATTGCAAATTTTAAAGTAGAAAAATATTTCTATGTTAACAAAAAGCAATTCGTTGAAAATATTTAAAAAATTTATGCAATTTTTTTGTTAAATTGTAGAAAAGAATTTTTCAGGACTACTGTTGTTTATTTTTTAAATTAAAATATCAATCCTTACAGAAAAATCGTCTAAATTAAGAAGTCAGAGTTATAGCAGAAACGATTATTATTGTTGCTATATAATTTAGTTTACTTCCCGACCGAAAATGAACTTTCTTAACAAACTTTAACAAATCCTGCCAAATATTGTCAAACTTTGTCAAACCTTAATAAACGTTGGATTTTCGGACTATTCGCAAGGCTTGGTAAAAAACGGCAATGTTTGGTAACGTTTGAAAATATTTAGTCATGTTTGGCAAAGTTTGACAAAGTACTAGAAATTGTGATGTAATAAGATGATTGAAATGAGAAAAAATGAAAAGTTCACAGTATTTTATACAAAAATGAAGTAGTTAAGGAAAGTTTTGTCAAATATTTCGGAAATCATAAAAATTATTATTATTATTTTTTTATATCATTGGCAACCTCACTTTTAGGTAAAGACCCATTACGAGGGAGGTGTCCACATATGTGTGAGGGACCCATGCCACCTACTCTAAGTTGTTTTATATAGTATTCTTTGTTAGCTTTTCTCATGCTTTCTAACGTGGTTTCTGTCCAATTCTCTTTTTCGTGTCCCTAATCTAATAACCCCCTTAATAAACCCCAATTTAGCGAATTCCTCGAGCGATGCTTGCATATGGTTTTCGGGGACTCAGTCGACCCTACTAACCACAAGTGCACCGGGATACTCAAAGCTCAACTCGTTTTAGTAGTCAACCTTACACACTTATCCAGTGAAAAAACACTCGAAAAAGTCGCCGAGACCTGGGCTCAAACCCATGACCTCGATATTTGCAGACGCACGCTCAATGCTCGGAGCCACTGCGGCTCTAATAAAAATTATTTAGCTTGGATGCATATGAATCGTTCGCAAGGTTTGTTAAGAAATGATAAGATTTGGAAAAGTTAAGTAATGATCGCAAAATATTGATAATAATTTAAAACATACTCAACTAATAAATCTAGATGAGTCATATGAACTCAAATGTATTGAACACACTCAACTTTTTAGACCTTGTATTGTTGGAAAAAAAAAAAATAAGTGTGGGTCTTAGAATCCCCGATACAAGTGAGACTTCTAACCAGTAAAATCTGAATGGAATATAGAAGTGTCTTCGTAGAAACAAGTTTGAACAATCCTGACAAGGCCCAAATTGAATATATCTTTAAATGTATCTACTGAGCATACATCTTTAAAAGCTCTTTCCTAGATTCTCCAAGAAGTTTAAGGTATTATATTCAATCATTCTTATATAAAAAGTCAAAAAATAACCAATTTAATAAATTTTTCGTAAGAAATTGACTGACTAGATTGGATATTTTTTTCACCATTATACACTACTGAATGTGTAAGAAAAATTTAACATTCAATATCGTTAGATTTTTTAAACTACTGAATGAGTAAGAAAAATTTACAATTGATATTGTTAGAGTTTATAGGACTTCTTGAATATTTTAACGCTTATTTCCATTTTCCGAAAAAGACCCTCTAAATCGCATTTGTTAGCAAGATATCCCTAAAATAAGTCTGAACCAGCCTTACAACGACAACTTGAATATATCTTTCTCCGAAACTCAGCATACATCTTTTAAAGTTCCTTTATAGATTCTCCATGAAGTCAAAGGTATAATAATCAACAATTCTTTTACAAACAGTCGAAAAAGGACTGTTTTAATGAAATTTTCTTTTAAAATTGTCTGAATCGATTGTATATTTTATTTACCATTTTTAACTACTGAATGAGTGAGAAAAATTTGAGATTTGATATTGTTAGAGTTTATAGGACACTTGAATATTTTAAAGTTCATTTCAAATCCCCGAAAAAGACCCTCTAAATCACATTTGTTAGCAAGATATCCCTAAAATAAGTCTGAACGAGCCTTAAACGACAACTTGAATATATCTTTCTCCAAAACTCATCATACATCTTTTATAGCTCTTTTCCAGATTCTCCATGGAGTAAGAGGTATAATATTCAATCATTCTTTTATAAACGGTTAAAAAAGGACTGTTTATATGAAATTTTCTTTTAAAATTGGCTGAATCGATTGTATATTTTATTTACCATTTTTAATTACTGAATGAGTAAGAAAAATTTGACATTTGATATTGTTAGAGTTTATAGGACTTCTTGAATATTTTAATGCTAATTTCATTTCTCCGACAAAGACCCTCTTAACGCATTTGTTAGCGAGATGTCGCTAAAACAAGTTTGAACCAAACTTACAATACCAGTAGTTAAGGCTATACCGATCCTGGATACACCCCCTCGGAACCCACCCCCGTTCGGAGGGGGTTGAAAGGGCAATAGGGGGTAGGTAAGGTAATTGTGGGGGGTGGTTTTGCTATTGGATTTTGAGTGGACCGTTGGTCTATGAGGGGTGGGTTTTAAGGGGTGGTTTTACTATTCGATTTTTTGATTGACCTATTCTCTATGATGGTTGGTTTTACTATTGGTGAAAAATGATTACCCACCCCCGTTCGGAGGGGGTTGAAAGGGTAATAGGGGGTGGGTGAGGTAATTGTGGGGGGTGGTTTTGCTATTGGATTTTGAGTGCACCGTTGGTGTATGAGGGGTGGGTTTTTAGGGGTGGTTTTACTATTCGATTTTTGGATTGATCTATTGTCTACGAGGGGTTGTTGAGAGATTGTTTGACTCTGAGGGACGGTTTTACTATTCTATTTTTAGATTGACTATTTGTCTATGAGAAGTTGATTTTGAATGTGGTTTTACTATTAGATTTTTAGATTAATTGTTTGTGTATGAAGAGCGGATTAGTAATAATAGAGAGAGTGAAAAGAGCTCCGACCAACGCTCTTTTCTGTGAGATACATCCTTACTTGCTTTATCTCCCCAATTTACTCTCTTTATTACTTACGAGTTTTTAAATTGACTTATGTACGTTTTAGTTCTGAAACCATTATCGCATTTTTCTGAACGACCATCAAGTTTCATTTTTTCGTACTTATAGTCATACTTTTTTAGGGGTTCCTCTTATTTCACAGATTCTTTTGAAAAATCATAACTTTTATAATTTTTCTTCGAATCATTAGATATTAAAGGGGTTTTTTGAGAGTTGAGTTCTCTTCGCTCCATGATGAACAAATGAATGTATAGTGTTGTGAACTTTTGTATTTATACATTTTTAAACAAGCTTTCGAACATCTCCCGACATAGGATTGTATTGAACAATACAATCGTGAAGAATAAGACAATATGCAGCAGTATTTGCAGGGATATTTGCTCTTGTTTCAAATTCAAGTCTAATATCAACTGGAGCATTTTTCAAGGATTCATCTTGTTTAGAAAAATCAATGACTATAAGGGTCATATGTTCCTTAAAATGTTCCTTTGTTATAAAAGGTTCAGGATCTTTGTTGTAATAAGAATTTCGAAATTTAACGAACATATCATACAAGATAGAGTATTGATTATGACTAAAATCAAGATTTAAATTACCATAAGGATAATATTGTGAGTTGAGATAGAGTTTAACATTACTAATATTACAATGATCAAAATAGCTTGCATTATTACCTTTGTGATCTTTACGATTAGTTTGAAAACTTAAAATAATAAATCTAGGTTTCTCTAACTGATTAGAAGTTTTAACCGTCCAAACATGACGATTAGAAGTTGGAAGCTGGGGATACTCATAAAGTTCCCATGTTCTAAAACTCATGTCAATGGATTGATTTTTACCCAGGAAATTTAAAAGATTAATTTTGAATTTATCAGATACAGTTACATAGGGCATTAACCATTCAATTCTTTTCAAAACCAGTTTAAAATCTTCATATTTAACCGGTGCTTCTGGAGTCGCTGCTGCCACGTTAACTTGTAAAACAGCATTCGAATCGTTTCTCGATCGAACGAGAATGAGTTCATGTTTCATATTCACAACAATTTTATTGTAATCATCTGCAAATCCAAAGAGCATGTTCAAAGGTATAACAATATCAAAGTTACCTTCGTTATCCAGAAAATTAGAATTGTTTTCAATTTTCCAACCATTATTTTCTAACATATATTTTTGACTTTGTGTCAACGATAATGCTCCTTTCATAGTACATGTTATACCAGGATTTTTACATTTATCAATCTCTACACCATTTAGCTCATAACGAAACTCCTCAAACAGATGACAGATAGCGTTATTAACTAATTGCGTATTGCTTAAACGAGTACCATTTTCAGCAGTAATTTTACCACTAATATGCAATAAGCTTTGCGAAGGAAGAACACACAGGTCCTGATGTTGAATGGATATTCGAATCTCATCGGTATTTTTATACTCGGAGATTGTATAAGGCTGATGAGTATGAAACTCATAATTTTTTACGGAATCGTCGAAGACGATCGGAGATTGAATACTTAGAATTTCGGCCATTGCAACAAAAAATTAAGCAACACCACCACGAATGACTTTTAATCCTATCCTTTTGAGAAAACTGAGATTTTTTTGTGTTAACACCTTGACTTTTCGATGTTGACTGATTGACGATTTCCATGTTGATTCGTTTATATATTTTTTCTTTGAATCATAAACAATACCCATTACAAAGATTTAATATGAATTCTAATAGTTATTTCTTCGTCCTGAAAATTGACCAAATTTCCGTCTTGATCAACTACACGTAGTTCTAAGTAATCAATACTTTTTACTGTAATGGGAAGATAAATAATTTTCACAGGTACTTCAATAATTTTGAAACCAGGATTCACTCTAGGGAAAAACTGATGAATAGTATGAACTTTTAGATCGTTTAAGTATGATCCACCGACAATGTTACACTCTATTCTAACAGATTGTACTTTAAGAATACTTACAGGTAAGTCTGATTCGTGCTTAATGTTTTTTTCGAGAATTTTCGGTGAAAATCCCAACCATAAACCTATGGAGTCACTCTTTGTAAAGTCGATGGATTCCTTTGACTTTATAACAGCCTGTAATGTATTATTATTTGGTTTCAAACTCAAAGTTATTCCTTTCGGAGCGAGTTCTTTTTGCAAAAATTTTTCTATGTCGACAATGTCGTATGTACCAATAGGAATAGTAATTTCAATATTACCAATATAAAATTTGTTCTTATCTGTATCGATATTTGGAATAGAATTGTAAGTTAAAAACTCAACCAATCCTAGAGAATAATTTTTATCAGGAGATAATTCAATTGGTGGAAAATATCGAGATGTTAAAACTGATGAATTGCCACTGAGTATTAATGACAAAGTTCCATCCATGACAATTGGAATAACAATGAAACTAATAAACTTGAAACTAAGCTTATATAGTTTCAGAAAGAAATTTTAAACACAAGTGACCACAGTTGTATGAGCCAAAATCTTGATATCTATCATAATTATACTTGATGTTTGATGCTCTTAAATATAGCATAAGATCTATTGGTGGTTGTAGGTCACCAAAACTATCGAAATAAACGACGTTATCTCCTCGCTTCTTGTATGTAACCCAATGAGTTCCTGATCCTTTGGAATCATCAAGATTTAAAACAGCAGACTCGTTGATGAGAGGTCCTGTAGATGGTAAGGAATCTCGCATGAATACTCCTCTAAAATAAGGAATTTTTAACTTTTTAGCATATTGAATGATATCCCAGTCTGCTAGTGCCCTTTTTGGCAATTTCAAATTTTCTATGGAGATTTTTTTTTTCAAATTCTTACGTTTTAGTCCATAACCTGTTTGTTGAAGTTTAAGATACAAACCATAACCTGATTTATAGTTTTTAAGACACATTCCTTTACCGAGAGCTATAGCCTCCATTTTTTTATTATGTCTTCGTGACTCATCCAACTGTTCTTTAGCTGAATGAAAATCATTGACAGCTTTTGTTACACCAGCTGCACCACCTGCCAGTGCACCTGTCGCACTTAATCCAGCAAACAAAGGTATTAACCACCCACCAATTTTATTTTTTGAAATAGAAAGAATTCGAGGAAACTTAACTTTTTTTCCCACCAACACCTTTTACAGTCTTTCGAGCTTTTTTCAAAGCCTGGCGGATCAAAACCGAAGCTTTTTTATCTTTCGACTTTGCCACTGATGTAGCTTTTACTATTTTATTGAATGAAACACCCATTCCTAATTTATTTTTTATCTTCATCATATTAGCAACAGCGTAAGCAGTTTCCTTTTCACTCAAACTAGCGTCTTTGTCTAAAACTCGTCTCCAAGCTTTATCTGCAAGAACTCGATCTGCTGGGTTTCGAAGCTCAATGTAATTTGAATTTTGTGAATAAGCAATGTCGTGCTCCTTGCAAGCAGCGTCCAATGGGTTAATACCCGTGTCTCCTCTGGCAAGTCGCTTTTTTAAATTTGTTCCTGGTCCACAGTATTGATATCCTGGAATATGAGCTTCGAAAGGTAGTTTGTTGATCAAATCGTTTACCAATCCTTTACCGTGAATGATCATCACTCGAAGGAGATTCTATTAGCACTGAATTAATTTTGTATAAAAGTGATATATTTATACCTTAATTGTTCAGTCATTGATTAGTCTACAACAAATCAACATGAATTTTAAAGAACAAAGTTCCAAGTTACCTATAAATAATTTTGATTCTGTAATGGAACGAAATTAAAAAATCAAACGACACGGTAATTTACTTCCAGACAGTATACGAGCTGTTTTTTGCGGACCATCAAACTGTGGAAAAACAAATACCTTAATGTCTCTAATTACTGAGCCTAATGGTGTTCGGTTTGAAAATATATACCTATACTCAAAGTCTCTTAAGAGTCAAAAATTCTGAAATCGGACAGAAAAACAAAACTTTCGAAATTCGATAGCCTTTGTACGCAAAAGTCAAGTGTTATGCTTTAAAAAAAAGCCAGTAAAGTTTTTTTTTTAAATAATAATTTTTCTAAAAGTTATAAACAATCAAACTTTTAGGTGACTATTTTTTTAAATCGCCATTTCTAGAGAACTATTTAATAAAAGTTTACAAAATTTTAACAACGACTTCACAAATAAGTAGAGAATTGAATGATAAATAAATTAAAAAAAAAAAATTTAATTTGTTTATAAAAAATTAATTTTTTAATAAACAAATGAAAATTTAATAAACTTCTCATATGGGTGGGCCAAAATTTTTTCAACGATATTTTTCTTTAAAGTGTTACCTAGAAGTACGTGAAAAAAAATTTTGGTAATATTCACAAGAACAAAAGTTGTGAATTTTTAAAGACCGCAAAACGAGCGCTGCGACGAGCGCGGCGAGGTGACGGAGCCACGGCGCACGACGCTACCGCTTCACGCGCGCTCGCATAACTATTTACATTTTCCGATTATTTTCAAAAATTGGGTTTCTTAATGACTGCGTTTTTACTTACCGTAAGTATGCTAATAAAAAATTTACTTTATATTTACATATAAATTTATATTCAAAAATATAAGTTTATTCATTACAAAATTATTTTTCGATTTCTAACTAATTTTGTTTTATTAAATACGAATTTATCACTATATATTTTTAAGCAAATATTTCAATTAACATTTCGAAAATCTTAAACATTTTTTTGGAAAAAAACACACTTTCACTCCCTTATTTAAAAGTTTGAAATCATTGGCTAAGCGGCAAAAATGGCGCGCTTAAACAATAGTAGCTCAATTGTTTTATTCGATTGTTTTTTTTTGTTCAATGAGAAAAACACGTGTGCCTCTGAAGCCTGCATTGCTGCAAGATTAGCGTTGTTTTCGGTTGTTTATTCTCAGTTTGTGTGTTTTTATTATGACTCCTCCACCAAAGTGCTGTAATCCGTTGAAAAAAAAGGGTCATAGTTGTTACAGAAAAAATTTAAAGTTTATAACGGAAAATTGCGATCCAAAGTTAAAAGAGTTATTCGGTTGTTACATTTGTGCTTCCTGTAAGACCCAAGCTTATGAAAAAAAAGAAACGATTCAATTCGAAAAACAGAACTTTGAAAAAAAAGAAACTGATAAGGGCGATGAAGGAAAAGATCAAGATTGTAGATTGTCGAAAATGTCCCGGAACGAATCAAGTTATCAAAGATTTAACAGAAAATTTACAAAAATGTGAAATAGACAGCATCACTTATAATCAATGGGTCACAACAGACAGGTTTCGTAAACTATATAATTTCTAAAAAATAATTTTTTTGTTTAATTTTATTATTTTTTCATACTGTCTCTTTTTTTTAAAAGGTGCCAACTGTTAAGTAAAACTGAAAATATACAGATTTTTACGGAAAGTCTTGCAGAAGATCTCCCAATTGTGTTGAAACATGATTACATAGCCCAATCACAAGCAGCATATCTTGAAAAGCTGAAAAATTCACTGAAGAGTGGGGAGTTTTTGGTTACTCTGGATTTTTCAGAAAATTATTCATTTCATGTACAAGATGCTATACAGTCACAACACTGGTCCAAAGATCAAGCCTCTTTGCATGTGTATGTAATTTATTGCAAAGAAAATAATGTTGTGAGAAACATCAATTATGTGGTTTTGTCAGAAGTCGAAAATCATGACGCTACAGGAGTATATTTGTACAACGCAAAAATGATTTCTTTTTTGAAAAAAAAATTTGGTACCAAAAACGTTAAAAAACTATTTTATTTTTATGATGGCGCGGGGTCGCAGTATAAAAATAAATTTAATTTTTTAAATTTATTACATCACCGAGCGGACTTCAAAATTTCAGCTGAATGGCACTTCTTTGCTACTTCACACGGAAAAGGTGCCTGTGATGGCATAGGTGGATGCGTAAAAAGAAACGCTTATCGAGCAAGCTTACAAAATAACATCCAAATTACAACTACAAAAACTCTTTTTGAATGGGCTGAAAAATTTTTTTAAAAAATTAATTTTGGCATGGTCATGACGAAAGAGTATGAAGAAATGAAAAAAAAACTCGAGCCACGTTTCTCGAAAGCCAAAACCATTAAAGGGACACGCCAATTCCACTGTTACATACCAGTAAATACTAAAAAATTAAAGTGTAAAGTTATTTCAGCTCACAAACAATTTTTTGTTCATAGAATGTAGTGATAAATTCGTATTTAATAAAACAAAATTAGTTAGAAATCGAAAAATAATTTTGTAATGAATAAACTTATATTTTTGAATATAAATTTATATGTAAATATAAAGTAAATTTTTTATTAGCATACTTACGGTAAGTAAAAACGCAGTCATTAAGAAACCCAATTTTTGAAAATAATCGGAAAATGTAAATAGTTATGCGAGCGCGCGTGAAGCGGTAGCGTCGTGCGCCGTGGCTCCGTCACCTCGCCGCGCTCGTCGCAGCGCTCGTTTTGCGGTCTTTAAAAATTCACAACTTTTGTTCTTGTGAATATTACCAAAATTTTTTTTCACGTACTTATAGGTAACACTTTAAAGAAAAATATCGTTGAAAAAATTTTGGCCCACCCATATGAGAAGTTTATTAAATTTTCATTTGGTTATTAAAAAATTAATTTTTTATAAACAAATTAAATTTTTTTTTTTTAATTTATTTATCATTCAATTCTTTACTTATTTGTGAAGTCGTTGTTAAAATTTTGTAAACTTTTATTAAATAGTTCTCTAGAAATGGCGATTTAAAAAAATAGTCACCTAAAAGTTTGATTGTTTATAACTTTTAGAAAAATTATTATTTAAAAAAAAAAATTTAACTGGCTTTTTTTTAAAGCATAACACTTGACTTTTGCGTACAAAGGCTATCGAATTTCGAAAGTTTTGTTTTTCTGTCCGATTTCAGAAATTTTGACTCTTAATCAACCAAAGTATGTGTATTTGAAAAAATTATTAGAACCATTAAAAGGTATATACAGTGAGCACGATGAAGTTCACGCTCCAAACGACACTCTTCCAAATTCTATGATGATATTCGATGATATAGCAACTGAAAAACAAGATAATGTAAGAGCTTTCTTTTGCATGGGTAGACATAAAAATGTTGATTGTTTCTATTTATGCCAATCATATACTCGTATACCTAAACATTTAGTTCGAGATAATGTAAATGTGTTAATAGTATTTCGACAAGATGAACTAAATTTAAAACATATTTACGATGATCATGTCAATACTGATATGGCTTATAATCAATTCAAGGATCTGTGCTCAACGTGCTGGAATGATAGTAAATATGGTTTTTTAGTCATAATCAAAGATGATCCCATTAATGATGGTCTATACAGAAAAGGATTTGACTGTTTTTTAATAAATACATAAAACTTTCAATACGTCTATTCAATCGTCATTTATACATCAAAGTGTTAACATGAAAGAGTTACAGAAACAAAAAGATATTCTTCATAAGCTTGTAAAAGCAAGAGATTCTATTTAAAAAAAATACAAATTGATAAAATATCAAAAAGCTGATGAAGAAGATGTGTTAAAAAAGACTTTTCAACCAATTGTTGATCCTCTTCAAAAAATTGCGTCTAATATCATAAAAAAACCAACACTCAAAAGTGATACTCAACAAAATATTTTATTTAAAAATGAAAGTGAAATTTATCAACCTGAAAGTGTATCTGAAAAACCAAAATTAGATTTTAATTTGCCAATACTTGATGCAAATGGTTCTAAATTTAATCTTCCTTCATTTAATCATAGTACTCCAGTAAAGAATTCATTTAAATTTGGTGAGAATGAACTAATGAATTTTTCTAAATCAAGTTTAGATGAATCTATTATAGAACAACAAATTGAACCAAACGTTAGCTCTTCTGTTGTTGTCGATGATGATTACACTTGACTTATTAAAAAAAAAGATACTACAACGGATCAAATCTATGGAGTAAAAGTTAATCTTAATGGTGACTTTCAACTAGGTAAATTACCAATTTCATTCACAAATAATAATATTGTTGTTGGTAATAAAAAATATCCAAGGACGGTTGGACTAACTGAATTGATTGTTCTCAAACGTCCACCTATTGATTCTGTAACAAAAAGTGATAAAGCAAATTATAAAAAAATATTAGAAGAATCGGGAGCACATTTGAATAAAAAAGGAGACATGCGATATCATTCAAACAGTGCTAAATACAATGATATCATTGCTCCTATGTTTAATCCAAAAGGTAGTGGTATTTTATCAAAGTTGAACACTGTTGATAGGAAAACTTTATCATCATTCAAGGTTGCCAATAGACACTCAGTCATTGATTATAAATTTTGGGATGACCCAAATGAATTAGTAGATCGACTTCGTCTACTTGTAGCAGAAAGAAATGCTGGCAACGATAATCATGACAATGAAATTTTAGCTATCATTGAGGAACTTCAAGAGGCTGGATATATTAGATTCTAATTCTTATGTTTTCTATCAATATCAGAATGAGTGTTGACGTGTTCGGACGAACTGATACAAAATCAGCTACAGTGACAGCTCCCTGAGGTCCACCTGGTATTGGTTATAAACTTACCCAAGATGGTCAGTATGATATCGGTAGAAAAAGACTTTGTAATCTTGCTGATTCATCAAACGAATACGATGCAGTAAATTTACATATTTTAAAGAAGCGAATGATAGATAATAATATCCAAATAACAGAAGATTTAACAAACAATTTGGAAGCTTTGATTCTTTGGCTGTCACAAGAGCTAGAAAATTCAATTGCAGAAACAATATTGAAGAGTTTTCAAACTGAGATTGAAAAACTTGCTCAAAAGTTGGATGAAATTTCACTAGCAATCAAAGATGGAACGAAAAAGAATCTTTGAAGAACTTCATAAACCTGCGCGTCGTAATTATACACGTCGAAAATTTGATGTTAGAGGATATGATGAAACCTGGCAAGCGGATCTCGTTGAAATGATACCTTATGCTCGTGAAAATAAAGGTTATAGATATATGTTGACTGTCATAGATGTATTCTTGGGCCGTTCCTATAAAACGTAAAAATGGTGAAGATGTCACAGAAGCTATGGAATCTATATTAAAACAAGGGCGTGTGCCTAAAAATCTGCATACAGACCAGGGTAAAGAATTTTATAATTCATACTTTGAGAAACTCATAAAAATATGGTATTCATTTATATTCTACTTATTCTAATCTCAAAGCTTCTATCGTTGAACGATTCAATCGTACCCTCAAAAGAAAAATGTGGATTAAATTTAGTTTGAATGGTAACTATAAATGGTTGAACATGTTAAGTGAACTTGTTAAGAATTACAATGACAGCAACCATCGAACAATAGGTATGAAACCTATCGATGTTAGAAAAGAAAATGAGACTGAAGTATTGAAAAAATTTTCACATCTATGTCGAGTTAAAGTAAAGAAACAAAAGTTTAAAGTAAACGATAAGGTACGAATCAGTAAAGCCAAACAAATTTTTGAAAAAGGATATACACCCAATTGGTCAACAGAGACATTTTCTATAGAACGTGTAGGTACATACGATCCAGTGATGTATTATCTCAAAGATTATCAAGACCAACCAATCAAAGGTGGATTCTATGAACATGAACTACAAAAAGTGAAGTATTCTGACGTATATCTGGTGGAAAAAAGTATTAAGAAGACGTGGTAAGCAGGCATACGTTAAGTGGTTAGGATTTGACAGTTCTCACAACAGTTGGACTGACAAGAAAATTTTATAAAACTTGTATCCATCATGGTATGTATATTCATTTCATCGTTAGATCTTCTCAACGAAAGTCATTATGTACAGTAATGAAAAAATTTAAAAAAAAGTACGATTTGAGGAAGATCCTCAAATACGTACGATATATCACTGGTCTTATGCTCACAAGAAGGCACGTCAAGGAGAGTGGGAGCAAGCAGCTCGTGATAGAGAACGTTTTTGTTTTAGAATCAAAAGAGTTGGATTAATTATTAACTCTATTTTAGAAAAGAAATTACTTGAAATCAAAAACAAAAGTTATTGTAAAAAAATTAAGTGATTTTAAACATGTGTATTAATAAAAAATGTATTTTATTTAATTTGTAAAAAAGAAATTTGTTTTAAATAAATGATTAAAAAATAAAAAATTGCTTCATTATTTTATAATCCTAAAATTAGATAAAAATATTCAATTAAAATTGTTAAATAAATAAGTAAATGATCAAGAATTAGATTTCATTATTTAGTTGCAGTTGAGTAAGGAATTTGAAATGAAAACACAATATTTAGATAATTTTCAATTTATTTTAAAACTTTTTTTTTTTTTTTTTTTTTTTTAACATAATCACATTCTTGTGACGAGTATACATTTTTCTAGTTAAACTATTGATTCTATATAATTTCAATATTAATATTAATTTCAAAACTATCAAGTGGTTTAATGAGTATACATTTTTTCTAGTTAGTCTATTGATTCTATACAATTTCAAATTTAATTTTAAAACCACCAAGTGGTTTAACTATTAACTTGAGTTTATTTGCAGCTTCTTGGAGCTGTATGTATTCAGTTAAGTTTTTTTGTAAGTATTTGCAAACATTGGTTGGGAGGAATATAAACATCCCACCATCCAGCTCAGCCACAATTTTCTGTCCATATCTTTGAGTTTCCACGTTTCTAAGCTCTACAACCATATAAGAGCGAGTTACATCTAAGTCTTTGATGCTTGTTGCTTTGTCTCGGCAACCTGCTTCATTGAGTTTTGTTAGATCCATCTAAAACAATAGAACAGAATTTTTTTTTTTTTTTTTTTTACTAAGAAATATTTCAAAAAAGTACTTACGATATTGAAATAATGATGAGAAAATTAAAAATAAAAAGTACCTTTAAATTTTTTTTGCTGTAGACGCTTCCAACAAGTTTAAGTTTCGTTTGAGATGTCTTGGCTGAGTGTGACACTGATGAATGAGTTCTGCTGGGTGATGTGGTTGTATTTCAAACGTTTCTCCCACCACCTCTTTCTCAAAAAAAGTGGGGAGAAGACTATCATTGTCTATATTTACAATAGTAACCAATAAATCCAAGTCTTCTTCGTCTAGTTCATTAAATTTTTCTTTATCGATTGCCTTATAGTGACCCCATGGTAGAGTATCGGTACGTCCTGGGATCAAGTATCGTTTCTCGTCAGCTGGATCTAATGCAATCTTGTTAACCTTTTCAGTTTTTACAATATGATCTCTAGAACGGATATTACACTGAACAACATTTTTAATTGTTTTATCGATGAGACACTTTTTAAAGTTTTCAGGAACAATGACTGACTTTCTAACTTCTTCACTTACGAAGCATGACTTTAAAAGACAACTTTTAATACCTTTGGCTTTCATAATAGGTTTAACCCCTTGAACTTGAATATTATAAAGTTTACTGCGAATCCCTATGAATCCAGTAATGATTTTACCTCCGCATTCGTCTTTCATGATACCTAATACTTTTTTGTTGCCCGGAACGATTCCAAATTCATTGTCTATCGAATAGTTACTCGTATCAAACTCTTTAGGATTTTTTCTTATAACATCATATATGTTAACGTTTTTTACTTCATACAGAAGGCTGTCTGTGTCTGTGTACAATAATTTGGTCTGATCTTTTAGATTTTTCTTCATGAATTCATTGTGAAAATCATATAACTTGATTTTGGAGAGGTCTAAAACAGATAGACCTACGTATATAGGTTTATCCATGTAAATGTCCAACTTCCTCATGTGAACTGCTACCAGCTTATCAAAAAAAATTGTGCAGCGTTTGAATGCAGCATTTGAAAGCATAGCACCAACACCATAACGTCCATCCTATTTATTACCCATTTTAATTTCCTCATGGTTTTGTTTGTTTTCCATGGTCTTTCCTAGAAAATAATAGTTACAGTTTGACATGAAATATTATAAATAGTTATAATAATTTTACTACGAACCATAGACTGCATTAATCATTAATTTGAAAAAGAGAATATCAAACTCTGTGGTAGCTGCTTTTCTCATATCTGTGTTATAATCTACATACTTTTTAAGCCATGCTTTTTGTTCAAATTTTAAAGCTCTATGTATTTTTTTGAGTATCATTCCATTTTTTATTGCTTGCTTCAATGCTCTATAGTGTATAACGTATCGATTCTTGTCTGTTAATTGTGTCATTAATCTCTTTTGCGTGGACCCTGGAGCTGATCCATGTTCTGGACAGAACGGTAGATCTTTGTGATCATCGTGATACCTTTCATTATTAGGACATTCTAAATCAACTTCAAGAATGAGACCAATACTGCTCTCACCAGGACATTCTTCTAAATTGAATTCGTCAGGATAGTCATCTAGATCAATTTCCTCAGGGTTTTTTACCCACTCAAAGTTTTTATAAGGAAGCGGTTGTGTCATAGCCCATCCTAGAAACGAAAAATAAGTTAATAACAGTAAAAACAATGCAATAATAATCATTTTTACCATATAAATTATTTATATCTAGAAAAATTATGTATTTATCGTCTTCATTGGGGTTATAATTTTCTTTTCCCATGTAAATATTGTTAGCCTTAGAGTATCTGTTCGAACATTGACTCACTCCTCGAATACCTACGGTAAAAATGTATTTTATTCAAGTTTATTAAAAAAAAAAACAAAAAAAAATTAAAGATCTTTTTACCTCTCTCAATAAACATTAACATATCAATGTCTTGAAGAAGTTCTAGTTCAACTTCTGTATGTTTTAGCATCGCGTTCCAAGTCAACGAGGGTGTCGTTAAAAAATGAGCTGCATCTAATTTATAATATTTCATACATGTCGATCTAAAGTTTTCAAATATACACGCAAGCAACAAGACATCTGTTTTTAAATATACATCTGAATAACCACCTAAAGTCTTGCCTTTGTTATACATACTCCATACTTTTGTAGCATGTTCATAATCATCATTGCTTATTTGACTATTTGTCAAAGTACTTGCGAACTCTGACGGAGCTGGTAATTTATTCTCTCGTAGCTGTTCAAAACTTTGTATGTACTCATAAGGGAAGACTCCTTTTTTTTCAAAAGTTCAGTATCTGTAAAACCATCTTTGGCAAACTCTTCATCCAATATTTCAAAGTTTTTTGCAATCCCAGCTAATTTTTCTAATGACAAGGGCATAAATCTAAATGAATCAATGAATCTAAAACTCAAATTCATTCCTTGAACATATTTTGTGAAAGAGATATAACGTTCTCCATTCTGTGCTATGATTCGAACGTTTCCTTTTAAAATTTCATCATTTGCAATTTCTTTGATGAGAAAGTGTGAATCATAATTTGAAAGGTTATGTAGTATTATTGGAATATATCTAGCGTTTCTGTAGAAAAGGTTGCAAACTTGATGAGCAGCTCCGCGGTACCTGCAATTAAATTAAACATTTTAATGTTAATAATAATTTTTTTTTTTTTTTTTTTCTTACTCTGAAGTAAAGTGACAGTGATCTCTAACCTTGATACAATCTTTAGTAAAAGGTTTTTTACACATATGACATTTTTGTGCTCTCCTAAAGTTTTCTTTATCACGTGATGTAAGCATCATAGCCTCATTCGTAGAGAATACTTTTTGAATCTTTGGACACAGTTCTTCTAATGATCTTACAAACCATTGAGCAGGAGTCTCTTGATTTTCTTCTTCTTGTCGATAACTTCTGTAACCATTAAGCTCATTGCTAAAACGATTTTTCACGTAAAATCCAATACTATGTGCTTGATGTTCTTGAATTTTGACGGACTTTCCGCTAACTGATTCAGGATGCACTTCTATTTTTTTAAGTAGACATTCTATATCACTATGAATAGTAATTGGTACCCACTCTGCATAGTTAACATTCTTAAAAGAAAGAGTTGCTTCAGCTTCATTTTTAGGTAATGTTATTTTACATTTATTAATGAGTCGACAATCCTTTTCATGAGTATCTAGCTTATTTTTTTCATGAAAAAAGTGAATACATCTGTCACAAACATAGATTTTATGGCCTGTTTTAGAGTACTGTCTCCCGAGAAGTTTAGGTAAATTTTTAATCCAAGTATAATGATAATTAAAATTTACCGTTGAGTTTTCGAGACGTTTTTCAATATAATCATCAGCATCTTCGTCAATGTAATACTCTTCAGGATAAACTATCAATAAATGATAGTGTTTATCTTTCTTCTCTGGAGTGAGATAGTAAGGGTAAACTCCAAATTTATCATTTTTTTTTTTAAGAATATAAAGATGTATTGAAATATTAGGATTATTTTTTTCAAAAATTTCTACTTGTTCGGGTGGTGTTGGGAATGACAGTCCTCCAAAGTTGACTTCACCTAAAGCTTCTTTATTTTGATATGTCGGAAGATAATTAGTATTTCGCTTTTGAGGATAATATGCTGATAAGACTGCCCATTTAAAGCAAAAATTATCAAATTCGTTTCTCACATTGACAACGGCATGTTTATTTTCAATTGATTTAGGTAGTTTGACGTAAGAACTTCCTCTAATAGGTTCATGTTTGTTTATGTTAATTGTAAGACTAATAATTTGTTTAAAACTCCAACCAGAATCACCTGTCTCAAACTCTTGTATATCACGTTGCAACGGTAAAGAAATTTTCTCATCAAAAAAACGTTCTAGGTTTGACAGAGCAACTACGACTCCATTCTCCGTAGAAAAGTATTTTACTTCGCGTTTAGGTGTATCATCCTTCTGAAGCTCAAACTCTGCCATTAATATAACATTAACATTGATTACATCAAATTCTTCAACAGCTTGTTTAACCTTGTCTTGGAAGGGTTTATAAGCATCTACCAAAAAAAGAGTCTAAATCTTTATGACCAAGGTTTGATATTACTCCTATTAGGATGTTCTGAAAAACTCGACGTTAGGCGTCGCTAGTGTAAACTTGACTCGGCTCCCAGCAGTTTTGCATGGGAGCTGACGTATGACTGTGTGTATCGGTGAGAGATTCCACACGAACACACACACTGATACATCTGCTCCCATGCAAAACTGCTGGTAGCCGAGTCAAGTTTACACTAGCGACGCCTAACGTTGAATTTTTCAGAACATCCTAATAAATAATAGAAAAAAAAAAAAAAAAAAAATAGAATTATTGAGTTAAAAAAGTTTATATTAAATAAATAAATAAAATTACCCGCTCGTATACGACGTTCAAAAGCTGAGTCGAAGTCATCATATCGAATATTTTTCTTTTTTACATCTAAATCACCACCACCACCAATTTTTATGGCATGTTCAAATTTATGTTTCAATGATATAAGTTTGATTAAAAAAGTTTCACACTTCTTTTTTTCAGGTCTAGTGAGAGATGGCATTTTCTGTTGTAGAAAATCAATCTCTTGAATTAATATATGAATCTTATTTTGTATCTCGTTTAAGTCTTGATTATTTATAAATATGTCAGAATTTTCAGTAAAATCTTCAATCAATTCTTCGAATCCATCCAATGGATTTGATGATTCATCATCGTTTTTTTGACTCGTTGATTCACTGTCAATATTATTCTCTTCATGACTTTGATACGAGTTTTCTAAAAAATTTCTAAACTTTTTTTTAATTATTAGAAATTTAGCCAACAAATCGGCTTTATTTTGTACATTGATGTCTGTCAAAATATCAATAGATAGTTCTGCTATAGACAATCACCCCTCAATAACATTGGTTTGAGCAAGACCTGAATTTATTGACACGATTGCATTATTTAAGTGATGCAAAGTATCTAAAATGGTATCCATGGTGAAATTTAGTTATCACTAATCACTAATTTTATTAAGTTAAAAATCACTAATTTTTTATTGAATAACATAAACTTATTTTTATAGTTGTAAATCTTCTGCTACTTAAATGTTTATGAATTCACTATAATGAGAGATGATACACTTGAAAGAAGGAGTAGAAAACTGACCGATGAACACTTACTGCATTATATTTGATCAAAGAATGAGGAGGAGAGAGGGAAATAGTTTAGGATAATAATAGGAGGAATAATAATAATAGCTTAGGATAATAGTTTATAGGAGAAGAGAGGGGGAATCACTATAAAAGAAGTTAAAGTTTTACCTATCCATCTAGTTATATTGAAATTGTTTAACAGTGCAGATCTAAAATGCAGTTTGTTGTAGACTTTCAAGGCTTTCAAAAATCTAGAAACGACTTTATTGTGAAAGAGTTGGCTATTTTCAACTTAGACGATTCTACTCTACCGCTGGTTTTTACTTTTAAACCACCATTTTCTTGGGATAATTTAACAGCTGAAGAAAAACGTACTGCACGTTATTTGCAAAAGTGTTTTCATTGTATTCAATGGAATTATGGTGAAATAGCTTATAAACAATTAACAGATGTAATGAGAAAATATTTAGATGGTGCAAAAAAAATTTTTACCAAGGGAAACATGAAAAAGATTTTTCTTCAAAAAATGTTTCCCCAAACGTAAGTTTTAATTACATACTTATTCTAATGTTTATTTATTTAATTTAAATATCAATCGTTTTTTCTTTTTTTAAATTACAGACTAGTAATTGATTTAGAAATCTATGGTTGTCCCTCTCTCAAAAGTCTTGGCTGTTCTAAGGATGATTTTTGCTGTAATCATAAGGATTATTCACCTTTTTTTAAGTGTGCTGCAAAGAACGCTTCTAAACTGAAGTCTTGGATCAATGTTAACAAACCTCGAATAATAGATGGCATAGATGAGATTGATGAAGGATGTAATGATTTTTTAAGTTCTTCACTACGATCTTTTTCATATTTTTCATAAAATTGTAAAGATCAAATGAAATTTTAAATAAAGAGAAAGTAAAAAGGAGTATAAAATTGTTTATTTATTTATTTATTCATTATAAGACATTCGTATAAATGTATGCACATGTATGTATGTATGTATGTGTATAAAATAGTTTTAAAAGCAATTAGTAAAAAAATAGTAATAATAATAATAATAATAATAATAATAATATTAATAAAAATAGTCTAAAAATAACGCTAAATATATATATATATTTTTTTAAATATTGATAAATAAGTTCATGTATAAAATAGTTATAAAAGCAGTCTTGAAAATTATAACAAAAATAGTGTTACAATAGGACAAAAAAGTATAAAAATAATGCTAAAATAGAAAAATAAAAATAGTTTCAAAAAAGCATGAAAATTTAAAAAAAACTTTAATTATTTATTCATCTACTCAAAGATATTGATAAATATGTTTAAAATAACTAGAAAGCAGTTTTTAAAAGTATAACAAAATAGTGTTAAAATTGAATAGAAAAGTATAAAAATAATGCTAAAATAGAAAAATAAAAATAGTGATAAAATAGTATTAAAATAGTGCGAAAATTTTTTTAAAAATAATACTAGAAAAATAAAAATAGTATTAAATAGGCGCAAAAATTTTTAAAAAGTATAGTAAAAGTATAAGAAAAATAAAGAGTGCTTGACAAAGCGTCAATCACTCTTTATTTTTTTTATCTTTCTTCTGTTTCTTATGTTTTCTTTTTTCTTTTTCTTCAGTTAGTTCTCTTTTCATCTTTCTTTTCTTCTTTTTATCTTCTTCTTCTGCTTCTGCTTCTGCTTCTGCTTTCACCGATGATGTATTTTTTTCTTCTTCTTCTGCTTTCTCAACTATTCCTTTTTGATCCATGAGTTCGCGCAACTCATCTGTTAAGTCTATTGCTTCCTCAAAAGAATCACCAGTCTAAAAAAAAAAAGAAAAGAAAAAAATTGAGTTAAAAATTTATAAACTATTATTTTATTACATAAGAAAAAAATTAAGAACTTACCGATTTTTTTAATTCTTCTTGTTGTTCTTGTTGTTTTTGTTGTGCTTGTTGCTCATGCCCCTGAGCATACTCAAATGCTTCTTGAATCTAGACAAATTATATAAATATAATTTATAAGATACAACTTTATAATATATAATTTTAAAATATATTTTATATGAAACTTACTATATTTTTTGTGTTTGCATTAGTTGATTCAACTTTAAGTCTTTGTTATTGACAAAATGCATGTAACTGTAAAAATTGATTCGTTAGTCTTATTTCAATTAATGATTCAAAAATTAATAGTTTTACTTACTTTTTCTAAAACTTCTTGTTGAGTTGCAAGTTCTGAAGGTATTTTAATATCCGATTTTATACGTATATTGTTCTATGAAAAAAAAAAAAAAAAATTGAATTACAAATAATTAAAAAAAGTAAAAACAAAAATTTTATCTGATTAAGACTAGACTTTTCAATGGCTTTCAGGTCCGAAAAACTCATTGTTAAGGAAGGAGTGATTTTCACTGTTTTCTTTACCGTGTTTTTCTTCTTGGTCATCTTTTCTGCGGTCGCCTTGACCGCATCTATGAATGGTGAACCATCCGCTGGAAAATAAATTTATTTATTTTTATTATATTAATATATTCAATGATTATTAATGTTATTATTTTTTTTTTTTATTACCTTGCTTTTTTTCTGCATGAAATCTTAGTATTTTAATGTCTTCATGCATTCTACTCAAAATGTTGAATATTCCACATGATCGTAGCCGTACTAAAATAAAATTATTATTATTATTATTATTATTATTATTATTATTATGATTTACAATTGTTATGAATTTATTTAAAATTACTTACTTTGTTCTAGTACTGTCTTCAATTCAGAGTCAGCTTTTAATTGTTCCACAACTGAAAAAAAAAAAAGTTATTTATATTTTAGTTTATAAATATAAAATAACTTACTTCTTATCCTATTTTCACCACTTATCGACTCGTTCAGTTTTATAAGATCCCTTTTAACTGAAACAGAAAATTTTTTTTTTTTTTTTTTTTTCATTAATTTTTAATATAAGTTAAATAATTTGTTAGACTTACTTGTGTCAAGTTCTTTATTAATTTTTGCCGATGTCTTAGCTTCATCGTCTGTAACTAGAAAAAAAAGTAACAGTTAAAAAAATTTAAGTTAGAGTTGAATTAATTTATTCATTTTACTATACCTTCATTTATCTTTTTATCTACTCTGATAATTTGATTATTTATTTTCTTTAACAATTTATTGAATCCTTTTATGTCAATAGTTTCATTTTTATTAGAGGCTGACGACGATGACGATCCTGATGAATCAGACGACGAGGAACCAGAGGACGACGATGATCTTGATATACTCCTTGATCTACTTTGATCACAGTTTGCAGATCCTTCCACACTAGAATCTAAATTTTCACTTTTCTTTTCTGAGTCCATGTTCACAGGAGTTATAACAAAACTAAAAATTTGTTAACTTCTAAAAACTTTACCAACACAAACTTTCCGACGGACGACACACAACTGTGGCATGAAAATCATCTCGCGAACTTTATAATAAGGCAAATTAAAAAAAGAAAACAAAAGCCACTGCACTATGAATCCCTTCCATAGGCCAAACGAGAAGGAAATTTTATCCAAAGACAAAACATTTTAAAGATCGAGCTACTGTTATTCGTCTTCAAGCGATAAGATGACACAGCATCCTGTATCGATGTCTTGAATTTTGCTCTATAACGAGTTAAAAAAAGAAAACAAAAACTATTCTATTGTTCACTATGACATTTTTCACGTGACGGGTGAAAAAAGAATTTTAACCCGAGACACAACATCCTGTTGGTTACCATCGAGATGATACAACTCGCATGCACATGATAAAAATTACTACGCAACACCTCAACCGGCATCGTGGCACATGCATTCGGAGAGAGGACAGAACTTTCAGCGTTCATTTCTACCATCCGCACTCCGTTGCTTAGCTACAAGACGCTACGCGTGCGCGCAACGATCGAGAGCGAGAGAGCGCGAGGATACACTCGCACACTATACTATGCTGCTGCAGCCTGCAGCTACCGCATATATCGACTATACCTAGTAACGTTGCTGCTATTGCTGCCGCTGTAGAGAGTGCGAGGATACACTCGCACACTATACCATGCTGCTGCAGCCTGCAGCTACCGCATATATCAACTATACCTAGTAACGTTGCTGCTATTGCTGCCGCTGTCGCCACTAATTCATACTCAAGAAAACCATCTAATATTATCTAATAATTATTTTTCACCAATAATAAACCACCTCCTCCCCAAAAAAAAAAATTCCTTATAGACAATCGGTCAATTAAAAAATCGAACAGTAAAATAATCATTTTTCACCAATAGTAAAACCAACCCTCATGGACAATAGGTCAATCAAAAAATCGAATAGTAAAACCACCCCTAAAAACCCACCCCTCATAGACCAACGGTCCACTCAAAATCCAATAGCAAAACCACCTCCCACAATTACCTTACCCACCCCCTATTACCCTTTCAACCCCCTCCGAACGGGGGTGGGTTCCGAGGGGGTGTATCCAGGTATAGCCTTAACTACTAATACCCAAATCGAATAAATCTTCCTCTGCAACTCAGCATACATCTTTTATAGCTCTTTTCCAGATTCTCCATGGAGTAAGAGGTATAATATTCAATCATTCTTTCATAAACAGTTAAAAAGGACTACTTAAATGAAATTTTCTTTTAAAATTGGCTGAATCAATTGTATATTTTATTTACCATTTTTAACTACTGAATGAGTAAGAGAAATTTGACATTTGATATTGTTAGAGTTTATAGGACTTCTTGAATATTTTAATGCTAATTTCATTTCTCCGACGAAGACCCTCTTAACGCATTTGTTAGCGAGATATCGCTCAAACAAGTTTGAACCAAACTTACAATACCCAAATCGAATAAATCTTCCTCTGCAACTCAGCATACATCTTTTAAAGCTCTTTTATAGATTCTCCATGAAGTCAAAGATATAATAATCAATCATTCTTTTACAAACAGTTGAAAAAGGACTGTTTTAATGAAATTTTCTTTTAAAATTGGTGGAATCGGTTGTATATTTTATTTACCATTTTTAACTACTGAATGAGTAAGAGAAATTTGACATTTGATATTGTTAGAGTTTATAGGACTTCTTGAATATTTTAATGCTAATTTCATTTCTCGGAAAAAGACCCTCTTAATGCATTTGCTAGCGAAATATCGCTAAAACAACCAGCCTTACGAGGGCAAAATTGAATATTTCTTTTTCCATAACTTAGTATACATCTTTGGAAGCTCTTTTCTAGATTCTCTAGGAGGTTGCAGGTATATAATACAATGATTCGTTAATAAACATTCAAAAAATAGCTTATTTATTGAAATCTTCGTAAGAAATTGACCGGTTTGATTGTATATTTTTTTAAGCAACATTTGAAACTACTGAATGTGTAGGAAAAGATTTAAATTTTATATTGTAACAATATTTTAGGACTTCTTGAATATATTAAAGCTAATTTCATTTCTCGGAGAAAGACACTCTTAAACGCATTTCTTAGCGAGATATCGCTAAAACAAGTTTGAGCCAAACTTACAAGGCCCAAATTGAATGACTCTTCCTCTGAAACTCAGCTTACATCTTTTATAGCTCTTTTCCAGATTCTCCTTCGAGTAAGAGGTACAATATTCAATCATTTTTTCATAAACAGTTAAAAAGGACTGCTTAAATGAAATTTTCTTTTAAAATTGGCTGAATCAATTGTATATTTTATTTACCGTTTGAACCTACTGAATGAGTAAGAAAAATTTGACATTTGATATTGTTAGAGTTTGTAGGACTTCTTGAATATTTTAATGCTAATTTCATTTCTCCAGAAAAGACCCTCTTAAACGCATTTATTAGCGAGATATCGCTAAAACAAGTTTAAACCAAACATACAACGCTCAAATCGAACAAATTTTTCTCCGCAACTCAGCATACATCTTTTATAGCTGTTTTACAGATTCTCCATGGAGTAAGAGGTATAATATATCATTCTTTTATAAACGGTTCAAAAAGGACTGTTTATATGAAATTTTCTTTTAAAATTGGCTGAATTGATTGTATATTTTATTTACCATTTTTAACTACTGAATGAGTAAGAAATATTTGACATTTGATATTGTTAGAGTTTATAGGACTTCTCGAATATTTTAATGCTAATTTCATTTCTCCGACAAAGACCCTCTTAACGCATTTGTTAGCGAGATATCGCTAAAACAAGTTTGAGCCAAAGTAACAAGGCCAAATTGAATAACTTTTCCTCTGCAACTCAGCTTACATCTTTTATAGCTCTTTTCCAGATTCTCCTTCGATTAAGAGGTAGAATATATAATTCTTTTATAGACGGTTCAAAAAGGACTGTTTATATGAAATTTTCTTTTAAAATTGGCTGAATCGATTGTATATTTTATTTACCATTTGAATCTACTGAATGAGTAAGAAAAATTTACAATTTATATTTTTAGAGTCGATAGGACTTCTTGAATATTTTAACGCTCATTTCAATTCCCCGAAAAAGACCCTCTAAATCGCGTTTTGTAGCAAGATATCCCTCGAATAAGTCTGAACCAGCCTAACAACGACAACTTGAATATATCTCTCTCAAAAACTCAGCAAACATCTTTTATAGCTCTTTTCCAGATTCTCCATGGAGTAAGAGGTATAATATTCAATCATTCTTTCATGAACAGTTAAAAAAAGACTGTTTAAATTAAAATTTTCTTTTAAAATTGGCTGAATCAATTGTATATTTTATTTACTATTTGAACCTACTGAATGAGTAAGAAAAATTTGACATTTGATATTGTTAGAGTTTGTAGGACTTCTTGAATATTTTAATGCTAATTTCATTTCTCCGGAAAAGACCATCTAAAACGCATTTGTTAGCGGGATATCGCTAAAACAAGTTTAAACGAAACATACGATGCTCAAATCGAACAAATTTTCCTCCGCAACTCAGCATACATCTTTTATAGCTCTTTTACAGATTCTCCTTCGAGTAAGAGGTATAATATATCATTCTTTTATAAACGGTTCAAAAAGGACTGTTTATACGAAATTTTCTTTTAAAATTGGCTGAATCGATTGTATATTTTATTTACCATTTGAACCTACTGAATGAGTAAGAAAAATTTACAATTTATATTTTTAGAGTCGATAGGACTTCTTGAATATTTTAACCCTCATTTCAATTCCCCGAAAAAGACCCTCTAAATCGCGTTTTGTAGCAAGATATCCCTCGAATAAGTCTGAACCAGCCTAACAACGACAACTTGAATATATCTCTCTCAAAAACTCAGCAAACATCTTTTATAGCTCTTTTCCAGATTCTCCATGGAGTAAGAGGTATAATATTCAATCATTCTTTCATGAACAGTTAAAAAAAGACTGTTTAAATTAAAATTTTCTTTTAAAATTGGCTGAATCAATTGTATATTTTATTTACTATTTGAACCTACTGAATGAGTAAGAAAAATTTGACATTTGATATTGTTAGAGTTTGTAGGACTTCTTGAATATTTTAATGCTAATTTCATTTCTCCGGAAAAGACCATCTAAAACGCATTTGTTAGCGGGATATCGCTAAAACAAGTTTAAACGAAACATACGATGCTCAAATCGAACAAATTTTCCTCCGCAACTCAGCATACATCTTTTATAGCTCTTTTACAGATTCTCCTTCGAGTAAGAGGTATAATATATCATTCTTTTATAAACGGTTCAAAAAGGACTGTTTATACGAAATTTTCTTTTAAAATTGGCTGAATCGATTGTATATTTTATTTACTATTTGAACCTACTGAATGAGTAAGAAAAATTTACAATTTATATTTTTAGAGTCGATAGGACTTCTTGAATATTTTAACCCTCATTTCAATTCCCCGAAAAAGACCCTTCAAATCGCGTTTTGTAGCAAGATATCCCTCGAATAAGTCTGAACCAGCCTTACAACGACAACTTGAATATATCTCTCTCCAAAACTCAGCAAACATCTTTTATAGCTCTTTTCCAGATTCTCCATGGAGTAAGAGGTATAATATTCAATCATTCTTTCATGAACAGTTAAAAAAAGACTGTTTAAATGAAATTTTCTTTGAAAATTGGCTGAATCGATTGTATATTTTATTTACCATTTTAAACTACTGAATGAGTAAGAAAAATTTACAATTGATATTGTTAGAGTTTATAGGACTTATTGAATATTTTAACGCTCATTTCAATTCCCCGAAAAAGACCCTCCAAATCGCATTTATTAGCAAGATATTCCTAAAATAAATCTGAACCAGCCTTACAACGACAAATTGAATAAATCTTTATCCAAAATGCAGCATTCATCTTTTATAGCACTTTTCTAGATTCTCCATGTATAAAAGGTATAATATTAATCATTCTTTTACAAACAGTCGAAAAAGGACTGTTCCTCGAAGAAGAATCTGGAAAAGAGCTATAAAAGATGTAGGCTGAGTTGCGGAGGAAGATTTATTCGATTTGGGCCTTGTAAGTTTGGTTCAAACTTGTTTTAGCGATATCTTGCTAAGAAATGCGTTTAAGAGTGTATTTCTCCGAGAAATGAAATTAGCTTTAATATATTCAAGAAGTCCTAAAATATTCTTACAATATAAAATTTTAATCTTTTCCAACACATTCAGTAGTTTCAAATGTTGCTTAAAAAAATATACAATCATATCGGTCAATTTCTTACGATGATTTCAATAAATTAGCTATTTTTTTACTATTTATTAAAGAATGATTGTATTATATACCTGCAACTTCTTGGAGAATCTAGGAAAGAGCTTCAAAGATGTATACTAAGTTGTGGAAAAAGATATATTCAATTTCGCCTTCGTAAGGCTGGTTCCAACTTGTTTTAGCGATATCTCGCTAACAAATGCGTTAAGAGGTCTTATTCCGAGAAATGAAATTAGCATTCAAAGATTTAAGAAGTCCTATAATCTCTATCAATATCAAATCTAAAATTTTTCTTACTCATTCAGTAGTTAAAAATGGTAAATAAAATATACAATCGATTCCGCCAATTTTAAAAGAAAATTTTATTAAAACAGTCCTTTTTCGACTATTTGTAAAAGAATGATTGATTATTATACCTTTGATTTCATGGAGAATCTATAAAAGAGCTTTAAAAGATGTATGCTGAGTTTTGGAGAAAGATGTATTCAAGTTGTCGTTGTAAGGCTGGTTCAGACTTATTTTAGGGATATCTTTCTAACAAATGCGATTTAGAGGGTCTTTTTCGGGGAATTGAAATGAACGTTAAAATATTCAAGTGTCCTAGAAACTCTAACAATATCAAATCTCAAATTTTTCTTACTCATTCAGTAGTTAAAAATGGTAAATAAAGTATACAATCGATTCTGCCAATTTTCAAAAAAATTTCTTTTAAACAGTCTTTTTTTAACTGTTTATGAAAGAATGATTGAATATTATACCTCTTACTCCATGGAGAATCTGGAAAAGAGCTATAAAAGATGTATGCTGAGTTGCGGAGGAAGATTTTTTCGATTTGGTTATGTAAGTTTGGTTTAAACTTGTTTTAGCGATATCTCGCTAAATAATGCGTTTTAGAGGGTCTTTTTCGGAGAAATGAAATTAGCATTAAAATATTCAAGAAGTCTTATAAACTCTAACAATATCAAATGTCAAATTTTTCTCGCCCGTAAAAAACGATCTCCATCACGTGACTGATTTTATGTGTAATCTAACAGTAATCGTTTCTCCACGAAAATTAACCAAGTCACCATCCTGATCAACTATTTGCAGATGAATATAATCTATACACTTGTTTGAAACTGGTCAATAAATTACTTGAGAAGGAGCTTCAATAATTTTATATCCAGGAGGAACTGCTGGAAAAAATTGATGAATTGTGTGAACGCTTTGATTGTTTATGTAAGCACCAGTCGTTATATTACACTCAATTCTCAAAGAATTAACTTTAAGAATTTTAATTGATAGATCAGAGGTGTGTTTGATATCAGCCTGAAGTTTTCTCTTCGTGAAACTGAGTAATCGGTCTATAGAATCCTTAGGTGTTAAATCGATCTCTTCACTACACTTGATCACACTTGATAATGTGTTATTGTTGGGTTTTAAATTGAGTTTTATCTTATCAGTAAGTTGACTTTTGATATATTTTTTAATATCATGAATCTTGTAACTACCTGTAAGTATTTTCATTATTTTATCACCAACCTTGATTTTATTATTATTTTCATCAACGTTTGGTATTGAATGAAATGATAAAAACTCTACCAAACCAAGAACGTGGCTTTTGTTTATTGTAAGTTCCAAAGGAGGAAAATAATGTGCTTCAAGTGAAGAAGTATTACCTGATAAAGTTAAGGTTATTGATTCCATGACAGCTTAAAGTAGAATGAAGCATTGATGTTAACATTTCTCTTTATATACCTTTAAATTTGTTGGATAAAAATTGTAGACATAGATGACCGCAATTGTAGGTTTCAAAGTCTTGGGATCTTTGAGGATTATATTTTACTTTGTCAATGCCCAAATATAAAATCAAATCAAGAGTTGGTCTAAGATCACCAAAACTATCAAAGTAGATCACATCTTTTCCTATTTTACGGTAAGCGACCCAATGAGTTTCAGGACCTTTATCGTCATCAAGATTTACTATCGCTGATTCGCGATAAAGAGGACCGTTTGCTGGTAAAGAATATCTCATGAATACACCATGAAAATGAAGTATTTTTAATTTTTTAGCATATTCACTCAAATCAAAGTTAGGCAACGCTCTTTTGGGTAAACTTATTTCGAGCTTTTTTTTTTTTTTAAGCTTCCACCCATGTAAGGTTGGAGGTACAGACCATAACCCGTTTTGTATGGTTTCAAGTATAACCCTTTCCCAAAAGCGATACCTTCCATGGTTTTATTGTGTCTACGATTTTATTCCAATTGTTCTTTCGATGACTTTGCTTGATTGATTGCCTTAGCTACTCCAGCCGCTCCATCAGCATGTGCACCTGTTGCACTTAATCCAGCAAAAAGAGGAATCAGATACGGCAAAACCTCACTGATTTTTTCAGAAACTGGAAGAATTCTTGAAATAATAACATTTTTCTTACCACCAGCTTTTTTGATGGCTTCTCTTGCATTCTTAATTGCTGAGCTTATAGCTTTTTTGGCACATTTTCTTGTAGTATTTGGTTTTGCAGGATTGATTATTTTTTTCAAAGTTGCCTTTTTTGTTTTTCTTTTTGTAGTGTTCCTTTTCTTGGTTTTTCTTTTGATCTTTTTTAGACCCTGTCCAAGTTTGGTTTTTAAATTCATTGCGTTAGTAACAGCGTACGCTGCAGCTCTTTCACCGATACTTGCGTCTTTTGATAGTACTCTTTTCCAAGCTTTATTTGCAAGATCTCTGTCTGCTGTATGTCTAGCCTGTAAATCTTCTCGATTCTGTGAATAAGCTATGTCGTGGTCCTTGCAAGCTGAGTCTAATAAATTTATTCCTAGATCACCAAGAGCCAAACGTTTAACCAATTTTGTTCCAGGTCCACAATACGGATATCCTGGGAGATGGAGTTTAACTGGAAATTTATTGATTAGCTTGTTCACCAGACCACGACCTTTTTTTTCTTCGTGTAAGTTATATTGAAGTATTTATTATTAAAAATGAAAAAAAAAAAATTTTTTTATTTATTGTGATTTAAAGTTGATTTAATTTTAAAGGGTGTTTTCGTAGTTGAAATATCCGAGGTATGTTTCGGTCTAGGGGGGGATTTGTAACGAAGTGTCCTTCGTTACTTATTCGACTCTTCCTGAAAGGCATTTTAAAAGTTATTTAAGAATGTTTATTTATAATTTAAATTAATATTTTATGTACACGGGGTGAATCAAGTGATAAGAAAATAAAAATGTCAAGATAGAGACGTGAGCCAGAACAACACAACAACAGCAACACTAGCAGTTACAGTCGCCACAGCACTGGTCTAGCCGAACGAGAAACAAGGAGTAGAAGAGGAGTGAGAGAGAGGACCGAGGGAGCAAGGCGAATGAGAGCGACAGAGAGGAAGCGCGCGTGCCTGCAGCCAGCCATTCGAGAGAAAAAAGAAGATCGTCTTGCCGGCAACTAAGTGAACGCTGCCGCTACCGCCGCTGCTAGGAGACTAGTTAGTTGACGCCGTGCTACACTAATTTGACGCATCGTTCATTACCAAATTTTGGAAGATTGGTTTTTTTATTGTGTTTTCAACGACTGGATTTCTTTAAATACTTCTTGGCGCTTCGGGGATCATCGACAGGAGTTTTCACGGGTTTTCATCAGCCGCTGGACAAGTTTGAGCCTGCATCAAAAACCAGGAATCCTGCAGCCAAGAATCACCGGAGAGCCGACCGAGAAAAAACGAGAAAAGCGAAATAATAAAGGTAATGAGAGGTTTACAGTGACGAGTGACAGTGCCGTGAAAAAAAAATAATAAAACTGAGATTTTCCCTTGCAGTACCTCCTTTGAGATATTTGAACTCATTATGATATTAAGAAAGAATTAAAATTAATGTAACTGAGGTTAATTTAAAGAATAATAAATTTATAATTTTTTATATTTAAAAAGAAAGGGATTATTTATTTTTAAAAATTGCCTTATTACAAATGGGGCCTGACAACGTGGGGGAAGGCAAAGGAAAATCTTAGTTACGCTGAGAAATCGTAAGCAAGGAGAGGGAGAGGACAAAGGAGCGCTACAGACGGCTGCTGGAGAAAACGAGACGCGCGCGCGCCGTTTTCTTATCAATGTGTTGTGTTCCTGGAAGTCGTAAGATTTTTAGTGTGTTTATAATTTTTTTTTACTTGTGTGATTGAATAAAAAAAAAAAAAGGTAGCACTGGTGCTTGGATTTTATATCTTTGTGACTATTGGGCACTAACCCGAAAAATAAGGAATTGACGTGTGCCAGTTAGATAAAAAAAGATTAAGTAGCGTTTGAGGTTAATTTGACAGTTTAAAAATTTGTTTAATTTTTTTTTTTATTAGAGGTTAAGTTTAAAAAAAAAAACTAACTGGAAGGGTTGAATTAAAATTTTAAATTCTAATTTTAAATTGAAATTTTGAGTCAGAATTTGTAAATTGAAAAAAAAAAAAGTTGAATCCAGAATTTTTTATTTTGATTAAATTTTGATGGGAAAGTTAGATTAAAATTTTTTTTTTTAAATTAAAAGAAAATCAGATTTAAATCGATTGAATTTGAAATCGAATTAAAAATTTAACTAAAATTAAATTGGATTTAAAAATTAAACTTTGATTAAAATTAAAATAACAATAATGACTAAAGTGAATAAAACTAGAGAGGGTCGGACTATTAATAGGGAAGTGAATAAATTAAAGTTACCTGAAATTTTAATGGAATTAAGAGATTTTGGACTTACAAGGGAAGTATCCCAGGTGTTCTATGATTTTATTAACCTATATAATCTGTTTAATTTTATCTATTTTATGATAAAAATGAAAATACACATGTGATGAAAATTACCACTTCTAACTTTTTCTTTCGGAATAGTTTACTAAATTATCACTTATAATATATTATTTTTGCATTTTTTGAGGAAATTTCGGATTAAATTTTATAATTATAGTAGCCTCATAAATATTTTTTATTCAAAGTATCAAAATATACGTATTTAAATTAGTATACATACATTTTATGGTTCAAGACGAATTTTTTTAATTTCATAAAAGCTTTTAATAATGCTGCTAGCATGACTTTTTATTAAGTTAAAAAATATTTTTATAACATAAATGGGAAGTTGATCTTACCACCACCAGGTGGCTTCAGAAAATCTTCGCCCACTATCAAAAAAGCAACCTGTATGTTTATAACTTCTTACGATTCATTTTTGAAGTTGATACTTGAGTTTTAATTTTGAAAGAAAAATTTGTGTTACTTCAGTCGATTTTTGAGTGTTCTTAATTTTCTTATCAAGCATGGAAATTGATCCTCGGCAAGTGTTTTTTTTGTTTGAAACTTATTTTAAAAATCAGTTCGGAAGTGTCGAACCCGAGGAGTTCCGTGAAAAATTAGACCGACATCATGCTGAAGTTGCCAGCCATCTGTGGGACATTTTTGAAAATTTGTGCAATAAATCAATTGATCTTGAAACAGAAGAAACTTTGTATATTGACAGTGAAAGTGATAGTGATGAAAGTAACTCCGTAAAAATCCAAAGTCCAAATAACAATGATACCAATAATTTAGAATCTGAACTATCACAAAAATTCAACTCTCAAGCAAGTGTCTCTGACGATTCCGAATCTTCACAATTTTTAGAGCCCGATTTGAAAAAGCAAAAAATTGAAGCAGATGGTTACGACTTTTTTCTTGAAGTAGAATTACCTGATCATACGTTTTCATATGAAACTATGAAAAAAATTATTGAATTGAAGGACGAAAAAAATAGGTCATTCAAGTCGATCCAAAATTTATACCCTAAATTACATACTGTGCATATAACTCGATTCCGAAAATATATTGAAGCCGAAGAAACATTCGCAATGAAAATGTATGAACTAGAGAAGTATAAAAAAATTAGAATTGATAATTCAAGAAAAAGTGAGTTTGTAGCTGTCCATGATATACATATTCGTCGCTGGGCTATCCAAAAAACACGAGAAATGGGATTAGAAAAATTTAAAGCCAGTCGCAAGTTTGTGTCAAACTTGAAACGTCGCCTTCGAATAAATTCACACAAAGTTACTCACCTCGTGACAAGAAAGCATTCAATTGAAAAAGCTACTATTGACCAAAACCTACGAGCTCATGTACAACTCACAAATTTAAAATTACCTAATTACAGTTTAGATTTTGTGTTGAATTCCGACCAATCAGGCTTTTTGAAAGAGTTCCGCTCGACAAGAACTTTAAGTTTTAAAAGTGAAAAACACACCAAATTATTGGTTAACAGCGTTGCCAATACGACTCACTCGTATACAATCCAGCCAACTATAACTGCATCTGGTAAGCTATTATCACCAATGTTATTATGTTTACAAAAAACTACTGTGAATCAGTTTGGACCTATTGTTGAAGCACAAGTAGCTAAAAATACACCTAATAATTTGGTCGTGGTTTGCAGTAAATCAGGTAAACTAACAAAAGAACATGTGAAAACCTGGCTAAAAGATTGTTTGACACCACATATGACGCAGAAAAGTTTGCTTTTAACAGATAGTTGGTCTGGACAGAATGATGACTTTTTAAAAGATTCTTTAGTTTCTGAAAAAAAAGAATTCCTTGAAACATTGACAATTCCTGCTGGCACTACAGGTATTTGTCAGCCTATGGATGTTTACTTTTTTAGGCAGTGCAAAGGATTTGTTCGTCGAATCTACGATGAAATAATGCTTGAATTTGAAGAGCAGCAAGTTTATAATAGATTATTTTTTTTCAAAATTCATTCATTGGTCCATAATCAATTGACAGCCAAAGTTTTTTATCCAATGATTCAGTATGCTTGGTTCAAAAGTGGTTATTCTGTTCCAGATCCAGGAGAATTCAAAAATGTAAATGAAATTTGCTTTAACAAAACAGAAATTTCGGTAAATTGTTCTAATTGTGAAAATTTAGCTTTTATGAAGTGTGCACATTGTAATCGATTTTTGTGTATAAAACACTTTTTAGATAAAGTGTGTTTTCATTAAAAGAAGTTTTTAACATGAGACTAATCTGAAAAATATTGTACATAGACATTGAAATTTGTAAATATTTTAATAGTGACTTTGTATAAAAAAAAACTTGTGTAAATAATTTTTTAATAAATAAATATGTTAATTTAAATACGTATATTTTGATACTTTGAATAAAAAATATTTATGAGGCTACTATAATTATAAAATTTAATCCGAAGTTTTCTCAAAAAATGCAAAAATAATATATTATAAGTGATAATTTAGTAAACTATTCCGAAAGAAAAAGTTAGAAGTGGTAATTTTCATCACATGTGTATTTTCATTTTTTTCATAAAATAGATAAAATTAAACAGATTATATAGGTTAATAAAATCATAGACAGTTGAAAGTAGTGTTTGATTTTAAAAGTATAAAAAGAAGCTTTCAAAATTAAAAAATCAACTTATTTATACGGTGGTTTATTAATTTTTATCACGAGAAAGAAAGTAAAGAGTAGTATCACCATTTAAAGCCAAAAAGAGTCAATTTAAAATTTAAAATCGCAATCTTTCAGGGCTTGGGAAAAAAAATATCAAAGATCGAGGATGCTGGACCGGTCGGACTTTGTTTTGGGTAACTTAAAGTAAATTTTGCACCCGGTCCGGTCCCGATCGGAGACGAACACCCGGGATACTTCCCTTGTTAGTGTTGTCGGAGATGAAAATATTTTAAGGGATAGGTTGGTTAGGGCTATTATTAAGGAAAATCAAGCTGACTCTTGTTCTTATACTCCATGGTACGTGGATGATATGGCTGAAGACTTCGACGAGCGACGAGCGACGAGAGAGGAAGGAAAACGACGAGCGGAGCAGTTGGCATTTCGTGGACGAGCTCGCAAGAAGTCAACAAAGGCGGATGAAACTTCAAAAGGTGGCCAACCCTCAACTTTGACAACTTCTACACCAGATGACGAGATTATCCCGGGTTTACTCTCAGTTCAGACGAGTGCAGAGACATATGCACAAATGCAAGAAGAACCTCCAGCGAGCAGTTTGCATGTGGTACCTCCACCAAATTCTGTAACAGCTGTTACTACGGTAACAGTCACGACAGCGACAACGGATGTAGTCCACACAACCATGGCAAGTCCAACAACAATATTTTCAATGATGACAGCAACCAGTGGAGTGGCTAATGGATTTTCAAATGAGAGAGGATTAACTACGCAAGTCACTACTTCAAATGGGCCACGAATCACGCTTCCAAACATGTTAGGGTTCAGTAAAGTTGAATTTAAGCGAGCTCAATTAATCAGATCAATGAAAAGACAGGAAAAATTTTCACATCAAACACCTTTATCCAGAAGTATGCCTATGACGAGTAATGGGAAAAAAAAATGGTTTACTCCAGTACAAAATGTTGATGATACAACAAGAAACTTCAACATCTGAGAACGAGTCTGAAGAAAAAGTATTTGGAAATACTGAAGAATTTAACATGCAAACAGTAAGATTGTAACGGGGTATTTCTAAAGAAAAGGGCCTCCCTTAAATAATTAACGGAGTTTCCCGGACCCTCCCGTTACAAGAAAAATCTCTCTCAAAAACTCTAGGGGAAAACTCCTTAATCTGGGGTCAGGGTTTCCACGGAGAGAAAACCTCCGGGAACGGTTGGTGAGCTAGAGAGAGAGAAAATAAATTATTACAAAAATTTTAGGTTAAATTTAATTTTTATTCTTGTCTACAAAAATTTATAAAATTAAGTCTACAATTACAAAAAAATAAGATTTTAATTTGAGAACAAAGGAATTAAACGAACTATAAAATAGTCTACAAAATGGCGGGTAACGACGCCGCGCCAAGACAAAAAAACTCTATCGAATTTAATAAACTTTTAATATTAGCCGAACAGAATTCTCATTTATCGTGCAATGTACAAAATTTCCGGAAAAACCATGCTTTATACAGTTTCCAATAAAATAAAACAAAAACCTTACGTTACAAAAATTTTCGACCAAAATTCTCTGATTGCCCAAAATGGCTACTCTCTGGGGTTTCAACTCTCGGTATTGCAAGAAGGAAATAACCCAAGTCTTCGAGTTCTTCTTGTACCTAGCTGTAAATAATAAATAAAAATGTCTACAACTCAACTAAAGAAAATTAGGAAAAGGGAACTTAGGAAAAAGTCTACTCAAAGAAACTAAAAAAAATCACACTCTCAAACACTACCTCTCGCTGTGGCTACTGAGAACAGAGTGCCGCTCCCTGCGTCTCTCTGACTCGACTTCCTTCTTCACCATCCCCTCCAAACACTCTCCGCTAATCAACACAAATTAATCAAGTTAAGCCTCATTCATACTCGAGGAACAGTCATTTGTCCACCAATCATACACATTCACGCCACAACACCCAATCACGCTACCGTCTACAATCTTCCGGTGGCGATCGCCACGCCACCTATAATACGCGCGAAAACCCAAAATAAAGAATAAACTTAATGCACACGAGGCACTCACTGCGTTAATCTATCCCTCGCGCACATACTCTCTCTCTCGCTCTCCCCCATACGCACACATTGTTCGCGCAACGTACATAATACAAAAAAAAATAAATCTCACTCACGCCCGTGTCTACTGTGGTGAGCGTGCGCGCACGCGCTTGGCGACGCAGTTGCGTCGTCTGCCGACACGCGCCGCGCACCTCCTCCGTCGCCGAAAACTCCCCGACGGAGAAATCAAACCCGTGTGTAGTGTATGTGTATGTACGTGCGCGCCCTGGGCCGGGAGAGCCTTCCCGGGTGGTGAACATGTGTGTGTGTGTATGTGTTGTGCGCGCGCCGGGTCACTATAGACGAAAATGCTGATTTTTCGGCAAAAATAAGCTGACGAAGACGATCGCACGAACAGGAAAATGTAATATATCAATTTTTTCTTCATGTAATTATCTACAAGAATAGAGGTACAAACCATTCAAAAGTGACGATTAAATCCTTGTTTTTTAAGCCAAAAGTTGAAAAAAATGAAAAAAACGAGTTTTTTCAAGTTTTTGCTAGTATTTTAAAACGAGCTCGCACTTTTTTGACTTTTTTAGATGTACCAGGATTGTGTATTTTTTTATTACGAACACGAATCTGGGATTTAAATTACGAAAAAATCCATTAGTACCCCTTAAAAATTGAAAAAACCAAAATTTTTACCCAAATTGAGATGTTTTTTTTACTTTATCGAACATTTTAGAAACTACACAAACTTTTTTAATTTTCTAGATGTACCAGGATTGTGTATTTTTTTATCACAAACACGAATCTGGGATTTAAATGACGAAAAAATCCATTAGTACCCCTTAAAAATTGAAAAAACCAAAATTTTTACCCAAATTTTGATGTTTTTTTTACTTTATCGATCATTTTAGAAACTACACAAACTTTTTTAATTTTTTAGATGTACCAGGATTGTGTATTTTTTTATCACAAACACGAATCCGGGATTCAAATTACGAAAAAATCCATTAGTACCCCTTAAAAATTGATTGAAATTCGTGGAATTGTATGGTTAACGCGGTATAGCAAACATATCCCGCGGGGCGACTATCGAGGTGTAGATTTCTTAAACTTTGTGTTATTCTTCACGTTCGATTTACGTATTTTCGGTTAAGAACTTTTAGTTCTGGCAAGATATTTTTTCTTATGTTTAGCGAACATATTTTTATACCTCATATTTAAAAAAATTATTTTAACTAAAATTTTTTTTTATTTTGCTCATTAAGAGGTATTACTTTAAACGAAATGTTGAATTCAAAGGGGTACTTATAGATTTTTTCGTAATTTAAATCCCGGATTCGTGTTCGTGATAAAAAAATACACAATCCTGGTACTTCGAAAAAGTTAAAAAAGTTTGTGTAGTTATTAAAATAATCGACAAAGTAAAAAAAAAAAACATCAAAATTTGGGTAAAAATTTTGGTTTTTTCAATTTTTAAGGGGTACTCATGGATTTTTTCGTAATTTAAATCCCAGATTCGTGTTTGTGATGAAAAAATACACAATCTTGGTACATCGAAAAAGTTAAAAAAGTTTGTGTAGTTTTTAAAATAATCGATAAAGTAAAAAAAAACATCAAAATTTGGGTAAAAATTTTGGTTTTTTCAATTTTTAAGGGGTACTAATGGATTTTTTCGTAATTTAAATCCTGGATTCATGTTCGTGATAAAAAAATACACAATCCTGGTACATCTAGAAAATAAAAAAAGTTTGTGTATTTTCTAAAATGATCGATAAAGTAAAAAAAAACATCAAAATTTGGGTAAAAATTTTGGTTTTTTCAATTTTTAAGGGGTACTAATGGATTTTTTCGTAATTTAAACCCCAGATTCGTGTTTGTGATAAAAAAATACACAATCTTGGTACATCTAAAAAATTAAAAAAGTTTGTGTAGTTTCTAAAATGATCGATAAAGTAAAAAAACATCAAAATTTGGGTAAAAATTTTGGTTTTTTCAATTTTCAAGGGGTACTAATGGATTTTTTCGTAATTTAAATCCCAGATTCGTGTTCGTGATAAAAAAAAAAACGATCCTGGTGCATCTAAAAAAGTCAAAAACGTGCGAGCTCGTTTTAAAATACTAGCAAAAACTTGAAAAAACTCGTTTTTTTCATTTTTTTCAACTGTCGGCTGAAAAAACAAGGATTTAATCGTCACTTTTTCATGGTTTGTACCTCTATTCTTGTAGATAATTACATGAAGAAAAAATTGATACATTACATTTTCCTGTTCGTGCGATCGTCTTCGTCAGCTTATTTTTGCCGAAAAATCAGCATTTTCGTCTATAGTGCGGGTGCTCGTGCTGCTGCAACAGCAGCGTCCAGCCGACGGCGATCGTCGCCACGTGGTCGGCTTCTGCTGCGCGAGAAAGTGGCATGGTTATCACCTGGGAAAGTAAACAAAAAATTTAATTATCTCCCTGTTTTTCCCAGGTGACGTGACACTGCCAGGTAAGAAAAAAAAACAATTTACGAGGGATTCACTCCCTCGCAACTCCCCCCTGCCAAGCCGAAACATATCCGTTATGTTTCGCCTTACAAAACACCTGGCAATGTCCAGTCACCTCTGGAAACCACAAAGAACAAGATTGGTGGTATACTCACTGCTCAGTCTACCTAAATTTCCTCACAATGGTCTACCCGTCTACAGTCCGTCAGTCTACAAATTGTCTACAAAAAAAAATAACAACACACAAAAAAAAAAAAAAATAATAATAATAATATACGTCTACAAAAAAAAATTCCTTCCTACTCGAGTCGCCGACGTTTCAATCGCTCGTTCTCCCGCCATACCTGACGAATAACGTCGGGCCTGACATCGTCCGGGAGCCGCTGAGCCATGAGCAAAATCTCCATGGCACTTAATATTCTTGGCTCTACCGGATTCATTGGCTCCAGGCGACGCCAGACCGAAGCGTCTACCAGGTTGGCCGGAGAAGGAGCGACCGGAACCTCGATGACTTCCGCAAGCTCGTCCCCACCGCTGTCCCGGGCACGTTTCCCCGAGACCGATCCTCCCGCCACTGGTCCCGAACCCGGCGCTTCCACTCCGCGGACAACCTCGGTCGCAGAGCCTGGCGTGTCCCACCGAGTCCTTCTTCTGGCCCGGGACATGGCCGCAAATTGTTCGACAGGAAGGACCGCCCTCGCTTCGTCGCGTTCCCGATTACGCAAGCGTAATCGGTACGCCGAACTACAACGAGGGCACTCCTCCACCCGAACGCCTCGGCGACCGCAGTTATCGCAGAAGGGCCTCACCAGGTAACGGGGGCAGTGGCGAGTCTCAAGCCTCAGGGACCAGCACCCGAAACAACAATTTGGAGGTGGGTCTATGTGGGGGTCTGTGGCCACGATAGCCAGACCCCCGAACAATCGACCTTCGAGCCTGGCTGGAAAGCCTCGGTTATAAAAAGGTAGGTACCCGTTGGGGGGCGGGTCGTCAACGTCCATCCGCGCAGGAGCCCTAGTCACTCCCGCGGTCTCCATGGCAGTCGAAACTGGCACGGAGCTCGCTGGAGCGACCGGACTCGAACCCCGGACGGTACGCTTGACGGCCCCTCGCCCAACGGGAACCCGGGCCGGTCCGTCCGTATTCGTCGTGGTCGTCGGAGTCTGGTCTACTACGGGTAGAATGACCGGGGAAAGAGGGCGAGGTGAAGAACGGCGAGGGGAAGGGTTGGAACCCCCCGAGACGTAGTCGTCCAGGGTAAATTGTCGTCGGGGGTTGTTCTTCTTCTTCTTCTTCTTCTTCCTTCGCGGTGCCGCCTCTTCCCTCTCCCTTTGTGCCTCCTCCCTCAGATCGTCCTCGTAGCCTGCCGGGTAAATGTTTAGGGCCGCGTAGGCCACCGGGACTCCGTCGACCACCGTAGTCGAGACGAGCGGCTGGTCTCGGACGTCCTCCCACGGAATGGGCGACCCACTGGCAATGTTGGAGGGGGGGGGGCCTCCTCTATGAACTCCATGGCCTCTCCCCCTTCCGGCAAGACCCGGCCCGCGTTCCGCCGCTCGTAGGCCCTTAGCTCTTCCTCGGCGGCACGGCTCTCGGCCACCGGGTCGAATCCCGCCTCCGACTCGGTGACCACCTCGTCGATGACGCGCCACGGTCCCTCACTCTCCTCCTGCAAGAGGAGGACTTCCACCCCATGTAGGACCTCATTAAAGGAGGAAGTCTCCCTGTTCTCGCCCAGGGAGAGGGGGACAAAGTCCGGCAGGTCACTCGGCGGGGCGATCACCACCTGGGTTTGGGTCTCCTCACCCTCTGGGGCTTGTCGCTGCTCCGACGGCAAGGAAGCCACGCATTCCTCGGCCACTAGCTCATCCAACATGTCGTGGAAGCGATCCTCCACGAACATGTCGGTGAGTTGCTCGGACCAGTCGTTAGCTGCGTCTACCGCTTCTGCCATTCTGTGAACAAATTTCATAACAACAAAATAATAATATGTCTACCATTCATTTGATCCTTACCTTCCCTTGACTACACAGGACAGTACAGTCTACCCTTACGGACTTCACGTTGACAACGAATCCCTCACCACAACAAAAAAATAATATAACCAGACAACACAAGGTTAGTCTACACATACCTGGAAAAGAGAAAAAAAAATAAAATAAAAGAACAATCGACTACACATTATCCATTCCTCGGCTTCAGATATTTCTTCAACCGACTCACGTGGATCATACTGTTAGCCTTAGATCCAACTCCCTCCAACCAATAAGTCACTGGGGGTTCGAACTTAACAATCTTGAATGGTCCGTCCCACTTGGGTGCTAACTTCCCAGACCTTCCTTCCGCCGCGTTCGATAACGTTTTAATCCGTCTCCATACCCAATCTCCGACGTTAAATGTCACCTGTCTACGACCTTTGTTGTACGCCCTTGCCTGTGTCTCCCTGGATTCGTCAAGATGCCTCGCCACTAGATCCCTCAAAGCATCCAACCTCTTCATCCGATCTATCCATATTTCTGGATTCATCTCTAGCTTCGGACCTCTCACTTCCAACTCTCGTCGAAGACTTTTGACCGGTTGCGGTTGTCTACCAAAGTTTAGATATGCCGGGGACACCTTTGTTGAACTTTGTATCGCCGTGTTCACCGCATGTCTGAACTCATGTAAGTGTTGATCCCAAGTTCGATGATCGTGTCCCACGAAGATGGCGATCATAACCTTGAGAGTTCTATTACTCCTCTCTACCGGATTTGATTGCGGGTGATACGGTGGGATCAAAGCTCTCTTGATACCGAATTCTTCCAGGAGTTTGTCCAGATCTTTGTTTTGAAACTCCTTGCCATTGTCCGATAGGAAGAAGTCGGGGGTTTCCCATCGGAACAAGATTAATTCTTCAAAAGCTCTCGCTATGCTCTTCCCTGTAGCAGTACGCAGAGGTTTCAGCTCCACCCATCGCGTAAATAAGTCCTGGAACACCAAGATGTATTTGTTTTGAGTTTTGCTCATTGGGAACTCCATCAAGTCGGCTGAAACCACTGCCCAAGGCCGTTCCACTATTCGCCTGCCCATGAGTCCCTGCGGTCCCAGTTGAGAGACCTTGTACTGCTGACAGAGTTCGCATTCATATATGTAGTTCTGGACATCGTGCCAAATGCCCGGCCAATAATATTCTCCGGCCACCCTATTGTAGGTCTTATTTCGGCCCAGATGCCCTGACGACGTCAGACAATGAGCATCGTGAAGAATTCTCTCTCTTTGGTCCGTTGGAATGACCATTTTCCAACCTTCCTCGTTGTTTGACACTGGATCCAACAACTTATCTCTGCGGTAACAATAAAGCAAATCCCCGTCTACCCTCCATTCTTTATACTTGTTTGGATACTGTCTAACCTCTTCCAATTTCTTGACATACCACGGATCTACACTCTCTACAATTTCTCCCACCTCGTCTACATCATAACTTCTTGACAACCAATCGGGCAAGTAATGATTAGCACCTTTGCGATGAATTATCGTGAAATCCCATTGTTGTAAAAACAAAGCCCATCTTGCTAGTCTACCAGTCGGATCCTTCAGATTTTTGAGATACTTCAAAGCGCTGTGATCGGTTATTACCGTAAAATGAGTACCCTCAATATACGGCCTGAATTTTTCGATGCCAAATTTAACAGCCACCATTTCTTTTTCCGACACTGTGTAGTTTTTCTCATGGGTTTTTAGCATACGGCTGGCAAAACAAATAGGATGTTCTCCGTCTTCAAAGTCTTGGGTCAAAACCGCTCCAATTGAATCTTTGCTGGCATCGGTTTGGACCGTGAAAGGTAGCGTGAAATCTGGTCTCGCTAACACTGGAGCTTCAGTGAGTGCCCTCTTCAGAGTGTCGAAAGCTTCCTGTTCTTCAGTTCCCCAATTCCAAGGGAATTTCTTCGACGTCAATCTGGTCAGTGGAATTTTTATCTCTGACTCATGTTCTATGAATCGGCCATACCAGTTAATGACGCCGAGGAAACTTCTCAAACCTTTCATCCCTTTTGGCGCGGGAATCCTCAGAATAGGGTCTACCTTTTCTGGGTCAGGTCTCAACCCTTCCGCGTCCAGCAAATAACCCAGGAATTTCACTCGTGAACAACAAAACTCACATTTCTTTGCGTTCACAACCAAACCAGCTTCTGTCAACCTCCTCAGTACAAACTCTACCCAATACAGTAACTCCACAAAGGTGAGGGCAATGATGATTATATCGTCTAAGTAGGCAAACACATTTGGTTCTACATCCGGGCCAAATAACGCGTCTATCAGTCTTTGGAAAGTTCTTGGGGCATTTGAAAGACCAAAAGGCATTCGCAAAAATTCGAACAATCCTTTCCCTAAGACTGCGAAAGCTGTATACTTGCGACTCGCAGGATCCATGGGAATCTGAAAGTACGCCTGATTTAAGTCTATCTTACATATGTACTTGGCTTTCCGCAACTTGTCCAAAACCGTGTCTACACTGGGCAAGGCATACGCGTCCTTGCGAGATACTTTATTCACATCTCTGTAGTCTATGCAAAACCTATAATCCCCATCACCTTTCTTTATGATGACCGGTGCACTTCTCCACTCACTATTTGATGGTTGAATGATCCCGGTCTCTAACATCTTGTCTACTTCTCTACGGGCTACTTCCTCCATAGCCGGTGACATTCTACGATGAGCATGACGTACCGGCGCTGCTCCTTCGGTTAGTTCTATCCGATGCTGCGTTAGCGTAGTGAAACCCTGGAATTCTTCCGGTGGAGGCAAAATTTTCTTTGCGAGATCTTCGATCTGTCGTTTTTCTTCCTCGGAGATTTCGACCAGACCTGCGCATTCAGCCAATATCTCGGCCACCATTTCGACCCGCCGTTTTTCTTCCGGTGTTTCCTTCACTCCTGCACATTCTGCAATGAGTGTTTCACCGTTCTCTCCATCCGCCTTCGTGAACTGGTGCCGTATGCCACTCGAACCACTTTTCCAGGAGCCATCCGCATAGTCGCAACAGATCTCAAACGCTTGGATGAAGTCTTGCCCCAGTATTATATCGTTAGAGATGCCTTTCACCGCTCTGGGCGAAATCTTCTCGACTCGGCCATCTATACTCATCATCAGATCTAACTGGCCTAGTACTGTGAGATAGTCATGACCCACTTGTTTGAGACTTGTAGCGCAAGGTTTTAGTTTCTCTCGAAAATGCTCAGCTACCGACTCCCCCACAATAGACACCGTGGCACCAGTGTCGTGTAAGGCTTGAAATGGTTTCCCATTCAACAAGACTTTGAAGAAAAACCTGTTATCTCTCACTAAACCACTTACTTCATCGTCTACTTCCTCAACTGGGCTTCGCACAGTTCCACCCCCCCTTTGACGTGAACTAGTCTGAAAACCTTCAGCTTGTTCACTCACACTTTCAGTAGGGGCTTTGTAAAACCTTCGATTCGGAGACCAGTCGATTTGTTCCACAAATTTCTGCATTGCAACATTTATCTGTGTTAGTTGCTCATCGCTTATATTATCCCCACTTGCCAATCTTTCAATCAATTGTCCTATCTCCTCCTCATTAACCTCTAACTCACCTTCCTTCCCCGTTTCCACATTTTCCACTTCATCCCTTTGTCTACACTCAACGCCGATTTCACCACTAATTTCACCAGCTTTTTCACCTGTAGTTACTTTTGTCTTGTCTACTTTGTCGCTAATACTTTCGTTTACCTCCTTGTAAACGATTTCTGTAGGATTTTCACAAAACTTTTCACTTGCAGTTACTCCTGACCTCGTTACTCTACTGCTAATACTCATGTCTACCTCCTTGTCTACATTTTCTTTAGCATTTTCACAGGTCTTTTCACTTTCGGTTACTCCTGCTTCTGCTACTTTATTACCATGATTACTTTCTTCCTGCGTTGGTGTTATTTCTTCCTCACTCCATTTTATCCCACTCTTACTCTTAGGAATTGCTCCTGTTCTCCTGGCCTTAAAATCATTCACCACTTTCCACACATCCCATTTTTCACTCTCCTCACTCTCATTCTCTGTTTCCCTAATCTCCTCTACTTCCTCATTTTTCTCCTCACCCGACCAATCTTCCTCCCACATTTCTTCCTCCTGTTGTTCCACGTCTACCTCCTTCTCTCCGTCTCCTTCATTACTGTTGTCTACTGCTGTTGTGGCCCCTGATTGTTGTTTGGGAGTGTTGGGCCACCCGACGCTCCCGCCTTGGCGTTTCCCAGCAAGGCTAGCAACTTTGAGCAATTTGTACAGTTTCTCACTGTAACACCCTTTGCTCCACAACCTTGACAACTTGTTGCCTGGGCATTCAATGGGCAACTATTTGCAAAATGTCCAGTCTGTCTGCATTTATAGCAGCATAGATCTGGGCATTCCCAAATCCGATGACCAGGTCTACCACAACTACGACAGTTGCCCATTGGTCTACCTTCACCTTGAGTTTGTTGTTGTCGTGATTGTTGTTGCTGAGTTTGTCTATTTTCTCGTTCTAATTGTTTTCTAGCTTGCTGGGGTTGTTGGTCTAGTTGTTCTTGTATTTGTGGACGTGATTGATGTTGTGAATTTTGTTGTGTTTGTATTTGAGGACCTAGTTGTGGTGGCCTCATTTGTTTATTAATGTTTTGTTGGTTATACTGGTTGTTCTGCCAGCCATTTTGGTTGTTTCCGTTGTTTTGTCTATTTTTCCAGTTTGGTTGATTTCCTACCTGGTTACTTTGCACCTGAATACTTGCTACTTCATTTCCCTGTCCTTGAATTGGGCTGTCTACGTTTTTGTTCTTTTTGTTTTTCTTTTTCGCTTTCTTTTCCTCCCCACTAACCATCGCAACTTCATTTACTGCCGCTACTTTACTTTTCGTGTTCGTAAATGCTGCTATCGGTATCCGGCATTTGTCTTTGAGTGGTGGTCCTACAAATCTGTTGCAATCCTCCTTCTGTCTTTCGTATTTTCTTCCGTAGTGCTCCAAATCGTCTACCGTGTCTACTCTTTTATTATCCAAGTACCACTTGTATTCAGGCTGCAACCCTCTTCTTATTATCTCTATTTGTTCGTCTTCTTCCAGAGGATGCTTTAAATATTTAAATAGGACTCCCAGACAAGTGATGTAGTTTGAGATCGTTTCTCCTTTGCCTTGAGTCCTATTCCTTATTTCATCCATAACCTCATACTGTGAGTATTGGCCAATAAAGTTCCTCTGGAACGACTTTTTAAATTCATGCCACGTTTCAATCTTCAAAATCGCCGTGTCGTACCATCTTAATGCCCGATCCTCCATCACACTCGCCACTGCGTTTATTATTTGAGTGTCCGACATGTTACTATTTCGTCTACACCTGTCTAGCTTGTTCAGGAATTGTTCTGGGTTTTCTTTTCCCTCATCCCCTGAGAATTTTAAATTCCAATCTTTTAAGATTCTCACACAATTGATATTGCCAGATTGTGTATACCCATGTCTACGATGTCTTACTGGTGATCGGCTGTCTGATGATGAAATACTGCGGTTTCGTCTTGAGACATGTCTATACTCTCTCGAACCGGATCTACTACGATAATTTCGTCTACGTCTACTATGTTCTCTGTCACATCTATGGCTTCCGACCCACGACCCATGACGACGTTCCTCCGATGAAGAAGACGATCGGTGTCGCTGGCCTCGTAGTCTACTATTGACTCTACTATGACTCCTTTCTCGTGACGATGAATCCCTTCTCTTACGAGACGGGGATCCGTGACGATTGTGTCGAGTTATGGAAGTTCGTAGTTTACTACTATGTGAATGTCCATGATGTAGTTCTTTGGATATCGATCTTCGATCTCTTCTTTCTAGAGAACTGTGATCGAGTTCCCGAGATTTAACATTGACGTGACGTCTTTCCCGTGATGTAGATTTATATCTCTTATGACCTGGTTTCGATTTGTAGTGGTTCTCCCTAGAGGATGATCTATAACGTTGTCCACGATGATGAGACGACTCATTCTTTTCATTGTTATGAACCTTCTTATTCTCACGCCGTCTAGTTATCTCATCGTCGTTTGTTTCACTACCACTACTTGTACATTGCCTGTGTTGTCTTCTTTCGTTGTACAGTTTCTTTTCTTTTCCGAATCTTTTCATCTCTTCCTGTCTACTTTCCATTTTCCCATTTCTAGTACTTCTCTTTACTAGCCGTTTTCTTCGTTTCTCTATCCTACCATCACCTGAATCTCCACTCTCATAGTTTTTCTCTGACTCATTAGCATATCCACCAATCAATCTATTCTCTCCTTTCCTCCGGTCCATTGAGTTTCCCGTGTGTCTACTTGTGTCTACTTCTTGTTTTCTCAAACCCAAGTTTAGTTGCTTGTTTTCCCACTCCGAGTGAACACCGTGTGACGGAGACATAAACAAGTTTCTCACATCCAGGGGTGGTTGAATTATGGTTTTTCTTAGACCCGTTTCATTCATTCTCTTCTTTGTGCCATCGTTCTCTGGAATTGAGTAACTTGTCTTAGATTCTTGTTCTATATTGTTAGCCACATCTCTTCCCAATTGATTTTCTCTCTATCCTGCGAATCATTCTCGTCTCCATCTGTCTGATATTCACTCCCGCTATCGTCTGTCAACAATTTGTCTTCTCTCGTTCCCCGTTTTTGATTCGTTTGTCTCGATTTCCTCTGTCTGCGTATTCTCGTGTCCAGCACGTATTCTTTCGCTGGTTGTTCTTTCGGCTCCATTCCTTCATTGTCTACGGATGGTATCCACGGGATGTCCAACCTCTTTCCTTCCTGGATTAACTCAACTCGTAACAGTCTTTCGCAGTTTGTCTCGAAAGAGCCTGTCGTGCTTACCTTAGCCTTCACCAGCTCTTCCTTCACTTGATCTTCACTCATCGATCTTATTTCATTCAACCTTCTCCTAATGTCACGAGAATTTGTTAATAATCTTCTCATGCTGTCTACATATGTCCGGTATTCCATCTTCCCTGCCATTCCTCACGAGAACACAACCACAAGAAAGAGAAAAAAAAATAATACTGTCTACACTCAATCTTGAATCTGAGAAAACAAAAAAAAAAGAATTTTATGTCTACTTAATCTTGAACCTGAAAAGAAAATTTTCACTGACTCTAATTTTATTTATTCACAAAAAAAAAAATTTCTGTCTACAATGTTCTTGAACCTGAAAGAAAATTTTCACTGATTCTAATTTTCTTAATTCACAACAAAAAATGATTTTCGTGTCTACAATGTTCTTGAACCTGTTTCTCAGTACCTGTTATTTTTATTTTATAAGCTCTTCTCTTTTGTACTACAAATAAATCTTCCTAAAACCTGGTAAAATCCAAAAAAATAAAATAAATATTTCAGTTGGACACTAGCCAACAATTAAATTATTATATTGGTTGGACACTAGCCAACAATAAAAATATGAAAATCACAAAAATATTCCCAAATATCCATCACCAATTGTTAATTTCCATAAATTTACACTCATCCGTTTAAAGTTCAACCTTTCGAAATTTTCCTATGTACCACCTTGGAAAATTCTATTAAGTCCAACTGTCGCGAAAGAAGAAAAAAATTCTAATTTCTATCACCGAGAAATTTTCTAAGTCCAACTTTTCGAAATTTTTCAATGTTCCACCTATGAAAAATTCTACTAAGTCCAACTTACATGAAGATAAAAAAAAATTTTCTAATTTCTGTCAACGAAAAATTTCCTAAGTCCAACTTTTCGAAATTTTTCAATGTTCCACCTATGAAAAATTCTACTAAGTCCAACTGCTAAGAAAAAAAAATTCTAAGTTCTCTCGCCGAAAATTTTTTTTAAGTTCAACCTTTCCGAAATATTCTAAGTCCCTAGCCTGTCTACCAAAAATTCCCTAGGTCCCTTTGTTCTCGAAAAAAAACAAAAACACCTCTAGTCAAAACTAAAAAAAATAAAAAATTTGCAATAACCGAAAAAAAAAATAAAATATTTCCTCTCCTCTCACCAACTCTCCGTGGATTAATTTTTAAAAAAAAAAATTAACAAAAAAAATTATGTCCCTATTGGGGCGCCATTTGTAACGGGGTATTTCTAAAGAAAAGGGCCTCCCTTAAATAATTAACGGAGTTTCCCGGACCCTCCCGTTACAAGAAAAATCTCTCTCAAAAACTCTAGGGGAAAACTCCTTAATCTGGGGTCAGGGTTTCCACGGAGAGAAAACCTCCGGGAACGGTTGGTGAGCTAGAGAGAGAGAAAATAAATTATTACAAAAATTTTAGGTTAAATTTAATTTTTATTCTTGTCTACAAAAATTTATAAAATTAAGTCTACAATTACAAAAAAATAAGATTTTAATTTGAGAACAAAGGAATTAAACGAACTATAAAATAGTCTACAAAATGGCGGGTAACGACGCCGCGCCAAGACAAAAAAACTCTATCGAATTTAATAAACTTTTAATATTAGCCGAACAGAATTCTCATTTATCGTGCAATGTACAAAATTTCCGGAAAAACCATGCTTTATACAGTTTCCAATAAAATAAAACAAAAACCTTACGTTACAAAAATTTTCGACCAAAATTCTCTGATTGCCCAAAATGGCTACTCTCTGGGGTTTCAACTCTCGGTATTGCAAGAAGGAAATAACCCAAGTCTTCGAGTTCTTCTTGTACCTAGCTGTAAATAATAAATAAAAATGTCTACAACTCAACTAAAGAAAATTAGGAAAAGGGAACTTAGGAAAAAGTCTACTCAAAGAAACTAAAAAAAATCACACTCTCAAACACTACCTCTCGCTGTGGCTACTGAGAACAGAGTGCCGCTCCCTGCGTCTCTCTGACTCGACTTCCTTCTTCACCATCCCCTCCAAACACTCTCCGCCAATCAACACAAATTAATCAAGTTAAGCCTCATTCATACTCGAGGAACAGTCATTTGTCCACCAATCATACACATTCACGCCACAACACCCAATCACGCTACCGTCTACAATCTTCCGGTGGCGATCGCCACGCCACCTATAATACGCGCGAAAACCCAAAATAAAGAATAAACTTAATGCACACGAGGCACTCACTGCGTTAATCTATCCCTCGCGCACATACTCTCTCTCTCGCTCTCCCCCATACGCACACATTGTTCGCGCAACGTACATAATACAAAAAAAAATAAATCTCACTCACGCCCGTGTCTACTGTGGTGAGCGTGCGCGCACGCGCTTGGCGACGCAGTTGCGTCGTCTGCCGACACGCGCCGCGCACCTCCTCCGTCGCCGAAAACTCCCCGACGGAGAAATCAAACCCGTGTGTAGTGTATGTGTATGTACGTGCGCACCCTGGGCCGGGAGAGCCTTCCCGGGTGGTGAACATGTGTGTGTGTGTATGTGTTGTGCGCGCGCCGGGTGCTCGTGCTGCTGCAACAGCAGCGTCCAGCCGACGGCGATCGTCGCCACGTGGTCGGCTTCTGCTGCGCGAGAAAGTGGCATGGTTATCACCTGGGAAAGTAAACAAAAAATTTAATTATCTCCCTGTTTTTCCCAGGTGACGTGACACTGCCAGGTAAGAAAAAAAAACAATTTACGAGGGATTCACTCCCTCGCAAGATTTACAATGGATCGAAATGTTAATTAAAAGAAGCCAATGGTTGATTTGAATTCACAAGAACAAAGACAGATTGACGATAGTGATTATTTTATTGAAGATGATGACGAGAGTGATTTATCAGAATTTGGAAGTACTACATCAAGTAAAATATCACCAATTAAATTAAGACAGACAGAGCCGAAGAAAAATTTGAGAACGAAAAGCTGTGAAGTTCCTGAGAATTATTATGAAAATATTCAATAGAATTTTACACCTCAGAGGCATCGAGATGGTGTGTCAAAAATTCAACAACCTGCGAGAAAAATAACACAAAAACAAGAATCTTTACCTCAACAGTTGCCAGAAGAAGTTGTACCTGGAAAGAGAAATTATGGGAAAAATCAAGATTTAAAAAGACAAGAGACAGAAAATGATTTCGGAAAAATGCAAGCAGTAAAAATGTTAAGAAATTGGGGTTTGAAATTTAATGGCCAAGAAGATGAAGATGCTGAAGAATTTTTGGATTAACTTGAAGATTGTAGAGCAACAGCTGGAGTTAATGATTTAGATTTAATCCAAGCTTTACCCTGTATTTTGAAGAAAAATGCAAGTATTTGGTTTAGAACTGTACGACAAGATTTGAAGACTTGGACAGTTTCTAAGACAGTTTTTTGCAATCATTATGTAGGTGTCTACGACAGAGAAGACTTGTTGGACGAATTGAGACGATGAACTCAAGGAAAAGGAGAGAAAATTTCTGAGTATTTGACTCGTTTCAAATTTATATTCTCAAAATTTGATAGTCCCCCAGCTCATCGTTATCAAGTCGAAATTGCTTATAGAAATTTGTTACCGTCGTATAGAAAAGCGATGTCACATATTTTAGTTACCTCTTTTGACGATATTGAAGAATTTGGTCGAAGTTGGGAAAGACAGCTTGAACTGGATAGTCGTTATACAGCTCCACCGACAGTGGAGAAGATGAGAATAAAAGGAGCAGCTTTTGAAGCAAAAGTTACAAATCGACAAACTAGAGGTCAAGTAGCAGCAATAGACGGAGATGAGATTCAAGCTAAAAATGTGGATTTGAGTAAAAAGAAAGTGGTAAGAAAAATAAATTGAAGAAAAATCAAGATGAACAGACAGAGCCAGTGACAGATGCAATGGAGGCAGTTTCAAGTTTTTCAAAGAATCAACCACAACAGCCACAAATGAGAAGCCAAAGTTATCCTAATAAAGCGCAAGTTCTTAACCAAAATTGAAAACCACAACCTTAAGGCTTAACTCAAGGTCAACCTCAAAAACAAGAGGTATCTCAACAGCAGTTTCAACCAAAAATCCAACAAGATTGGAACTTACAAAAAGCTGATGTACAACGACAGACTGAAGATCGAGGCCAGTGGACTCCAAATTTTGGTCAAAGAGAGAAACCAGAAAATCAAGATGGATTCAAAGGCGTTTGTTACCATTGCAAGCTTGTTGGCCATATAGCATCACGGTGTCCTTCTGCAACATGTTATGCTTGTAATCAACCTGGCCATATGGCTAAAAGTTGTCCAAATATAACAAGAAAAGGGCCAAGATGTCAAGTTTGTGGTATTCAAGGTTATGTTTTCAATAAATGCCTGAATTGCGAACCATTAAGACAGAGTTGGGGAAACGCGCAAGGTGGGGGACAGAATTAAAAGCTGTACCTCCAAAATTACAGAGCCTTGGTAATGAAAAATTTAATTTGAAAAAGAAACCAGAAGAAGAAATGACAGAAATTGTAAAATTTTTTTTGAAAATGATAGAAAATTAAATAAAGAGAGTGAAACTGTAAAAAGTTTTATAAAAAAACAAGAGGTTACTAAATAAATTGAAGAGAATGTTTTCTTGAAAAATGACAGAAATAAAGAAGAAGAAAAAAGTTACCAACAATTAGGTAAAATTGAAAAAATAGTACAATTTTTATTGGATGAAGAAGAAGAAGAAAAAGAAAGGAGCAATTAAGAAGGTTAAGATGAATGTTCCTGATTTTGAAGTTGAAAATGATGGTTCAGAGGAAAAAGAGAATTTGACAGAGACGAGTAATTGGAAAATAAGATTGGCCGCATTCAGCTGTGATAATAGAAATTTTTTGACCATAATCTTAAACCATGAGCCTTACAAAGCACTGTTGGATCCAGGAGAAACTTTGTCATTAATTGGTCCACAGTTGGTAAAAAAATTTAGTGACAGACTGCTGATTCACTTATGCGCACTGCAACTGGAGCCATTAGTCAAACAATGAGTGTCCTAAAAGTTTCACTTGAACTTGGAAATGAATGTGAAGTGATTTCTTTTAAAGGAGCTCAAGCGTTGGAACATGATATAATCCTTGGGATGGATTTTTGTCTTGCTTTTGACATCGACGTGCGACTTGGACGGTGACAGTGGCGTGCTAAACAAGGAGAATGGCATACATTTATTAGTGGTAGTAAAGAGAAAAAAGTAGTTGTTCATGCAGAATGCGCTGGAATTTTGGAGCTGAATGTTGAGGAGAGACAGATGGTAGATAAATTAGTGGAAGATATTTTATCAAAACAAAAAGAGGAATTTAAACTAACAGGTTTAATTGAACATACAATTGAAATAATTTCTCAAACGCCAGTTCGACATAAGCCTCGACGAATGTCACCCGTAATTGGAAAAGCAGCTTATGAAGAGGTTGACAGATTATTAGCTGAGGGTATCATTCAAGAAGAAAATAGTGAATACTCGAGTGCACCAGTTATGGTGAGAAAACCGAATGGTACTTATCGTTTTTGTACAGATTTTAGAGATATTAACGCAATTACTTCAAAAAATATGTATCCTATTCCTAACATGGACTCGATTTTGGATAAATTAAGAAAAGCAAAATACATTAGTACTATCGATTTACAACAAGAATATTTCTAGATTCCAATGGCAGAAAACAGTAATAAATATACTGGTTTTTCTTTACCTGATAAAGGTTCTTTTGTATTTGAGAGAATGCCTTTTGGTTTATCTGATTCACCGAGGACATTTCAAAAGTTAATGAATAAATTATTTGGTGCCAAAAACGAGCCAATAATTTTTATTTATTTAGATGACATCATCATTGTGACAGAGACTTCTGAAAAACATTTGAAGTGGTTAGAGTTTGTAATAAAAAGATTAAATGAAGCGGGATTGAAAGTTAACAGAGACAAGTGTGAATTTTGTTGCAGCCAGGTATCGATTAAACAATTAAGAAGTTTTTTGGGACTGGTTGGTTGTTATTCAAGATTTATTCAAGAACAAGCTGAACATACAATACCATTACTAAGGTTGTTAAGAAAAGGACAAAAATGGAATTAGACAGATGAACAACAAGTGGTTTTTGATTATTTTAAAAAGGTGCTGACAGAAACTCCAGTTTTAGCCAGACCAGATTTCAAGAAGCCATTTACAATACAGTGTGATGCCAATAATTATGCTTTGGGTGCAGTTTCAACTCAAAAAGACGACGAAGGTTATGAACATCCAATTATTTACATAAGTCGCGTATTAACCCCTCAAGAGAAAAATTTTACTGTGACAGAAAAAGAATGCCTTGCTGTGAAGTGGTCAATTAAAAAGTTACGACCTTACATTTAAGGTTATAAGTTTACAGTGATTACTGATCATGCAGCTTTGAAATGGTTACATAACCTGAAAGATCCAACTGGTCGATTAGCTCGATGGGCTTTGGAGTTACAGCAATGGGACTACAAAATCGAACACAGGAAATGAGCTCTTCATCATGGTCCAAATGCTCTTTCAAGGTTACACGACGTTAAAGAAGCAAAAATAGCAGCTTTTGAAGAAATAAAAGATCAAAAATATTTAAAATTAATGAATGACTTGAGACAGAAATTGGACGTGAAATTATACCTATTTCACCCGAAGACTGGATGGACAGATTAAAAAGATTAGATGCTTTGAGAGATTTAGTTTGTAAATTTATAGATGAGGCCGGAGACAAGCAAGAGAAGCACTAATACAAAGGACGCAGACATGTTGAATTTAACGTGGGTCACAAAGTGCTGAGAAAGGTTCAAGTTTTGTCTGATGGAGCCAAGAGATTTTCAGCTCGATTAGCTCCTAAATTTGAAGGTCCTTTTGAAATCATAGAGAAAAAATCAGCAACAGTGTATGTTTTAGGACAAGGAGAGGGTAGGAGTAAAAGATTAGCAACGGCACACGTATCAAATTTAAAAAAATACTTACCTCCACGTTGAATTTACAAGCAAATTACTATTACATTTATTTATAATTTTTTTTTTTTTTAATTTTAAGAGCAAAAACCTCCTCATTTTTTTATTTTTTTTATTTTTTTTTTTAGAGACGGAGACATGGCCAGGAATGAATTGACAAGGATGATGCAGAAAGGAGATGACGAGGAAGAAGAAATTATTTTTGAAAGGAATAGAATCAGTTAAGCGGACGAAATGGAAATTGAAATGGCTGAAGAAGTTAAAGAAGATGAGATGATGACAGAGACAGAGCCAGAGACAGAAAAAAGAATTATTGAAGAAATGGAAATAGTTAGAGAGGATGGCAAGCACGAACAAAGGAAAATTTTTTAAGTGATTTAGAAGAGATGATAAATGAAGATAAAAAGAAGAAAGAGGAAATTCGAAAGAAATAACAAATGAATGACAGCCAGGAAAATCAAACCAAACATGAGATAAAGAATAATGAAAAACTAGAAAAACAAAAAAATAACAAGCAGCAATTTCAAAAACAAAATTGAAAACGACTGAAGAAGTAGAAGAAACAGAAAGAAATGAGAAAAAAGAAAGTGAAGAAGCAGAAAAAGAACTTGATGATTACATCAAGGTGAAAAACAACGACAAGACAGAAAAAAATAGAGATAATTATGATAAAGAAAATGACAAGAAAATAAAAGTTGCTACAGTGACAGGTGTAAGGCAGGCAAATAGTCTAAAGTTTTTGCCTGTAGTGAGCAATCAAAATCACCAATTTGACGGGAAAGATTGGAATGTGGAAGTCGAACAGGATGTCACACCATCCGTATTATGGTTACAGCAAGAGAGATTGAGAGAAGCAGTGAGAAAAGAAGAAGAGCGAAATCAAATCAAGAAGACGAATAAAAATATAAAAAAAGAATAAAGTCTACAATCCATACAGACATTGGACTATGGATGATTATTGGGATGAAGAGACAAAAGAAGATGAAGAACAGCCATCATACCAGCCGGTTAAATCTAAAGTAGTTGTTCCGACTAAAGATTCGTGGGCTGACAGGATGAAAAAAGAAAAAGAAAAAAGAGATCAGCAACAACAAAGAGACCAAAGAGAAACCAAAGACAACATCAGAGATTTATTCAGAGAGCGACGTGAAAGACTGGAAAAACTGAGAGAAGAAAAAGAACGACACGAGAGACAACAAAAAGATGAAACAAGAAATCACCAGAGAGAAGAATATGAAAAAAGACGTCAAGACGAAAAACTACAACAGGAAGAAGAAGAGAGGAAACGGCGTCAAAAAGAAAAGCTGGACAGAGGAGAAGAGTTAAAAGGAAGAAGATATTTACGAGAGAAGCAGGAAAGAGAAGAAGAATTAAGAAGAAAACATCTACGAGAAAAGCAGGAAAGAGAAGAAGAGTTAAGAAAAAAACATCTACGAGAAGAGCAGGAAAGAGAAGAAGAATTAAGAAGAAGGGAGGATTCAAAAAGATGTTATGACGGGCGACAGAAAAACCAAGAAAGAGACGAGAGGCGGAGTACTTTTACATCAGTGAAAAAGACAGAAAGATTTTTCAAGGTTAGAGAAATTCAAACTGACAGGACTATTGACCTACCACCATACCATTGTTTTAATTACTGTAGGAAAGGACACCAAGAAAAAGACTGCAATGAAGAAAAATCAAATTACTGTACCAATTGTGGCAGATTTGGCAGAAAAATGAGTGATTGTGAAAGATGTGAAGTTCAAGCAGAAACAAATAAAGATGAGAGAAAAAAGGTTTGGGACAGGCTAGGTAGTACATCAAATGAAGATCAAAAGGAGAAGTCACAGCCAAATTTCCAACCAACACTAAAATTAAGACCACAGACAACAAAACAACATACAATGCCACAAACATCACAATCACAATCATAACCGACAAGAAAAGAAGAATCACAAACTGCAGAAACATGTTTCACCTTAGAACAGAAACCAGCACGAAAGCAGATTGACAAGAGTAGAGATAAAAACAACAACAAAACAAAAACAAGAAGACAGATCGGTTCAGAGACGATTGTTAATAACAAAGCTAGCAGAAGAAATGAAGAATTACAGTAAAGAAGAGAGAAAAATATTTATGAAACTATTAGAGGATGATCAAGAAGAGGAAGAAGAAGATGAGAAATAAAAAAAAAGAAGATACTGACAGAGACAGAAAAAAAAAGCTAAGGTCCACTGGGACCAATGTAAGTAATTTTTTTTTTTTTTTTTTTTTTATAAAAAAGAGGCCTAAAAGGAAAGAGTTTTTTTTAGTTGATTGAGTTAAGTTAATTTAATTTAAAAGTATAATTAAAGTTAATTAAAGAAGTATAAGTTATATTGAAGTATTTATTATTAAAAATGAAAAAAAAAAAAATTTTTATTTATTGTGATTTAAAGTTGATTTAATTTTAAAGGGTGTTTTCGTAGTTGAAACATCCGAGATATGTTTCGGTCTAGGGGGGGAATTGTAACGAAGTGTCCTTCGTTACTTATTCGACTCTTCCTGAAAGGCATTTTAAAAGTTATTTAAGAATGTTTATTTATAATTTAAATTAATATTTCATGTACGCGGGGTGAATCAAGTGATAAGATAATAAAAATGTCAAGACAGAGACGTGAGCCAGAACAACACAACAACAGCAACACTAGCAGTTACAGTCGCCGCAGCGCTGGTCCAGCCGAACGAGAAACAAGGAGTAGAAGAAGAGTGAGAGAGAGGACCGAGGGAGCAAGGCGAACGAGAGCGAGAGAGAGGAAGCGCGCGCGCCTGCAACCAGCCGTTCGAGAGAGAAAAGAAGATCGTCTTGCTGGCAACCAAGTGAACGCTGCCACTGCCGCCGCTGCTAGGAGACTAGTTAGTTGACGCCATGCTGCACTAATTTGACGCATCGTTCATTACCAAATTTTGGAAGATTGGTATTTTTATTGTGTTTTCAACGACTGGATTTCTTTGGATACTTCTTGGCGCTTCGAGGATCATCGACAGGAGTTTTCACGGGTTTTCATGATCCGCTGGACAAGTTCGAGCCTGCATCAAAAACCAGGAATCCTGCAGCCAAGAATCACCGGAGAGTGTGTCAAAGCACGCTGTAAAGCAGAAATATAATCTACTTAAATCTCAAAGAGATAATATAGAACAAGCTTTGAATGAAACGTTTAAACCCATCATTACTTCTCTCCAAGAACCAGTGAATAAAAAGAATCATAAAAAATCAGATTCTCCGAAAAAAGAAGAAGAAAAATTTGAGAATTTTCAAAATGATACAATTAAAACGGATTTTCAATTACCTAAAGACTCTTTGATAACTCCAAACAGTAGATGTTTAAATCAATCTATTAGAGAGGATTCCTTTAGAGAAGGAATTGAACTCGTTGCAGCAGAGCAAGATAAATTATATGGAATTAAGAAGAAACAAAGCAAGGGTATGAGCTTGGGAACGCAATTATACGATTTTCGAAACATAAGATTTTCGTAAATAATAAGTCATTTCCAAGAACTCAAGAGCTGCAAGATCTTATTGTGAAAAAGAATCCTGAAAACTTTTCAATAAAGGATGAATCAATCTATGAAAAAATTCTTGAGGAATAAAATGCTCATAAAAATACCAACGGCCAATTAAGAAAACATGTTTACAGTTGGAAGTACAATAATGTAATTAAACGCATGTTCGAATCAACCGGGAGTGGACTCTTACCTCGATACAAAGTTGCTAAGCGTAATACCCGTATGGACCTTGTTTACTGGGATAATCCCAATGAGCTTGTGAAACGTCTTCAACTTTTGAATGCCGGAAGATCAGCTGGTAATTGTAATCATGAAAATGAAATTTACTCAATCATCGAAGAGCTCCAAGAAGCTGGCTGTATATATTGATCTGATTTCGATAATTCTACATCATTATCAAAATGAGTGTCAACGTGTTCGGACGTACTTTGAAAAAGAATACAGAGGGCGTTCGAGGTGCTCCGGGTATAGGTTATGAATTAACCGAAACCGGTCGGTTTGATGCAGAAGGCAAACGACTTTGCAACCTAGCTGCACCTCTAGAATCTAACGACGCCGTTAATTTAGAAACTATTAAAAACCTGATTGGATTGGAACCTCAAAGTCTGTACGAGATTACGACAAGATTGAGAAGTGACGTGGATGATTTGAGTGCTATTTTAACCCATTAAGTCCGAGGATTTTTTGAATTTTTGGTTGTGTTTGAGCTGGGAAATCTTAGGGAAAACTGTGAAAAATGTATACCTGAATACCCTATCCCCCTATTTTCAAGTATGCCCTACACGATGGTATAGTTCAAAAAAGTCAAAAATTCGATTTTCATTTGTTTATAAACAAATTAAAAAAAAAAACAAGATTTTTTTTGCACTTTTTTTTTTTTAATCGAAAAATTGAGTGGTTAAAAAATTTTTTACACACTTTAGAATATCATCACGGGTGATCACGCATTTCAAAGTTTCCAAATCTTCTTGAAAATTGTAGCTGCGATTTTTGTAAACAAAATGGCGGCCAAAACACTGCGAAGAAAAAATTCGTAAAGCAGCCGAAGGCGGAACCAACATCGAAAAACTTATTTTGCTCAAAAATATTTATTGAAAAAGCATAAAAAGTCTTTGAAATGTTAATTGTTAATATTTTTATCATTTCAATTGCATATATGCGAGTATTGGGCCCAATAGGGAGGGACCCAAAAATAAACATTGAGAAATCGAAAAATAAAAAATACTAACTTATTCTACGTAAAATTATAAGAACAAAATATACTTGGTGTTTTTTTTATTGGGGCCACTATTTTTTCATAAAAATTCGTTGAAGTTGGGACTATCAACCAATTGAGTCCAAGGATTTTTTGAATTTTTGGTTGTGTTTGAGCTGGGAAATCTTGGGGAAATCTTGGGGAAAATGTATACCTGAATACCCTACCCCCCTATTTTCAAGTATGCCCTGCACGATGGTGTAGTTTAAAAAAGTCAAAAATTCGATTTTCATTTGTTTATAAACAAATTAAAAAAAAAAAACAAGATTTTTTTTGCACTTTTTTTTTCTAATCGAAAAATTGAGTGGTTAAAAAATTTTTTACACACTTTAGAATATCATCACGGGTGATCACGCATTTCAAAGTTTCCAAATCTTCTTGAAAATTGTAGCTGCGATTTTTCTAAACAAAGTGGCGGCCAAAAAACTACGACGAAAAAATTCGTAAAGCAGCCGAAGGCGGAACCAACATCGAAAAACTTATTTCGCTCAAAAACGAGGCCTTCAGATGTATTTATTTATTTATTTATTTATTTATTTATTTATGTTATTTATTTATTAGATTACTTGATTTTTCTTTTAAAAAAAAAATAAATAAATAAATAAATACTTGAATTTTTATTTGTTTCCTTTTTTTGTTATGCAGTGTCAAACTGAATACGAAATATATGTTCAATAAAAATAGCCTGCGTATTTTATAATTATTAGAAATACAATTTTGTTATGCAGAAGAAGAGAAAGTAAGAAAGAACAACGGATTCATTGATGCTGTTAAAGCTTTTGCCAGGTGTATACGACTATAGCTGAAAGGCATAGAGTCTGCTTCGTAATCACAAGTCCATGGGTTCAAATCCCGCTTAGAGCAAAAAGTATCTCAAATACAGAAAAAAATTGTAAATCCAAAAAAAAAAAAAAAATTCGTCTTCCAATGACTTTAAATCTTTTTTTTTTTTCTACTTTCAAATACACCTTTTTGAAAGGATATACTTCACCAAATATTGGTCTGAACTGAATAAAAAACTATAAGAAAAATTAACTTTTAGTAAAAAGCGATCAGACTAAAATTATCATAGATGCAGGCTAGAAAAAATTACAAGAAAATTTTGTTCAATTATATCCATAAATCAAATCTTTTATAAAGAAATATTTCATCAGATATAAAGAAAAATTGGCAGATTGAGAGTTGAAAAAAAAAAAAATTTTTTTATAGCCTAAGGATGAAATTTTTTTTTTCAATCACCACGAAGTCAACGCCTCTGAGAAATTTTTATTACGACTTTTACAGTTTACAACTGTATCTGCGCTTTTTCTGAATACTCGCCGTGAGCGGGATTCGAACAACGATCTAAGCATTGCTAAACTGGCTCTTTGCTGCTTTAGCCAACGGCCGTGTACAGATTTACAGATTTAGACTTCATTTATATGTAAAAATAATAAATTATGAATTTTCTGTAGCAATAATAGTCTTTACCAATCTCTCTCAATCAAAAATTATAAAAATGTATAGAAAATTTTTAAAAAGTAACAATAACTCGTCAAATTGTAAATTTCATCTCTTAGCCGTTACACTTATAAAATACAAAACATAACGTTGCCCAACACCTACCACGCGGAGGTTGATGAAACAAAGTGTCTTTTTTTTTTTTTTTTTTTTTTATTATTACTTTTATACTTTTTTTGTGTTTTTCTAATTTTTTTTTTTTTTTTTTTTTTTTATCAATTTTTTTATAAAAATAATTTTTTAGTTCAACAATGAAACTTTCTTAGAAATTATGAAAACTTTTAGACTACAATAAATTTAATGATTATTTTTAGGAACGCAATTTTGACAAATAGATAAGCTGCACTTTTCACAGTACAAACGTGTCCTAATGGGACAGAAGCAACATTTTCTTAGTTTTTCTTTAGTCAAAATTTGGTGATTGCCTCTAGTAGACTTTTCCTTTGAAAGATAATGCTTGGAAATTGCCATCATAAAGTCAAGCGAACTTGATTTTTTAGTTTCCTTGCCGTGAACATAGTTCGAAAGAACAACTGCATTAGCTATTGACGCTTGAATAAGACGAATAAAAACGATCCACGTCCACTTTTTAGACCTTATGCAAGGCATAGCGTAGTTACAACGTCCATCATGAACGTCAACGCCACCCATATTTTTATTATAAAGTTGGAATGCATTAGGGAAAGCAATTTCTTCTTTTTCTTTTTTTTCTTTGCTCCTCCTTTTCGCTGTGTATGTGGGTGTGACACCAGCAGCAGTAGAAACCATCGACACTGGTTTAGAGTCCTGCAATGTAATGTAATTTATACCACTACTTTTTTCGTATTTCACTGCAACTGTACCTTTCGGTGACTTTTTAGGAATAACATTTTTTTCCTTTACACGATTTTCTCGGATAGTACCAGTCGAACGAACCCCTAAGTTTTTTAAATGTAAAACAAGATCAAAACTAGTAAATAAATTGTCCATGTATAAATGATAAAGAGGCAGTTTCCTAAAAGTTACGTTTGAAAAAAAGTGCTGAAGCAAACTCATAACAACACGAGTACCTAAAGAACATTTTTCAAGTTTATTGTCAGCTATTGCAGAGTTTTTACCACAGTACAAATCAAACTCAAGTAAATAGCCATCAGGAGTGCAAAGACCCCAAAATTTCAAGCCAAATCTAATGGGCTTCCCTTTTATGAATTGTTTCAGAATAGTTCTACCATAAAACTTGGCCATCATCTCGTCAACGGCCATTGCAGCTTGAAAATATCCAAATTGCTGGATGTTTTCCCTGAATAAATCAATAATTGTACGTACACGCCATCCAAAATCATTTTCATTTTCATCTGCAGGTTTAGAATATTTGATGTTTGATTTTATTTGCTGAAATTTATCGCGAGCCATAGCCGCTTTTACTGGCTCAAATGACAAAAAAGGATCATTTGACCAGTAGTGTTTGTAAGATTTTCGCGAATTGTAGGCTGATGCAATTAAAATACCTATAAAAACGTTAAGTTCACCCATCGTTAGTTCATACCCGTTTGCTCGAGTACACATAATTATGTGATTTTTTATACTATCTGAAAAAAAAGTTTCAAATAGTTCAACACAATTCATACTTTTTATTTTTTTTTTGTTAGCATCAGACATTTGGCAACTATTTTCAACGTTTTGTGGATAAATTTGTTCTCCCTCGACCCACTCATAAACGTATTTATCCTCCAAACGACTGTTATTGCTAACATAATTTTTTGATGCTTGAGAATAAGTTTTTTGTGAAGTTTTATCATTTTGAGAATCGTTTGTACAGTCGTCGCTTTCTTCAGCTCCTGAGCCTTCGCTTTCATCTCCAGAATAATTTGGATCAGGTATGCAATATCGTTCGTCATCTTCATCAGAACTGAAATATTCTGATTCAGAATCAGTATCAGGAGGTTTAGCTGGTCTAGGTCGCTTTGGTCGCATATTGAAAAGTTTGAAATTATTCAATCACTAAAAATTGAACAGATTTCAAAATTTTTTCAATTTATTTATTTATTTGTAGTCTGGACTAGCTTGAAATTCGCTAAAATTATCAGCCACAGTCTTTGAGCAGCTCCCCTGGTGGAACTTATCATCTGCCAGGGTAAAAATGTCATCAAACCAACCATTGTTTATATTCTTTTTTCACCTAATTTATTAGTATGTTGTTTAAACGTGACGCCACCTAGCGGACTCTTTTCGTTATGAAGCATGTTTACCCTAGCAGATGATAAGAATTTTCACCATTGTCATTTATAAAAAATGTTTTTTCATTTTTATTTTTTTTTTCGAAATAAATTATTATTTTTTATAAATATATAAATTATTGGAAATATCTGCAAACATTAAAAATATTCTGTTCATTTAGTTTTCTCTTCAATTAGTTTTTGCCCAACTAGAATGACTACATTCAAAATTTTATTAATTTTTACAAAAACATAATGTAATAAAATGTAAAAAAATAAAATATATTGTACGTTACATTTCTTGTATTTTTTTTTTATTTATGGCAATAATTTTGAGTTTTTAATTTTCGTAAGCAAGGTTCGAACCCATGAAGTGGGGATTATGAAGCAGACTCTATGCCTTTCAGCTATACTCGTATACACCTGGCAAAAGCTTTAACAGCATCAATGAATCCGTTGTTCTTTCTTACTTTCTCTTCTTCTGCATAACAAAATTGTATTTCTAATAATTATAAAATACGCAGGCTATTTTTATTGAACATATATTTCGTATTCAGTTTGACACTGCATAACAAAAAAAGGAAATAAATAAAAATTCAAGTATTTATTTATTAATTTATTTTTTTAACAGAAAAATCAAATAATCTAATAAATAAATAACATAAATAAATAAATAAATAAATAAATACATCTGAAGGCCTCGTTTTTGAGCGAAATAAGTTTTTCGATGTTGGTTCCGCCTTCGGCTGCTTTACGAATTTTTACGTCGTAGTTTTTTGGCCGCCACTTTGTTTAGAAAAATCGCAGCTACAATTTTCAAGAAGATTTGGAAACTTTGAAATGCGTGATCACCCGTGATGATATTCTAAAGTGTGTAAAAAATTTTTTAACCACTCAATTTTTCGATTAGAAAAAAAAAGTGCAAAAAAAATCTTGTTTTTTTTTTTTAATTTGTTTATAAACAAATGAAAATCGAATTTTTGACTTTTTTAAACTACACCATCGTGCAGGGCGTACTTGAAAATAGGGGGGTAGGGTATTCAGGTATACATTTTCCCCAAGATTTCCCCAAGATTTCCCAGCTCAAACACAACCAAAAATTCAAAAAATCCTTGGACTCAATTGGTTGATAGTCCCAACTTCAACGAATTTTTATGAAATAATAGTGGCCCCAATAAAAAAAACACCAAGTATATTTTGTTCTTATAATTTTACGTAGAATAAGTTAGTATTTTTTATTTTTCGATTTCTCAATGTTTATTTTTGGGTCCCTCCCTATTGGGCCCAATACTCGCATATATGCAATTGAAATGATAAAAATATTAACAATTAACATTTCAAAGACTTTTTATGCTTTTTCAATAAATATTTTTGAGCAAAATAAGTTTTTCGATGTTGGTTCCGCCTTCGGCTGCTTTACGAATTTTTTCTTCGCAGTGTTTTGGCCGCCATTTTGTTTACAAAAATCGCAGCTACAATTTTCAAGAAGATTTGGAAACTTTGAAATGCGTGATCACCCGTGATGATATTCTAAAGTGTGTAAAAAATTTTCTAACCACTCAATTTTTCGATTAAAAAAAAAAAAGTGCAAAAAAAATCTTGTTTTTTTTTTTAATTTGTTTATAAACAAATGAAAATCGAATTTTTGACTTTTTTGAACTATACCATCGTGTAGGGCATACTTGAAAATAGGGGGATAGGGTATTCAGGTATACATTTTTCACAGTTTTCCCTAAGATTTCCCAGCTCAAACACAACCAAAAATTCAAAAAATCCTCGGACTTAATGGGTTAAGAAGACATCAAAAAATGCATAAAAATAAAATATTAAAATAAAATGTAAATATTGTTCAAAAATACTTTCTTCAAAAGATCATTTAATAAGACATTTGAAAAAATCCTGCAAAAACATAAATAAATCAAATATTGAATTATTAAAACAAAAAGAATAAAAAAACAACAACAATTGTAAATGCGGAAGATATGAAAAATAATTGAATTCTTAAAACGGAAGATTTTTTGATACTACAGATATTTTAAAAATTTTAGTGGAAAATTTTGAATATCTATTTTTTTCAAGAAAATAGATTTAAAAATTATTAAATCAAAAAATTAAAAAAATATATATATATATAATATATGAAAAATAATTGAATTATTAAAACGGAAGATTTTTTGATATTACAGATACTTTTTTCAAGAAAATAGATTTAAAAATTATTAAATCAAAAAATTAAATATATATATATATATATATATATATATATATAATATATGAAAAATAATTGAATTATTAAAACGGAAGATTTTTTGATATTACAGATATTTTTTTCAAGAAAATAGATTTAAAAATTATTAAATCAAAAAATTAAAAATTTTAACGGAAGAATATAATTATAAATATTTATTTTTTTTCATAAATATAGAATTGAAAATTATTAAAGAGAAAAGTTTTTTAAAATGAATTATATGTGGTTTGTACGGCTACTGGCAAAGGGTTCCACATATAGTTTCTTTTTGTTCTTACATTAAATTAAATATGAAAAAATTTTCAAAATTGTTGAAAAAAAAACCCAACGTGCCTTGCAAGTACCTCCTGGGTGGTGTGGAAAACTGCATTAAGTAATTTAAAATTAATAAGTTGAAAATAAATTCATTTGTAATTCAAGTATACTTATTACTATTTTATTAGAAAAGATATATAGTGTAGATTCAAGCATAAAATTCTGGGGGGTTGGCGAGCGAAGCGAGCAGCGGGGTACACCCCCCCCCCTAGTATATATATATATATATATATATATATTAGCCTGGAGCGAACTTTTCTAGAAGGTTTAAAAAAAAAGTTAGGGGTCCAGAAAATTTTAAAAAAATCCAAAAATTGAAGCCGTCATCAAATTTTGAGGTTAGGTGACGATTTTGGTAGAGCAAGGATGATTTTAAGTCAAAAAATGCCATTTTTCAATAGAAGGAAGTGTTAAAACTAATATTGAACATCTCAGAAGTGATGAATGTAAGTTTAAGGTTGAAATCACATAGTTGAAATTTTGTGAAAACAAAATAGCGGATCAACATGGCGGAAAGTATCCAAAAAAGTCAGAATTTGATGTTGAAAAAAATACCATCGTATCATACGTAAAATTTCAAATCGAAAAGTATACTTGGTAATTTTTCGAAAAATGCATAGGTTTGGAGTAATAAATCAATAATCATCCAATTTATGAGTTTCAAGCACTTTGAGCTTGGATTAATAAAAAAAAAAAAGTTTTGGAGATAACAACACTTACGTAAGATTAAAATATAACCGTAATTATTCAGAGAAAGTACAAATGGTACAACCGGAGGAGTGCAGCCCGATCTTGATAGACAGAAATACAGAATTCAAATGCCAGTGAAATAAAAATTCTTGAAAAATTGGCTAATATTTAATATAAAATTTCAGACTGCTTTCTCAGTTAATAAGATGGATGTTTGCACTTATAAAGTCTGAAAAGAAAATACGAGCAATGGCTAGGTCGATGAGATCTAAAAAATCATGTGTTACCACAGCAGTACTTGCTGAATTTTTGGTTGGCTTTCATGAAAACTTGAGAGAGACCGCTTCGGTTAACACCTACTACCCCATAATGCCGTGATATCGAGATTTATTAGAAATAAATGAATAAATAATCCCCCAAGCTACTACGACCCCATAATCTTTCTAGCTCCTACAATACCATAACGCCGAGTTCACAAGGTTTTTTTATAAATAAATAAATAAAAGAATAATTTACCAAGCTCTTACGACCCCATAACGTCGAGCTCGAGAGTTTTTTATCTACCAAAAAATGAATAATCCTCCGAACTCCTACTACCCCATAACATCGAGCTTGCAAAAGTTTTTTTCAATAAATAAATGCAAAAAAATTCTCCAAACTCCTACGAACCAATAACGTTGAGGTCACGAGAAATTTTTTCAATGAATAAATGCAAATTAATCCCCCAAGCTCCTACATCCCCATGACGCCAAGCTCGAGAGTTTTTTATCAATAAAAAAATTAAAAAATAATCTTCCGAGCTCCTACAACTCCATAACGCCGAGCTTGCGAGAGTTTTTTTCAATAAATAAATTCAAACAAATTCTCCAAACTCCTACAACCCAATAACGTCAATGTCGCGAGTTTTTGTTCAATAAAAAAATTTAAAAAAAGCTTCGAGCTCCTACAATCCCATAACGCCGAGCTTGACAGTTTTTTATCAATAAAAAAAATGAAAAAAAAAGCTTCGTGCTCTTACTACCCCATAACGCCGAGCTCGTGAGGATTTTTTTCAATAAATAAATGCAAAATAATCCCCCAAGCTCCTACAACCCCATAACGCCGAGCCCGAGAGTTTTTTATCAATAAAAAAATTAAAAAGTAATCTTCCGAGCTCCTAAAACACCATAACATCGAGCTTGCGAAAGTTTTTTTCAATAAATCAATGCAAAAAAATTCTCCAAACTCCTACGACCCTTAACGTTGAGGTCGCGAATTCTTTATAAATGAAAAAATGAAAAAAAAAGCTTCGAGCTCCTACAACCCCATAACGCCGAGCTTGCCAGTTTCTTATCACTAAAAAATGAAAAAAAAAGTCTTCCGAGCTCCTATAATACCATAACGCCAAGTTCACGAGGTTTTTTTTTATAAATAAATAAAAGAATAATTCACCAAGCTCTTACGACCCCATAACGTCAGGTTCGAGCGTTTTTCATCTACCAATAAATAAATAATCCCCCAAGCTCCTACAACCCCATAACGCCGAGCTCGACAGTTTTTTATCGATAAAAATATGAAAAAAGGTCTTCCGATCTCCTACAACCCCATAACGTCGAGATCGCGAGAGTTTTTTTCAATAAATAAATGCAAAATAATCCCCCAAACTCCTACGACCCCATAACGCCGAGCCCGAGAGTTTTTTATCAATAAAAAAATTAAAAAATAATCTTCCGAGCTCCTACAACCCCATAACGCCGAGCTTGACAGTTTTTCATCAATAAAAAAATGAAAAAAAAGCTTCGAGCTCCTACAACCCCATAATGCCGGGCTAGCGAGGTTTTTTTTTCAATAAATAAATGCAAAAAAATTCTCCAAACTCCTACAACCCAAGAACGTCAAGGTCGCGAATTTTTTATCAATAAAGAAATTAAAAAAAAGCTTCGAGCTTCTATAACCCCATAACGCCGAGCCTGAGAGTTTTTTATCAATAAATAAATGAAAAAAAATCCTCCAAGCTCTCATAACCCCAAGATCAAGATCGCAAGTTTTTTATCAATAAAAAAATTAAAAAATAATTCCCCAAGCTCCTACAACTCCATAACACCGAGCTTGCGAGGTTTTTTTAAAAATTAATGAATAAATAAATAACCCCCAAGCTCCTCCAACTCCATAACGCCGAGATCGCGAGATTTATTATAAATAAATGAATAAACCAATAATCTCTCTAAAGCAATATTTCCCCTCCCATTTAAATTATATTATACTTTCAACGAAGAATTAAAAGGGATCTTTGAAAAGGGGATTTTTGAAAAAAGGGGATCCAACTGAGGGGATCCAATACTTTCGACGAAGATCCAATTTAGGGGATCCAATTTAGGGGATCAGAAAAGTCCGATATTTAAGTGTGTTTTGACCGTGTTTTTAAGAATTTCAGATTTTTGAAGATCCAATTTAGGGGATCCAATTTAGGGGATCAGAATCAAAAACGGAAATATAATATAGGGAGATATATTAATTACTAATTTATATTATTCATATTAATTTATATAACCCATACCTAACTTAATACCAATGTTTACTTTTTGATAAAAAACATTTACTTAGGAATAAAAATTTGTGCGGTACTAGAAATTTTTACGGGTAATCAAGGGACACTTAAGTGGGCAGATTTACGCAATCCCAAGCCAGTTGGTTAGATAAGCGAGATACGTTAGTTTAGTGAGAGCTAATAATTTAAGTCGATTCAGGTTAGTAAGGTAGATAAGGTTGGTTAGGCGGAGGTTATGCGGGAGGAGGGTGGAAGGGGAGATGAGGTGAGGAAGGGTTTGTTATTTTACTTAAAAATATTAATAGAGCTTTTTCAAAATTTAAAGTACTTCAACAAAACTTTAAAGTTAGTGACTGAGTTGATGTATACGGTGAGTAGGATTCGTTGGTAGATTGGGTGAAATAAGTTTGGGAGATCCCTACCCCTTAAATCCAGCTGGACTTCAAAAAAAAATTTTTTGGTTAATATCGCTTAAAATCAAGTTATTGTTAATTTTTCAATTTGTCCAGCTGGATTTCTAGCTGGACAGATCCGGCTGGAAAATTAAAAAAAAAAAAAAAACTAAGATAAATTTTTTCAAAATCATTGAAAAATGAATAATAACTTGATTTCAAGCAATATTGATTTTCACCAAAAAATTTCTTTTTTGAAATCCAGCTGGAAATCCAGCCGTTATATTGAAACCGAAATCCAGCTGGATAGCCAGCTGGAAATCCTGCTGGAAATCCAGCTGGATTTTAGGGGTAGAGATAAAATACGGTATTTGAAGTAAATTAAATTAGTGAGGTCAGTAATGTGGCTAAGATTAAACTAGGTCATGTAGTTGAAGATAAAAAAATTTGAAGTCTTAAAGGGAGTTGCAGAATTTGCGAAAAAAATCATTTAAAATTAAACGAAAACGAAAATAAAAAAACTTCCTAAAGATTCAATATTTATAGATGTATAGCAAATGCTATTAAGATACAAAAATTTACAAAACTGTTTCCCATATTCTGACGTTAATTTTGATCCGATTTTGATGGGGTTGGGCTTAAAAGATATATTAAGATAGTAGCTCCAGCGCTACAGAGCCCTTTTTTCATTTTCATTTTTAATTTTACTGAATCTTCAATTTTTTGTTAAAATGACCCTTATGACTTCGCCTTAATACGGGTGAGAATAGTAAAGAGACTTAGATGAGGTGAGTGATGGTTGTGTGGTTGTGGGCTGGTATAGACATATTAAAATTATAACTTTGGCTCCAATGAAAATTTTTATATAAAATTATGTATGATAAAAAAGGTCTTGAGCTCAGCTTTCTAATTATGTCATTCAAATTTTTGTTAATTAGTAGATTACTACAATCGGCTGCGCCTCGGCCGAAAATTACATGTGATCTGAGACATTTCTTATTTTCGTGGCCACGTGTGGTATAGGTACTACTATTTTTCTGCTCGACGCATTTTCTGGCCTCTGAGCGCGCCAGTCTTTACTACTTCCCGGCCGGAGTGCAGAAAATACTTTTTGCTGTCATGACTCTCATGAGAGGGTGCTGAACAAAGCCGTTTATCAATTAGTCGGTTCAAACGCAACTTAGCAAGCTCTTACTATAAAGGAAATACGTTCATATCATGAAGAATCTGTAAAATAATTTTGAAGAAAATCAAGGTTCGTTTGTACGAGTTTGCGAAATTTGAAAAAAATCTGGATTTTTTTTATCATTCGGCAAATTACTAGAGTAGTTTTCAGGATGGGGAGTATAAGCTAGAGATCTAAGATGAGTCAGATCAAGAATGAATAAGGTGAGTAGGGTTTGTTGGTAGAGTGAGTGAGAGATGAGTTGGGAATTATTTACGGTATTTGAAGTAAGTAAAATTAGTAAGGTCAGTAATGCGGCTAAGATTAAAATAGGTCAGGTGGTTAAAGATGAAAGATTAAGTAAGGTTAGTAGGGTTCTCCAAATGGGTGAGATAGTGAAGTAGGTTAGATAGTTAATGTGATTAGGTGAGTGACACTTGTGGGCCGGCAAATATAATAAAGTTTGTAATATCCATCTGAAATGAATCTATTTAATATGCCCGCCATAAGCAAAAGAAGCTCTAAAAAATATTTTTGTGTATGTAAGATCTAATGAAATGATTCAAAATACCAATGGGCTTACTAAAATATTCCTTATGAGTCATCAAAAATTTATGTATGTACCTTACATGAACACTCTAACTATTTTAAAATTGATTTATATCTTCATTTGTCAATTTTAGATCTATTTTAGCCCTGGATAGATTTTGACTAAAAATTATTAAAAAAAGAAATTAAATTCTATACCTCATGATTTTGCCTAAATAATTAAAAACTTTTCTCTATAAGTCTGATTTTATGAATCAAGTTATGATGAGTAAGTAAAGTTCAAACTGAACTCTCGTGTCTAATTTTTATTGATTTTGAGCGCTTTAGTCTTTTGATTATTTTACCAAACATAGAGCTTACGTATTGTTTCGATTAATTTTTATATTCATCAATTATAATTAGGGGGTTGGCGAGCGGAGCGAGCAGGGGGGTACCCTCCCTAGTATATATATATAGACATATTCATAAAATAATAAGCTTGACAGAATTTTCTGCCTACTATCTGGCGGGCACCCCAGACGTTCTGTTGAAACTTCTGGCAGGGCTGTGAAAGATACCGCGTGTCTGATCGAGAAGCTGCTTTCATAGCTACGGCTGTACTGCAAGATTTTTTGAATTACTATAAGATAGATATTCCGTCAAGTGATCTTGTAATTGACCGAAGTAAAGTGAGAAGAGAGCGAGCTAAGGTATAAAAAATCAACTATCTTTATTTTGAATAATCATTCTCATTTCATCATTTTTTTATTTATTTGAATAATGTTATAATTTAATTAAAAAAATAATAATCATAAAATAAAGTAGTTTTTATTCTTGACGATGCTTAATAATTTGAATTAGTTATTAAATCATGAAACAAGAAAAGTTATTATTGTTTTTGAAAACTTTTTTCAAACTTTTCTGTCAATTAGTTTAATTTTTTTATTGATAAAAAACTCACGATCGTGACGTTTTGGGGTTGTAAGAGCTTGGAGGATTTTTTTTCATTTTTTTATTGATAAAAAATTCGCGACGTTATTGGGTTGTAGGAGTTTGGAGATTTTTTTAGCATTTATTAATTGAAAAAAACTCTCGCAAGCTCAGCGTTATGGTGTTAAAGGAGACCGGAAGACTTTTTTTCATATTTTTATCAATAAAAAACTGTCGAGCTCGGCGTTATAGTGTTGTAAGAGCTCGAAAGATTATTTTTTAATTTTTTGATTGATAAAAAACTCACGGTTGTGGCGTTTTGGGGTTGTAAGAGCTTGGGGGATTTTGTATTCACCTATTTATTGATAAAAAAACTCGCAAATCCAACGTTATGGAGTTGGAGGAGCTTGGGGTTATTTATTTATTCATTAATTTAAAAAAAAAACCTCGCAAGCTCGGTGTTATGGGGTTGTAGGAGCTCGGAAGATTATATTTTAATTTTTTTATTGATAAAAAACTCTCGGGCTCGGCGTTATGGGGTTGTAGGAGCTCGGAAGATTATTTTTTAATTTTTTTATTAATAAAAAACTCTCGGGCTCGGCGTTATGGGGTTGTAGGAGCTTGGGGGATTATTTTGCATTTATTTATTGAAAAAAACTCTCGCAACCTCGACGTTATGGGGTTGTAGGAGATCGGAAGACTTTTTTTCATATTTTTATCGATAAAAAACTGTCGAGCTCGGCATTATGGGGTTGTAGGAGCTTGGGGGATTATTTATTTATTGGTTGATGAAAAACTCTCGAGCTTGACGTTATGGGGTCGTAAGAGCTTGGTGAATTATTCTTTTATTAATTCGTTTATAAAAAAACCTCGTGAACTCGGCGTTATGGTATTGTAGGAGCTCGGAAGATTATAAAGAAAATAATAAAACTTTTTAATATAACTTTATTTTAGGTGAAAGAAAATTCACAACCAGTTACTTTTGACTCAAATGAAATTTGGGGTCTTTATTATGATAGTAAAAAAGACAAACTTCTTGTCAATGAAATAGATAAAAGAGGTGTTAATCACCCCCGAATTGTCAACGAGGAGCACGTAACTCTGGTGAAAGAGATCGGTTCCACCTACATAACTCATGTTTCTCCTGAAGGAAGCAACGTGGAGGCTGTAAGTAGCACTATCTGGAATAAATTGAATGAAATGAAGGTTCCAATTGAGGGTTTAAAAGTTATTGGAAGTGATGGAACGGTGGTCAATACTGGCGCTTCTGGAGGAATCATAACTTTTCTAGAACGAAAACTTGAAAGACCAGTACAACGATTTATATGTTTGTTACACTTCAACGAACTTCCTCTCCATCATATAATAGAAAAGCTGTACAAAGCTGCTGCGGGACCAACTGCTTTTTGAGGCGAGCTGACAAAACCATTGCAAAACTGTAATGAACATCCAGTTGTACTTGGTTTTGAGAGATTAAAAATAGATTTACCAGAGATAAGTTCAGACGATTTAAACAGAGATCAGAAGTATTTGTTCCAAATTGCCAAGGCGGTATCAACTGGCAAATGCTCAGCAAGATTGGCCTCTAAAAAACCAGGTGAAAATTAATAAATTTTCACAATAAATCATCAAGTAGTAAATAAATAATTTTTATTTTAATAAATTCTTTTTACTTTAATTTTTTTTGTATGGCTGACCGAAAATTGGAAGTTATCTTACAGATTTTTGCACCTTTGTTTTTTAGCATTTTAATATTTGTTAAAAAAATGAGTCTATTTCCAAAAAATTTCCTAACAAACTTGACCAATCGATTCTACGACGAAAAACAAATTTCATCTTTTTCGGATCTTTTTATTCGGGGATAGGATAAGTTTAAAATAAGTAGTTGATTTGGAAGCTCACCACGCGGCAAAGTAAATTTTTTGACATCAAAACTGGAGCAATGTTGTGCACGAAAAAAAATCCAAAAATAAAAGATGAAAATGACATTTTTTTATGTTTTTTGTCGTAAAATTGATTGGTCAAGTATATTAGGAAATTTTGTTGGAATAATAAAATGCTAAAAAACAAAGACACTAAAAAAATTTTTATAAAGTAAAATCGCAACTTTTTTGTGAGTATTTTTGTACGTAGAGTAGTACGAGCTTAGTACGTACTACTACTCGCATAAAATCCGGCTAAAAAAAGGTGGCCTTACTGAGAAAAAAACTGCATTTCCGGTGCAATGATGCTTTTTGAGCAAATTTTTATGGCTGAATTTGAAGATAATATTATGCCCCTTCTTTTGAACAAAAAGTTTTTAATCACAATCAATATCCCGGAACATACAATGAGTTTGAACATTTTTTTGTCTAAAATCAAGTTTTGAGCCTTTAATATTCAAAAGTGCATATATGATGCATTATGCACTATTGGAAAAAAATGAAAAAAATACGTGTCCTTTTCGATGCAGAACGATATTTTGTAGTTTTTGACACGATCAGAGATAGGTCGTGCTTAACTCTGCATGACTTGATATGGATTCGGTCAATAGAAAACTAAAAAAAAAAACAATTGAATGAATTAATATAAAATTTTTAATGGAAATTAAATTAATACATGAAGAAAAATGAATAACGAGTAAAATTTATTTCTTATTTAAATGAAAAAAGACAATTTTTTCACCCTTCGGTATAACATAATTCAAAAATTTTTCGGCTACAATCTGACCTAACATAAGTTTTATTTTTTAAATATAAAATTATGATACTTTTTATATGCTGACAAGAGTCAGGGTAATAAAGCTTTAATCAATTTTCCACAGGTCCAATGAATTTAGCACGTTGGCTAAATACTGCCTCAAGACTTTTACGATTATGGGTAGCTACTGCTCAACCAACGGTTAAAATGAGAACAGTCGTTTACTACATAATGAAAGTGTATATCCCGGTATGGTTTGAAATAAAAATATATCAGTGCTGTGTAGATGGACCAAAACACATGTGTCAATTAATAAAGTCAACCAGATACCTTCCAGAAGATTTAAAAAAAACGATTGATAAGACCATCCAAAATTACGGATTTTTTTTACACCCAGAAAACATTCTTTTATCAATGCTTGCTGATGAACGCCAGCATATTCGTGAAAAAGCTGTTAACAAAATTTTAACATTACGAGAAAATAGAGAAAGAAATAACCAGACATTAAGAACTTTTTCAGTATCTTCGTTAAAAATTAATTTTGAAGCCGAAGATTACACAGAAATAATTAATTGGAATGACTTTAACACCGAACCTCCTCTGATAATTGGTAAAAGCAACGCCGAGATCATATCTTTCATAAACAAGCAAGACGTAGAAAATAAAATATTTCACTTCCCTTGTCACACCCAAGCAGTTGAAAGGTGCGTCAAGGAAGTAACTACTGCGTCTTCACAAATGTGTGATGATGACAATCGTCAACGTAACATACAGGTCACATTACAGAGTCGCAAAACTGCGCCAAAATTCAATACAAAAAGCGACTTGTTTGAGATTTACCGCCTTTTATTGCCACGTGATTGGTCATGCGAGCGACCCACGCCAGAGCTGCCCAGAGTGACCAGTTTCCGCCCTCACCAGTCTTGCTGCGACCGTGATGCCGCGACCACGCATCACGGGACTCAGCGCCGTCGTCGTAGATCGACCGCTTATCTACGACGATTCCACCTAGTTTCCCAGAGGTAGAGTGCCACCCGGTCAAAACGGCGTGACCCCTCTCCTCTATTGTAAACTTAGATACCGATAAATAAATTTACCACAAAAGTTAAAGTTCATAATTAAATGCCAGTGTTAGTTATTTGAAGCCCAGTGATCTCCTGCCTTCTCCTCGTCCCTTTTCGCTCGCGTTAATTTCTATTTCTCAAACACGACTACAAAGTAAATTCAAATTTATCAAATAATATCTGATTACTAATAATCCCAGTGAATTTATGTTTTGATTTCTAATTCTAATATAGGTTTGTCAATAGTACTGGAATAAAACTAAACAGTTGTAATTGTAAATAAAAATAATAATATTTTAATTTATTATTAATTTTAATTAATTTGTAAATTGAAGATACACTACTGTAACAATGAGTTGTAAAATGATTGAATTTAATAAAGAAAATGTGATATTTTCTTTAAAATTAAATTAACTCACTTATTATCTATTATTTTTAATTATGATTCTAAAAGATGGCAAGACTTGATGATTACCTACGACTGGGCTACAAATTTGAGAGAAGCTTTTTCAAGTCACACCATAATGCCACTTGCTATGCGATGTTTCTTGATTAAGGGCGGTTTATATAGCCCATGATAATAAAAATAAAAAGCTTGATAACTAAAACAACTGTTTTTAATTGAATAAAAATATTTTGGTTGGCAAAATCATTAAATTGTTTTTCTAACTTTTGGTAAAGTATAGAATATAGAAGCTCGGAAGATTTTTTTTTCATTTTTTTATTGATAAAAAACTCATGACCTCGACGTTATGGGGTTGTAGGAGCTTGGGGGATTATTTTGCATTAATTTGTAGAAAAAAAAACCTCACGAGCTCAGCATTATGGTGCTGTAGGAGCTCGGAAGATTATTTTTTAATTTTTTTATTGATAAAAAACTCGCGACTCCAGGGCCGGATTTACCTAAGGGCACACCGGGGCACGTGCCCCAGGGCCTCCACATGATTGAGGCCCCCACAACTCATAAAAAAATTTTTGAAAAAGTAATTTCAGTAATTTTAAGTAATAAAAGTAAAAAAAATAACATACAATTTTGTTTTCAAAATTTCTTCTTTAAAAAAAAAAAGTACTGGTTACCCTCAAGCTCTAAACTCCCAAAACCTTGGGCGCCCAAGTTCAACAAAAAAACTGATCGGCTATCCCCCAGGCTCTAAACACCCCAAAACCCTGGGGGCCCGAAGTCAACGAAAAAACTGATCATCTATCCCCGAAGCTCTAAGCCCCCACATACCCTGGGCGCCTGAGTTCAACAAAAAAACTGATCGGCTATCCCCCAAGCTCTGAACCCCCAAATACCCTGGGCGTCCGAGTTCAACAAAAAAAACTTATCGGCTATCCCCCAAGCTCTGAACCCCCAAAACCCTGGGTGCCCGAGTTTTACAAAAAAACTCATCAGCTATCCCCCAAGCTCTGAACCCCCAAATACCCTGGGCGTCTGAGTTCAACAAAAAAACTTATCGGCTATCCCCCAAGCTCTGAACCCTCAAATACCCTAGGCGCCCGAGTTCAACAAAAAAAACTTATCGGCTTTCCCCCAGCTCTGAACCCCTCAAAATCCTTGGGAGCCCGAGTTGAATTATTCAAAAAATATGGGAGCATTTTAGTTAACCTAAGCATGTAATAAATAATTTTCTAACTATACCAAATTACGCTGTACTGGTGCAATTACATCATAAAATTGTAAATCTGAAATTTTTAACTCCAAAATGGCGTGGTTGATTAGGAAAACGATATAAGTTTTTACTTCTCGTTTAACTCTTTGTTTGCAACATTATCAACAAATTTTTTTTTTTAACTATAAATTAAATGCTTTTGCAAATGAGACACATTTCGAGAAAAGTGTAAAAATTGTCCTTTGTTTATTCGTTATTAATTTTGTTTATTTTATATATTTTTTTTTTATTATTTTGTAATATTTTCAAGTGATGTAAATAAAAGTATACCACAACCTTTTTGAGGAACAAAAAAAGAAAAATTAAAAACACTTTATTATTGACTTGATATACAAATATAAAGTACGCCTTGAAAAATTATTCCACTCGGTAACCAGAGTTTTGGGAGGTTTAGAGCTGAAGGGATAGCCGATCAGTTTTTCGTTGAACTCGGGCGCTCAGGGTATTTGGGGGTTCAGAGCTTGGGGGATAGCCGATCAGTTTTTCGTTGAACTCGGGCGCTCAGGGTATTTGGGGGTTCAGAGCTTGGGGGATAGCCGATCAGTTTTTCGTTGAACTCGGGCGCTTAGGGTATTTGGGGATTCAGAGCTTGGGGGATAACTGATTAGTTTTTTTGTTGAACTCAGGTGCCCAGGGTATTTGTGGGTTTGGAGCTTGGGGGATAGCCGATCAGTTTTTTGTTGAACTCGGGCGCCCAGGGTATTTGGGGATTCAGAGCTTGGGGGCTAACTGATTAGTTTTTTTGTTGAACTCAGGTGCCCAGGGCGCTTAGGCATGCAAACTATTTTGACATATGTAAAGTCTTTTTTCGGGTCATTTTGTGAAAACTTATGAGTCGGAAACTTCTAAAAATTTCTTAAAATATGCTCTGTTATGAGGTACAAGAATTCCCAATTTTAGCCACCTTGCTAGGGGCCCGCACTCCTATGGTGCCCTGGGGCCCTAAAAACTTAAATCCGGCCCTGTTCTAATAGGAAGTGAGGAGCAGTTTGAGGAGCAAAAAAACGCAATTTTTCAGTAAAAATTGACTGCGCCTCAGGATATAACTATATATATAATATAGGGAGAGATATATCACCTCTTTTTTTTTTGTCCCCTGGGTGCCCGAGTTCAACAAAAAAGCTGATCAGCTATCCCCCAAATACCCCAGGCGCCCGAGTTTAACAAAAAAAAAACTTATCGGCTATCTCCCAAGCTCTAAACTCTCAAATACCGTGGGCGTTTGAGTGTAACAAAAAAACTGATCAGTTGAACCCGGATGCCCAGGGCTTTGGAGGTTTAGAGCTTGGGGGATAGCTGATCAGTGTTTTTGTTGAACTCGGATACCCAGGGTATTTGGGTGTTTAGAGCTTGGGGGATAGCTGATAAGTGTTTTTGTTGAACTCGGATGCCTAGGGTATTTGGATGTTTAGAGCTTGGGGGATAGCTGATAAGTTTTTTTGTTGAACTCGGGCGCCCAGGGTATTTGGAGATTTAGAGCTTGGGGGATAGCTGATAAGTTTTTTGTTGAACTTGGATGCCCAGGGTATTTGGGGGTTTAGAGCTTGGGGGATAGCCGATAAGTTTTTTTGTTGAACTCGGATGCCCAGGGTATTTGGATGTTTAGAGCTTGGGGGATAGCTGATAAGTTTTTTTGTTGAACTCGGGCGCCCAGGGTATTTGGGGATAGCCGATAAGTTTCTTTGTTGAACTTGGGCGCCTGGGGTATTTGGGGGCTTAGAGCTTGGATAGCAGAGGTATGGAATTCCATAGCTACAAAAAAGTGAGCTATGGAGCAGCCATGGCTACCATAGCAGTAGTGACGCCCCTGTAATCCTGATATTTAAGCACATAATAATTTCTAGTCACAAGATTTCTCATCTTTGTGCAATACTTGTCTGATATTTATAATTAGTAAATTTTTTTAATTTCAACCTTAAGAGTAAATGTTAAGTTGATTCTATTTAAATATTTAAAAAATTAAAAAAAAAGTTGTTTTTTTTTGCCTGCTTGAGATTAACATTTAAAGAATTTATTTAAATAATAATGTTCAATGTTAAATTATAATGTTTGTTAACAGCATAAAAAAATTTTAGATGCGAGTCAAAGTTAATTTTTAATAAAATTTAAATAGTTTAGTAGGTTGTATGTTATAAATGATATGTTAAAAAAAGTTTTGTATTGAACAAGTAAACGTGGTTATAATTTAAATAATCTGTGTGTAATATTGTACATATTTATGCTCAGTAGTTGCTCTACAAAATATGTGTATCAAATGTTAACTTTGATGGTCATATTTTGAAACCCATTTCAACTGTTTATTTTGGTTGTAAAAAATAAGCTCCTCAAGTTACTGAGTAATCTGGCAAGTCTCTATGGAAGGCCATAAACACTATTATATTGAAAAACTAAAAACTAAACTTTAAAATTTAATATTCTCAATCTAAGATCCCTTAAAAAAGTAAAATAAAATAATACAGGTTTTTGAGCAAATTTTCTTAATTCTGTCAATAAATGTAAATATAGCAACATCACCAAAAAGCACTAATAAAAACGGGTCTACTGAAATCTACCGGCTACCGTTTTCGTCGAAAACTTTTCTCGTCGAACGTTTTCCCGTCGAATTGCCTCGGCCAGCAGCACTGGTGTAGTACGCGCGCTGCTAGCTTATACAGTAGAAACTCACACTTTTCGTAAACGACGATCGGAGTTTTATGGCGCGTATTTTTGAATTTGAATTGAAAATTTTTTTTTTTCCTCGCTTACTTGTAGCATTTGTTACAATTATAATATAATTCATTTAAATGATTTTTTTTTTTGTTTTATATTATCAAAAATACTTTGCTAAAATGAAACGGAAAGACAAGAAAAAAAAAATACTTGACTTTCCTTGGAGAACAATATTAATAAGTATTTATAAAGCTTTTGCTCACGAAAATAAAGTTATTAAGACTTTGCATATCAATAATTCAATCACAATCGACTAAGTTTTTTGAAAGCATTTCACAATCTCAACTTTTTTTTTACGAATTTTTAAAAAATTAAAAAACTTCTGCTGATATTGGCCCTCCTGGATCTTAATAAGAGAATATAGTATTAAGGTAAGTGAAAAAATCAATATGTGTCAATTCAATGATTTTAATTTTTTTTTTTTAATCATCAGCTTTTTCATTTAATATTTTTATTACATTTTGCAAAATATTTTATTTTGACTGTACTCTGCGACGAACGAGTTCTTTTTTCTTTGGGATGTGTTTCAAACTATTACTAATCTACTACGAAATTATAATAATTTTTACTTACATATACCTAAAATACGACTATGTATTGACACCATGAGGAACTCATAACTACTGGTGTGTGACTCGAATATACGCGGTTTATTAATAATAAAGAGAATATTGTGATAAAAAATCGATTGTCCCCTTTTGATAGAAAACTATGCGATATTATTTTTTCAGTTTACAAACGACGCTTTGATAATATTTTTTCGCACCAAACATTTTGTCAAATAAAATTATTATTTTTTTGTTTTTTCATATGAAATTCTAAACACTACATAAATTACGATGAAGCACACTTGCTTGAATTTTTCAACATGAATATTTGGGAGTACAAATATATTATATACGTTAATTAAAAAAAAAGAAAAAATTAACTAATGAATAGGATGCAGTAGTAAACTAAATCTTCTTCACGTGAAATCTGTACATACTGATCGGCCATCTCAATTAGGCATTTCTCTCTTTGAGCGGTTTCTTCTTTGTCTTTTCTCTGGAAAAAATTTTTTTTTAAACCATTTATCAGTTGCAGTTATTTTTCCTACCTTGCTAATATAACATGCATTATTTTATTAGCTGAGACCCTACCTTTTAGATGCTGGAGGAGCGTACAGAAAATCCGAATCAATTTTTAATTTTCTTTTCCGACCAAGCCTGGAAAACGAAGATTCTTGTGTTGAGTTTTCTTTCAAGTTCGTCTCTGAAATATTACAAATTATATTGATAAATCAACATATTTATCTATTATTTTTTATAATAATATATTCTGATCTTACAGTGGTAATTAATTTTATAATTTTGAAATACTATTACTTCTGTATGAAAATTTTGTAATGCACTACTTGAATAGTTTTTATTGTAGACTCGAAAGATATTGTTTTAATCTAAAAATTAAGTGCTCGATTGGAAAAAAAAATTGTTCATAGTATTAAAAAAAAAAATCTTCTCAATGTTAAGCATAAGAACGAATTTTTTTTTTTTTTTTTTTTTTTTTTTTATAGTGGCGACTTTTATGCTCCGCATGTGCTAATTAACGACTTTGTCACTACACTGCTTCGCATTAGCCCATGGCTCCAATGGACCATGTGGAGTACGGCATTAGAACATTTTCATTATATTAGTAAAAAAAAAACCTTGTGTACCGTTTCATCACGAAAAATCGATGCAACAGATTTCTACAGTTCTAACTTTTTAATTCAGAATTCAATTGTAAGAAAACTTGGCCACATGATGGTAGAATTAATTTAAAAATTCGAAACTTACAAAAAAGTTAGATAATACAATTAAGGTTGTCAATGCTTATTTTCTAATTACTTATTATTTTTTTTTTTTTTTAATACTTGGATTATTTGAAAAGTTTTTAAGAATTTCACCTTCGATAATTATGACTGTCGGCACAGTCATAATTTTTTTTTGCATCTTCCACTGCCACTCACGCTTCTTATCTAGAAAAGAATTTTGAATATGAATCGTATTGAAGATTTTTCATTGGTAAAATTTAATATTTACCTATAATATCAGTTTGATTTTGGAATAGCGTGAGAGTCTCATCATCTTTAATCTTGCCATCGCCTTCTATTCTTAATTCTAAATTATTCAATTTCTGGCACACTATAATTAATAAAATTATTTTTATTTTATTAGTCATATTAAAAAAAAATTGTTGTTAAAGTTAATCATTTTTTATTTCCGTTTTTTTGATTCTTAAACAATATTGTATTTTCTTTACCTGTTCTGACTTTATCACATTTATCAGTGTACTCTGGTTCTGGTAGGCCCGGTATTTTTTCACTTTCATCCACGTCTTGTTTAACCACAGCATCAAATTCTGTACTTGATTCATAGTATTGTGATATAAATACCTCTAAAATGAAAAATAATTTTCATCGTTCATTGCATTATAATAATTATTGAATTATGTTTAAGTAATTGTTTTTTTTTTTTCATGTTATTTTTTTATCAAAATATTTATTTACCACTTTTCACATCTTCAAAGTTTTTAATTCTACCTGGTTCTGTTAGATCTGACGGTGTCACGTTTTCATTAATGTTTTTTGCACTTGTGGCTTTAACTTGTGTATTACATCCAAAATATTCTGATTTCAATTCCACTAAAATTTAAAATCTCTTTAATTTTTTTTTTTTTCAAATTGAAATTTCAATAAAAATTTTAAATAATTATAGTTATTACAAATAAAACTTACCCGTATGGATTACAGTGAACATATTTTGTTCTTTTATTTTGATTGCTAAAAATCAGTACAATTACTGTTAATTGAGTTTCGTATTTTTTATATTATTTTCTTAAAATTTTTTGTATCAAAAATTAAATTAACCTTTTTCTGCCACCTCCTTAAAAAAACAACCTCTCAACTCGCTGACTGCTGCTTTTACAAATGAATCGTCGGGAATTTCCGATTCCTCCAAAAGCTCCCAACCTCTTGCAATGTTGTTATTTGTAAAAATTAAACCATTTTTTGATATGTCACTATTTTTTCCAAAATCTATTGCCATTTTTTTATGGACTTGTTTCCTTTTAAAGCTCACAAAAACTCCTGAAAAAAAAATGAATTACTACTTAAGCTTTTTAAGTTTGATTTATTGCTTCAATGACAAATCAAAAACTTTATGTCGTTCTTACTTAAAAAGTCAGATGCAAGTGGCTTGAAAGTTTTTAATTTTGAGTAAAAATTTGCGTGGTTAGTCTGAATAGAATCACTCAGTCTATTTAAATCTGGAAAAACACTTATTTTTTCTGCACCATGTTTTTCTAGAAAATCGATCAAATATTCCATATATTTTTTTAATTTCGCGTCTTGCATTTCATATATATTGCAGCCTCTGACATAACTGACTAAAGTTTTTGCTGGAAGAAGAGGCCAACATAAGGTTTCTAATGCCTTGTCGCTACTTTCGGTTGCGGTTATACCAAGGCTTACAGATTTTAGATACAGCTCCTGCGAGTATACACAATTTATTAATCATCACACTATTTTTCATTTAGTTAAAATTTCATTAAAGTTTTATAAAATTATCTTATTTTAATTTACGAACCTGAATAATACTATAATAGCTACCAACTACTTTCAATGATGGATTTGGAAAAACCCGTCGAATGGCTGCTTCGAATTCTTCACACAGGTCCGTTATTATTTTCTCAGGTTCCCATCCTGGGCAACTATTTTTTATATTTCTCAACACGATTTCGTACGCTGTATAAGTTTTGTCGCTCATAATGAACCAAGCACATGGATGAATCTGAAAAATTGTTGTAAATATAGTGAAATCGTTTTAAAAATTTATTTTTTTTTGTTTACAATATTTTATTAATTTTTTCATTAATCTTTTGATTTTAATGAATGTAAAACAATTTTTATACAGGAATTATTCTATTTTTTCTTTAAACTGATACTATTTTTATAAATTAAGAAATATTTATTCTTAATTAATCGATTTATACAAGTGTACTTACACATTTGATATTTGTTTTTAATATTATGATTATGTTTACACAACCAAAAATCAATCAAAGCGCCACGGTTTTATCAATTCTTTTAGTAGGTAAAACAGAGCGGGCCAAGCCTCGAGCGGGCCAAGCCTCGAGCGGGCCATGCCTCGAGCGGGCCAAGCCTCGAGCGGGCCAAGCCGCTGAGCGGGCCATGCCTCGAGCGGGCCAAGCCTCGAGCGGGTATCGCATCATCGTGACCCACACGTCGGTCACCGTGCTGCACGCGACCCTACGCGTAGCTCTTTCGAACGCACCACACCATGGTTTCCCTTTCTACCGCGAGCATGCTGCAGCCGCTACGGTTACTGCGCCCTCGAGCTATTCTGCCGCTCGCCTCGTTCCCCTACTAGTTTCTGCCGCTCGCGTGCTGCAGCCGCTAACCAGCGCCTATCTTACGGCAGCCTCAGAGTATTAGATGCTTTGAAAGTTATTTAACGAGTTATTCCCCGGTCCTTTTAAGGACCAACAATATTTTCAACGTACAACAAATTTATTGAATTATTTCTAATGAAATAAATTAAGAAAAAAAGTTTATTTTTAAAAAATCATTTATTAAAAAATTACTTAAAACTATGGTACATTATTAGTAACTTAAAAACATTATTACAATTCAATTAAATTTTTTTTCTTTTTCTTTAATTTTTTCAAATTTAATCTTTTTTTCATTTTTCTTTTCATAAGCTTTTTGTTCTTCTTGAAGTTTTTGAAAGCTTTTATATTGATCATCTTGTCGATTTTTTTCCTCGGAATAACTTTTAAAACCTGAGGATTTTTCATCTTTCATTCTTTCGTAGCCGGAGGAGCTCTGCTTTTGACCCATGTTGAATGTGAAGTGAATAAAATTGAGAAAACCAAATGTATTTATACCCACTCCATGGGTTTTCCGATTCTTGCGCTTCTTTTTCTACAATAAATTTTTTTTAAAGTCTCACGTTGTGCAGCGCGCAACACGTTTTGAACTTTCCATTATTATTTTCACAAATTGTCACTAATTTAATTTCATTCAACGGAGGATACGAGTACGCAGCCACATCCTTTACGTTATACCTGAAGCGCTCCAACCATTTTTTCTTCATCGAACCTGCAACGTAAATCTCAGTGGCGTCTTTGAACGAATCGCGAATAAGTTCTCCTATCGACGTGTAGGGAAGAGAACCAGTGTTCCAATCTAACCCGTGATAGTTACGCTGCAAGTCGGAATTAATATTTTTATAATTTTTTGTTAGATGATTCCACGAGTAGGGTGCATTGAAAAAAAGTACTACGGGGTCTGCATCTTCATCGAGTGGTACGAATGAAAACTCTTTGATGATGTACTCGTGTTCTCTCCGAATATTACGTCCTTCTTTTATGGTACTTCCAGGCTGCACGAAGCAAGTCATGTCTACCACGTAGCGCATCTTGAAGATTAATGCGTGATGAAAAAAACTTGTGCCTTTCTTTTATACTAACTTTTTTACATCCCCGCCAACCGAATTGTATTGTGCGATTCGATCGTGTAAAATTAGACAGTAAGCAGCAGTCTGTGCAGGAAAATTTTCTCTCGAGTCGAGTTCTATTCGTACATCGACCGGTGCACTTTTCAAAGATTCGTTTTGTTTGGAGCAATCGATTACAATGAGAGGAATTTTTTCGATGAAGTCTGTTTTAGTTAACGTTGGTTCAGCATCTTTTCCATAATACGAGATTTGAAAGTTGGCGTACATATCGTAAAGTATCGCGTACTCATTCTGATTGATGTTGAGATTTAAATTATTGTAAGGATAGTATTGAGAGTTTAAAAAAAGTTTTACGTTACTTAAATTACAGTGATCGAAAAGACTATAGTTTTCACTATTCACTGATTTTTTGTTGGTCTGTAAACCTACGATGACAAAACGAGGTTTTTCTAATTGATTTGAAGTTTTTACGGTCCAAACGTGTTTGGTTGTTGTGGGTAGCAATGGATACTCGAAAAATTCTTTAGACCTGAAACTCATGGTAATTGCACGATCTTTTCCAAGAAATTTAAGCAAACTTATTCTGTGTGAATCTGATATTAAAACGTAAGGCATTAGCCATTCAATCTTTGAGATATTAATATTGACGACTTCAAATGCTTCGTTACCTGCTTTTGTTTGTATTATAGCATTCAAGTCATTTCTCGATCGAGTGATGATTAACTCGAGCTTCACGTTAACTACAATCTTACGATAATCTTCTGCAAAACCTAATATATAACTGAGAGGAATGAACACGTCAAAGTACCCATCCTCGTTGAGTATCTTTTTTTTCTTATCATCCGAATGACCATACCATCCTGAATTTTCAGCAATCAAACTTTGATTAGGATTAAAAGATAACCAATTTTTCATCAACGTAGTTAAACCCACGTTTTTATACCGATCTATTTCAATTCCATTTAACTCTAATCGAACATCGTCGAATAAATGACAAATACCGTTATTAACAAAAAATGTATTTTTCGGTGCTTTTTTTGTAGCGGTATCGGTGAGTTGACCGCAAATATGAAGAATGCTCCGCGATGGTAAAAGGCACAGATCTTGATGTTGTATAGCGATACGAATTTCATCACTGTTGCCATAATTTGCTGCTGTTACGGTTGGTGAGCGTGTATCTCGTAATGAGAGATACTTTCATCAAACGCTACAGGATTTTGAATGCTTAGAGTGTCTTCCATTTTTTTTAAAACAGCAAAAGAATATGCAAGTTACTTTCCACCAGGAACTACTTTTAAGCCTAGACTTTTGAGAAACTGGATATTCGCTCGTGTTAACACTTTGAGAGTTCGTTGGCGACTGACCGAAGAAGTGTATTTTGTGTTATTTTTATATGTTTTGGTTTGGAATCCTCCACCGTGAAAGACAATACCCATTATGAAGCTTTTATATGAAGTCGAATCGTTATATTTTCTTCGAGAAAGTTAACCAACTCACCGTCTTGATCGACCACGCGCAACTGAATGTAATCAATACAGGGTACTGTTATAGTTAAGTAAATTACTTGCGAAGGAATTTCGATTATTTTGAAACCAGGATCAGCCACTGGATAAAATTCGTGAATTGTGTGAACTTTTTTGTTATTAACGTACGCTCCGCTCGTGATGTTGCACTCGACTCTTATTGAATTTATTGTAATTATATTTACGTGTGTGTCGGAAATGTGATGATTATTTGCGGAAAGCAGACGATGACTGAATCCTAATATTCTAGCGATTGAATCTCGCGGACGGAAATCAATTTCTGCAGTGCACTTGATTTCACAGTGTAACGTGGTTTCGTTAGGTTTTAAAGAGAGTCCAGTATTTATTTTTCTCTGTTTAAGAGTTTCTTGAATATGTTTTTCTATGTTATTAATTTCGTAACAACCGATTGGAAATTCGATCACTTGATCGCCGATATAAAATTTGTTGCACCCAACGTCGATGTTTGGAGTAGAATTGAAAGTTAAAAATTCAACTAATCCCAAAGAGTAATTTTTATGTGGTGATAATTCAATCGGAGGGTAATACTGAGCTTCTAAAACTGAAGAAAATGCTGACAAAGTAAGCGTAAAAGAGTCCATGATAGTTTGACAGCGGGTAAGCTAAAGCAGCTCTTTATATACCTTTTATCTGGCCGCTTAAAAATTTCAAACATAAATGTCCACAATTATACGTATTAAAATCTTGATATTTTTCAGGATTATATTTTATATTGTCTACATTTAAATAATTCATTAATTCAATCGGAGGGCTTAAATCACCAAAGCTATTGAAGTAAACGACATCTTTTCCTCGCTTACGGTATGCACACCAATGTGTACCAGGTCCGCTATCGTTATCAAGGTTTATAATACCAGATTCGCGATAACGAGGACTTGATAAAGGTAATTTATTTTTCATAAACACGCCTCGAAAATGAGGAATTTTCAATTTATTAGCGTACTTGATTAAATCAAAATTTGTCAGCGGGCGATCGGGTAATTTTATTTCCGGCTTTTTTTTTTTAACCCCTTGCCGCTATATCGTTTTAAATACAAACCAAGACCTGTCTTGTATCGTTTCAGGTATAAACCTTTTCCCAAGGCTATTGCTTCCATGGTTTTATTATGTCTTTTACTTTCATCCAAATTTTGACGAGCTGATTTAGCTTCGTTGATCGCTTTGTAAACCCCTGCAGCTCCTCGTGCGAGAGCCCCGGTTGCACTAAGTCCTGCGAATAAAGGCACAAGAGGTAAAAACCTCCTATTTTTGACGATACCGGGAGAATACGTGGAAATTTTATTTTGTTTTTACCTCCCGATTTTTTTATGGCGGTTCTAGCAGCTTTGAGTGCTGCAGTGATTACACTTTTCGGTGACTTACCTGCAACTCCTGACTTGGAAGCTGTTTTTATTATACTATTAAACGACGTCATTTTTTTACATCTTTTTTTACACTTCTTTTTAGATTTCTTTCTGGATTTTTTCAAACCCATACCCAATTTTGACTTTGCTTTCATGATATTGGTGACCGCGTACGCGGACGCTTTTTCTCCCAATGACGCGTCGTTGGAAATGACTCTTCCCCAAGCTTTATCAGCTAAAACTCCGTCTGCTGCGTTTCTGGCAGCGATACTTTCTTTATTTTTCGAGTAAGCGACGTCGTGCTCTTTACACGCAGAATCGAGTTGGTTAATCGGTTGATCACCGCGAGCTAGTCTAGCGGCTAATTTTGTGCCAGGTCCGCAGTAATTATATCCAGGTAAGTGAAGCTCAAAGGGAAGTTTGTTAATAATTTTATTTATCAACCCGTATCCTCGCTTCTTTTTCTTTTTACCGTATATGATCATTCCTTTACGAAGGTCGATTTACGACTAAACTATAATCTATAAAAACAAAGTATTTATACCAATCATGCCATTCTCATTTACAATCTCGTACGATCAACATGGAATTTATTCAAAATAACGTTAAATTACCAGTGGGAAATTTTGACGTCCTCGCTGAACGGGGAAAAAAAGAAAATCGTCACGGTGATTTGCTTCCGAGCAGCATTAGAGCGGTCATTTCTGGTCCGTCGGGGTATGGAAAAACGAACAGCATGCTAACGCTGCTGGTACATCCCAATGGATTAAAATTTGAAAACGTATACGTATATTCAAAGTCATTGAACCAACCAAAGTATCAATTTTTAAAGAAACTTTTGGAACCTATCGAAGGTCTTCAATATTTTCCGTTCTCGGATAGCGAACAAGTCATTGCACCATCCGAAGCTTTACCAAACTCGGTGTTTATTTTCGATGATATTTCTAGCTGTTCGCAAGCTAACGTAAAAGCTTTCTTTTGCATGGGACGTCACAAAAACGTAGACTGCTTTTATCTTTGTCAGTCTTACGCCGCTGTTCCAAAACATCTCGTGAGAGATAACGTAAACTTTTTAATTTTATTTCGTCAAGATTAAATGAACTTGAAGCACATTTACGACGATCACGTCAACAGCGATATGAAATTTGAAAAATTTAAAGAAATAAGTTCAAAGTGTTGGAGCGATAAACATAGTTTTTTAGTCATAGACAAAGAAAAAGATATTAATAAAGGACGTTACAGAAAAGGATTCGATTGTTTTATAATAAATATAACGTAACTTGAAATTCATCAGTCTGCAGCGAGACGTCATAGCGATAGCATGGCTGACTTTATTCGCGAGAAAAATATTCTCAAAGAGCTTGTAAAAGCTCGCGAAGCAGTTAAACGAAAGTATGACTTGATTAAATTTCAAAAGGATAACACCGATCGTGTTTTACAGGAAACGTTTAAACCCATTACCGACCCGCTCTATGAATTGGTTGAAAACAAAAAACGTATAAAATTAGATGAAAGCTTTGATCTAAGCTCAGTATCGGATCAAAATTTTTCAACTGCAGATTCATCGTTAAATGAAAAATCAATTATTGATGAAAATGAAGATCACGACTCGATCAAATTTTTTAATCAGTCTGAAAATACGAATCGCGCTGGGGAAGTAATACAAATCAAAGCTGCCGAGCAAGATAATTTATATGGCTTTAAGAAAAGAACGAAAAATGGATATCAACTTGAAAATGCGATTGTGAAATTTGAAAAAGATAATATAATTGTTAATAACAAAACTTATCCCAGAACTCAAGGTCTGTTCGAACTCGTTGTTTATAAAAACCCGAAAAATTATGACATTTCCGATACTACTTACTATAAACAAATTCTCGAGCAAACTAGTGCGCATAAAAAAGGAAACGAACCAGGTGGTGAGTTAAAAAAACATGCAGCTAGTAATAAATATAGAAATATAATTGCGGATCTCTTTCAAGCGAGTCCTATAAAATCACGATCACCTTTTAAAAAACATAAAACTGTAATGTTGAGTCAAAAATCGTCGACTCCAGTGAAAAGAGGAGGAGGTATAATACCTAGATTTAAAGTTGCCAAACGCGACAATAAATTTCAGTACGTTTTTTGGGATGATGCAAACGAGCTCGTTGATAGACTACGATTATTAATAGCCGAGCAAGCTGCAGGTAATTTGAGTCATACCAATGAAGTACATTCAATTTTAGAAGAGCTCAGGGAGGGTGGGTATATATACTGAACACGCAAGAATTTTTTCATCATTATCGCAATGCCTACCGACGTATTCGGAAGAAAAATTGAAAAGATAGCAAGCAGACAAGGTCCTCCTGGAAACGGATTCAAGCTTACTCGAGACGGAAATTACGACGTTGTAAATAAAAGAATTTGTAACTTGGTCGAGCCTGCTAACGCGGGTGACGCGGTTAATTTAAACAAGCTTCAACGATCCATAAAAGAAGATCATCTTCAGTTAAAAAAAGAAATATCCGACTGGTTGGTTGCATTCAAAACAGAAATCAAGCAAATTTTAGAAAATGGAAAAAGTCGTGAATGAAATCCATCGCCCTGCACGCAGAAACTTTCTTTGTAGAAAAGTCAAAATGGTACGTCCTTTGGACACGCTTCAAGCTGATTTGATAGAGATGCAACCATATTCTAGAGAAAATAAAGGTGTGCGTTATTTACTTACAGTGATCGATTCGTTTTCAAAAATGGCGTGGGCGCGCGCGGTTAAAACCAAAAGTGGTTTGGACGTGTCAAACGCCATGGAATCGGTGTTGAAAGAAATTAATTCTCCGGTGCGTAATCTTCACGTTGACATGGGAAAAGAATTTACCAATAAACATTTTCAAGATCTTATGAATAAGTATAAAATAAATATGTACTCTACTTACACGGGTCTGAAAGCATCGATCTGCGAAAGGTTCAATCGCACGCTCAAAAGCGAGATGTGGCGTCGTTTCAGTCTCAATGGTAATTACAAATATTTAGATATTCTACAGGATTTAATAGATTCTTATAATAATCGCAAGCATCGTACTATAGGTATGAAACCAAAAGAAGTTAACGCTAAAAATGTACCTTTAATTTTGAAAAGAATGAATAAAATTAAAATTAAAAAAAGACCAAAGTTTAAAATCAACGATAAAGTTAGAATCAGCAAAGTAAAAAAAATTTTCGAAAAAGGATTCGTCCCCAACTGGAGTAATGAAATATATACCGTAACTGATGTAAATAAAACGTATCCTCCCACCTACAAGTTGAAAGACGCCAGTGATCAACCTATCGTTGGCTGTTTTTACGAGGAAGAAATGATGAAAACCGATTGTCCTGATATTTATTTGATTGAAAAAGTTCTCAAAAGAAAAAATGATATGGTTTATGTAAAATGGCATGGTATTAATGAGAAAACTTGGATACATAAAAATGATTTGTTAAAATAAAAAGTTTTGTAGTATTTAGGTTAATAAAAAATTTTATTTTCGATATACATACGTTTTACATTTTCTTATCTGTAAATTTAATTTTACCATCACCTAGATAGTTTAAAAAAAGATTAGAACTTTCAGCAGCAGTTTTCATATCTTGCAGAACCTTCGGTTCTTGCTCGAAAAGGGTTTGAAATCTGGACGGAAGAAAAACTTGAAACTCTTTATCCAGCGATACGACCACTTTAGGTCCAAATCTTGTTTTTACTTCTCTAAAAGCAGTCACTTTGTACTGCATTGAAACGTTCAAGTCCGTTAACTTTTTCTTGGGTAAAAAAGTCATTCCACCAACGAGATTTGCACGAGAGAAATCCATTTTTTCTGTAACAAAAAAAATCAAACTTTATTCGGGCGAATGGTAGGTAATCAAAATCACTGTGTACTATTCGATAGATCATTATTAAATAGATTCTTTGATATTAAATAGCTCACCTTTAATGTTGATACTACGGTTAGCTTATATGCAACGTCTCTTTGGAGGAGGTTCGTATTTGTCGAGGTCTATGATGAGAATGGGGTCCGACTCTGGGGTCTCCTGCTTAAATACATTATTTTGAGCTTCTCCCACCCTTTCGTAAATTACTTGTACATCGTCTTCTTCTTCCACTTGCTCGATTTTGTCGTCCTGTTGAGAGATCATTTCTATCTCCGGAAACATGTCAACATCGCTGTCTTCTTTTTGCAAAGTGCAGCCATTTTCTTCTTCCAAAGCATTCTCCGGGATCATGTAATGTCCCCATGCAAGCGTGTGAGTTTTTTCACTTAAAATATACCGCTTGTCGTCCATTGGACAAATAGCCGTCTTTTCTTCTCTCTCGGATCGAACAATGTGACGTCTAGACCTTATATTATTTTGAACGACTCTTTTTTGCGTTTCGTTGAAAAGACAGTACTCGTAATCCTCGAAAAGTATTTGCTTTTTCACGACGCCATGTTTTACACCTTTCGCCTTTTTTAAAGGCTCTTGACCTTGTATTTTCAAACTGTATAATTTTGCGCGAAGCCCAACGTAAGTTTTAATCAGTGCACCTAAGCATAAAAAAGTATATGAAGAGAAAAAGAATTTGATTTATAATTTTTTTTATACCTTTTAGTTCATCTTTGAATAGTCCAAACTCTTTTTTATTGACTCGCGGTAAACCAAACACGTTATCCTCCGGGTAGTCGTACGTATCAAATTTATCTAGATTTTGTTTCATAAATTCATAAAAGTTCACTCCCCTTATGTGATATATAAATGAATCAGTATCTGAATACATCATTGTAACTAGTGGGCCTAATTTCTTTTTAATGAATGAATAATGAAATTCATACATTATAGTTTTAGAAATTTCAAGGATCGACAGACCCGCGTATATAGGTTTTTTTATTGTTACTTCGGTTGGAGCGAGTTGAATTGCTACTAGATTTTCGTCTATTATGGAAACGCTGTGGAAGTTTGGTCTAGAAATAAGGGCCATTGCACTGTATCTCCCGGTCCACTTGTGACAGAGCTTAACGCACTGTCTGTTTCTCGGATTTTCTAACGATTTACCTAGAAAATTTTTTTCGTTCAAACAAAGTTTTTATTTCAATTAAAACAATTCTTACCGAAACAGCTGTTGACGAGCAGCTTGTAAAAATTTTTTTCAAACTCGTTTTTTGCGTTTTTTCTTTTTTCATTATTATACAGAACGTAATCTCTCATCCAGGGCTTTTGTTTGAATTTCAAAGCTCGATGTACTTCTTTTAGAACCAAACCATTTCGCAGGGCTTGCTTTAATACGGTGTAATGAAGGACGTAGCGGTCTTTGTCGTAAAAAGTAGTCATAAGTTTTTTCTGTTTTGATCCCACAGGTGGCACGCGTAATTCGGGTAAAAACGGTAAATCATTGTGCGCATCGTGAAGCTTTTCCGGGTACGTCATTGAAACTTCTAAAAACATACCCTCGGGAGAATCATCGGGTAAATTGTAAAGCTGTGGATCACTTACGTCGTCCACCCACTCGAATCCACCGTAGGGGAGCATGGACGTCATAACACATCCTGTTTGAGAAAATATAATTATATATTTGTCATAAAAAATGATAATAAACGATAATAAATGAATACATAACATAAAGGTTGTTACAGTCCAAGTATAGCAAAAAGCTCTCTTCTTTTTCAGGATCGTAGTCGTCTAAATACCTGTTATTCGCCTCTGCGTGTCGGTGAGAAGCTTGCGATAAACCTCCTCTTATTCCTTTTTCAACAAACATAAGCATGTCAATATCGGTCAAAAGCTCGAGCTCGAGATCTGGATCGTTTTCGTTTTTCTTATATTTCAACAATGCTTGCCAAGTCAGCGAAGGAGTAGAAACAAAATATGCCGGGTCGAGCTGATAGCTTTCCATACTCATCGATCTGAAGCATTGAAAGATCTGAGTCAAAAGCATCACGTCCACTTTCAAGTACAAGTCCGAATACTCTCCTAGAGTTTTACATTCAAAAGTTTCCCACACTTTTTTCGCATGAGAGTAATCTTCCTCGCTGATGTGCGTTTCGTTGAGCTTGTTGTAAAAACTTTCTTTGTCGGGCAATCTCGTGGTTTCCAAAGAGGCAAAATTTTCCGTAAAGTCGTAACTGTACACTCCTTTTTTTAACAACAACTCGATTTGATCGGCGCTGTATCCATCTTTGAAAAATTCTTTTTTTATGATGTCGTGTTTAGACAACGTTTTTGCAAGACAATCGAGGCTTGCAGGTAGAAATCTGAAACTGTCTATGAAACAGAAACTGATGTTACTACCCTTGATATGTTTCTTAAAGCTAAGAAAATTCTCCTTCGACTTGGAAAGAAGTTCAAAACCGTTGAAGTCGCAAGCTCTTTGATTAAAAAATGTAAGTCGTAGGACAATCGATGAAAAGGGACGGGCAGGCTCCTTTTCTCTCTAAACAACAAATTACAAAAGTTGTGGGCACAGCCTCTGTATTCTCCAGTTAGATGCGAATGCTCCTTTACTCTAACCTCTCCAACCTTTAAATTATAAATTATTAAAAAAAATATTCAACAAAAAAAATTTTTTTCCCATAAAAAAAATTACCTTAAACTTTTTTTTACAAATGCTGCACGTATCGGCAAGAAAATGAGCTCGCTGCTGCTTAGGTGTAAGCTCTAACGGTACTATGTTTTTATAAATTTCTTCTACCTGATTTTTTATATCAACTAATTTTAAAATAAACCACTGAGCTGGAGTCATGCACGTCTCATCCTTCTGTCTATAGGATTCATATCTGGAGAGCGAATCATCGTAGATGCAGTGTAAATAAAAAACAATGCTGTGAGCTTGGTGCTGCTGAAAAGCTTTTCCTTCGTTAACGGGTAGTAGTAGAGACTCAATATCGGCGTACAATATGAAGGGACACTCCAGTTGAGCGTTAAACATTGAAAATTTTAATTTATTGTTACTTTTGTCGGGTAAATTAACTTTACATTTATTTACAAGTTCGCATTGAACCTCGTGAGAATCGAGTTTCTCTTGAGCTTTAAACCAATTCATACATCTCGGACACACGTAAACTTTTTTCTTACCCTTTGAAACTTGTGCTGAAAGCAGTCTTGATATGTCTTTAATAAGAACGTAGTGCCAGTCAGTATCAGCTTCCTCCTCCTCTTCCTCCACTTCTTCCATTTCTTCATCATCGACGTACGATCTTTGAATCAATAAAAGATTAACGTGTTTTTCTTGTTTTTTTGAAGTAAGGTGACAGGGGTTTATTTTAAAAGTTTCTTTACTCTTTTTCAACATGTAAACGTTGACGGATATCTCGTTTTGAACTTCGAAGCGGGGCACGTCACGAAGTTTTCCCGGAAATTCAATTCCTTCAAAATTAAGCTCATTTTCATATTGTTTATACTTACTTGCTCGATATGCGTTACCTTTTCTTTCAATTGGATGTAAAGCAGCTAGAACTGACCAAAGAAAGCATTTCTGGTCGCTATTTTGTATATTGATGCAGGCTCTCCTTTTTTTTATTTTTTCAGGGAGATCGATGTAAGAGCTTGCGCGAAGTTGATTTAATTCGGCGATATTTATTGTCAATCGAAGAATAGAAGACAGCGAAAAGCCACTTCCCCTCGACTCGAAATCGTCCATTTCGTTTCTTATAGACGCCACGATGTTATTTTCAAACCATTCATTCAGATTCGTACTTTGATAAATCGACGCGTATGCAGTACTAAAAAACTTAGTTTGAGGTTCCGATTCCTCGTCTGATTTTAATAAAACAAAGTCTGCAGCTAATTCAGCGTTGCATTTAATCGAAGGAAATTCGTTTAAGACTAATTTTATTTTCGATTCGAAAACTTTTTTCGCCTCTTCGAAAAAAGATTCAAGAGCTATGTGAGATAGGTTAGAAATTACCGCAGACCTTATTCTGTTTTCAAAAGCAGAGTTCAAAAAATCCCAGCTTACACCAGCTGTTGATTCTGCAGCTTGAAAATCGTCGATATTTTCCACAGCTCGCAAATCGCCGATATTTTCTGCAGCTTGCAGATCGCCTCCAATTTTTAAATCTCGGTCTTGAATTTCCCACATCCAGCCTGCACCGTCGATACCGTCCTGCTGCACGTCGACGACCTCCTCGTCGAGAATGTGCTGCACTTCTTCCTCCTGTGCGTCTGCGAAGTGCTGCTGTTCGAGCACTCTACTTACCTGATCCGGCTCGTCTTCTTCCTGACGATGAACGTCAACGATGTGTACCTGTTGGTGAGCATCATGGACGTGTGCAAGTTGCTGTGCTTTTTTTATTAAAAAAAGCAGCTTTTGTTTAATATATAAATATTGACACAGGCAAGTATTAATTTTTTGCTTTATGTGTCTCGAAAATTTATTATTTTCAAGCTCGCTCTCCAATTGCGTTATGGCTGAAGAAACGATATTCATCCATCTTTGAAAGTCTTCGACATCCGCCGTGTCGGCAAATTCTCGAAGACTGCTCATGCAAAGCTTCACTGTAGATTCGTGATAGTTGATGTCCATGTTGAAAAAAATTTCAAAAGAATGATGTTCGAAAGATGATGCTGCTAGCTCGGCTAGGAGAAGAATGATTCTTCGGCTTGAGTCCTGTCTGTTTTATACACTTCCTACCCCTTCTTGGGTGGGAGGGGAGTGGTGCATCGCTAGTAAAAAAAAGTATATAATGAGGTCCAAAATTTGACGAAGAGCACATTCATCTTCAACTCATCTGACCGACAAGATTTCAAACACTCGCCATGCAGCACGCCGTGGATTTTCAGGCCTTCGTCAGAAGCTCAAACATCCTGGTGCCGAAGGAGCTTGCAATTGTCCCCATCGGAGCTGAAGATGAAAATCCAGTGACGGTGCTCTTCAAGCCGGCGGTTCTTTACAAGAAACTTTTACCGTCGGAGAAGAAAGTCAACGACTTTGCGCAGAATTATCTGCACAAGATTCAGTACAATAGCGGATCAACACCTGCATCTGACCTGCTTAAAATTTTACACAGGAATTTGAAAAATTCAACCTGCATCTTTGTCAAGGGCTATCAAAAAAAAAGACTGCTGGAGGAATTATTGCCTGAGAAGTAAGTAAATTTTATAGCACTTTCACATGAAATTTTTGAAAATTTCACTCTTTTATGAAAAACTTCTCCTTTTTTCTTCAGAATCGTTCGAGACCTTGAAGAAGAAGAGTTCAACGCACCCGCGCTTAAAATTATGGTGGAAAACGTCAACGTCCCATGCAGCAATCACACGTCGTACCAGAACATTTGTGCCTTGAGGAACGCGCTTGCGATAAAAAAGTATGTACTTTTATCTCGCCGTCAGCGTGCAGCTTCAGATGGTTTCATGGAAGACCGAGATGAAATTGATGAATTTAAAAATAAAGAAATTATCTACTCTATGTAGACGTAAAATGTATTGTTTTCAATAAATTTTTTTTTACTTTAAATTATGATTAACTTTTTTTTCCTTGTGAGTCATATATTTTTACTTTATAAAATTAAAAATTCTTAAAGTTTTTAAAATGATAAAATTAAAAGTTTAATAATAAATTTCATACTGGTTAATTTTCAAATTATTTGTTATTGAAAATCTAATTATTCATTTAATCTTTGTTTTAAATTATAAATCGTTATAATATTCTCTTATTATTGTTTAAAATAGTTTTGAAAAGTAATTTAAGATCATAAAAAATATTTAAAAATTATCCGAGGTCGATAAAGTAGATTATCTACTATTTGCAGAATGATAAAAAAAATTTAATGTAATATGAAATAATAAACATAATAAATCCGTCTACACTCAATGTGGAATAAAACAAGTCTCCAGTGATGCCTTATGCATTCCCTATACGGCGGAGGCATCAACTGCTGGGGAAAGAAGTGATGAGTGTAGAGCGCATGTCAATGCAATGATGTACGTTGACTTCTTGCTGCACTGCATGTAGCTGGCATTATTTTTTTTACTAAATATTTCAGTAAATTGATTTTTTTCTTCGAAAGTAATTAAATTCAAATAAAAATTTCATTTGTTTAAAAATTTTTGAAAAGCAGTACTACAAACTTGTATTAACAGTATAGGTGGCGCCATCACTACTACGCCGCGATTGCAGACTCGCGAGCTCGTCAGTATTCCTTTGTTCTCGTTGCTGTCAACTCGTGCCTTTGTTCTCGTTGCTGTCAACACGTGTATTTTTTTGGAAGTCCCGAGCAAAATGGAAGCCCCGAGGAAAGAGTATTGGGAGGATATAGACATCACCTTTGAAAGAAAAGCTTCTGTCATAAATCCACGCAGCATGGATGATTTTCGGCCTAACCTGAAAATACTGGATGCGATGGAAAAAAATTCCAAACTCGATCCGCCACTACCATACGAGTACGATGATTTTGGGTACTACGAGTACAATCCTGAAATCAACAAAAGAGTAGCCGATCTAGTATCCTCGTGGACCGATTTTAAAATCGTATTGGTGTGGATCCGTGCAGTGCATAGCGCGTTTGAAAAAGTGCCCGCACAAATAGTGCGCGAATTTCTTTTGAAGGAGATTCCTGCCTTTATTGATCTATCCGAGGAGATCACATTCGTTAATAAAAAAGTTCGCGAGTTGCAAGAGGAGCTGCAATTTGAAAATTTCAACGCTGAGTTTGACGAACAAAAGCAGTTCATCAGCTCGATTATGAAACTGAGACAGCACAAATCAATCGCCGATGTGCATAAAATTCTTAAAAGATTGGCTGACGAGAACATCGACGAGATCAAATCAGTGAAAAAACAGCGAGAGTACATAATGTCATATATTCAGCAATAGTTTTTATCTTTTTTATCATTTTTACAAACTTTTTTTTACACCATTTACCCTTTACTTCTTTTTCTATTTTTTTACAGTCATCTTATATATTTTTACAGTTTTTTCACCCCGGCCCTTTTCAGGGCCAACAATATTTTTAAACGTATGAGCAATCTATCGATAAACCTGTCCTTTTAAGGACTAAATAAAAGATTATCCTACCTTACCCTAAATAAATATTTGTTTTATTGAATTTTTATTTCAGTGAACGAAGGTAAGTTTAAAAATTTATTCCTGATGAGATCCAGAAATTTTTCATGTACCAGCACGGTTCTGCTAGCACCGCCGAGCATTCTGATTGGTGCGCTGTAGCTATCGCTCTGATTGATGCGCTGTAGTCGTGGATGGTGACGTGAGGTTAGTTTCTCTCGTAGCCGATGCAGCAGCTTTTTTTCCAAGGACGGATGCAGCGCGCGACGACTCCTTTTTTCCCCCCGATGGTGACGTGAGGTTAGTTTCTCTCGTAGCCGATGCAGCAGCTTTTTTTTTTCAAGGACGGGTGCAGCGCTCGACGACTCTTTTTTTTCCTCGATGATGACGCGAGGTTAGTTGTACCCGTAGCCGATGCAGCAGCTTTTTTTCAAGGACGGGTGCAGCGCTATGACTTTTTTTTTCCTCCCGATGATGAGGTGAGGTTAGTTGTACCCATAGCCGATGCAGCAGCTTTTTTTCAAGGACGGGTGCAGCGCTATGACTTTTTTTTCCTCCCGATGATGAGGTGAGGTTAGTTGTACCCGTAGACGATGCTGCAGTTTTTCCAAGGTCTGGGTAGCAGTTTTTTTAACATCACACATTTTTTTTTTAAATTTAATATATTATTCATTCGTTTGAAATATTTTTAGCCTTGAAAAAGGCTTTTTTTTTAACGTTAAATTTGTGAAAAATGATGATTGTTTGCTACGTTATAAGAATATGCAAATTACATTAAAAAAATTCATTCTTACGAATTAATTACAAACGGTGCTGATATGACCTTGATCATTTTCATGAAATGGTTTATTTTACGTTTGAAATATTTTTAGCCTTGAAAAAGGCTTTTTTAATTTTTTTATTTATAATACATATATACATTTATTAGCCTTGAAAAAGGCTTTTTTTACAATATTTTAATGATAATAACACATAAATGAAATTATTGTTTTTTAAAACTGTGGTACATAAATGTGCAATGATCAATAAAATTAGCCTCCCGTTCGAGGCTCTCAAATCTCTCAGGGTGGTCTCTAATATGCAATATTAAATCCCTGACGAGGTCCGATGGTAAGTTTTCTGCAGCTCTTCTCAATGTTTGCAGATAGTGTGCGGTCCCGGGTATTTTTCGTTCATCGAGGTCCTCCTCGTCGCTGCTCTCCTCCGAGCTGCCAACGTTAACCAGGGTGGAGGCGTTGGAAGCATCCTCATCCACCGTTGAAGTCACCTCGTGATTTGTGGTTGAGGCAACGGTGGCATCATCCTCCGTGGTTGTAGTAACCTCGTACTGGAAGTCGCTGCTTTCACCGTTGTGATCGGAGTCATCCCCGATGTTGACCTGGATGACGTTTTCTGGAGATGGTGGTGGAGTCATCAGGGGTGGAGGTGATTCAACTCTGTTGAAGCCTGGAGGAAGAATAAGTTCCACCTCAAGGTCGTTGACTTCCTCGGGGACGTCTAGCAAGACCTTGATCTTAAGGGAGCTCATGGTTACGGAGAGTTAATCAAAAGAATGATTAAAATTTGATGAAGAGCTTTCTTTTATTCCTTTAATCCTAGCACAGTGGAAGGAGGGTGGGGGGTTGCACCGTCTTCTCAACATCACGCAGGGTGGGGGGGGGGGGTAACACCTCAAGTTCAAGGAGTTATATAAGTCGCGTGATTAGGATTTTTGTATTTCAAATCAACCTTCGAGATGGAAGACGACGGACTCCTCGACTTTTTCCGGCAAAACGGATTCATCTTCGCTGACGAGGCCGAGTTCATGGTGGCGCTGGAGAACACGGATGCCGCAGAACAACCACCAGCTACACCTCCTCCAGCGGTCGAGCAGCAGCACGACTTCCTGATGCCACTGCAGGGCGTTGATTTTTCTACGCTACCGTACGAGACGTACTACCACCTGCAACCAGCATCCAACTTCCTCGTGGTTGGTGCGGAAGGACAATTTCGGCTCACTCCTGAGGATGATGGAAAAGCTGCCACTACGGACGGGACTGTTGAACGCACCCCAGAACCAACGACGGAGGTTATTCCCCACGTCGAGGTCTATGGTGGCGACTTATCTCTGAACGTGCACCCACCGGTGTTCTCGGAAGAAAAAGAGGAGCTTCTCGACGACGTCATGGATGTCATCAGCGCTGACCTGCAGGAGGAGGATGTGTTGGATGCCACCTTCGACATGTCTGACTTCATAAAATATTTAAATCCTTCAAAAGTAAGTTAAAAAGTTGCATACAAAATTTAAAAATGATTTTTTCATCTTTTGATAAATTATTCATCTTTTTTTTAGAATGAGAAGATCCCCGAGAACGAAGCAGTGGAGGTGGGCGAGATGGAGGTTGCACCAGCTACAGGGATCTCCGAGGATGCGTCATCAGAATCGTCTCCGGTACGTAAATTTCATTATTATTTTTTCTCATTTCTTGAAAATTATTATGAAACTAATAAAATTTTTTTTTTTCAGCCACCCACTGATAATCTGCCACGAACGTCAACTCCAAGAAGGAGGAAAACTTTCTTTGAATCGAAAGCTGGATTCAGGGTGGATGCAGCACCGCGCCGAGGGAATCAACGGCGGGGAGAAATTCTCTCCCGGAGGAGTCAAACAACCGGACAAGGTGTACGCCGTCATCGCTCACCATCAAACGACCGTCGTCGGGTGCGTGCACGTTGGGAAGGAGGAAGTAGATCGCACTCTGAGAATCGTTCACCATCTCATCGTCATCGAGAAGGCAATGAGGAGCGCAGAGAAAATCATCACCGAAGACCCTGGAGGCATGAAGAATATCACCGCAATCGTCACTCCCGTACACGCTCGCAGGAGCGTCGTGATCGGCGCAGACGGGAGATTGAGCGAGAGAAGAGCTTTTACTATGCAAGTAAAAAATACAAAAAGTATTGAAAACTAAAAATTTGTATAAATTGATAATTTTGTTTGATTAAAAAATAAATGATGGATATAACAGCATAAACCTTTTGTATAACTTTCATTTATCCTAAAATTCATTAAAAAATAAAAAAAATTCTAATTACTCTTTCAATTTAATATAAACTGAAATAATGCAAATAATTTTTTTCATTCTGAATAAGTTAAACTAAAAAATTTTTGAAACTAATAAATTCCTAATTTTTGAAAACAAGTAAATTCTCAATTTTAATCTTTTTCTCTTAATTTATTTCATTAGAAATAATTCAATAAATTTGTTGTACGTTGAAAATATTGTTGGTCCTTAAAAGGACCGGGGAATAACTCGTTAAATAACTTTCAAAGCATCTAATACTCTGAGGCTGCCGTAAGATAGGCGCTGGTTAGCGACTGCAGCACGCGAGCGGCAGAAACTAGTAGGGGAACGAGGCGAGCGGCAGAATAGCTCGAGGGCGCAGTAACCGTAGCGGCTGCAGCATGCTCGCGGTAGAAAGGGAAACCATGGTGTGGTGCGTTCGAAAGAGCTACGCGTAGGGTCGCGTGCAGCACGGTGACCGACGTGTGGGTCACGATGATGCGATACCCGCTCGAGGCTTGGCCTGCTCGAGGCATGGCCCGCTCAGCGGCTTGGCCCGCTCAGCGGCTTGGCCCGCTCGAGGCTTGGCCCGCTCTGTTTTACCTACTTGTTTTTAAAGTTTTTTACAATTATTGTAAGACTACTGTGGTTACTTTTTTATAAAAACCAACAATATCATTTTTCATGTAACAGAACGATTATAATTTGAAATTACGCGTTTCAAATTGCATTCGTTGTGCGAGCATGACTTTTTAATAAATTGATAAATTCAGTTAATTGTTCAAAAATTAAAAAGAAAAATTTACTATATAATTAAATACCTTCTGTTTATGTCGAATCAGAACTGTTGATAACTGGGTCACATCGTTTAAATTCAATGGAAGGCCTGGGAAGGAATTATCTATCTCAATTATCTTCGCAGCTTCAAGTAACCTTATAAGATCGGAATCCTTTATTATTACATGACTCTTCTCATTTCTATCTGTGACTGAATCACTGAAAAGTCTCTCTGCTGTATCCATCCCTTCGTCACGATGAACTTTAAGTACGTTTTGCCCAACTGGTGTTTCCAAAAATTGTCCAAATTCTTTTACGCATTGCAGATTGTCGCAACTATTTTTACATGCTCTATTCCTTGCTTTCACAATGTTTTTCCGCAATTTTTTTTTATCTAATTCAGCTAGTTCAGCCCCGTAACTGCAAAGATTATTATATCATAATATTTTATACCATATGTATTATTGATACATCACATTTATTAATACTTCAATAAATTGTTTAAAAAAAAATTTTTATTTTCAGATTATTTTCTTAAAACTGATTTATCAAAACAATGAATTGTAAATTGGCTACTTTGGCTTGAAACAATTCAAGTACAAAATTATTAATTTCATGCAAATAAGACGTGTCTTAACTAAATTTTAATTAAGTGTCAAGGCCAGTCAAATGCGTCCAATTCTAATGATAACATCGCTTTTTGGTGCACGTAAAATTTTCTCAGGTTGAACAAATAATTTTAACCAAAATACTAAAATCACATACCTTTGCTCTTTTACCATTAAAATTTCATCAATTTCTGCAGAGTCGTTTCCTGCTAGGAAGTTCAATTCTTTCTTTAAAGCGTCTTTTTTTTCCAAGTTTTTAATTCGTGCATGATTATGCCACTGAGACTCCAGTATCTCATTATCTTGATAAATTATGAGCCGGCCAGGACAGGAGTCTTTCACGCAACCATAATAACTGAAATATTAATAAAACAGAGTTTAGTTCCTCAAATATATGAGCTGCAATTTTACTTTTGATGTATTCAATACTACTTCTATTGAACTTCAATATATAAAAAATGAATAATTAATAAGTTTTTGCTACAAATTTTAACGTTCATTGAATATTTTCAAATATTTTTTTATAACTATAATATTGAAAAATCCGTGTGTTAACCTTTAAAAACCATTTTCTACATCGAAAAAAAAAATGAAATTTTGTAACTTGGATATTAAACAATGGTTATCTATACTAAAAAGGGACATGATCTATTCCAATTTATATTTACACATTTAAATAATTTGTTACCATGAAGAAAACTCATTCGAGGTGTACTTCGAAACGATACTTGAACTATTACATTATTACCAGAACATACAAATAAAAATTTGTACAACTAAATATATCGATTTCTATTTTACAATCATACTTTTTTATGTTACAAACTTTCAATTTGTTTTTTGATTATTCGGGTGCAGTTGAAATTTTTTTAATATTTCAAGATACTACGTAAACTTTGAAACAATATAATTTTTTCATATTCTTGAATTAGAACATCTCTTTTCATACTTAAATTTTTTTTAATATTCGCTTGTAAAATTATTATTTCCCCTATGTAAATACATTTACAACATACAAGGTTTGTTGCTAGATATTATAATATCCAAGCTTTACGTTGCTGTAGATAAGTGTCATTACTTTCTAGACTTTTATTATATCTTAAATTTGATTTGAATCACACTATGCGCGGAAAAAAATTTTCTCAACTTTTCCGCATGATGTGCAGAAAAATAGAGTTCGATATAGGTGCTCCACGTTACCAGGGCTTCTTAAACAACCTCGGGCTCCGCTTAGCTTCACCCGCCCTCGAGTCTTTAAACCACCCTGCAGGTAACGCGACTACACCTGTATCGAAAAACACTATTTTTAATCATAATTTTAGAATTCGGCATTTAATTTTATCTTCTTTCATTATTTTTTTATACTTACTTCGATCCATTTTCACCTAATTGGTCATATTTATATTTGTAATCTTTGTAATATAAGCCCTCATGACCAGCTGTTTTGCACTTAAAAGGTGGCATGGCTATTGACTGCTAACGTACTGCTTTCACTAAAAAAATACGATATTTAGACAGCATTTTCTCCAGCTTTAACTATGTGAAATTATTACTTTCTTGTTAAAATCGAAGATTAACCCTTCTTAACAGTGTAACGACTTTTGTAATGTTATGCGAATAATTAATTATACTCCTGCTTTTGACTGACTAGCCTCTATTAGCGCGCAAGCACGCTCATTATATTTAATTTTTCATCCAAAATTTAGTTCGAATATCAAATTATTATCCATTAAAGAAAATAATTAATAATTTTCGCTTTCTATTTCAAAAAAAGGATGTTAAAATAAAAACAAATTTCTTAGCGTTTTTTATATTAACCTATCACTAAAAACATCCAATTCATTATAGATATTACAGCGTACAAAAAACTAAGTTTAACATTTATAAAGATTCTCAATTTACTCTATTTAAATTCTACATGAAATGAAATACATATTATAATTTTTTATCTGTTATGCCTCATCGTTTATGTTTGCACTTCGGTTATGGTATACATAAGATCGGAATTTTTTGTAAACGAAATTGCAAATTTAAAAAAAACTCACTTTACTAAAACTCCTACTCTACTGAATTCCTATATTATTACTGTTAGTCATATTCCAACCACCCTCTAATATAAAAATGCGTTTTATAAATTGAAAAAAAAGAGATTCATTCTAGTACACAAAAATTTCGTGCCTTACAATAACACATACGTCAAAAATTAGACGAACTTCGCAACTATGCTTGTTACATATTTTAGTTTAAGACTTAAATACTTTTTTTTTCAAACGAGTTAAATTTGTCTGGCGTAAAATACACAGCAGTTACAATTTAAAAAATTTAAGTATATTTTAGTATTAATATTTTACTTTAATTTTATGCACTTTTCGGCTATAATTATAATTTTTTACTCTATAGGTCAGATACGATTTTAATAAAAATTAGTGTTTTGCGACAAATAAATACTTTTTGGGTCAAATATGGCCAGTGACTATTTAGTAATTGATACAGTAATTTCAACTGTAATTGTTTTAATGAGGATTTTTCTAAGTTCGCGTATTGCAGTTTTATACAGTATAAAGGTTTTTTTTTAATGAATATTATTTATTCTTGGTAGCAGAAAATTAATAGTATTTGAAGGGTAAAAATATATTGGTATTAGTTTCTCTACTTTTCATTCTAAAAATGGGTTGGTGATATGTTACTATGCATGTTGATAATCACCTATCTAAATCATATTAAAAATATTATACTTACGAAGAGTTCAGGACTGCCTTCGTTTTTGTCTAAACTGATAGCAATTGCAATCTTCACAAAATCAATGATCTTGAAAACACTCTTTATTCAACACAGATCTATCAACAAAAATAAAATACACCATCACAAACTTAAAACAAAGCAGGTGTATCGTGTAAAACTTTTTCAGCAATTGTTTTTAAACAAAATCATTTACGAAATTTTCATCACCTTCCTGACTCACAACTTGATTATTGCAGAACCAGCAGCGCGTCACTAAGGTCGCTGCCAGAGGAAAAGCTGGAAAAGACTCCCCTAGTCCCCTCTCCTACTAGGCGTTGGAAGGAGGAGCATGTTTGGAGGGAGGAGAATTTTTGTTTAACGGCTCGTCAGATGCACGGGACAACCGCGTTTGTGTTTTACTATTCGAGTTTTAACAGTTTTCACAAAACATAAGTTTTGTAGAAAAACATGAAACCACTTTGCTTGAGAATTTTACAGTATATTGTTAAACATAAATTGGTACTTTTTAATAAACTAGGACCCTTCAGCGTGCTGCAAGCGCGCAAAGGAATAAAACAACAATCGTAACCTTAAATTGCACTTTTCGAATATTTTAAAAAACCTTCTCCACCAATCAGCTCACGAATAAAAAGTTTACACAATATGGCGCTAGCTCTTATTTAATAGTGGATTTTTACCTACTTTATACGAAAATAATGACCCTTTTTTAATGCATGCCGTCATATTTTTCATACAACAAATATAATTTAGATTTCTTAATTTTTAAATGTTTATTAAAAAACTTTTTTACTGATATTTTTATGTTCTTTAAAGCTTTTTTAGAGTAACTTTTACTTGTTTCATGCGGGAATAGTCGAAAAATGAATTTCTGGTTAATCACATACAACAGATGGGACTATAATCCAGTATTTTTGAAAAATATGGGAGACAACTGCTATATAATTTACAGCTAACTCTGTGATTACGTAATTAGACTAAGTATTTATTTTAATTAATGAAAAGGTTTGTGATCGTTCTAGTCTCCGAATTAATTTTCTGTATCGTAATAGAATATTTTTTGGATGGATCGTTCGGCTGTACAAAATTCAACTTTTGAGTGAATAATTTTTGGCGCAGCATTTAAAATTAAACAATATAAAAATTGATTTAATTTTTAAAAATGTGCATGTAACGCTTATTTTAAGACCGATACGATAAAATGTTTCAAATAGTTCGCACGAAGGTTTCACGAATTGTTCAACATGATACTTTAGTTCTCATTAACACGGTCACACCATAAAACTAGGTGACGAAATTCATGAGACGCGACTGGGGATTTTTTCCCCTCTGTCTGCGAGTCTCTGAGAAGCTCATGTCAAATCTTGTTTTACATTAGTACCTATGCATAGTCTACATTTTCTGGACACTTCTAAACGGTACTTTTTATTTGTTACAAATAAGTAATTCTTTTCAAAGATTAAACAAATTCTTGTATCGTCCACGAAATTTTTTTTTTTTTTAAGATATTAAAAGTTTATATGAAATTCTTGAATTCATTCATACGTTCAAAAACATCCCACAAAACTCTTTCAAAAACTCTATTGTTTATTAATTTTCGTCACAGTCTATAAAAATTTTATACGCTTGCAGTATCATTGGTTTTTGTTATTTTTGTTAACTAGTGCCTGCACTCAGCGCGCTGAAAGCGCGCAATGATTGTAATCTCGAATTGTACTTTTCGAATATTTTAAAAACTTCTCCACCAATCACCTCACGAACAAATCTTACATTGAAAATCTTACCAAAATGGCGCTACCTCTCTTTTATAAAGGGATTAGAACACCTACTTTTTTTATACTTTCAATTTTAACGCTTACTCATTTGATCCTGTATTTTCACCATCGGTTTTCAGATAGTTGTTCGAATTTCAAATTTATTAAAAAAAATATGTTTCATAGTGATTTTGTTATATGTTTGCAGTTGGAAATCGAAATTTATATTAAACGACTCGGAGCACCCTTTATTTGCATTTTTCTAATATAAACGATAAAAAAACTGATTATTAATTGACTTTTAAATTTTTGTACATTGGAAAAATTAATATTAAACAATTGAATTTTTTTTTAAGTATGTACTAGGATATAATATTATTGAATATAAGGTCTATACGTTATGAAATTTTTTTAATTATACGCGAAGCGGGAGAGGACAGCTTCCTGATTGAACTATCATTACACTGATTTTAAACTCTGGATGTTATAACCAATCATGTGACACTCTCAGTTCGGCTCAGCTATTTCATTTTTTTAAAATGCAGTGAATTTTCACCAACAAAAAATATCACTTCGAAACTTTCCACAAAACTTCTTCGAAACCTTTTGAAAAATTTCCACACATGATGATTTTTCAATTCGTGATTGTAATGTTCACTTTTTTTAATCCAATGTTTTCAAGATAATAATCGATTTACCTTCGATTATTTTCGTTGATTTCTGATTTGTCTTTCGTATTTTTTTGCAAACTAATGTCATTACTATGCGTCCTTCAATTTGACTAGTTTTAATTCAAACATCAATATTTATCAATGGCACAGCTGATTTTCAAAACGTTTATTATACTAAACAACATTAAAACTAATAAGTTACATTCCTATTTGTCAGAAGCCCGTCAAAAAGTTACAAAATCCTTGGGAGAGAAAGTTTGTTATGTAGATAACTCAAATACTGCCAGAGCCTTCAATAACACGTGTGCATACCGTTCAGTTTTTCTCCTGGAAAAAAAATGTCTAACTGCGCAAAGATCAGTTTAGTGATGATTGGACGTTTACGACCTTGTTTGTTTTGGGTCTTTGTAAGCGACGCGCTGAAGGCCGAAAGTGTAACGGGAGTAGTAAATCTTGCTTCTCAAACTTTACGAGTTTTTCATCCGTCCAGTTTGAAACGCTAATGCGTCCCTCGAAAGAGGAATCGAGCGAGTCTACATCAACCCCTTGTTTGACCATGAGAAATGCATGTGTTCAGCGTCCGAAACCTCGCGATTTCCCCGAGTTTTTACAGGAAATTCGTTTTTTTTTTTCTGAAATTTTATTTTACAAATTCTTCGTTTAAAGATGAAGGCTACTTTAATCATAATTATCATTTTATAAATTTATTCACTCAATTTCGATGCAAAATTTGATAAAACTGTGAATTAAATTAGCAAAAAATTTGAATTACGTGTTGATTCCGGGGCATATAATAATTAAGGTTGACGTTTAATATGAGACATTAAAAGAGTTTAATATAATTTTATAATTACTTGGGCAGCACAGCCATGAAAGGAATCCGTGCAATTTCGCCGATACATATGATCTTCACGATCAACACATTCACCAAAATTTTTGAATTTTCAATACAAATGTTTTGATCTCTTGAAGAAAATGAGGTACAAAACACACTCCAATCGCAGATCATATTTAAAAATTCGCTAAATGATAGTCTAAAGATCAGTTTTTACGAATTTGCAAGAGGTCCTTTTTTGGATTTTACAATGCAACAAATATCGTATATCGTAGGAACCGCTCAAAATTAAAATGAGGCGTCCATAAACGCTATTTATAGATGATAATTATAAATTATCATCAATAATGCTTTAAGTTTTACGGAAAATTTCTTTAGTATCTGATAAACACTTCCTCGGTTATTTTGTTCTTTACTTTCAATTTTTATGATTTCTTTTTGTTTAAACGTTTGTTGTTGCAAGCTACTTGTGTGTGTGCGTATATTTTTTTTTTTTTTTTTTTTCTCAATAATTTTTTGTTTGTCTTGGAAAATTTTTTAATAATGTCTTAACATTTTTTCGTCCAGCGGAAAGGGTACAAGAGTACGGTTTTGAAATTTCATCAAAAACTATTCTGTGGTTTTTAATTTCTTACAAGTAGAACTTAAAAAAAAAAAATTTGTTTTTCGGGTTTGCGAGGTTTGTTCTCTTGAAATTGTTTTAACTCTTTCAACAATGCTTTGTCTCGAATCGGCTTGTTAAATTTCATACGAATTTTGACATTTCTTCGAACTAAACTGAATAAAAAAGATTTCAAACCATATTTCATTGTAATAAATAATATTTTTTACAATAATAAATGGACATGCAATGACTTATTTATTAAAATACTCTTTTCGTCGACGTGAGTTCCAGAAGTTTGAGAATGAGAGGTATTGATTGATTGATAAATTTATTAAGTGTACATTATGTTGTACAAAAAAATAGAGGGAGGAACCTGAGAGAAAAAGTAGGAAAAGAGGAGGGACTAAGGGCCGCTGCAGCGGGGAGCAGGGGAAAACGTTTTCGGAAATTTCGGATGTGGGGGGAGAATTTTTGGGCCTACTTGTAACTTCGAACCGCTGTAGGATGCAGTCGACAACAGTCGGGTTTTCGTAAAGCTTGTTTTGATTTGCGTATTTTGTGAAATAGTTTAGTGTTGTTTGTTGATTATGGATGACTCTAAAAAGAATATTTTTTATTTGCTAGAGAATGCAATCAAGGATAATGACTACAAGGTAGTCAAAAATTTATTTCGCCGACACGGACAGTGGTTAAGGGCGAACAATGTGTACATAGATGTTCCTTTTTTGCATCGGATTTTTCACGATAAAAAAAATAGAAAAAAAATGATTGAAATTTTAATAAAGTACGGCTGGGATCCTTGTATTTCAAAGGGTTTTTCTAAGGAAACAGCTTTGAATATATTTTTATATTATGTGGATTATTTAGACAAAGATGCTGTGGAAGTCATGAAATTACTTGTACGTTCTGGAATATCAATTGAAAAAGAGGATAATGAAGGGTATTTACCCCTCCACAGATCTATTTTAAGTATGAATGTAGATTTGATAAAAGCATTTTTATCAAAAGGTGCAAATATTCAAGCAGTAACAGTGGATGAAGATTGGCACACTGTTGCTAACGTCGCAGCCTTTACAAACGATGTTAATATTTTACAATTAGTATTATCCCACGGAGCAGATGTTTTGGCTACTAATCTTAATGGAATGACTCCGTTACACGCGGCTTGCTATAATGATTGTGATAAAGTTATAAATCTGTTGGTATTAAGTGGTGCAAAATTTAGTGCAAAAGATTGTATTAACGGTGAAACTCCTCTTGAAGTGCTCGACAGGAAAGATTGTAAAGACCTCACTTTCAATGCAATGATAGCGCAATACACCAAATTAACCGAACAAAAAATTGAAATTGACGACGTTGATAAACAAATCATCCAAGATGATAAAAAAGCATCCATCATGTACAAACTGTGCTTATTTGAATTAAAAAAAATGAAATATGTGAAACTGTTTGGGCAATATTCGTTTTCGGCGCCATGCTGCCTACCAAGCATGTGCCACCTGATATTCGTAAAAAGAAAATTATTAAAGGTCATTCAGAGCAAAAAATTAGTTTTGTGATATGTTTAATTTGTGAGGATGTTTATTATCCTAGTGATATTTTAAACCAAAAAAATGCCAAAATCGTTAGTGAATCTTTTGTAATTTGTAAAAATTGTATGATGGAAAACATAACCTCGAAATTAAACTACGATGATTTAACAATTCAAGCTAAACAATTGATTGCATTAATCAAATACAACTGTGAAGAAGAAACGATAAAAAGTGAAACTGATAGTAATAATGATGATAGTTTTCATTCTCAGATCGATTATGATTTTAACAAAAGTGAATTTTATAGTGTAGTCAACATGGAGAATAAATTACTCAGGGAAGTAAATCAGAGTTTAAAAAATGAAAATAAACTACTAAATGATCTATTAAAAAATAAAGAGTCTTCAAATCTCAATAGCTTTTCTAGTGTAGTGAAGAATGGAGTTACAAATAATAAAAAAATAAACCAGGTTCCTAATCTAATTATTGTACCCAAAAATGATAAATCCAAGACAAAATGTTTTGAAAAAGTTGTCAAAACAATTCATACTTCAATAAATGCACCTATATCAAACACTTTTGAGAAAAAAGACAACTCTGTTATTATTAAATGTAACAATAAAAGTGATATTGAAATTGTGAAAGATTCATTGGAAAGCAAACTCAAAAATGATGATTTTGAGGTTAAAATACAATCTTTAAAATACCCAATTATTAAAATTGTGGGCATAGAATCTAAGTATGAATTGCAGGAACTTGAAGATGACTTAAATAATAGAAATTTTAATAGTTTACCTGATAAGTGTTCTGTTTTGAATATTTATAAAACTAAGAAAGAAAAATTTGGTGCCTTAGTTCAAGTTAGTCCTAATTTATATTTAAATTTGAGAAATAATAATAACAAAATTTTTTTAGGACATCAAAATTGTAAATTCTATGATGAATTTGGAGTTAGACCCTGTCTAAAATGTGGTAAATTTGGACATAATAGTAGAAAATGTGAGTATGAGATAACATGTCTCTTATGCTCTGGTAAACATGAAACTAATAAATGTGATCAACAGAATATTAAGAAATGTGCAAACTGTGATTTTGCAAACAAATTTCTAACAGAAAAAAGAGATATTAATCACACAATGATTGATTTTGATAAATGTACAACTTATAAATACAGACTGAAAAAAACCATAAATAGCATAGATTATCCTATCCAACCTATTTGGCCAAAAAATAAAATAAATATAATGAGTACATCATATGACGTCAAGAACAGTATTGATCTAAACTCTGCTTCAAACCACAGTCAAAAAAGTAAGTAAAATTTTAGATCTTGATTCTATTCTAGAAGATGATTTCAAAATTGAAGAACAGAGTGTTCCTGATATACTTGCTCTAAACGATATACTCAATTGTGATCATTTCACAGTATTAATGTTTAATATTAGAAGTTTAAATGCAAATTTTGAATACTTACATATTTTTATTGAAAGAATGAAAAAAAAGCCAGATATTATCATATGTACTGAAACTTGGACTCCTGAACAAATTAATTTTTATAAAATTTCTAATTATAAGATACTTTCAAATAATAGCACTATAAACAAAGCTGATGGTGTTATAGTTTACATAAAAGAAGATTTATCACATTCTACTGAAATAGAAGTAATAGAAGATCTTAAAATTATTAGTACAAATTTTGATATGAAATCTAAAGTTAAATTAAAAATATCAGCTTTATATAAATCTCACCAAACAAAAAATGAAAAATTTTTTAAACTGTTAAATGATTATCTATCTAGAAATAAAAATTGTATTAATCATTGTCTCCTAGGTGATTACAATATAGATATGCTAAAGACTTCAAAACACGCTTTAGATTTATTAAACAATTTTACCAATGCAGAATACCTTCCTTATTTTAATGGAATAACCAGACCAAGTAATAATCAAATTGGACAAGGATCTTGCATTGATAATGCATTTATAAAAACTAACCATTTTGCTATAAAATCTTTCAAAATAATAGAAGGTTTTACTGACCACTATCCTCTATTGCTTCAATTTGAAGATCAAGTACTTAATAAAACAAATTCTTTAAAAACAACTTTTGAATACATAGATTTTAATAAATTGCAAGAAAAAGCTTCAGAACATAACTGGAACAAATATAACACAGTCTTAAACGTAAATACAGCAATTGACAATTTGATAACTGACATTAAAAATATTATTACTGCTTCTAAAAAATGTTGTAAAAAGAAAAAGAGAAAGTACATTCCTAGGAAAAATTGGATAACTTCAGGTATAATAGTTTCATGTGTCAATAAAGAAAAATTACATAAATTTTGCTTAAATAATCCTAAAGATATAAATGCAAAAATGCATTATAAAAAATATATTAGTATATTAAAAATTTTAATAAAAAAAGCAAAACAAAAACAAGATACTGAAGAAGTTAAAGAAATTTCTCATGATAGTAAAAAATTGTGGTCTTTTATCAATAATAAAATAAATAAAAATAAAACTAAACAAAAGAAAGTTATAAATGAAATTAATCTAAATGGTGAGAAAATTAACGATATAAATATTATTACTAATGAACTAAATAAACATTTTTGCACAATTGGTGAGAAGTTAGCAACAAAAATTCAAAAGTCATACAATAATGATAAAATCAAAATGACTGAACCTAATAAAAACTCTCTCTTTCTCAATCCAACTGACTTTATGGAAATCATTGGAACTATCAATAATCTAAAAAAAAAAAGTGGAGGTGTTGATGTTTTCGTATTATTCGATTCTCATTGATTACCCACGTAATCTTCAAAATTTGTGTCGGCTTATGAAAAATAATGAACTCTTACTAAAGTTAAAAAATGATATAAAGAAGTTTGCTATATACCAGACCGACTTAGAAATAATTTTAAGTGCAGCCACTAAAGCCAAGGACAATTTAGAAATAGTGGAGCAACGATTGTATAATACTTTTTATTATTTTTTTCCGGACACCGTGAGAAGAATTATCGCCAACTACTTGTCACCAAAAGATTTGCCTATTAGGAAGCAGAAGGTAAGCACCCCATTTGATTACGAATAAATTTTTTATTTCGAGAAAATGTAATTGTTTACCCAAACGCCTCCCCCCTATTATAATGAAAATGTGTAATTTTTATAGATTGAGATCATTCTAAAGACTCTAAAGTAAATTTTTATTACTTCGTATATCACAGAAAAGCTACAAACCCACTGGTGCTCTTTCTTATAATAAAAAAAAAAAATTAATATTGTTTCAGATAATACCAGCTCTCACAATGAAACTGAGATTTAGTCGCCGCCGATGTAACTGCATCTGTCGATGGAAAAGACAATACACGGCATGTATCAAATGCATACGACCGGTTTACAGTTAATATTCATGACAATTATTTTAAAAAAATGTAAATTTAGCAAACTTTTTGAAATAGTTTTAATACTATGTAGTTTCTGGTTTTATGGGGATTATATCAGCAGCAAGATTATTGCTCGGATTATTGTGTAAAAAAAAAAAATTAAAACTAATTTAAAAAAAATTTTTTTGATGAATTGAAAAAATTGAGTAGACGCCAAAGTTATTTAATACTGTTTTTGAAAAAAAAGAAACCTTAATCACTCGCAATAAACTGTAATTGATGAAGTTCCTACATTAACATTATAGGTATGTAAAAAATGATAATTATTAAGATGCTATGTAATTAATAGTAGTTATTGTACTGTATCAATTGAACTTCGATACGTTGTTTGCAGAAAACATAATTAATAAAATGCTTTGTAATAAACATTGACGTATTTTCACACCATTTTTCGAATCATCAGACTAAAAAATATCGAATATTAAATTTAGATTTCGTCCTTGATTTCAAACTATATAAAAATTCAAATTTTTTGATTAATTCTTTGCAAATATTCTTAAATATCTGTTTTTAAAAATAAAAATGTTATTAGCAATTATAACACAGACAAAGACGAACAAAATAATATGTAAGTGGTCCAATTTTAAACCTACAACTGCTTTTTCATAATCTTTTAAGTTTCACAATCTATTTTCTTTATTTGTGTAGTATCAGACCTAAATTAGATTTTATGAAAAAGTATTAAAAAAATTTATTTTTGTTTTTGTAATTTATAAAATTTTTATTTAATAAGTACCTTAAAGCCAAATATGTTTTTATTTTGATTACTAATAAACTAGTAATTAATAAAAGGTTTATATTACCAAAAAATTATATATATTTATACTTATTAAAGTTACTCGGTTAGACTTGTGCATCAAACAATTCCTGATTTCGGATAGAATTCCGGACAAAATAATAACGCTGAATGCAGTTTAAAAGAGGCAAGAAATAACATAACATATTAATGCAGCACAAAAAGTGTCTTCTTCTTAATAATGTTTGAAGAAAATTCAAACACGTAAAAATTCTTATAGCTATAGCATATAAGCCAACGGAACAATGTCTATAACGTGTTGCGACCATCGCTTTTGGGAATTTTTCTCCGCCCTACTGAAGAGTAGCCATATTGTCGCAAGCGCCGGATCTAATCGTGGAGTAGAATTTTTAGCAGTATTACCTACTAATAAATTATATAATTTTCTGAAAAATCTTGCTAAAATGAGTACAGTATTGTACAGTTACCAATGATATTTAATACAACGAAGTTTTTCTGAATCAAAATTTGTTTTCTTTTTTAACAAAATTTTTTTAATTAAATATTACAAAATAAAAACAATATGGGGCAAACGAAGCCTACGAAAGTGTGCTCGTAATGTAGTAACATTATACAAATTTAAGTATTCTTTAAAAATCGATCTGAGGAAAAAATAATATTGAAATGAACTACTTAAACAAAAACAAATGTGGGAAACCAAGGCAGACAACTGTAATTTGAATTACAGAACTTTAATTACGGGAAATTCAATAATGTCATCTGATATTTTTTATATTGATACTGGTCTATCTTAGCGTGGCAGCGAGTTCAATCTTAACAAATACGCCATCAAATTTTGAATCCTCAAAGTAAATGATAGATAATATAGGATAATAATATCAAAAAAAGTAGAAAAAAAATTTTCAGTAAGTTTATAGTGTAATATCACAAAAAAAATTTTTCCGTGCGATTAATAAAATGCGACCTATAAAAAGTAATAAATTAATTATTATTAATTAATTTATCCTAAGAGAAAACAGAGAACCATAAAAGAAAGTCAGCATTTTATTCGTGAAGTGGTTGGTTGAAGAACTAAATTTAAAGTTTGAATTTTTATTTTTATTAATTTGTATATATGTATAAACCAATTAAAATATTTAGAGAATATATTCGATAAAAAAAAATTATTTGACCAAGTGTTTGAAATGGGTCTACGACAAAATATCATGGCGACAAAATATCCGCGACAAAATATCCAGGCGACAAAATGTCCAACGACAAAATACCCAACGACGAAATACCCGCGACAAAACATCCAACGACGAAATACCCGCGACAAAATAACCGCAACAAAAAATCCAACGACCCAATCCGCGACAAAATAACCCTTACAAACATCCCTTATAACAGAGAAAAAAAAAATTTTATTCGAACTAGATTTTGATTGGAACTAAATTTTATGGCGTGCCTCTGCGGGGGCCCTTCGGGCCCCACGGCGCGCATTGTTTAAAAAAATAACCCGTTAGTGTTTTATTAAAAATCAATTTTTTTACGTAGTAGGAAAGCTTTGCACTTTAATTTAGAGTAAGAATTGCACCGCCAATTAACTACATGCTCTGTTCTTGAATGCACACCATAAATAAAATTATTATATAGTAGTTGACGTTGGCCTTTTTGGCTTAATATAAATTCTAGACCCATTATTTTTAATGTCAATATTATGAACTGAACGGTACAAACATTAAATACATACTAACCATATTCTAATCAAAAGAAATTTCATAATAACTATTTCCCCCCGAACTAAATTTTAAATATGAAAAGGAGTGGGAGTATTTTGGAAATAGTATAGAGAAAAAGAAGTGGGAATTTTTGAAAATTTTAAATAGGTAAATAAGTAGATATTTTTTGATTTTTTGCTGCAGTTATTTTGTCGTTAGGATATTTTGTTGTTGGTATTTTATCGCGTATATTTTGTCGCCATGATATTTTGTCCCGCACCCGTTTGAAAGTATCCAATGAAAATTATGATAATAATAATTATTGGTATATAAGCAAAACCAATGAATTTATAACCACAAAAGTTTCAAACTTAACTGTGAAGGTAGCGGCAGAGGTAAAAATTGTATATAATCTACTGTACGCTAATTAGTATCAAGCTTCGTTTATAGTGACTCTGATTTGCGGACCAGTACCATGCTATTTGCTACTGAAATTTCATTACGAGTTAATAATTCATGGAAAAAATGCAAAATGTCCACTCCAGAAGGAACATGGACAAAAAAGTAAATTATCCAGGCTCAAATGACCATGAATAAATTGTATTGGTATCTTGTACTTAATAATTTAATTGATTTAATTTATGTTTCAAATCTTCGGTTTAAAGTAAATGAAAACAAGAAATGTAAATATATTTTTTCTTTATTTTATAAATTTCAAAGATATGTAATATGTGTTTTTTGTTCGACCGTGTTGAACGATTGAGAGGTCGAAGTGCAACTGAGCTGCCGCTGCAGCGGCTACGTCCAGCCTGGGTCTGCACGGCGGCTCTACCTGAAATCTGCTCTCATTATTGTCACCTCAGAGAAGGGCAAAGAGCAGATGCCAGCTGTTTTGGTCATTAGGCCAATCATTAGGCCAAAGGCGTGTAAAATACATAAGAGAAAATATCTCATTAGGGGACTTTACGGGGAAACCCAGAGTCCAGATAATTTATAACTTAATCTCTAGCTCTCTCAATTTTTCACACGATCCAATTAATACGATATTATTAATGTTTGAATTGAATTGAATTCAATATTAATGTTTCAATTTAATTATTAATGATTTAATATTAATGAACCATTAATATTGAGACTCCGTGAAACAAAAATTTATATTTTAAAGTTGGCTTTTGCACCGAGCCGTTCATTTTTTGTGAATCATTAATATTGAGACTACGAAAGAAAAAAATATTCATATTTTAAAGTTGTCTTATTCCTCTTTGTATAAATTTACAGAAGTAGCTTTTGAACTGAAAGATCATGGGTCATTACTAGAATTGTTTATAATATTAATAATGAAAGTAAAAGAGCTAATCATGTAGGTTTTCTTGACAAATTTGGTTTCCTCATCAAATTTCCAGAAATTAAAAAAAAAACCCAAACTTTGGTTTTCCTTAGAATCATATTTATGAAGCAATGTTAGATAGTAAAAAAAATTCCTACAGATGGATATTACTATTTTCAACCACTTTTGATTTGCTAAATGTGAGTAATGGTTACAAAACTGTTTTATAAATGAAATGGCGTGCCAGTAATTACCAAATGTGCACGTTTAAGTTCATTATAAAATTAAAAAAAAATTAAAAGAGACTCAGAGAATATTTTTCACAATTTTAAAACAATTTAAACGAAGTACCAATTATATTCTTTATCCTTATATCGGTACAGTATCGAGATACGGTCCCGAAACACGAACTTGGAGCTGCAGGACGTGTTCGAACTGTAGCTCGTTAAAATCCCCTCCTCCGTTTTTCTCGGTGCCGGGACCAACAGCACGCCTCAGCCATTGGTGTATACAATAAATGCTCCTCCGAATTTGACCGTGGCGACCGAATCCAGTACATTTGGAATGCATCAGTCAGCGGCAGCTCGTTCGAGTGGTTTTCTAACAATTTATATTCGATCTAGTGACGAAGGCGAGGATGAAGGTGTCGTTATTATTTTCAAACATTAAATAATAGTGGTGAACGTGAAGTTGTATACTGTGTTTCTCGTTATGATGTTGAAAATTTAATCGTGCTAACATATCAACACAGCAGTGGTGCATCTGGTCTCGATGCAGACTAACTAATAGCAGGTAATTGATAAGTTTAAAGAAATATAATTTTTTTATTAGTAGCTTAAAGTGTTTTGAAACCGATACCAAACAATTGAAATCAGATCTTGTTGAAATTGATTAAGTCGGTAACCTGTAATCGATCTAAAAGTTCGAGTCTATTAAAGTGTTAAGAAATTTTTAGAAGCATGTACAGTTGTAATTAAATTTAGAATTACAAAAATATGGATCTTGGGCAACGAGCTAATTGCAAAATCGCCAAAATATGACCCTAAGGCTTCTAGACACACATTCTTTGATTTATCTAAAATTTCGAAATGTTTTGTAGGTACCTAAGAAACTACGTTTCTACCTTTTCCAATAGTGGACCAGTTTCAGCAATAATATTTTTTATGCTTTATAAATCAAATATTTGACGATTTTGGACATTATTGTTATAAGAAAGGTTCTAGAAAAGTTTCCAAATAAAATTTTTTTCTGACTGATTTCATCAGCATTTATTCCACGTAAACCCGATCTCAAAAGGCGGCACGGCAAAGAACCGGTTCCGGGCCCGGTTGCCGTGTTGCCGGGCCACGGATGGGATGTGGCACGTAACGCTAATCCGGACCCGGCACGGATGATTTGCCGTGCGAGTTGCCGTTTGATCAGATATATATACACATTCTATATAGACGCCATATATGTTGTCTGCTGTATCATTCATAAAAAACAATTGTAAATTGCTTAAATTACTTTCATAAATTCATGAATGTAATTATCAATAAAAAACAATTAAATTTGAAACAGCCAATACAGTATGAGTTATATACCACCAGTATAAATATATGTATACCATACAGCATACATCCTGAAAAATTTTTAACTACAAACAATTATTTTTCAAAGTAAGAGTGGCAGTTAGTTAATAAAAAATAAATTAATACAGAATTAATTTTCATTTTTCTACATTATTAAACTGAGAGTACTTTTGATTTTGAAAAAGTTTTATAGTCAAAACTTTGAAATATAATACACACAGAATAAGAATAAACTTTATATAAATATTAGCTCAGTATATCTGGTTTTACAAGTAAAATATTCGTTGAAAACCTGAATTGCAATTGAGACATTGATTTTAGATGTTGTTACCTAGGCTTTGATACTGATTAATATAAATGAGTCGAATGTAGAGGTTATGTTACTCTTCATACAACAATCATACACCAATGAATACATATTTTTCAAGATTCAAGAATTATTACTAAAACAAATTATTTTGGTTAATACCTTTAACTTTATTAGCTTATACTTAATGTAATAGTATTATTTTAGAAATAACGACACTGCAACGAATATCAACGTGTAATTATGACTGTTTACACACTGGTATATTCCCACACTGACACAAATATTTACAATATACATATTATATCACACGGCAACTCGCACGACTGTATTGGCTGTTTCAAATTTAATTTATTTTTAATTATTACATTCATAAATTTATAAATGTAATTTTAGCAATTTACAATTGTTTTTTATGAATGATACAGCAGACAACATATTTGGCGTATATATAAAATGTGTATACATATCTGATCAAACGGCAACTCGCACGGCAAATCATCCGTGCCGGGTCCGGATTAGCGTTACAAGCCGTGCACGGGCCACGCACGGCAAACGGGCCCGGAACGGATGATCTGACATGGTTGCCGTGCCACCATTTGAGATCGGGAAATTGTTAGGATCCTGGAGTAAACATTTTGGCGTTTTTGTAAGAGGTCCTTTGTTTTTTAGTTCATTTGACTTGACAACTCGGAAGTTGCTTTCAATATATTAAAAAGTTATAAATATTTCTGTAAAAAAAGTAGAACAAAAATTACATGAAAAACCAATTTTTTATCCAAAAGTTTAAAAAATGATTATTTTTCATTGAAATTAAGTATGTAGGGTAACAAAAATGTGAGTGAAATATTGTTTATTAAGCTGAAAATTTTGAAATGACAAAATAAAAACTGTTTTCAGACTAATATCAAACTGAGTAAGCTGAAAAAAGTGACCCTGAAGAAAAAAGAATATAAACAATATTATTTGCTGTTAATAATATTTTTTCAACACATATGATTTGAAACAAATAATATAAAATTTTGAGAAAACTGTTGTTCAAAACATTTCGTGATGCATGTACAATACTTTAATTTGATCTTAAAATTGTTAATGACATTATTGAGTAACAATATAACGAGGAAAATCAAATAATTATTTCAATAGGAAAAACCTCTGTAATAAATTAAAACTATTATTTATTCGACTTTAATCGTTTCAAAAACTAATGTTTTAGTGCAGACAACTCAAAACGGCTAAATGATGCTTCCTCGTAAAAACAGAGAAATTCTCGATGGGTACGAGTACGATTTCAATAAGGAAAATTACCAGGGAACAAGGTATTTTTTATAAAATTTAGAAAGTTTCCCTTAAATTTGATAATATATTAGACAATAGTGACGCATGCGATGAAGTGAAATTTAGCTTGATCAGTGTTGGTTTAACACACGTTATTCTAATAAGATTTTTGTACCGTTAAAAACTTTTTTTTTATAAAGATACAGTAATTAGGTATAGGGACTGTAAAAAATTTTTTTACGGTAATTACTGTATCTGAAAACATGCAAGAGCACATAATTTTTTTTTTTAATTCGATAGGTACTATGCTTGTTCTCAACTCAAATCCAGAGAATGTCCTGGTTGGATGAATATTACTGTGGATGGTTCTAAAAAAATGATGAGAATGCATAACCATTCGAAAATTATGAATCTTGATAGACTTCTTTTCTTTCGAGAAGCATTAAGGCAAGCAGCGGCAGCTGAGACTTCAACCTTAAAAGAAATATAGGGCAGATTCGAGCGAGAGTAAGATTTGTAATTAATTTATTGGAGGGTCACAGAACCAAAAATTGCACTGAATGTAGTATAGGTTATTGCACATTTTCACACTAACATCAAATAAGATTTGGTGTACAAAAAAACGAAATCGATCAAATTGTAGTCTAGAAAAAAATCTTATTCGCATTAATACCAGAATCGTGAAACGTCGAATTATAGTTTTAGCCAGTTTAAATGCATACTTCTACATACCAAAAAATGCAGCTAAAATTAAATATACATGTTCTTATTATAAAGCAATATTAAAATTCATTTTACGGTTGTCATTAAATTATTATCAATACTTTGAGCTTTGTTGATCGGTTTCAGCGGAAATTATTCATTTTAATTTTTGTTTATGAATTTTTAGAAAACATTGGACTAATAAAAATATCAGATGCAAATAATAATTAAGTCCATCAAAAATAGCACATTTATTAAGAGAAAAGTTTTAGATTTGTAATGAAAACGAAATCATCGACCTATTTATAAGTTTTCAAAAAATTATGTAATTTATTTTAGATATCCTGAAATTGCCGTCAATACAAGCTACCTTGCCGAGCGTAATGGCATGAATCATGTTAGAATTAAAGTACAGGGAAAAGGCTACAAAGGAGTGAAATCACTCAATGACTTTGCATCGTTTTTAGAATTAAAAGCTGACGTAGAAGATCTTTTTTCACACAAACTAAAAGATGGGTCGGCTCGAACATTGGATTCTCGAGTCGTAACTGATAAAAATGGAAACATTCATGTTATCTTGTACAACCGACAACTTCTACACGAACTCAAGGATGGAAAAAAATGTCACATTGACGCAACGTTTGGTAGTAGACCAAAATTAATTGGGTGCTCTCAACTCCTGTCTATTCTCGTGAGAATGTTTGGTAAAGTAAGTTTTTGCTAATATGTTAGGTATGATTGAATAATGACGCAATTTCGCTCTAAATGCATAAAAAAATTTTCACTAAATTTTTTCTTTTTTTTTTCAGGCATATCCATGCATGTGGGTTTTTATGAGTTCTAAAGCTGAAGTAGCTTACGAAGCGGTTTTTGCTGAAATAAAAAAATTATGGCCAGAATGGAGCCCAGAAGAGTTTCATTCAGATTTCGAGCAAGGTCTCATGAATGCGATCGAGACAGTATTTGGTTCTGTAGTTATTGGATGTTTCTTCCACTATACCCAAGTATGTCAATATTGAATCAATATGTTCCATAGGAACAAATTGAAGAGATACGGTAAAATAAATCGTTGAATTCATGAGAAGTGACCAAAAAAAAAAGCTTGTAAATCTAGATTTTTTTTATTAAAGTTGTCTAAAAAAAGCGTAGGCAAGTTTTCATGTACGTAAAATGAAGTATAAATATTCACTTTTCTCAATTTATTACAAGCTGTCAAATTGCTTAATTTGTCTAAAAAACTTGCAGAGAATGTTATTTTGAAATATTGTTATAAAAATCGGTTATAGTACATTGCGATATGAGTGTGATAATTAAGAAATCTATGAATGGCGTGCTTTAGTGCCCGAGCTAAGCAAGGGTCATAATACGCCATTCATTGTTGCTTAATTATAAAACGTGAATTGTTCATAATTTTATAGTAGGGTGCGCGAAAAGTCCGTTTTTAGTGCACGAGCCGGGACGGCGAGTGCGATAAATACGGACTTATCGCACGCTGTGCTATAATTAATAGTACTAGTTTACTATTTGTATAGTGGTCAAAGTTTTTGTTAAAACAAGTTCCAAAACCAGTCTCACTTTATAAACCTTGCTAGGTTTTGATCGTCCAAAATAAATGTAAAGCTTAGACAAATCTGTATATTAACCGTTAAAGGTCACACCCAAAACCAGATCACTCATTACAACAGTTACGTGGGGTCTTTTGGACCCGGTGTGACCATTAAAGGTTAAAGTTATGAGGCATTTTAGTGTCCAGATATTGAAAATTTTTAATGTATTTCGCTTACTATTTTTTAGGCCTTATTCCGGAATGCTGTTGATAGAGGAGCAGCTCAACGAAGAAATATAATCAATCACCCGGGCAAACATTTCATTCTATTAAAAATAATGGCATTGGCTCTGTTACAAGCTGAGAAAATAGAAAAGCAGTTTCTCAAGATAAAGCAAGAAGCGCACGAAAAATTTAATAGTTACTTTGATGAATTTTTTGATTATTATGAAAGCTACTGGCTCAATAAAAGAGGGGTATCATCATTTTGTGTGATTGGGCAAGTTAATAGAACAAACAACGTGATAGAATCATATCACCGAGATTTACATCAAAAAACAAAACACATTAGGCCAACAGTTTGGAAAATAATCAGTAAGAGACCTTAATAAATCTAAGAATGTATCAGTTATTCAAACTAAACTTGTTAAAGAATCTTAAAATTAATAAAAAACATTTTTTTATTGAAAGAACTAAATTATGTTGATTTAAAATAATTTTATCAAAATTTTCAAAATCGATCGTTGCTTGTAATTATTAATTGTTTTTATGAAACTCGGAAAAAAAAAAAAATGTGTACTATGACAAAAGTTGACAAATTATTGCTTACGAGCTAATGATTCTTTCCTCGTAATCGGACTACAAATTTAAAGACTTTATAAACAAAGAAAATGTTTTAATTTATAATGCTTTCAGGTATTTTGGTAGGCTACGTAGACAATTTGTTAATAGATTTACATCGCCAAAAGACACGTTTTCCTGATGTTAAAAAAAAGAAATTTTCCGTTATAAACGACAATAACATTAAAAAATGGTGGAAAGAGTTACAAGCAGAGAAGATCAGTCCAGATATTTTTTTAAATAAAGCCGCAACTGATTTGCTGCATGGCAATAAAATAAAAACTGTAGAAGAAGGTACGAAGATATGTACAAAGTACTTCATATCGAAAAAATATTAACAATAAGGTTACTCTGTAAATTAAACTTGAAATTGTAATTATTTTTCTTTTTTTAGAAGTTCAACGGGAAGTTGAACAAGAGAATTGCGAAAAAAAGAATGGAAAAGAGCTGGAAAACACAGTAAAAAGCAGGGTTTTAAGAAAAAACGTGAAAAAAAACAAGAAGGGAAAAATGGTTATTCAAGGTGAATTTCATTAATATTCGTTATGATAACGAGACTAAATTCTGACGAGCATTGAATACTAATTATTACTTTTGTTAGTAGCGTTTCAAAAAAAAACAGCATGAAAAATAATTTTTTATTGTTTACAAATAACTAAAAATGCATGGTACTTAAATACATAAAAATTATTTAGAAACAAGCTACAGTTATTATATCAAATAAAAGAAAGTGTAGTAAACCGTAGAAAAGACTTCTCAAACAGTTAAATTGACAGTACATCTAAGCTAATAGAAAAAATTTATTAATATAATTTGTAATATTTCAGAGACGAACTTGAAAGAAAAGTCAGCACAAGAATCTTCGATTTCCAGACATGGTCGGAAAAGAAAATTAAAAATTGATTCGAATTTCCTGTACGCTCCTCCAGCATCTAAAAGGTAGGGTCTCAGCTAGTAAAATAATGCATGTTATATTAGCAAGGTAGAAAAAATAACTGCAACTGATGTCTGATAAATGGTTTGAAAAAAAAAATTTTCCAGAGAAAAGACAAAGAAGAAACCGCTCAAAGAGAGAAATGCCTAATTGAGATGGCCGATCAGTATGTACAGATTTCACGTGAAGAAGATTTAGTTTACTACTGCATCCTATTCATTAGTTAAATTTTTTAATTAACGTATATAATATAATTTGTACTCCCAAATATTCATGTTGAAAAATTCAAGCAAGTGTGCTTCATCGTAATTTATGTAGTGTTTAGAATTTCATATGAAAAAACAAAAAAATAATAATTTTATTTGACAAAATGTTTGGTGCGAAAAAATATTATCAAAGCGTCGTTTGTAAACTGAAAAAATAATATCGCATAGTTTCCTATCAAAAGGGGACAATCGATTATTTATCACAATATTCTCTTTATTATTAATAAACCGCGTATATTCGAGTCACACACCAGTAGTTATGAGTTCCTCATGGTGTCAATACATAGTCGTATTTTAGGTATATGTAAGTAAAAATTATTATAATTTCGTAGTAGATTAGAAAAATTTAATAAAAATATTAAATAAAAAAGCTGATCATTAAAAAAAAAAAAAAATTAAAATCATTGAATTGACACATATTGATTTTTTCACTTACCTTAATACTATATTCTCTTATTAAGATCCAGGAGGGCTAATATCAGCAGAAGTTTTTTAATTTTTTAAAAATTCGTAAAAAAAAGGTTAAGATTGTGAAATGCTTCCAAAAAACTTAGTCGATTGTGATTGAATTATTGATATGCAAAGTCTTAATAACTTTATTTTCGTGAGTAAAAGCTTTATAAATACTTATTAATATTGTTCTCCAAGGAAAGTCAAGTATTTTTTTTTTTTCTTGTCTTTCCGTTTCATTTTAGCAAAGTATTTTTGATAATATAAAACAAAAAAAAAGCATTTAAATGAATTATATTATAATTGTAACAAATGCTACAAGGAAGCGAGGAAAAAAAAAATTTTCAATTCAAATTCAAAAATACACGCCATAAAACTCCGATCGTCGTTTACGAAAAGTGTGAGTTTCTACTGTATAAGCTAGCAGCGCGCGCACTACACCAGTGCTGCTGGCCGAGGCAATTCGACGGGAAAACGTTCGACGAGAAAAGTTTTCGACGAAAACGATAGCCGGTAGATTTCAGTAGACCCATAAAAACTTAATGGTATTCTTATGGCTCAGTACTCTCAATCAAGATAAATACTTTGATATTCTTCTACTGCTGCAACACATTTATAATCTTGTGAATGGTTAAACTGTGAATACCGCACTATCACTCGCAACATTCACTTATCATAGACTTTAAATAAATGTCTCATTTTGAACAATTACACATAAAGTTAAAAATTTGAATGTGCTACCCCCAGCAGAAGTATTGATTAAACTTGTTTCTTAAATTAAGTTGTTATTGTCGGATCTATTTTTTTTGCAAAGCCACACATCTGAAAAAAACACAAAAGCCAAAGAATCAATTTTTTTAATTACAAAAACAATTGTTATGTATTATTAAGTTCAAAATAAAAAACATATCTAATCATAAATTAAATAAAAGTTCTTCATCTTTCAATCCGGTTATTAAAGAATTTTAGATTTTTTTCTTCAATTTTTCTCGAGATTAATATACTTGTTGATATTTGATGTACATCCGATCCAAAGGCCACCAAACTACTCAGCTGATTCCAAGGCCACCACGAAACTACTCAGCTACTTCTGCAGTGTAAATCAACCGTGCAAATGCATCCTGTGACAATAAACGACGCAACTTTAAATCCAGAATATTTTTGCAATCAGCTGAGTGTCCATTATAAATAATCAAAATTCATTTGAAATGCAAAAACTGTTTTTAAGCACAGTTATTTTATTTAACCAAAACATTTTAAAAATTTAGATTAATTCATTCTAATCTAAAAATATAATACAGATAAGTTCTTTCTTAATTTGATAATAATTAATTTTTTAAAACTGATTCTTTGGTTTCTGCTTGTATTTTTTTTTTTTTTTTTTTTTTTTTTTTGAGAGTCTTGATAAAAACTTTTGTTGGACAACCATAAAAACTATTAGTCTTTTAGTCTCCATTTGAGAGAGATACTTTCTGAAACAATGAATTGAGTCTAATACATCCAAAATCAAAATTGATCCTAAAACCAAAAACAAGTTACTTATTGTGATTTTAATTTTTTATTAACAAAGTTAGGCCATTAGAAATATATACATTTTTTGTAATTTTTTTTTAATCTACACAAAAGTACTATTTTAAATATAATTATTATTTTTACCACAAATTTTTACAATTTTATAAGTTTTTATATTTTACAGTATTTTAAACAATATTTATTTTAAGCAAACAAGTAAAAAAAACATGAGTAACTACAATTTTTGCTGCTGTTAAATATTATAAAAAGCATTACTGAGTATTTTTCATGGAAATACCATCAGTGAACAATCTTTCAGAGACAAGGATTCTTTTGTTTAGAGCAGTTGGACACTCCGCTCCCACAATCTCTTCTTCTTCTTGAGGAATTGATTCATCTGCTTCTTCATTGTTTCCATGAAGTAATCTCTCCTCTTCCACTACTTCATCCAACCATTCCTGAGGTACTTCAAGTTCATTATTGTCTTCACAATAATTGTGTAAAATCATGCATGCTTTAAAAATAACAATCATATTTTTTAGATGTATGTTTGGCCTTCTTGATAAAATCCTAAAGCGAGCTTTGAGTCTAACAAAACCATTTTCTATGGACATCCTAGCACTACTTAACCTGTAGTTGTAGTTTTTTTGAGTACGAGGCATATCCAAAGTTATTCTGAAAGGTTTCATGAGCCATGTCATTAAGGGAAAAGCTGCATCTGCTATCAAGTGGTACTTGGTTTTTTCCTTCGGAGTCTTGTTTCCAGTATAGTCATAAAGTTCGAACAAACTGCTTTGCCTGAATATTGATGCATTGTTGCATTTGCCTGGTGCTCCATTTAACACATAGCTAAAAATACATATTAAGTTATTTATTTATTTATTTAATTATTACATAAGTAAACAGGTAAAAACCAGAAATTCAAAAATCTTTGCAGATATTCAAATTTAAATTTTAAATTAATAATAATAAAAATTAAAGAAAAAATTTAGTACTTACATAAATCTGTACACCAGCCGGACATCATATCATTCCGAGGTTTGAACTGCCGCTCGAAATATGACCGTCAGCCTAAAATTTTTTTTAATACCAACCTTGCATCACAAATGCACTAAAAAAATTATCTTGCTCAAAATGAGGTTAGAGAGCCAATGTAAATGATGGACATAATCTCTATTTTTACTTCTCGAGCTAAATTATTAAAAAATTAATTATTATTGATTGATTGAGTTTGAGATTCCTTGATCCAAGCATTTAAAGTAAAATTAAAAGAAAAATAAAAAGCGTAAATTTTTTTAATTTTAAGATTGATACGAGTCAATAAAATTCAATAAATAAAAAAACTAACTAGAATATGCTAAATATATTTTAACTAAAGTCGTTGTTATTGTGACGTCCCGGACGTCTTATACTTTATGTGAATATTCTAGTTAGTTTTTTAATAATTTAGCTTGAGAAGTAAAAAATAGAAATCAATGTCTATCATTTACATTGGCTCTCTAACCTCACTTTGAGCAAGATAATTTTTTCAGTGCATTGATTCGAGGTTGGTACTAAAAAAATTTTGTGCTGACGGTCATATTTCGAGCGGTAGTTCAAACCTCGGAACGATATGGTGTCCGGCTGGTGTACATATGATCAACACTGCCGTGCTGAATAGCAGACAATACTGCAGCATCTGACTGCCATTTTAAAAAAATCAATTCTACCAACCACAAGAAATTATATTTTTATCGAATCGACAAGGGGCACGTTAACCTCCACCAAAAAAATTTTTCCACAAAATTTCTCATTTATAATTTTCTTTTTTTTTTTTCAACTTGGTCGTCGCAGTAAAAGGAAAAATTAATTTTTATTTAACGGGGCATTAAAAATCTGATTATATTTTAAGAAAAAAATTTACACGGTCAACTTCACCGTAAACCACGAAATTCGCAGTTTAGCTGGACTCAGTTTAACGGATTCGGAGGTTTAAGTATTACTTAAACCGAGGTTTAGCCGACACGCGGTTAAACCGCCAGTGTAGACGGGGCATTAGGGCTATTATAGTCAACTTAACGTGAACTTTTAGAAAAATTTCTGCAAAATATCGAGTGAGTTTAAGTAGTTGTAAAATACGTAGCGTAGAAAAAAAAAAAAAAAAAAAAAAAACTATAAAATTGAAAGGAGAGAGAAACCGGGTAGTATCCGTTTGCAACGCGGAGTTGCATTTTAGTCTGTGGGAACCATTGCTGACGCAGCGGCTCACTCAAAGTATAAAATTTTCCAAGTATTAATTTTGAGTCTTCAACCTTTTTGCAGTTGTAATTTTTTGCAATTTTAATTTTGCAAAATTCTGTCAGCTTCCAAAAGTTCCAATTTTCCTTTTTTTTTTTGTTAATCCCCCCAATTTTTCAATTTTCTTTCTCTTCTTCTTATCAATTTTTTTTTATTTTATTTATTTGTTTGTTAATTCCTCAAAAGTTTAAATTTTCAAAAGGGCTTCAATTTTTTAAGATCTGAAATAGAATTTTTTTTTTTTCCTCAGCTATTTTCAATTTTGAATTTAAAGAGAAAAAGAGAGAAAGAAAATTTAAGTAAAAAGCTGAAATTGAGGAGACCCAAGTGACTGAGAGAAGGAGTGCGCGCAAATAATCGCCGTTTCACTTCATTCTCTCCTCGTTCGTATTCCCCCACCGTGCAGTCCCCACCGCGGAGCCGCAGTAGCTCTAAGCCGCCTCTTCTTTGTGTCGCTGTCCGCTTATCGGCGTTTCACTCCATTCTCTCCTTCCAAGCGTCGGGCTGACTGAATAAACACAAGACGTATGACCGAAACTATTTCAAAGATTTTAGACGCTAGGGAAATTTTATTTCTTCAAGAAAATTTCTTATTAGTTAGTAGTATTAGTAGTAGTAGGCAGTAATGACCTGTAATTTTGATTAATTTTGTAAGTTTAAATAAGCTCTTATACTAGTACGTCATTCTTACGAAAAAGTAAAAATAATAATAATAATAGTAATATTTTTCTCTTCATGTCAGAAGTACCTCCTTTTGATTAAATTAAAATCCCGGAGAAGAGAATTATTCACCAATAAAAAAGTTAGGGATTATAAATAATACCGTGAATATCACAGAGAGTGCGACCGGGATCATATTAGAGAGGAGGAGTCGCGCGCCTATCGCCGTTATACTCCATTCTCTCATCCGTAGTCCCCCACCAACTGTCGGCTGACCGATTACGTGGTCTGACTACTTCTCGGTGGCTGACCAAATACGTGGTCCGACCACCTCCACCCTCCTTTAATGACTGACCATATTATTGACCTATTTCACTTGTCACCCTTTTGGTGTCTAATCTCATGTTGAGTTTCTCCACTCACCTGCTTTGGCTGTCTGACCATATTGACCTACTTCACTCGCCTGCTTTCGCTGTCTATCCGAAACTCAAAGCTTGTTAGCTTTCGCAAATATTAACATTTATAAATTTATAAAATTTTGTTGTCATTCTCCTATCACCTTATGTGTTCCTTAACTCGAGACCGACCAAAACGCGCCTCTTAATCCCAACGTGCCCGACCGAAAAGACCCGACCAAGAGACGCGTCATTAGAGGTCCCGTCGGAGAGGATTCAATGCAGACCGACGCAGTGCGCATTTACAGCCAAGAGGGGTTAGCCATTGCGTTTTTGATCTTCCTGCGTAACAGAGAGGAATTGAGGATCATCTGACTTGAGTTGATCCTGTAAATGGATGACGTAATTGTCTATCACCGGTAGATTTAGACCCAGTCAGAACCTCAAGTTCGTGCACCAAGATTTCTTCTGAGCCCTCTCTCCCCCGGACGGTGAAGTGGCAGTTAGGCTGGTGTCTTTTGGAACCCTACGAGATGACAAACGGAACAACTGCCAACGGAAAGGGTCAGCAGGACCTGACTCGAAGCATGGGTACGACGTTGATGGCTCTGACTAACAGCCTCTGCCTGCAGAACGCCACCGCGGATTTGAGCACGTACGATGGCAGCAATATACCCCTCAAGGACTTCATCCAGGATGTCCAGAATGGAGCAGCCTACGTCTCCGAAGAGCAGAAATAGGGCTACAAGCGAGCTGTTATGAGCAAGTTGAGAGGTGCAGCGAAAGATTGCGCTTGGGGACAAGATTTTGCCGATGTCAAGGAATTATGCAGCCACCTTAAGAAACGCTTTGCCCCTGGCAAGGGCTTCGCATATTATAATAATAAACTTTACACTCTGTATCTGAAGCAAGGTGATACGGTCGGAGGATTTAAAGACCAAATCAACATTCTCCTTCGATGTGCCCGCACGGCTCTGAAGGAAGAAAAGAAGGAAGCATACCACGAGAAGATGATGGTACCTTTGACCGAAGTCACCGTGGATGTTTTCATTAAAAGACTTCCAGCGAGCCTTAGCCAGTGGGTCGATGCTAGGAAACCTACCACTTTGGAAGAAGCGTATGAGGAAGCCGTGAGACTCGAATCAAGGATGGACGCACGGATCATCCCGGACCCCCACCAAAGATCCAACTATTATCAACACGATGGTCGGAGACAAAATACCCGTTCCGGACCGGAAGACCGAGCTGACCAGGGTGAACAATGGCAGGAATTACCTCCTCTGGTCGTTGAGACCACCTGTGAGGTCTACTACCAACAGCCCCAGCAGGGTTATCCGAACCAACAACCAAAGTAAGCACCTCAAGGACCTCTCCAGTTCCAAAGGCAGAATGGACCACCGCAACCGCAACAACAATACCTCCGACCTCCGATGCAGTCCCCGCTGGGGTACTGGCAACCGTCACCGGGATATAATCCCAATTACGGACCACCCAGGATTAATTACCAACCAGTTGGCCCACCCCGACCAAAAACTTATGACCCTGATCGTAGTCAACCGAATAAAGTGTCCACCTACCAATATCCCCGATATGGGCCCCCTCAGGGCTAGCCTCAAAACCCACGTATGAACGCCCCGGTAGGTCAACCTATGATGGCGGGACCACCTCCCATGAACCGTAACCCAGCCATGCCTCCTGTACAGTGTCAACCTGTGGCCACGAAGGACCGTAACCTACGACCTACCCCCCCCCCTCCCCGTATCAGCAGACTTTAAACTGGCCGGAGGCTTGCCCGACCGCGGTGGCGAGCCAGCTTCACGGACTTTCCGAACCAATGATGAACCAGCCGGGCCCCACACAGGCAGCACAGACCATGCAAATTCAAACCAAATAAACCCCACGATCCACCTTGCTGTCTGCCCGTACTTTGCAGAACTCGCGATAGATCCAGACCCAGGTACCCACATCCGAGTGTATCTCCCTCAGGAAAAGCGACATCTAGTGCTTATGCTGGACACGGGCTCCGCCGTCAATTTAATCAAGCTTCAATCGCTTCACCCGGACTCCCAGGTTGAAACAGCTGCCGCCATGTCCTTGGTGGGAATCGCAGCCCAGGATGTAATGACGCTAGGCATAACCTGGATACCCATCGGTGACGATCGGTGACGAAACTACCCTTTTCCATGTAGTACCAGACCAATTCCCCATTCGGTACGACGGTAAACTGAGTAGAGTATTCCTAAAGCAAAATGAGGCTGTAATATCTTATTATAATAATAAGATAATGATCAGCGGCGACTTAATGAACCCATACCCTTCCTAGACTCAGAAGGTTATGGAATGGTTGACCACGAACGAGGTCTAGAACCGCGAGACCTCATGCAGGAAGGAATCCACGAGGTGGAGGTGGGAAGACCCCCGCCCCCTCCTCCTCAATAAAGGCGAATTCAGCTGAATCCCCAGTTGAAGAAGGAGGACCTAACGAAACCAAGTTGGAGGATAATCGAAGCTCCAAGGATGGAAGTACCAAATGGACGCTGAAAAAGCGATGCTGACAAGTTATCAGCGTTAACTTGATTAACGCTCATACGGGGGTGGGATACTTACCTGCCATTAGCAAAACCCCAGGAGTGTTCATCGGAAATGCACTCGTCACCAGCGAGAATGGAAGTTGCAAGGTTTTGGCAGTGAATACGACTGAAGAGGACGTAACCATCGAAGTCCACCCCCATGAACTTATTCCCTGCGAGTACGATGCACTTCTATTCGACCCCTATTCCGAAACCGAGCCAGAACGCGATAAGATAACTGATGAAGGAGAGAGAATACAACGCGTGTTAGAGCTGTTAGACACCAAACAGTGAAACCCCGAAGAGAGGAAGCAAGTGCGGCGTGTCAGGAAGGAATACCATAACGTCTTTTTGTTACCCGGGGATAAGTTGTCCTGTACCGATCTGGTGGAGCACGAGATACCTACCGAAGATAACGTCCCCGTTCAAAAAAAACAATACCGCCACCCCCCAATTCATCGAGAGGTAATGCGAGAGGACATCGAGAAGAAGCTCCACGATGACATCATAGAACCCTCGACTTCTTCGTACCAATCTCTCGTGTGGATTTTGCCCAAGACGAGAGACAGCCAAGGACGTCCAAGATGGCGTATGGTGGTGGACTTCAGAGCTCTAAATTCCAAGACAATCGGCGACGCCTATCCACTCCCGTGTATTGCGGACATCCTGGACTAATTGGGCGACTCGGTATACTTTTCTACCTTCGACCTAGCCAGTGGGTTTCACCAGATTCCCATGAAACCCAGTGACAGACCGAAGACAGCGTTCTCCACGATAACTGGACATTGCCAATTCAAGAAAATGCCCATGGGACTCAAAAACGCACCCGCGACCTTCCAACGATTAATGGATCGCATCCTGCTGGGACTTCAAAATGTGGAGATGCTGGTGTATTAAGATGATATCATCATCCACGCCAATAGCTTTAGCGACCATTTACGGAAGGTACGATTGCTGTTTGACCAATTAAGACATGCGAAACTGGTGTTACAACTCGATAAAGTACTCTTCCTCAGGCGAGAGCTAGGATTCCTGGGACACAGCAATGAAAAATTTCCCTAGACCTCGCAATGTAAACAATATCCGGTCGTTCACGGCCTTGGCAGGATATTATCGAAGGTTCATAAAAGATTTCAGCAAAATCGCGAAGCCTTTGTATGACCTCACAAAGAAAGATACCAAGTTCGTATGGACCGACGCCCAGGAGCGAAGTTTCAATTTATTAAAACAGAAACTTTGCGAAGCTCCCATCTTGCGATTTCCCGACTTTAATAAGAAGTTTACACTTACTACCGATGCTTGTGACTATGCTGTAGGAGCTGTACTTAGCCAGGAGAAAGATGGATTCGATCATCCTGTAGCCTACTTATCTCGGAGTTTGATGGGGGCCGAACTTAATTACACCACTACCGAAAAAGAATGCGTCGCGGTGTTGCACGCTTTCCGTAAATTCCGGACTTATTTGCTGGGCAGATGATTCTTGCTCGTGAGCGACCACGAACCCTTGAGCTGGATGCACAACCAGAAGGACCCGGACAAGAGAATGCTCCGATGGATGTTGAGATTCACGGACTTTGAGTACGATTTCAAGTACAAGCCAGGAAAACTCAATAGCAACGCCGATGCCCTCTCGCGAAATCCGGCAGATCGGCCGATGCTAGAGGATGAGATTAACACCACTTTACCCATGATCAAGATCTTGGTCATAGAAGATAAGAATAAGAGAGACGAAGATGAGGCTCAACGGCCCAAGAGGCCTACCCGGAGCCCTTCAGGACGCATGGTCGATAACTCACGCCCTAGTACCTCGGGAGCAAGACCGAAACAGCTAACCGTGAATAAAGCGAAGGACGCATCGAATGCAACCACCTTGGCCTCTCCCCCGTCGCGACGAGAGCGAGCAAAATCTGTGGATGAAGGAATAAAGCCTCGTCGGGGTTGACCACTAGGAGCTAAGACGAATAAAAATCCGCCTGCATTGGATCATAGTACGGTAGCTCAAGTTCCGAGATCCAAACAAACCCTAGCCCTCCTACCAGGCAGAGGCAACTCTCTACCTCCACCTCCAAAGTTAATTCCGATCAGTGTTGGGTAAATGACAATTCTGGAAGTTTTCGACATGTCGTAAAGTCGAAAATATCGTAAATGTATCAAATGTTTAAAAGTTTGTCGTTAATGTATGAATTGTAAAAAATTCAAAAACGATTTATTTCAGCTCATAACCTAGATTTTTTCTCAATTAATTTTGTTTGTTTACATTACTTGTATTTTAATTTCAAGATATTAATGAATTTTTAGTAAAAATTATTTAAACTATTGTTGAAAATTAAATATGTTAACAATAAATGTTTATAATTGGTTTTTCAGTTTTTTATTAGTTAATAAAAGCAATTATTCCTACTTTTCATGAAAATTTTCTAGGTTGAAAAAACTTTATTGCAATTTTTTATTTAATAGTGTTTAAATATTTAAACTGAATGCAGCTCATAATGATGAAAAAACATTCAAGTTTAGCAAAGAAAAAGTGATTTTTTTTTATTTACAATTTATTAAAATTAGTTTGAAAATGGACGCTCTCAGGTAGTCTTTAAAGCCTCTTAAATTTAAATTGTTATAACCAGAGACGTAGCGAGCTCGAATTTCGTGGGGGGGGTGTTATGAGAATTTGCCGACAAAAATTTTGAAATTGCCGACGAAAAAAAACAAACGCAGGGGCACGCCACCCCCCGCTCCCAACAAAACTGCCATCTAAAAAAAAAAAAAAAAAAAAACGTTGACTTTAATAGACTGGTTAATTATCCTTCAAGCTCTAAACCCCCAAAACCCTAGGCGCCCGAGGTCAACAAAAAAACTGGATAAGTTATCCCCCAAGCTCTAAACCCCCAAAACTCTGGGCGCCCGAGGTCAACGAAAAAACTGATCAGTTATCTCCCAAGCTCTAAACCCCCAAAACCCTAGGCGCCCGAGGTCAACAAAAAAACTGGATAAGTTATCCCCCAAGCTCTAAACCCCCAAAACCCTGGGCGTTGCGTTCAATAAATGAACTGATCAGCTATCCCCCAAGCTCTGAACTCCCAGAAGCCTGGGCGCCCGAGGTCAATAAATGAACTGATCAGCTATCCCCCAAGCTCTAAACCTCCGAAACCCGAAGCGCCCTAGGTCAACGAAAAAACTGATTAGTTATCCCCCAAGCTCTAAACCTCATCAAACTCTGGTTACCGAGTATAATAATTTTAGAAGTTAAGCGTACTTTATATTTGAATATCAAGTCCATAAAAATAGTTTTTTATTTTTGTTCCACAAAAAGGTTGTGGTGTACTTTTATTGACATCACTTGAAAATATTACAAAATGATAAGGAAAAATATATAACATAAAAAAAATAAATAACCAATAAACAAACGAAAATTTTTACACTTTTTTCGAAATGTGTCTCATTCTTAGAAGCGTTTCATTTATAGTTGAGAAAAAAAAATTTGTTGATAATGTTGCAAATGAAGAGTTAAACAATAAGTAAAAACTTATAGCGTTTTTCTAATTAACCACGCCATTTTGGAGTTAAAGATTCAGATTTACAACTTTATGATATGATTGCACCAGTGCAGCATAATGAGGTATCGTTACAAAATTATTCATTTCGTTAACTAAAATGCACTCATATTTTTGGAACTCGGGCACCCAGAGTTTTGGGAGTTTAGAGCTTGGGGGACAGCCCATAAGTTTTTTTTATTGAACTCGGGCACCCAGGGTTTCGGGGGTTTAGAGCTTGGAGGATAGCTGATCAGTTCATTTATTGACCTCGGGCGCCCAGGGTTTGGGGGGTTTAGAGCTTGGGGGATAGCCGATCTGTTTTTTTGTTGACCTCGGGCACCCAGGGTTTTGGGGGTTTAGAGCTTGGGGGATTGCCGATCTGTTTTTTTGTTGAACTCATGCACCCAGGGTTTTGGGGGTTGAGAGCTTGAGGGATAGCTGATCAGTTCATTTATTGACCTCGGGCGCCCAGGGTTTTGGGGGTTTCGAGCTTGGGGGATAGTCGATCTGTTTTTTTGTTGAACTCGTGCACCCAGGGTTTTGGGGGTTTAGAGCTTGGGGGATGGCCAATCTGTTTTTTTGTTGAACTCGGGCACCCAGGGTTTTGGGGGTTTAGAGCTTGGGGAATAGTCGATCTGTTTTTTTATTGACCTCGGGTGCCCAGGGTATTGGGGGTTCAGAGCTTGGGGGATTGCCGATCTGTTTTTTTGTTGAACTCATGCACCCAGGGTTTTGGGGGTCGAGAGCTTGAGGGATAGCTGATCAGTTCATTTATTGACCTCGGGCGCCCAGGGTTTTGGGGATTTCGAGCTTGGGGGATAGTCGATCTGTTTTTTTGTTGAACTCGTGCACCCAGGGTTTTGGGGGTTTAGAGCTTGGGGGGTAGCTGATCAGTTCATTTATTGACCTCGGGCACCCAGGGTTTTGGGGGTTTAGAGCTTGGGGGATTGCCGATCTGTTTTTTTGTTGAACTCATGCACCCAGGGTTTTGGGGGTTGAGAGCTTGAGGGATAGCTGATCAGTTCATTTATTGACCTCGGGCGCCCAGGGTTTTGGGGGTTTCGAGCTTGGGGGATAGTCGATCTGTTTTTTTTGTTGAACTCGTGCACCCAGGGTTTTGGGGGTTTAGGGCTTGGGGGGTAGCTGATCAGTTCATTTATTGACCTCGGGGGCCCAGGGTTTTGGGGGTTTAGAGCTTGGGGGATAGTCGATCTGTTTTTTTGTTGAACTCGTGCACCCAGGGTTTTGGGGGTTTAGAGCTTGGGGGGTAGCTGATCAGTTCATTTATTGACCTCGGGGGCCCAGGGTTTTGGGGGTTTAGAGCTTGGGGGATGGCCAATCTGTTTTTTTGTTGAACTCGGGCACCCAGGGTTTTGGGGGTTTAGAGCTTTGGGAATAGTCGATCTGTTTTTTTATTGACCTCGGGTGCCCAGGGTATTGGGGGTTTGAGGCTTGGGGATAACTTATCAAAAATTTTTTGATCCCAGCCTTACGGCCGGGTTTAAAATTTCTCCTGCCGACGGCCTGTTTGTTGATTTTGCCGACGACGAAAAGCCAGGGGGGCCGCGACACCCCCAACACTCCCCCTCGCTACGTCCCTGGTTATAACGTTTTATTTCATAATGTTTAATTTATAAAAAAGTGTTTTATACAGTTAATTACTTTCTTTCTTTTTTATTTTATTTATTAATTTTTCAGAAAACAGTAACTTGATGATTTATGCAAATTTTTTATTGTTGCAACATCTCGTTTCTTACTGTGGAGTCCAGTTTTTTTCTGGAGTTTGTTAGATTATTAAATGTTGATTGCTCTCCTAATTTCCAATCTGTCTTGTATAGTAGGTTTAAGTTTAAAAAATTATTTTTAATTTTTCAAAAATATTGTCCATAAATTTCATTTCTATTTATTTATTATTATGTTTTGAACATTATACACTGTTATTTACTTGTCAGATTTTTATTTAAAATTTGATTGTAATAAAAATTTTTAATAATTTTTTTTTCATAATATAGAGTCTCTGTGCGAATTTATATAATAGTTTTAACAAATTTAAAAAAAAATAATAAATGAAAAAAAGTTGGAGTTCTCGACAAATATATTTGTCAAAACTATTTACGACTGTCTTAAACTACATTTTCGACATGTCGAAAATGTCATTTAATACAACCTATTTTCGACATGCCCAACACTGATTCCGATACCTTCATACCTGAAAGAATTTTTCAGTCTCGTTAAGGGCGATGCAGTCAAGCCCCGGGCTAGCGACGACAGTGATGCCGTCGACACGAAGAAGGACGAAGAGACTCAAGGCGATGTGACTGTGGACCTTACAAGCGATTTGGACACGTCGGATACGGGAACCCCGGTTGTTGATCTGAAGAATAGTGGCCTGCGAGATGAGACAACCGAAGAAGTTTCTTCAGAGGGAGACAACCCTTCAGGTGATCGCGAAACCAATATCGACCCCGTTTATTTTCAAACTAAATAATTCTTTTACATTATCCTTAATTTTTGAAAGTAATAATGAAGAAACATCTGTTAAAAAATTGATGAGATCAATGTGTCGAATATTTTTAATTTTAAATTGTCTGGTATTGTTGTCTAAAGCTGAGCGAACTTGTTTCCAACGATCATTGGGTTGTTCTTCATGCATACTTTGTGCATTTTCTAAACCAGCGCCTTCATGCTGTTGTTGCAGATTGTTGTATTTGCACAAAAGTCCTTCTAATCGTTCTATTTTACCAGTCAAAACTTTGTCACATGGTCCAGTGAGACGCATACGTTTTATACACTATTCACAACAAGCGCACCAATCGTCATCTTGACGTTGTCGTTTGAGGCTGAAAAATTCACATCTACTTCTTTTTTCTTCAGAATCGAACGAGATTTTCTCCTCTTCCTGCTCATCCTCCTCCTCCTTAATAACATCATTTGACGTTGACGGGTTTGATAACTGATCCATGACTGCTTTTTAAAACTCAAAATCAGGCACAATGTAGAAAGATCGCACTTTATGGATTTCTTCTTTTTTTTTCCAAAATATAACTGGTTGACACGTCACAAAATTCTTGAGTTACATCTCTTGCGACTATTTTTCTACTGTTACAAATTTCTACCTCTTCAAATATTTTATCGTGTTTTATCAAGTAAGAAATCTTATATGTAACATCATAAATTAAAATAGTGAGCATTCAGAGTTTGCACCTAAGCCAATTCACTGAGTGATGGTATTTTTACAATTGATCTTTTTTCGCGACATAACAACATTTGCTCTAATTTAGCTAGTCTTTTTTCATGTTTACAATATTTTTTTTTTTTTTTTTTTTTTTTTTTCTGTAACATAATTTTGTTCCACTGGTTCAACCAACGCTGCCGGTATTATATACGTCAAGGACTTATTGCAATTATTACAATATTTAAAATTTAAGACGTTGTACGCATTAAATTCTATTTCATTATATATCGAAAACACATACTGCGGAAAAGACTCAGATGAAAAGTCCAATTCGCACATACAAATCAAACATATATAATCAATTTGATCATTTATCGTACACGTATTTTTCATAGCTACACACGTTGTAAATGAATAAAACTGTGTATGCATGTTGAAGTCGCATACAGACGGGTATTGAAAGTGTGAAATTTTGTTAAACTGTAAAAACTTTTCAACAAAAAAAAAGGATTTAGTCCCGCGATTGCTTATTCTTGAAACGCCCGAAGACTTATGCTGTTAAATTGCCGTCCTACAAAGGCTCGACTTTTTTTGAGACGCAAAACATACGTTTGTCAATACTGACTAATGGGTTTTTCATTGGCCTTATAGATATAGATATAACGTTGCGTCGATATTTTGTTTGATCGCATAGTACAATTTATAAGATTAATAAATACATTTGGGGGGGGGGGGGGCAGCAACAAGTAGGCGCACGCACCGCAAGCGCGCGCACCCGCGTCGTCGTGGTAGTCCAGCGGCCTCTTATCGCCACTGCGCGCCACCCCCAGCCCCCACCCGAGACGCACGCACCACCACCACCCCTTAACTCCCCCCCCCCGCCATCACGTACGTGTGCGTGCGTGTGTGTGCGTGACGTCACAGCTCACCAACACAACTTTGTCCAGAACGCCCCGTGTTATCCTACTTACGCTAAACGAGAAAAGCGGTAGACTGCTGAAATGGCTGTAAGGCAATTATTCAGCGGAAGACTTTCTCGCGACCAAGTCCGAGGATGTGGACGAAGTTAAAGTTAAGCGAGAAAGTCTAAGAGCCACTTTCATAGCAACGACAATGTGGGGGAAATCTGGATCGACAATAATCGATCTAAATTACACCACAAGTAGCACACACCCCTTGGCTGTCCTCATGGACGAGGAAATGGTCCGAGAAGCAGCTTCGAGACTCCAGGAAGAATACTCGAGCGGTCAGGTACAAGATCGCAACACGGAACGTGAGAATTTATCTGGACATGGACAACCGGACCAGGTTGACGATATTAACGGCGAGGTGCTCCAAGCCATGCGATTGTTGACGGAAGAATTTAAGGCGTTAGAAAAGGCACATGAGGACACCAGAGCCAAAATGGCAACTATGGAGGTTAATATGTGCCGTCAGCCAGATCGGAACCAAGGAAAGGGAGATCCTGTTTCCTCGACAATAAGGCCAGAACTGCAGAACTCGTTGAACGACTGCAGTATTTCGACTGATGGTCAGTTACCGCATACTAGAGTCAGTTTCTGTGAGACGTCAGTGCGGGAGACGAGAGATAGCTCCAGTCCTCTGGTTGTGAGGCAGGACAGATTACAGAATTTGAAAGAACAGATAAAGGCTTTGAGGGCCGAGCTCGAATAATTGGAAAGCCATGGGCAGACAGATGATTTAACCACTCAGGAATCAATCCAAGCTCAAGGCAATTCGATGAAGCCAATCGACGTTGACATAATTGTTCGAAGATGGAATATTAGATTCAACGGCGATAGTGAATCTAGTATTGAACAATTTTTATTGCAGATAGAGGAATACAATGAGCTCGCTGGTTTGACCGGTTCTCAGTTGTTGAATGCCTTACCAATGATGTTGACCGGTATGATGGCCACGTGGTTCCGCAACGTGCGGGACACGATCAACTCATGGAAAACCTTTTGTCAAGAAGCCCGTGAGTGGTACGAAGTGGGAAACTACCAGCAGCCCGCAAGGATGGAAGCAACTACCCGAGCTCAAGGTGAAAACGAGTCAGTGCGGAATTACTCAACATGCTTGCAGTCTTATTTGCTAAAAATAAGGCCGATACCGACTGAGAAGGAACAAATTGACTTTATGTTAACCAACATGTTGCCTCGATTACGCAGGCAGATCAGACGTGAAGAGGTTAAGTCAATTAAAGGCTTATTAAGTCAGGCAGTCGAGATCGAAAGAATTACTAACAAAGAGTTAGCGTATAAGCCACCACCGTCAACCTCTACGTCAGCTTGGCCACATCTGGCATATAAGGAAGAGAAGACTAATAAAAAACCAAAGGTTAACATAGCCGCGACGGCTATGACAGGCAGGTCTGCCGACTCTTCGGTTATTAGCCTTCTTGAAACAATAGCAAGCAAGATCGAAGCTAAAAGCAAGAATTATGGGAAGCCTCAGGGCCCGAGGCCCCAGAATTCACACGAAGCCAGACCTACCAAGCAACGACGTAAGTCTGAGGACGACGACAAGGCGAGAAGCCCATCTCCTAAGCAAAACAAGAGCGATGATGAAAACAAAAAAGCTGATAAAGAACTCCCTCGGTGTTTCCATTGTAAGAAGTTGGGAAACATTATACCAAAATGTCTCGAACGTCCGGGAAACGCCAAATCGGTGGAATAAGGGAAATTGACACCTACTCCACCGAGGTCCCGGCTGAGTCATCACTCGGAAATAGCAGTCAGGTATGCTCGGTGGATCAGGAAGATTCCGAGCAGACGGGTGATCCGAACGAGCTAGCTGAAGATAACCTCGATGTGGAAGGTAGATGGTGGATGCCAGTTAATAAAGGCGACTTCTGCATCAGAACGTTATATGATCCCAGTGCATCACGCATGGTGATGAGGTCAACAGAAATACAAATTGCTTCAGCATGCAACAGGAAAATCGAGGCATATTGCAGTAAAGGAGCCAAAGTGGCAGATGGCCGCACATGTCCAATTGCTGGACATGTTGTTTTACCTTTTGAGGTTGCCGGGGTAACTCGGGATATTAAGGTAGCTATTCTGACATGACTCGACGCGGATTGTTATTTAGGTACCAATTTCATCCGTACATTCGATACCGTGCTAGATCCAGTAACGAACAGACTGGATGTGAGAATAGCTAGGAAAGCAATTGACCTCGAAGTTACAGCTGTGTCTGAAACCGAATTGACAAGTTTGGCGTCCATTGGGTTAGCTGACGTTCGTTCGGAAGAATTGGAAAGGCTTAGAGCCATTCCGGAGGCTGATCGGCCATTAGGTTGTACAACGTGGATAGAACACGAAATCGACGTTGGCGATGCTAAGCCTATCAAACAGCGGTACTACCCAGTCTCACCAGCTGTGAAACTGGAAATGTACGGGCATGTTCTACAGATGCTAGATGACGACATAATCGAGCCTGCACCAAAAAGTGGCTGGTCGTCATCTGTAGTGATGGTAAAGAAAGAAAACGGTAAACGACGATTTTGTATTAACTTATTAAAAAAGTTAATTCTGTCAGTAAAAAGACAAAAGCTTACCCTTTATCGTACATGGACGACATTTTACGCAAGCTGAAGAAAGCTAAGTATATTTCGACCATTGATTTGTCATCGGCTTACCACATCTAAGAATCCTCGAAGCTATCCTGGAAAAGCTCAGAGGCAGGTCTTACTGTGAATAGAAAAAAAAGTAAGTTCTGTCAATCCGAAGCGAAGTACTTCGTTAGCCGTGACGGAATTTGATCTTGCCCTAAAAAAGTCGAAGCCGTTTTGAAATTCAGTGTACCGAAAAACCGCAAACAATTAAAAAGGTTTTTAGGCATGGCCTCGTGATACAGGAAATTTATTAAAAATTTGAAAAACAAGACACCTTCGAGAAGGTTTGAGTCTTGTTGGCATCTGCACCGGTGTTGGCTAGACCCGACTTCACTAAGCCGTTTACCATACAGACGGACGCCTGTGAGGCAGCTTGGCTCAAACCATTGATGGTGAGGCACGAGTCATCGAGTACTTTAATCGAGTCTTAAACCCGGCACAACGGAATTGCAGTGTGACGGAACGGGAATGCCTAGCCGAAGTGGAGGCAAATCGGAAATTCCGTTGCTACGTTGAAGGATTTCAATTCCACGTGGTAACGGATCACAATTCACTCTGGTGGATGGATAAGTTGAAGAACGTAATTCGCAGATTAGCAAGATGGTCGCTAGAGCTGCAAGGCTACACTTTTACGACACAGTACCGTAAAGGGTCTCTAAATGTCGTGCCCAATGCGTTGTCACGCATGTATGAGGAAGAAGATGAGCCAACCGTCGCAGCCGTAAGCTATCCGGTCGGAGAGCCTGACGACTGGTACTTGAACAAGATAAAAGCTGTTCAGAGAAATCCTGGCAAGTTCCTCAGGTGGAAAGTCGGCAGACAGACTATATTATTATCAGTCTGACGACTTGATTGAACAGTCGGTAGGCGATGATGATGCCTGGAAATTGGTCGTACCGTTGTATTTACGTCAGACAGTAATACAAGAAGAGCACGACGAGTCGTTGGCAGGGCACTTGGGCCGAGATAAAACCTTAAAAAGGGTGGCTTAGGAATTTTTTCCAGCGTTATGGGGTTTAGAGCTTGTCGGTTTAATTAATTGTTTATAAAAAATTTTTTATTTATCGCTCTTCCCATTGTTATAGGAGTTTAAAGCTTGTCGGTTTATTTGATTGTTTATAAAAAATAATTTATTTGACGCTCTCCTCAGCGTTATGGGGGTTCAGAGCTTGTCAGTTTATTTAATAGTTCATAAAAAATTATTTATTTATCGCTCTCCCCAGCATTATGGGGGTTTGCATAACTGCATGTATGAGGAAGAAGATGAGCCAACCGTCGCAGCCGTGAGCTATCCTGTCGGAGATCCTGACGACTGGTACTTGAACAAGATAAAAGCTGTTCAGAGAAATCCTGGCAAGTTCCTCAGGTGGAAAGTCGGCAGACAGACTATATTATTATCAGTCTGACGACTTGATTGAACAGTCGGTAGGCGATGATGATGCCTGGAAATTGGTCGTACTGTTGTATTTACGTCAGACAGTAATACAAGAAAAGCACGACGAGCCGTTGGCAGTGCACTTGCGCCGAGATAAAACCTTAAAAAGGGTGGCTCAGGAATTTTTTTGGCCTGGCATGTATAAAGACATTGAGGCATACGTCAAGTCATGCCCGCCAAATGCAAAAGGTCAAGCATTGGCCACCGAGAGGCCTTATGGGCAAACGGGCAATCGTAAGACCATGGCAACTCTTGTCGGGCGACATATTAGGTCCATATACCAGAGGTAGAAACGTTCACAAATACGTGTTGGTTTTAACGGATCTGTTCACACGATGGGCAGAAGTAACGCTGTTAAAACGGGCTGAAGGTGAAGCCATCTGGGATCACGTCTGGAGAGATGTGATTTTAAGATGGGGTCAGCCAGAAAATTTTTTATCAGATCAAGCTTCGGAGTTTAAAAACTGTACAATCGACGACAGATTAGTCAAACTTGGTATTGAGCATGAAAACTCTCCGACGAACAATCCTCATTCGAACGGCCAAGTGGAATCGCTGAATCGGACTTTAAACACTATGATGTGATGTTTTATTGCAGAAAATTAGCAGAGATGGGATGAATTGTTACCCGAACTTGTCTGTACGTATAACAGGGCAGAACACTCAGCCATCAAAACGTGTCCTGCCATGTTGAACATGTTACGGCAGCCGAGTGACTGCAGCGTAGTCAACAAAGGACTGGCAGATGAGTCGTTACGGAAATATGAAGAGTTAGCTCTGGAAGAATGGAAGAAGAAAGAAGAGGGAGCAGAGATTCTTCGTAGTAAGGCTGGTGAAAATTCTCGCATACAGCAAGACAGGGCAGTGGAGCATTATGACAAACGGCACCGTGAGGTTGTCTTTGAACCAGGGGACATGGTTCTAAGGAAAAATAAAGTCCTGTCAAATAAACCCAAAGGCTTCATAGCCAGTCTGGCACCCTAATACTCTGGTCCGTATCTCCCTATATTATATTTCCGTTTTTGATTCTGATCCCCTAAATTGGATCCCCTAAATTGGATCTTCAAAAATCTGAAATTCTTAAAAACACGGTCAAAACACAGTTAAATATCGCACTTTTCTGATCCCCTAAATTGGATCCCCTAAATTGGATCTTCGTCGAAAGTATTGGATCCCCTCAGTTGGATCCCCTTTTTTTCAAAAATCCCCTTTTCAAAGATCCCTTTTAATTCTTCGTTAAAACTATAATATAATTTAAAATCCAATAATTATTTATATATATTTATATACCGATTTAAGATCAACGAACGATTGGATTTTAATTTATATTATATATATTAATTACTAATTTATATTATTTATATTAATTTATATAACCCATACCTAACTTAATACCAATGTTTACTTTTTGATAAAAAACATTTACTTAGGAATAAAAATTTGTGCGGTACTAGAAATTTTTACGGGTAATCAAGGGACACTTAAGTGGGCAGATTTACACAATCCCAAGCCAGCTGGTTAGATAAGCGAGATACGTTAGTTTAGTGAGAGCTAATTATAATTTAAGTCGATTTAGGTTAGTAAGGTAGATAAGGTTGGTTAGGCGGAGGTTATGCGGGAGGAGGGTTGAAGGGGAGATGAGGTGAGGAAGGCTTTGTTATTTTACTTAAAAATATTAATAGAGCTTTTTCAAAATTTAAAGTATTTCAACAAAACTTTAAAGTTAGTGACTGAGTTGATGAATACGGTGAGTAGGATTCGTTGGTGGATTAGGTGAAATAAGTTTGGGAGATCCCTACCCCTTAAATCCAGCTGGACTTCAAAAAAAATTTTTTGGTTAATATCACTTAAAATCAAGTTATTGTTCATTTTTCAATTTGTCCAGATGGATTTCTAGCTGGACAGATCCGGCTGGAAAATTAAAAAAAAAAAAAAACTAAGATAAATTTTTTCAAAATCATTGAAAAATGAATAATAACTTGATTTCAAGCAATATTGATTTTCACCAAAAAATTTCTTTTTTGAAATCCAGCTGGAAATCCAGCCGTCATATTGAAACCGAAATCCAGCTGGATAGCCAGCTGGAAATCCTGCTGGAAATCCAGCTGGATTTTAGGGATAGGGATAAAATACGGTATTTGAAGTAAATTAAATGAGTGAGGTCAGTAATGTAGCTAAGATTAAACTAGGTCATGTAGTTGAAGATAAAAAAATTCGAAGTCTTAAGGGGAGTTGCAGAATTTGCGAAAAAAATCATTTAAAATTAAACGAAAACGAAAATAAAAAAACTTCCTAAAGATTCAATAAATATAGATGTATAGCAAATGCTATTAAGATACAAAAATTTACAAAACTGTTTCCCATATTCTGACGTTAATTTTGATCCGATCTTGATGGGGTTGGGCTTAAAAGATATATTAAGGTAGTAGCTCCAGCGCTACAGAGCCCTTTTTTCATTTTCATTTTTAATTTTACTGAATCTTCAATTTTTTGTTAAAATGACCCTTATGACTTCGCCTTAATACGGGTGAGAATAGTAAAGAGACTTAGATGAGGTGAGTGATGGTTGCGTGGTTGTGGGCTGGTATAGACATATTAAAATTATAACTTTGGCTCTAATGAAAATTTTTATATAAAATTATGAATGATAAAAAAGGTCTTGAGCTCAGCTTTCTAATTATGTCATTCAAATTTTAATTAATTAGTAGATTACTACAATCGGCTGCGCCTCGGCCGAAAATTACATGTGATCTGAGACATTTCTTATTTTCGTGGCCACGTGTGGTATAGGTACTACTATTTTTCTGCTCGACGCATTTTCTGGCCTCTGAGCGCGCCAGTCTTTACTACTTCCCGGCCGGAGTGCAGAAAATACTTTTTGCTGTCATAACTCTCATGAGAGGGTGCTGAACAAAGCCGTTTATCAATTAGTCGGTTCAAACGCAATTTAGCAAGCTCTTACTATAAAGGAAATACGTTCATATCATGAAGAATTTGTAAAATAATTTTGAAGAAAATCAAGGTTCGTTTGTACGAGTTTGCGAAATTTGAAAAAAATCTGGATTTTTTTTATCATTCGGCAAATTACTAGAGTAGTTTTCAGGATGGGGAGTATAAGCTAGAGATCTAAGATGAGTCAGATCAAGAATGAATAAGGTGAGTAGGGTTTGTTGGTAGAGTGAGTGAGAGATGAGTTGGGAATTATTTACGGTATTTGAAGTAAGTAAAATTAGTAAGGTCAGTAATGCGGCTAAGATTAAAATAGGTCAGGTGGTTAAAGATGAAAGATTAAGTAAGGTTAGTAGGGTTCTCCAAATGGGTGAGATAGTGAAGTAGGTTAGATAGTTAATGTGATTAGGTGAGTGACACTTGTGGGCCGGCAAATATAATAAAGTTTGTAATATCGATCTGAAATGAATCTATTTAATATGCCCGCCATAAGCAAAAGAAGCTCTAAAAAATATTTTTGTGTGTGTAAGATCTAATGAAATGATTCAAAATACCAGTGAGCTTACTAAAATATTCCTTATGAGTCATCAAAAATTTATGTATGTACCTTACATGAACACTCTAACTATTTTAAAATTGATTTATATCTTCATTTGTCAATTTTAGATCTATTTTAGCCCTGGATAGATTTTGACTAAAAATTATTAAAAAAAGAAATAAAATTCTATACCTCATGATTTTGCCTAAATAATTAAAAACTTTTCTCTATAAGTCTGATTTTATGAATCAAGTTATGATGAGTAAGTTAAGTTCAAACTGAACTCTCGTGTCTAATTTTTATTGATTTTGAGCGCTTTAGTCTTTTGATTATTTTACCAAACATAGAGCTTACGTATTGTTTCGATTAATTTTTATATTCATCAATTATAATTAGGGGGTTGGCAAGCGGAGCGAGCAGGGGGGTACCCCCCCTAGTATAATTATAGAGAGACTAGGTAGTAATAAGTATGCGATGAAAGACAAGTTCGGCAACCAAATCCAGCCAGTAGCGGTACAACAATTGAAGAGGTGGTTTGGAAGAGAAGAACCGGAAACTCCTGTCGAAGAAAGCCAGACACCAAGGGATGCGTGCTAAAACCCTGAAGCTAGCGAGCATCAGGTAGTGTGCGAGAGCGAGCGAAATCCGAGCAATCTGAATGGGCTTGATCGTCAAGCCATAACGGACGATTAAGCTAACCCGGTTAAATTTTCTCCCGCGAAAAGGGGCCAAGGTTGGCCAAAAGGCCTCCGGAATAGGGAGGCCATCGTATCGGTTTCACCATCATCGCGGAGAACTCGCACGCGACCGAAAGCAATCTGATTTTCCTGTTCTTATCCTTTCCTTTCGTACTCTGTTCCAGCAATGGCCGATCAATACTCGGGAGAGGACTTGGTCCGAATAATAGAAGAGGAAGTTAGGAGGGGGGTAGTACCACCCCCCCCCCCTCACAGAAACCGGCGTTCGGCCTTCGTAGGCATTCTTGGTCTCAGCGAGGCATACAGGAGAGTGTGATTGTTCCCCGAGCGCAGGTGCACCTGACTTGTCAAAGTAAGTCCGCGAAGCAGTTAATTGTTAAAACTAATCGTATTGTATGCAAGAGTGTGAGTGTGCGTATTAATGAAGTACTGAAGTACTTGATAAAATCTTCGCCTTTGTTCTTTTTGGCACGCTGCAGCTAGCAGCCGAACTCGCGAGAGCGTGTGTGTGTTGGTGTGTTTAATAGCCGCGACATCGAACGACAAACTTTGTTGTTGTAGAATCAATTTTCGGTGAATTTAAGACTACGAGTCATTTATGTTTATTTGGTAGTAAACAATCGGGTAGAGATAGTTTGAGTTATTTTGTGACATTTTTATTTATTTTTTTTATTAAAGTTATTGAAATTTATGAATGTTGATTAATTCAACTAACCCGTGTTCCTGCGTTCGGTCCTAGTTAAACTCATGCCACTACCGACGAGAGAGAGCAGCCACGCCGCGTAACGTAATAAAATTGTATCAGTACGCGTCTTTCCCCCAGAATTTCAGGTATTGGAAAAATCAACAAATCGTCGTATGCACTGCACGTGCATTTTGTCAACAGGACAGAGGAGAACGGACGACAATTCTCACATGGCTGGAATTAAACGAATTATTCCACAAAGGATCGTGCTCACTTACGAAAACCCACGGCTATTGTCGTCCGTTCTCCTCTGTCCTTTTGACAAAATGCACATGCAGTGCATAGGACGATTTGTCGATTTTTCCAATACCTGAAATTCTGGGGGAAAGACGCGAACGCAAATACAATTGTTACGCGGCGCGGCTGTTCTCTCTCGTCAGTACTGGCGTGAGTTTAACTAGGACCGCTCGCAGGAACACGGGTTAATTGAATTAATCAACATTCATAAATTTTAATAACCTTAATCAAAAATAAAAATAAAAATGTCACAAAATAATTCTACCTGAAACTATCTCTACCTGATTGTTTACTACCAAATAAACATAAATGACTCGTAGTCTTAATTCGCCGAAAATTGATTCTAGAACAACAAAGTTCGTCGTTCGGTGTTGTGGCTGTTAAACACACCAACACACACACACGCTCTTGCGAGCTCGGCTACTAGCTGCAGCGCGCCAAAAAGAACAAAGGCGAAGATTCTATCAAGTACTTCAGTACATCATTAATACGCACACTCACACTCTTGCATACAATAAGTACGTTCACAGTGGCAAATTTTCTAAGACTCTTAATAAAATTTTTACATTTAACTAGGTGTCAAAACAATTTTCTCGAATTTGCTGGGTAGAAGTCTATAAGATCATCGCTAACCCAATTGACTGGATGTTTAGAAAACTATTTGAATGTAGGGTCACTAGGTCGTCTAGGCCACCTTGGTGATCTAGTATAAATCATCAAGGTCACCGAGATGAACTAGTAGAAAATATCACGATCACCTATGCCACCTAGTATAGATATTCTAAATGTTCTAGGTCACCTAGGTCACCTAGGTTACCTAGAAAAAATCACCTAGGTCACCTAAATCACCTAGATCACCTAGGTTATCTAGGTTATCCAGTTCACCTTGGTAACCTAGTTTTTAATTTTAATTTTATAGTTTTATTGAATTGTAAATTCTTTTTTTAATTTATATTATATTTCACACATGGTTTTCTAAGACAATCGTTTTATAAATGTATGACGTTGACTATATATTCCTAGGCAACTGTTGAAGTATTTATAGGAGTCATTGTCGATCATTATAACTATGTAAATTTTTTTAAAAACCTTGAAAATTACTTTATCAATTGAGGTGCACCTGCGCTCGGGGAACAATCACACTCTCCGGTATGCTTCGCTGAGGCCGAGAATGCCTTCAAAGGCCGAACGCCGGTTTCTGTGAGGTTTTCTCTATCGTTTATTCTCACGTCCCGATCGAGTGACAACTCGATTACGTGAGAATTCACAAATCTACACACTGCACAAACACTCACAATCGCGATGTTGATCTCGCAAATTAATATTAAGTTATAACAAATTATATCTACTGCTCGCGAGTGTTTTAATCCGCGATCAAGACTAGAGTGACGCAGCTCGGCCGGTGGCGCTGTTGCCTCGGTTACCGACCCTGCGTCCACGCGTTTCTAACGCTCGCGCACTGCAATTCAAATTAAAAATTTGAATTCAGCTTAATTTTACTATGCGCCCGTTACACCCCCGGACCAGATTCGGCGTATCCCTGGATTCGTCGCATCGATATTCGCCTGAAACACGACCTAAGTGAGTTGGGATGTTACGAGGATAAGATAGGAATTGAATGAATAAGGTATTGTGATTAAGTCACTAATACTTTAACTCACCATCTTTGTACATTGGGTGTTATTAACCCTCCTGAATGGCTGTTTAGCCAACCCGAATGACTACCAAGTCATACCGTTGGTCACTAGCCGCCACGACGATGGTTTGCCCTTCCTGGGCAATGTCGTGGATCGGCAACTCCGGGGTAGCCGCAATTCGGGCATCGCCGCTGTTGCTCCTTCGGCTTGCGGTTCTCGATGTGTGCCGCTGCCTTCTGAACTTTTATTGATACGAAGAAGAAGTCGCGCTGAGCTCTCTGGGCCTCTTTCCTCATCTTTCATCTTTGCCCAGCTGTTGACTCCATCAAGGTTTCCAACCGAACTTGTTCAGCCTTGGCTTTGGCCTCTTTTTCTCGCAGTTGTTTGCGAGTTGCTCGACGCTGCTGGATGGCCAACAGATAAGTCCTCTGTCTGAAACCAGTTGGCCCCAAGATGCCATCCCCTCAGGCAATGGTCCTTGCCAGGCCTCCTTCAGCTGGTAAAACCTCTAGAACGTTTCGTGCTCGTAGGTCTCTTGTTGTACCGATCAGTCACGGCACTCACGAAGCTCTTTCAACATCTAACTCCAATCGTCCAAGGTGGGAGTTGTTTTTGAGCTCTCCGATGGTGACGCCTGGGAAGTAAAGGTCGCTTGATTGGTTGCCTCTGCTTCGCTGCTGAGGTTTATTTGCAGTGCCCCCATTGCACTTGTAGAAGGAGTGGTTGACTGACCTTCTTCTTCTTCGGTGGGGGGTGGTGGTACTACCCCCTTCCTAACTTTCTCTTCCATTATTAAGACCAAGTCCTCTCTCGAGTATTGATCGGCTATTGCTGAAACAGAGAAGGAAAGAAAAGGATAAGAAAAGGAAAATCAGATTGCTTTCGGTCGCGCGCGAGTTCTCCGCGGTGATGGTGAGACCGATACGATCGCCTCCCTTTTCCGGGAGCCTTTCGGCCTACCTCGGCCCCTTTTCGCGGGAGCCCATTTAACCAGGTTGGCTTGATCGTCCGTTACGGCTTGACGATCAGGCCCATTCAGATTGCTCTGATCTCGCTCGCTCTCACACACTACCTGATGGTCGCTAGCTTCAGGGTTTTTGCACGCATGTCTCGATGTCTGACTCTCTTCGACAGAAGTTTCCGGTTCTTCTCTTCTGATCCACCTCTTCAATTGTTGAATCGCTACTGGCTGGATTTGGTTGCCGAACTTGTCTTTCATCGCGTACGTATTACTACCTAGTCTCTCTATAATTATATACGGACCAGAGTATTTGGGTGCCAGACTGGCTGTGAGGCCTTTGGCTTTATTTGACAGGACTTTATTTTTCCTTAGAACCATGTCTCCTGGTTCAAAGACAACCTCACGATGCTGTTTGTCATAATGCTCCGCTGCCCTGTCTTGCTGCATGCGAGAATTTTCACCAGCATTACTACGAAGAATCTCTGCCCCCTCTTTTTTCTTCCTCCATTCTTCAGGAGCTAATTCTTCATTTTTCCGTAACGACTCATCTGCCAGTCCTTTGTTGACTACGCTGCAGTCACTCGGCTGCCGTAACATGTTCAACATGGCAGGACACGTTTTGATGGCTGAGTGTTCTGCCCTGTTATACGTACAGACTAGTTCGGGTAACAATTCATCCCATCTCTGCTGTTTATCTGCAATAAAGCATGGCATCATAGTCTTTAAAGTCTGGTTCAGCCGTTTCACTTAGCTGTTAGACTCTGGATTGTTCGTCGGAGAGTTTTCATGCTCAATACCAAGTTTGACTAATCTGTCGTCAATCGTATCGTTTTTAAACTTCGAACCTTGATCCGATAAAAACTCTTCTGGCTGCCCCCATCTTAAAATCATGTCTCGCCAGATGTGATCCTAGATGGCGATACCGTCAGCCCGTTTTAACGGTGTTACTTCTGCCCATCGTGTAAACAGATCCGTTCAAACTAGCACATATCCATTTCTGCTTCTGGCATATAGACCTAATATGTCGCCCGAAACGACTTGCAATGGTCTTACGATTGCACGTTTGCCCACAAGGCCTCCCGGTAGCCGTTGTTTGACCTTTTGCATTTGGCAGGTTTGGCATGACTTGACCTATGCCTCAATGTCTTTATACATGCCAGGCCAAAAAAATTCCTGAGTCACCCTTTTTAAGGTTTTATCCCGGCCCAAGTGCCCCGCCAACGGCTCGTCGTGCTTTTCTTGTATTACCGTCTGACGTAAATACAACGGTACGACCAATTTCCAGGCATCATCATTGCCTACCACCTGTTCAATCAAGTCGTCAGACTTATAATTATATAGCCTGTCTGCCACGACTTTTTACCTGAGGAACTTGCCAGGATTTCTCTGAACAGCTTTTATCTTGTTCAAGTACCAGTCGTCAGGCTCTCCGACAGGATAGCTTACAGCTGCGACGGTTAGCTCATCTTTCTCTTCATACATGCGTGACAACGCATCAGGCACGACATTTAGAGACCCTTTACGGTACTGTGTCGTAAAAGTGTAGCCTTGCAGCTCTAGCGACCATCTCGCTAATCTGCCCGTTACGTTCTTCAACTTATCTATCCACCGAAGTGAATTGTGATCCGTTACTACGTGAAATTGAAATCTTTCAACGTAGCAACGGAATTTCGGAATTGCCTCAACTACGGCTAGCCATTCCCGTTCCGTCACGCTGTAATTTCGTTGTGCCGGGTTTAAGACTCGACTAAATTACTAGATGACTCGTTCCTCACCATCAATGGTTTGAGTCAAACAGCCTCCAATACCATTGTTCGAGGCGTCCGTTTGTATGGTGAACGGATTAGTGAAGTCGGGTCTAGCCAACACTGGGGCAGATGCCAACAAGACTAAAACCTTCTCGAAGGCGTCTTGTTGTTCTGTGTCCCATTTGTAGCAGTGCTTGTTACCGTGTCAGGCTCTGCAATCGTAGCAAAATTTTTAATTAATTTCCAGTACCACGAGGCCATGCCTAAAAACCTTTTTAATTGTTTGCGGTTTTTTGGTACACTGAATTTCAAAACGGCTTCGACTTTTTCAGGGCAAGATCAAATTCCATCACGGCTTACGACAACGCCTAAGTACTTCGCTTCAGATTGGCAGAACTTACTCTTTTCTCTATTCACTGTAAGACCTGCTTGTCTGAGCTTTTCCAGGATGGCTTCGAGGATTCGCAGATGTGTTTCGAAATCCTCAGTTACGATAATAATGTCGTCGAAATATGCATAAGCATAAGGTCCGAATTCTCTTATTATCATTTCGATCAGGCATTGAAAGGTGGCGCCATCCTGGTCTAACCCGAATTGCATCCTTTTAAACTGGAAAGTGCCTAAATCAGGTACTGTAAATGCCGTTAACGGCCTCGATTTCTTTTTCAAGGGAACCTGGTGGTAAGCCGATGACAAATCAATTGTCGAAATATACTTAGCTTTCTTCAGCTTGCGTAAAATGTCGTCCATGTACGGTAAAGGGTAAGCTTCTGTCTTTTTACTGACAGAATTAACTTTTTTAAAGTTAATACAAAAACGTTGTTCACCATTTTCTTTCTTTACCATCACTACGGGTGACGACCAGCCACTTTTTGGTGCAGGCTCGATTATGTCGTCGTCCAGCATCTATAGAACATGCTCGTACATTTCCAGTTTCACAGCTGGTGAGACTGGGTAGTACCGCTGTTTGATAGGCCTAGCATCGCCAACGTCGATTTCGTGTTCTATCCACGTTGTACTCCCTAATGGCCGATCAGCCTCCAGAATGGCTCGATCTAACATTTCGTTAAGCCTTTCCAATTCTTCCGAACGAACGTCAGCTAACCCAATGGACGCCAAACTTGTCAATTCGGTTTCAGACACAGCTGCAACTTCGAGGTCAATTGCTTTCCCAGCTATTCTTACATCCAGCCTGTTCGTTGCTGGATCTAGGACGGTATCGAATGTACGGATGAAATTGGTACCTAAATAACAATCCGCGTCGAGTCATATCAGAATAGCTACCTTCATATCCCGCGTTACCCCAGCAACCTCAAAAGGTAAAACAACATGTCCAGCAATTGGACATCTGTGGCCATCAGCCACTTTGGCTCCTTTACGGCAGTATGCCTTGGTTTTCCTGTTGCATACTGAAGCAATTTGTCTTGCTGTTGATCCCATCACCTTGCGCGATGCACTGGAATCATATAAGTTCCTCCATCCTAACTGTGTTCGATGTTACCTATCTTACAAAGAAAACGAAAATCTAACCCACGCGACAATGCACACTCTAATTTATTAATATTTTACACCAAATTTATATCTCGCAGACGACAAAATTTTAATTATATTTCTGAGTTATGTAGAAAAAAAAACAAAATCGATCCACCAATCCCAACAGCAATAATCCGAAAATGACTAAAAAGTCCACCAATCACGCTTGGTTTTGACAAAAACCCCCGATTGGCTAAAAAAAACGAATCACCCGCTGAAGCCACGATAGAATCAACAACAACAAAAAATCAATCGTTTTAACCCGTGTCAAAACTCGATTTATATTACTCAGAAATATAAATTACAGTTGTTATCGAACGTTAGTCGATAACAGCCTGCATGTCAAATGGAATCATATTTTGCAATAATAATACAATAAATTAATATTATTCAGTGCTCAACTCTCGCTACTGTCACGTATAGGTTTTGCTTGGTGGAGTACCTTCGAATCCTGCTCTCAAAAACAAAAAAAAAGCAAAAAAACTAAGTCAAAATCGAATAACGCAGCTCGAAATATCCGCGTCAGAGTTAAATTTACAGGCTATGCCTAAACAAACACCCTACTGTATGACAACACGGTCCAATCAAAACAACTCCGATGTGAATTTAACTTCGAGTTGCTTAAATCCTCAAACCCGAAAAAAAATTAAATTAACGATTTTAACTAAAATCCAGCAAGTACCCGTACTCCACCGAGCAATTAACAATAACAGAAAAAAAATCTCAACTTGCTATGCTATACTATAGCAGCAGCAAGCTCTTCGCCTTTGCCTTAATCTCGATGTTTATTCTACCGATTCTACTGAACACCCCACGTTTATTTTCAAAAACTTCCTTTGGTCCGTTCAAAATATTCTTTAATTGCTCCGTTTTGCTGATACTAGGCTTTAACGCGTTCAATTTTAAATTTTCATACAACGGCCATAGTCCGAATGCTTTTAACCTCGGTCGTCCGATTACTGTTAAATTTGCCGATTTTACTAAATAAATGTCTGAAACAATTTTTTTTACCGTTTGCGATTGCTTCAACACGTTTCAACATACCTATGAACGTTGCTTCTGACTCATCATAGTTTTTCGCTTGAATATCCGCCTCGTGTACTTTTAAATTTCCAAAATACTTATCTTTAATCGTTACGGGCATTACCGACATCGCTGCCCCCAAGTCGATTTCCATCCGAATCGGTTCGTTATTTATTTTCACAGTCAAAAATTGTGGATCAACTTTTTCTTTACCAGATACATACTTGCATTCCCTCAAGCTGTGGAATTCGCGTTGCTTTTCGTTTTTACTCACGTGTACGTTTTTTGACTGACCTGCGGGAAACATGACACCTAAGTCGCGTGCAATGCTCTCGGTATCGCTTTCATCATCGTTGCGTGCGTCTATATATTCGACCTTCGCGCGTCCGTTATCGCTTTTTCAATGTTGCGACTTATCTCTACACATTCTTTCAAGATGTCCGCGTCGCTTACAATAGTTACAAGATTCTTTTCGATACTTACAATCTCGTGCATAATGATTCGTCTTACCACAACAATAACACACTAGACTCTGTCCTTGACTTGATGATGGTTAATGACGTTTCTACCTGAAACCTCCTGTTTGAGTTGAATTACCTCCACCTTGCCTTTTCCACGACGAATTTTGCTGCTGCCGATTGACACCTCTGCTCTTTCCACCATTGTCCAATTTATGAAATTCATCACTTTTTCGTTGCTCGTTCGGATAAAGTGTCTCTGCGCCTTTATTTGCTGCTTCTGCGGCTCATGCTTTTTTAATTCCCTTTTCAAATGTAGAATTTTCAATCTGTAATAGGGTAAAGGTCCCAATTCGGAGGTACAACCTAATTCGGTGGTACAGTCTACGTTGTTTAAAAAAAATCATATTAAATAAATAGATTTGTACTGTTGTATAAAAATTATACCATAAATTATCATAAATGTTCTCGAAGTAAATAAGTTAAAGAAACATCATGTAGATTGTTTCTGTTTTTTTTTTATTAATTTAAATATACCACCGAATTAGAGTATAACATGAATTTTACCTAATTCGGAGGGTATCCGTAACTTAAATAATTTTTAAAAAGCAAATAAATACGAAGTATCATTTAAAACTTACATTATAAATTTCGAACAAGTTTAATGTTCCAGAATCTACTATTCGTAGGCATAAGCATTCTCGTTATTCTACTCCAAAACCTGGATGAGTGGTTTGTCTCCCAGAGAAATATGAGTTGGAGTTGAAAGATTTGATTCTAGCTTGTGCAAACAGAGGTTGTCCAGTAACATCCACTCAACTACAACATAGTGTTCAGTTAATTTGTGAAACTGAAAAGATAAAGAATCTCTTCATTAATAATTTGCCTGAAAAGAAATGGGTTAAAGGTTTCATAACAAGGCATCCAGAAGTTGCGAATAGAGTCCCAGAAGGTTACTCAGTCAAAAGGGCAAAAGTTTCCAAAAAAGACTTACTTGATTGGTATAAAAATGTAGAGGCATACTTAAAATCCGTTGATGCATTAAATATTGAACCTAGTAGAATCTTTAATAGCGACAAATCTAGTTTGTTATATTTAAAATAAAATTTATTGATAATTACAAATACACACATATATACATGTACATATGTATACATAAATTAAATTATATTAAAATTTTTTTGATTTTTCAGCTATCCCTCTAAATCCAAAACCAAAAAGGATATTAGCTGCTAAAAGAGCCAAAAATGTACCAATTGTAGTTAGTGATAATGAAAAAGAGAATGTAACAACTTTAGTCACTGCAAGTGCAGCAGGAGTTCTCGCACCAACTTTTATACTATACAAAGGTCAAAGTTTACCAGACAACGCTGCTGAAATGGCTCCAAAAGAAGGATTTGCGTTTAGTTGTAATGAAAGTGGATGGATGGATGCCAAAAGTTTTTATAGTGAATTTATAGTTAACATCTTTGAACCCTGGTTGACAAACAATAGTATAAAAAGACCAGTGATTTTGTATGCAGACAGGCATTCTTTTCAGTTATCATATCCTTTGAGTGTATTTTGTGCAAGTCATGAGATAATTTATATTCAACTTTGGCCCAATTCAACTCACTTGATTCAACCCCTTGACGTATCCTACGTTAAAGCCTTAAAAGTAGCCTGGCTTAAATATTGTAGAAAATTTTGTCAAGATCATTTTTGTGTAGAATAAACAAAGTACCAAGTATCTATTGTAATGGAGCAAACAATGAATTTGTTGGACAATGCTAAAATACTGAAAAATGACTTCAAAAAGTGTGGTCTATACCCATTGAACTCATCAGCTATTGATTTCTCAAAACTTTTGTCAAGTGACTGTTATGAAGATTCAAATGAATCAGTGACTTTGGAAAATATTCCAGATCAGCCATTACAAATTTCTTCAGCTTTGCAACTATTTGAAAGTTTTCTTGATATAGATACTTTGCATTCATTCAAAATGAACAAGACTAAAACATGGAAAGGAGAGGAATGTTACTTGAAATTATTTGAAACTTGGCAAAGGATTTTGAACACTGATAAGGTAATGTTGAAAGTAATTTAAAAAATATTTTTTTATTTTTTTATTTCCTTATCATTTTATTTTATTGAATGTACAATTTTTTACCATTATCTGTATATTTCATATATTTGTTCATTGCATATATTCCAGGACTCTGTTACTTCACCAATTGACAATGAACCCATTCACCCTGCTGATAATTGTTTAAGTTCAAACGTTGATATGGTTCACTCTACGGGTAGTGGAAGCAAAAGTTTGGATGGTTTGAATGCAGATGGTGAATTGACTCACTTTTTGGATGGTTCGAATGCAGAGGGTGAATTTACTCACTGTTTTGAAGATGTCAACAAAAGTGAAGATCACTTCGCTTCATCAAGTGATATAGAACTTTAGAAAACAGAAGTAATTTATCCTTAATTTTAAATTTCACTACAAAAACTTTTGTATATTTTAAGTAATTGTACTTTATTAATCAAATATAAATGGTAATTTCATTCATGAAAAAATTACGTTATTATAACCAACCATGAATGAAAGAGTGACCCCAAAATTAGCCCGTTTTGGCGCAAACGAAATTCGATTTAATTTTTGGTCTAAATAGTAGTTTATAGTTTAAAATGAATCCCTGCAAAGTTTTTATTTGCGAAATTTTTTTGTCACAAAGATATGATCGAAAAATGTCATTTTTTTATACATACGTTTAAAGGGTCAATTTTTTAAAGTTCAACTCATTAAGTCCCAGGATTTTTTAAATTTTTCTTGTACTTTAAGCTCTGGAATTTTGATGAAAAAGATAAAAAATATTTTCAAAAAGACCATATACCACTATTTTCGGGTATGCTCTACACGATGGCGTAGTTTAAAAAAGTCAAAAATATCATTTTCCATTGTTAATTAATAAATTTAAAAAAAAACTCAATTTTTTGCTGCATTTTTTTTTTTATGAATTTTTTCAGTTGGATTTTTTTTTTTTTTTTTTTCAAAAATGTGATCAGAGGTGATCACGATACTTGAAATTTACGGTAGGATTTTTTTTTTTTATAAAAATCTTTTTTAACAAAATGGCAACCATAAAACGAAGTCGAAAATCTCGAATTTTTCGTTTTATTCACTTTTTTCATGTTTATTCCGAAATCACACAAGTATTTAACGTTTACTGCTATTTTTTGTTGGAAAAGTCAAAATAATTGTACAAAGAAGCATAAAAATTGCAATACTTATAAAATATTCATTGTTAGGTTATGAGAGGTGATTTTTACACGATTTCAGTAGGGTCCGCGGCAGGGATGTTAAAGTAGGTTAGGAGTTAGGTTAGGTACCTAACTCGGGCTAACACCTAACTAAAAATATTCGGAAAAAAAATTTCTTCTGCTCGGTGTTCTCGCCGCTTCAGCAATAAATAAATTATTTTTGATAAACAATTAATTAAACCGACAAGCTCTAAACCCACATAACGCTGAAGGGAGCGATAAATAAATTATTTTTTATAAACAATTAATTAAACCGCCAAGCTTCAAACCCCCATAACGCTGGGGGGAGCGATAAATAAATTATTTTTTATAAACAATTAAATAAACCACCTAGCTCGAAAGCCCCATAACGCTGGGAAGAGCGATAAATAAGTAATTTTTTATAAACAATTAATTAAACTGCCAAGCTTCCAACCCCCATAACGCTGGGGGGAGCGATAAATAAATAATTTTTTATGAACTATTAAATAAACTGACAAGCTCTGAACCCCCATAACGCTGAGGAGAGCGTCAAATAAATTATTTTTTATAAACAATCAAATAAACCGACAAGCTTTAAACCCCTATAACGCTGGGGGGAGCGATGAATAAATTATTTTTTATAAACAATTAACCCTTAAACTACACACCTCAAAAAAATTACACAAACTACACACGGGGTGGTTTACACCCTAGAGCGTTAAATTGTTTATAACTTTTGCTTAATTCAATATGTTTTAACCAAAATTTACTGAGGCATATCTCAATAGCTTGTCTAAAGAATAGCATGATATTTAGCGCTAAAACATTTTTTTATTTTGTTATAAAAAAGAAAATGTAAGAAAAAAGTGAAAATTTGGACTTTTTTTTTTAAATTCATAACTTTTTTAATTTTTAATATTTTTTAATGAAATTTGTAACAATGCACCCCTTAAGTATTGTACTTTAAGACAAAAATATTTTTATTCGCGTTCCTTCTAAAAAATATATCGGAAAAATTATCGTTATAACTAATTCCGTAATTCGTACAATATTTATTATTTACTATTTAGACTGAAATATATTTTTGAATTATTAATTATTATTAAAATTTTTGAATTATATGCTAAATGATGTAATTATCTTATTGTTTTTCAAAAAACAGCCCTAATGATGGATGCTTAGACATCCGAAACGTTGGCAAACAATAAAAAATTGCTTGTTAATAAGGATACCTGTGTGATTTATTTACAATCACCAAACCACAAGCAACCCAGTGAAAAATTCTGTACATGAATGTAAACTGTAGATCCGAAAACTCTTAAAAATTTTAATTCCGGTTTTTTACCATGCCATGTTCGTACGGGGTTTTCGAAACTTTTAATGCACGCGTTGGCACTCTGTTTAATAAATAAGTTGCAGTTAAAACCGCCTCACCTCAGAACTTCTCACTTAATTTTGCTTCAATTAACAAAGTGCGTACTTTTTCAGTTATTGTTCGAATCACGCGCTCTGACACGCCATTCTGATGCGGGGTGCGCGAGATAGTTAAATGATAAGTAATACCATTGTTAACGCAGAATTCTTTCATCTCTTTTGACAAGTACTCCATTATCTACTACTATTATCAATGTATAAATGAACAATCTTTAGATTAAAATTGTTTTGACTTTTCTTAACAAAATCTTATAATATGTGATGTAAATACGATTTATAAGTTGCCAAATATGTTATACAATAGTGAGTAAATTCATCCAAGAAAATCATAAAATAATTTTTATTATCTACTGTAGGAGGAGTGATTGGACCACGTAGTGAATGGACCACAGTGAACATTTAAAAGTTGGGAGACTGTCGGTTGCCTCGGAATCGTTGGTTGTTCTGGTTGCCGGAGTTTCCCTCTGTGAGTCTTCTTCTTATGCGGAAAGTACCGATGAATTTTAGATTTGCGTTAACTCTAATTTATAAGTATGACACATACACGCGCAGACTAAATTTGTATATACCTGCTGGTAACAAAAAAAGGAATATAATGAAATATTTTCAATCAGAAGAAAATAAAGTTATTATTAATAAAATAAAGAGGAAATATAAAGTCAAAAAAAAAAAAGAATTATTCTTGTCACTCCGTCGTTGTAGTTCCTCTCCTTCCTCAATACCAGAAAAAAAATAATGGACCTATCGAGAGATAGTAATGTGTTGTGTAGTTTGATAGGTTTTATCGAAATAAGTATTAAATAGTTTATAAACAAGCCATTTATGTTTAATTTATTTTTTTATTCAAGGGCGTAGACTCATGCCGCTTTACCACGGCTACAAAGTTCTGAATTTTTAGTAATAACAATTCATCATTTTTTTTTTTTTTTACGCATGTAAAATTAGATACGTCGTGCAGTGAGTGGCGTTTAGAAAGAAAAGAAGAAAGATGGGACTATCAAAAAAAATAATATGAATTTTTTCGACGACGTGATTCCTGGGTACGCGGTGGACTTCGCGTTTAGTATCCAGGTGTATACTAAGCCTAGCAGTCGAGGTCGAGAGAATTACTCATATGGAATTGGTGTATAAGCCACCTCTTACTCGATTCTGGAGATGAGCTTCTAGCCTCTTCGTCATCCGTCGACTTACGTCTTGCTTTGGTCCTTCTGGCCTTGTATGAACCTTGGTGCCTTGGATCCGTAGGCTTTCCAAACGACATACAATTAGTCTCGAGTTTGTTAAGCACAGTCTCGAGACGGCTAATAACCGAAGTGCCTTCCACAGCCGTTGCGGCTATGTTAACTTTCGGTATTCTATTAGCTCGATCATCTCTATAAGCCAGATTAGGCCATACTGACGTAGACGGTGATGGAGGTGGCTTATACACCAATTCCATATTAGTAATTCTCTCGACCTCGACCGCTTGACTTAGTAAGCCTTTAATTGACTTAACCTCTTCACGCCTGATCTGTCTACGCAATCGAGGCAACATGTTCGTCAACATAAGTCAATCTGTTCTTTCTCAGTCGGTACCGGTCTAATTTTCAGCAAATATGACTGCAAGCAAGTCATGAAATTCCGCACTGACTCATGTTCACCCTGAGTTCGGGTAGTCGCTTCCATCGTTGCGGTCTGCTGGTAGTCTCCGACTCCGTACCACTCACGGGCTTCCTGACAAAATGTCTCCCATGAGTTGATTGTGCTCCGCACGTTACGGAACCACGCAGCCGCTATACCGGTCAACATCATTGGCTTTCAATAATATTTTTCGTTCTATCACACAAAATTTCTTTATTTGCACCGGTGCCGTTCCGTTTTTCGTTAATTTTGTCATTATTGAATTTACATGGTTTCTCTACCTTCGGGTACGGTCCGTTTCTGATTTTAAATCTCGAAACTATGCGATTTGTAACATTATTCCGGAAAACTTTCGGATCATTCAGAAAATTTCCACGGCTTTCATTTAAGATTCGAGGTTTCTTTTTACCTGGATCGATTTCGGCATTCTGGCTAGCAGGCGCACTCGAAGCAGCAATTGGAGCAGCTGCCGATTGTTCTGGATCGGCTGGAGGAGGTAACCCGTTTCCGTTCGGTTGGGTTTCAGATTCATCGGGAGAGCAGTTTGATGGAACTCCTCCTGTTTAACTGACCAGTTGTTCATCAATCGGTGGTACAACATTCTCCTCCGATGGTCCCCCTTGAGTAGCTCCAGAATTTACTTGTGGGTCGATTGACTCCCGGATATCGTTCGGTTGATTCACCGAGGTTTCCGGATTACCCAGCTCCTCATCGGGGATGTCGAGGTATTGTTCGAGTTCAATCTCGTAGTCAGCCGACCTACCCAGCATCCTAAACAGGAGCTCTCGATCGGTTTCTTCCAGTCCAGGAATTACTGAAAATTTCAAAACATCAATTAGTAAATTCCGGAGTTGTGACAGTATTTGCCCTGAACTTCAGGTGCGATCACTGACACACTCATGCATGCATTATTAACGCACTGCAATTAAACAGCATGCAAGAGCAATTAAAAAGAACAAATTAATTCAGGCAAAAATCAGAAAAAAAACCTTGTAGAAATAAATACCCGCAAGCGAGACAATAGAGCGAACTTCGTCCATCATCCGCGTGCGTGCAATACTCTCCAATTTATTCGGGCATGATCGATCTCAGGCTTGCATTAACCTGAAATAATTTAACACGCGTATCTAGAATTTTTCGCATGCCCCTAGCCTCGAAAAATAAAATGCAATTTCGCAAAAAAAACAAAATGGAATTCCGGCCTGTCTTTCCAGTCTCTCACTCCCACACATATCATTCTCAGAAGAGAAAACAAACATCGCAGTTTGACTTACGTTCGGCTGTAACGTTCCCTCCCTGCAGGAAGTCAGAAAAGTAGAGTAGGCGTCCTTCATTCCACCCGATGAAGAGTTTTCGGTCTGGCCTCACCAGCCTCAATATCTCCCGCCTGCGACGTTCGACAAACTAATAAAAGGCTGCCACATCTACAATTCCAAAAATACCAATCATTTGGTGTCCCTATGCATGCATAAATTTCAAAGAACTAAAAGTAAAATTCCGGAAAAATCTCAGTCGGTCACATAGATGTATATATAAAGATTTCAGCCTAAAGCATATCTACAATGTCATAAAATTAACTCTCAAACTCAATGCTTGGCGGATCGTCACCCGCGTTCGCGTAAACTTGAGCGCCGGTCATCAAATCGGTTAAAAATCACGCGCACGTACGGCCCGTGGGCCGCAGAGTCGATCGGTGATACTCGCCCCCGGCCCGCCTGCAGCGAGCCATGAAAATCACGATACGGAGTAGTTGGCGAGAGCGCGCGCCCGCACTCCCCCCTCTCTTTTTCGGAGAACCGGCCGAGTTCGGAGAATCTCAGATGCCTGCATCGGCGTGCTTTCGCACTTTCTGAATTCTCCCGCGTGATTATCAGCCTTCCCTCGGCACGCGATTTTTCACCAATTTTTGCCGTCGTCCTCCCACACTAACTTGTCTAGGCATAATTGAAGAACGAACAAGCCTACCCGCACTGGCTTTATAAAAAAAAAAACTCAGAATCAGTGATCATCCGGCTACGTGCGTGTATAAATCCGCGTTGAAAGAAAAACAAAGCGACCCGGACACGACAAAGAGTAATATAACTCTTACCTTTATCCTCAATCGTTCCATTTGTCTCCCTCAGGCTTGCCAGGGCGTCCTTGAATGTATTTTGCACACCTGATCTGATTGGTAAAGCGTCGGGAGTCTGAAGGGTAAAGCGTAGGGAACTTCGTTCCTTCAGCGGAACCCGAGTTCCGCTTTTTTTTTTTTTTTTTTTTTTCTTCAGTGAAACTCTTTTTTATTAATTTCAGTTTTTAGGTACTATTTCAATGAATTCAAAAAGTCTAAAAGAAAAAAGTTTTTAATAAACATGCTTTTCTTTTAAAAGTTTTGAGAAATTATAAAAAAATGTACACAAAAGTAGAAAATAAAATTTTAATACTGCTTCATTCTTTCAATGTACTTTAAAAGATTTAATATAAATTGAACAATCAAAATTTTGTGAGGACTCTAAATAAAAGCATGGGGCACTTGTTGAAACACAGTCATACGTCTTGGATTTAAGTCATCTATATAGTGCCCCATGCTTTTATTTAGAGTCCTCACGAAATTATCATTGTTCAATTTATATTAAATCTTTTAAAGTACACCAGACGGACATCGAATCGTTTCCCTCTTTTGAATTAGCGCTAAGAAAAAATGGCTGACCTCCGTTCCTAACCTCTGGTGTACATTGAAAGAATTTAGCAGTATTAAAATTTTATTTTCTACTTTTTAGCACATTTTTTTATAATTTCTCAAAACTTTTTAAAGAAAAGCGTGTTTATTAAAAACTTTTTTTTTATTTATTTTCTACTTTTTAGTCTTAGTTTAATTTATGTAATTTATATGAATTAACCGAAAAATGAAAAGAGTATTTTCAGCATAAAATTATAAATCTTATTATTGTTTAAAATTTGGTTAGTATTGAAATTTACATCATTCTTTTTACAATTATAATACTTGAGATATATTTTTTTGTATGTATTGAAATCTATTGAAAACTACAAAATTAGAGCCCCTGCAGAACTCTGAAGTAATCCCCCTAGATTTTGGCCCAAAACTCTCGAAGATGACATCCAGGTTCCCCAGGTACACCCGTCATCGGCGACCTTGGTATATTGGTTCAATTGGTTGCGATAAATATTCTGGAACACCCTACCAAGTCATCCCAGTAGAATTCGGCCCAAAACTCGAAGATGACCTTCAGGTTCCCCACGTACACCCGTCATCGGCGACCTGGGTACCTAGGTTTAAATTGACTCGATCCATATTCTATAACACCTTTCAAAGTCATCTCCACAGAATTTGGCCTAAAATGTCGAAGATGACCTCCAGGTTCCCCAGGTACACCCGTCATCGGCGACCTAGCTGTCCAGGTCAAAACTTCTTTTTCATATACTCTAAATATCCCCGAACTCTATCCAAAGTCTTACCCCAAACATTCGCTCCGAACTCTCGGAGATGAGCCCCAGGTGCCCCAGGTACCCCCATAATCGGCCACCTGGCTGTCCAGGTCCAAAGTTCCTCCTCGTACACTCTAAGTCAACCCCAAAAGTCATTCTCGAAAAATTCGATCCGAATTCTCGAAGATAACCCCCAGGTACCCCCGTCATCGGCGACCTGGAGGCCCAGGTCGAGAAATGACTACGGATTCATGTATTGTCATCCGAACCTAGATCCTAATAAAATAAAAACACACGTCTTGCCCATCCTCAAACGAACGGCGTAGTCTTCTCCCTCTCTCTCTCTGTCTCTAACGCGTGTGCGGTGTGCAGCTGCGAGTCTGGGCTTGTTGGGAGGGGGAAAAAATATATATAGGTATACTACACCGTAATCTTACACTTTTTCGTGACGTTACGTTTTTTTTGCTGCAGCCCCCCTCCGCGTCGTAAGCTCCGATAAGGAACTTCGTTCCAAAAATAAAATCTTTAGGTCGGACTGTGTGAGGATAGTAAATTAGAATTCTAGAGTAATTTTTTTTTTTTACCGTGCTCCGATTTGTTTTGAAGATATCTTTTTATTATTAAGTATTGTAAGATTTTTTTTTATTTTACCACGATTTTCTTTTATATATAAGTATATAAGTTTTTTTATTTAATTTTTTTTTTTATTCCTTATTTTGGGGACTATGTTACAATTATATTTATATTGCTGTAGATTTAAAACTGTTTGTAGTAAAAATAATTGTGGGCGAGCGTTGCAAAGAACGGAACGAAGCGTGGAGCCGAGAACAGAGAAACGGAGTGCACTGTAAAAAATCATTGCAGTAAAATAACCTAACTCAACGATGTAAATTAATCAGTGATCGTAAATTTACATCGTTGAGCTTTGTTATTTTACTGAAATTCGTAAATGTACACGACTCAATGGTGTAAAAAATAGGAACGTAGAACAGCGAAGTGATTTAACCGGAATTTGTAATTCTACCGTTCGAACGTAAGTTTACAAAATTTTGGTAAATTAACACCAGTGAGTACAGTAATTTTACGCCAGGTTTTTTTGGGTAGTTCAGAAAGAGGTTATGTTGGGTCTTTACTTGCGGTTACCGCATGATCGTATGGTGCAAGATTAGTGTGATACGTGTAGTCGATGGAAGAACTACTATTAAGAATATTTCAATGTCATTTTTTTATAGTTTGGATCGGAATCAAAATTAGGGATCACAAGAAGACTACAAGGTTTTTACGAGGGTTTTTTAGCTGCATATAATTAAAATTAGTGTTCTCGCGTACATCTCATGTGGGATTTATAATAGACTTGAAAACAACAGTGTAAAAGTGTCCGGCTTAGATAATTAGAACAGAGTTCTTCAGAAAGTTGTACTAAATTATTAATATTTTAAAAACATATCATGTAATATAGATTTTTTTCTACTTAATTAGAAAAAAAAAAAAAAAAAAAAAATTGCACTAAGTAGTGAAATATGAGGTTAGAAGTGTGAATTTACGAAAAAAAAATCAAAAATTTAATAAATAAGTAAACAAAAATTTTTAATTTCTCTATTTTATTGTGTTTTTTATCATTCACCTTTAATAATTAAGCATTTTTAATGATATTGTTATGTATTCGAATTTGGAACGTTGGGAATGTCGCGTGCGTTGCTATGTAAATATTGAATGGCTGCTTTGTTATTGTTACCATGTGAGAGCTTTTGCTCTGTACCAAAAATCAACAATAATCAACAAAGAAAAGGGGGTTCAGGGTGATTAGAAAGAACACAGGTAGGTTGCTGTTTGCAACTCACACTTTTATTACACGTAAAAAGTAGTAGACGAGGGCCCTTGGCCCAGTAGATACGGAAGGGTACTCACGTTCAAGAACTGGTGCACTTATCACCCGAACAACAATTACTTTTTACGGCGCAGAGTCTCGCGACAACAGTTTCACGCTCACAGCTGATACGCGTCCATCTCAGCTCACTGCTGTGGCGACACTGCCCGCGCTCACCGTAGGCTACTTCTGCTACGGTGCCCTTTCGTCATCTGCTCCCGCTCGGCCGTCTGCTCCTGCTGTTACAAATGGGCCTGCCATTGGCAGGTACATTTTATTAATCTAAAACTAACTAATTTAATAACCGAGAAAAACCTCCGGGGGAGCGGTAATGGGCCAAACGACCGTTACAACCAAGTGTTGTTGTTGTTGCTTTGTGTTCGAATGCGAAGTTTGAGGTTCGAACGTGTTGTTTATTATTAGAGAATAAAAGCTGAGTATTCAAAGTTCTTTTATAAATACAGTGTTTTATTGTATTTGAACGATTATTAATTAATTATTTTTATTTACAAGTTACTACATTTGGGGGTTCGGCCGGGATTGAATCGAAAAACTTGGAAACTGTGAGTGTGCAATCTACTGGAAATGTCTCGTACGGGAGCTAGAAGTACGAGATTATCTATTTCTCGAGAATCTGTAGTGGGTGATGAAGATCTCAATCTCAATGTCATTCATAATGTTATGAATGTGTTCGAATTTGGAACGTATCTGAATGTCGCGTCGTTGTCATGTATATATTCGAATGTTTATGTTGTTGTTCGTCTGTAAGTTTAGAGGTTCGGTCGCGATGTTGTTGAATGATTGAGTTGTAAATAAAGTTGAGTTTGTGTTTCTAAAGTTGAAGTAGTTATTTTATTTCATAATAACCTGCGTAGTTATTACAATATAAATTTTTTTTTCTTAAATAGCATAATGTAAAATTACCACGGATTGGTAAATTTACTGGACTCAATGGTGTTAATTTACCTAGCTGAGCGACGTTCTCGATTTTTACATCATTGAGCATGGTAAATTTACTCCAATTATTTTTTACAGTGTGTACACTGAAGAGGGTATACCCTCTCCCTTCTCGAGCCGGTAGCTGCAGTGAAGAGTGGGGTGGACGTCGCTAGTCGCGCTGCATGAGAATGCGAGCGGTGAAGCCGGCTCACTCAAAATTGAACACTCGGAGAGGAACTAACGAATTTCTTGTTTATATTTTTTCGTGCTGCTACGAGCCTAGCTCTTGCATTACATATTAAAGTAATTTTTCTCTCTAAATAAGTTAATCATAGATTTTCTTTATTCTTTTATGAGGTTATTACCATATTGTTCAATCAGATTATAATTTAAAGATTTGTAACGAATAATAAATTATACCTTAGGTAAAACTAGAGTTTATTTTTTTATTTATTTTTTTTTATTCTATAAAAAAAAAAAAAAAAAAAAATTTAATTCGATTTTTTTTTATATCATTTCAACGTAAAGACGAATAAAGAATTAGACTTTAGAAGTTGTATCGATATTCCTGGACGAGTTGTTGATTTAATGATTTTTTTTTTATATTTTCATTCTGAGTTTGTGCATGGTTGTATTAGAGCATCACTTTAGAATATTTAGTTAAAATCGGTATGATAAAAAGAGAGTATTACTTCATCAATTCTTGGAAAAACTGAGTAGCTGAATTTTATTTTCACACACATCTTACTCTAAACATTCAATGTAGGAATTTTTATCAGGCAACTGCATATTTTGTTATCATCGAAGAGCTCTGAGGTAGTTCTTAAATTTTTTTGTTTTATTTTCATGTTATCTATTATATTCTATTTATTATGATTATTGCAAAATACGTTACGTGATTTTACATGCAGCCTAGGAATTATCGAATATTTAAGATCGTGTGGGAATCGGTAACATATTTATTTTATTTTTTCTCAACGAACTAACTTGAGTGAACTTTAGGCCAGGTTCTGGTAAAATTTTTATTTATGTATTTATTTATTCTTTATTTTTTTTATGTAGTTAAAATAATGTATTTGTTTCAAATTTTTTTTTTTTTTTTTTTTTCGCTTTAGAATGGTAACTCAAAAAAGTCTTCTTTTTTGGTGGTGCAGTGGATGCCGTGATAACTGTGAGCCTGCAACAAAAAAGAACAACATTTTCTTAATCTGTATAGATTTGGCTATGGGCCCTACCAGAACTAGATTTTTATCTCGAAAAAAAAACAAAATGGCGGACTTTTGAAGTTTTTGTACCCTTTTTGCAACTTGTTTATAACTTGGTAATTTGTTTATAACTTGGTTAAATAATTATGTAACATTCCAATTCTGGTAGGGCCATGAGCGACACATCTAACAAACATGTAGCTCAAATTTTAGATCGATCGGAACAGTAGTTTTTTCTGAATCCACTGCACCAGGTCAAAAAGAGGACTTTTTTGAGTTACCATTCTGAAGCTTGAAAAAAAAAAAAAATTTCATTAGTTTTACATGTTTATTTCATCCTGTAAAAAATACATTATTTTTACTACATAAAAAAAAAATAAATAAAAATTTTACCAGAACCTGGCCTTAACTTATCACAATCAATCGAAGCCTGATGAGATTGATTTTATTTAACTGATCACACGATTTTAATTTTTAAATATTTAAGTAATAAGTAAAATCACATCACAATGTTTATTAATTAATTATTCATTTAATCACTCACGTAGGTGACTGGGCCCATAACCTAAAGGATATGGTGGGTATAAAATAATAATAGATGATTAAACGGCACTTTATTATAATAGTTTAATTAGCACAAGGCTGAGATGTTTACGCGGGGGAGGTAAACGCCGAACAGAACCTAATCAGCCAGGTCACCGATGATGGGTGTACCTGCGGAACCTGGAGGTCATCTTCGAGAGAATGGGCCAAATTCTGTTGGGATGACTTTAAGAAATGTTATAGAGTATTTATCGAGGCAATTTGAACCTAGGTACCCAGGTCGCTGATGACGGGTGTACCTGAGGAACCTGGACGTCATCTTTCAGAGTTTTGGGCGAAATTCTGCTGGGATGACATAAGAGTTCTGCGGGGGTTCTAATTTAGTAGTTATCAATATATTGAAAAAAAAAAAATATTTCAAATATTATAATTGTAAAAAGGATGATTATGAAAATTTCAATAATAACCACATTTTAAACAATTAGATTTAAAATTTTACGCTAAAAATATTCTTTCCATTTTTCTGTCAATTTATATAAATTACATAAATTAAGCTAAGACTAAAAAGTAGAAAATAAAAAAAAAGTTTTTAAAAAACATGCTTTTCTCTAAAAAGTTTTGAGAAATTATTTAAAAAACGTACTAAAAAGTAGAAAATAAAATTTTAATACTCCTAAATTCTTTCAAAGTACTTCAAAAGAAATAATATAAATGTGATGACTCTAAACAAAAGCATGGTGCACTATAGATGACTTAAATTTAAGGCGTATGACTGTGTTTCATCGAGTTCCCCATGCTTTTGTTAAGAGTCATCACGAAATTTTGTTTGTTCTATTTATATTAAATCTTTTGAAGTACTTTGAAAGAATTGAGCAGTATTAAAATATTATTTTCTACTTTTTAGTACGTTTTTTAAATAATTTCTCAAAACTTTTTAGAGAAAAGCATGTTTTTTAAAAACTTTTTTTTAATTTTTTATTTATACTATTACTGCTTGTGCAGATTTTTCTGAATCAATACAGAAAGTTCCAAATGCTCTTAAATGAAGTGCAAACATTGCCTCTAACACTGAGATTGAACCTTGTTTAATTAACAAAAAACATCCTGAAACTCAGCAAAAAAATTTCATTATTGTTACAGTATGGTTTCAATTATTCTAAAGTTCTAGATTTACAAATAAATTTTTTTTTTCAAGGCACCAAATCATTCGCAGTTTAAATAGGTTAAAAAAAGTTTTTGATGAAAAACTATTTAAAATTGCAACATGATATAGTTATGAGAGTATGGCAATAACTTAGATAAGTTTTGAAATAATCTTATATATTAATATATTTTAAACCTGAAAAAAATTTTTACAAAGTACAACTACGGCAGAAATTCATAAAAAATAAGCACAACCAAATAAGGCATGAAGCTTTTATACATTCATGTCATTAACTAGTTTATGGTTTAATGTTAAGAAAGGAGCAAATGTAAATGTAAAACAGAAAAGCAAATTTATCGGACAGCTATTTAGATGATGCAGAAGATTATTTTTGATCTTTATTTTTTGTTTTAATATCCTCAATAATTGAGGGCCTGGATTCACAAACTGCCTTTGGATTAAAAAAGCAAGTATAATAATTAAGAGTTGAAAAAACTTCCTGCGAGGAAGTTTTACATTATGCTTTGAAGAAGGTTTTTGGAAAGTTACAAAGCGATATTCCAAAAAAGTAAAAAATGACAGCATTTTTGAAGTAGCGGATGGGCATGTCTGAGCCGATTTTCGAGCGCTAAGGCAGTTTGTGAAAGCAGGCCCTCAATTATTGTTTGTCTAAAATAACAACTAATTGGCATGTCATTTTATGCAGGGAAAATTTAGTATCCTAAAGCCCAATCGGGCTTTAACGGCGATTTGGTTTTTTTTAAACCGACTGCCGTGAAAGCCTGCAGAGCTTTATATACTTTGATTTTTGGTTTTAGGTTAGGACGCTTCAAAGATAAACTATTTTAGGATGATTATTTCATTTATATTACGAAGTGACTAGGTACCAGTGCCGTGTACCAAGCACGGTGCACGGTAGACGGGACACGGTACACGAGATCATAATTCGCATAAGCTTTTTTATGCACGGTACACGGTACACGGTACACGCAGAGAGCTTTTGTGTACACGGTACACGCTGCTCTTTTATCAGAGCCTTGGTACACTGTACACGGTACACGTCGCATTGATCGTAGCGATGGAGCACGGTACACGGTACACGTTATACGTCGCATTGTTCTTGGTAATGAGATTTGGTTTACTGTACACGGTACACGTTGCATTATTCTTGTAAAGAGATTCGGTGCACTGTACACGGTACACTGTACACGTCGTATTGATCTTGGCAGTGTGACTTGGTGCACGGTACACGGTACACGGTACACGTCACATTGATCTTGGCAGTGTGACTTGGTGCATGATACACGGTACACAGTACACGTCGCATTGATCTTGGCCGTGTGACTTGGTGCACGGTACACGGTACACGTCACATTGATCTTGGCAGTGTGACTTGGTGCATGGTACATGGTACACGGTAAACGTCACATTGATCTTGGCAGTGTAACTTGGTGCACGGTAGACGGTACACGTTACACGTCGCATTGTTCTTGGTAAAGAGACTCAGTGCACGGTACACGGTACATGGCGCATTGATCTTTGCAGTGCGATTCGGTGCACTGTACACCACGCACGGTACACGTCGCATTGATCTTGGCTGCGTGACTTGGTGCACTGTACACGGTACACTGTACACGTTGCATTGATCTTGGCAGTGTCACTTGGTGGTGCACGGTAGACGGTACACGTCGTTTTTATTTAAATTTCTTTTACGAAGTGCCTAGGTACCAGTGCCGTGTACCAAGCACGGGGCACGGTAGACGGTACACGTTACACGTCGCATTGTTCTTGGTAAAGAGACTCGGTGCACGGTACACGGTACATGGCGCATTGATCTTGGCAGTGCGATTCGGTGCACTGTACACCGCGCACGGTACACGTCGCATTGATCTTGGCAGCGTGACTTGGTGCACTGTACACGGTAGACTGTACACGTTACATTGATCTTGGCAGTGTTACTTGGTGCACGGTACACGGTACACGTCATTTTTATTTCAATTTCTTTTACGTCACTGCGTACACGGTACACGTCAGTTTTATTTAAATTTCTTTTACTTCACTGCGTACACGATACATGTTATACACCGTACTTGAGTAAATTCGCTTTACGTCAATGCGTACACGGTACACGGTGCACTGTACAGGAACAGGGTACACGTCGTTGTTATTTTTATTTCTTTTACGCCACAGAGTACACGGTATACGGGGCACCGTACACGCTACACGCAGTACTTATGTAAATTTCCTTTAAGTCAATGCGTACATGGTATACGGTACACGGTGCACCGTACACAGTACTCGTCGTTTTATTTAATGTTCTTCTACGTCACTGCGTAAATGGTACACGGTACACGGCGCAACGTACAAGGTACACGCAGTATTTTTTTCAGTTTCCATCACGTTAATAGCGTACATGGTACACGGTACACGTCGCACCGCACTCGGTACATGTCGTTTGTATTTAAATTTCTTGTACGTCACAGCGTACACGGTACACGGTACAAGACGCTCCGTACACGGAACACGCCGCATTTATTTCAATTTCCATCCCTTCACAGCGTTCACGGTACACGCTATATTTATTTCAGTTTCCATCATGGCAGAGCGTGCATGGTACATGGTACACCAGTTGACCAGCGAGGTGGCATCGGTACACGATACACAGAAAACTAACTATTGGTTTAACTCGCTATTAGATGGGTTAACAGAGGGAGGGTTATTGGTTGGACTTGTTGTTAGATGGGTGAAAAGAGGGAGGGTTATTGGTTGGACTCGCTATGAGATGGGTGAAAAGAGGGAGGGTTATTGGTTAAACTCGCTGTTAAGTGGGTGAAAAGAGGGAGAGTTATTGGTTGAACTCGCTGTTAGATGGGTGAAAAGAGGGAGAGTTATTGGTTCAACTCGCTATTAGATGGGTTATCAGATGGAGGGTTATTGGTTGATTTTGCTGTCAGATGCGTGAAAAGAGGGAGAGTTATTGGTTGAACTCGCTATGAGATGGATGAAAAGATGGAGGGTTATTGGTTTAACTCGCTTTTAGATGCGTAAAAGAAATTCAAATACAAACGACATGTACCGTGTACGGTGCTCCGTGTACCGTGTACCGTGTACGCAGTGACGTAAAATAAATTCAAATACAAATGACGTGTACCGTGTACGGTGCGCCGTGCATCGTATACCGTACGTATTGACGCAAACAAAATTTACATAAGTACAGCGTGTACCGTGTACGGTGCGCAGTGTACCATGTACCGTGTACGCAGTACGTAAAAGAAATTCAAATATAAACGACTTGTACCGTGTACCGTGTATCGTGTACCGTGTACTGTGTGACATGAAAAAAATTCAAAAAAATACAGCGTGTACCATGTACGGTGTACGGTATACCATGTATCGTGTACCGTGTACTATGTAACAAAAAAATTTAAATAAAGACAGCGTGTACCGTGTGCGGTGTACCGTGTACCTTGTACAGTGTACCAAAAAGCTCTCTAAGCAAAGCTTTCGTTCACGTGTACCGTGTACCGTGCGGAGTACACGGCACTGGCCCCTAGTCTCAACCTTTATATTATACATCCCGCGCGTAGCTGATGATCCCCTGAGTAATTTAAAAAAAAATTATCCCGAACAAAGCCCGCATTGAAAAGTTATGAACGTTTCATTTTTCGAAACGCTGATTTTACTTCTGCTCACGGTAGTCAGGGGAATTCGATTTCAGTTTCGAGCATCCGGTCTCTCTACCTGCGCTCTCTGTAGACTTAACCGGACGTTACGTATGCGGTGGGCGTGTCTATTTTTGCTGTCTCACTCTTACTGCTTACCTACAGCGGTAGACGGGGGCATGTAGGCCCGGGCCTGTAGCCATGAGGCGACTGGTGGCGCTGTATCAAGCCATATCAAGCAGCTCCCTATGAGGACCTGTAGAAATGTGCGGCACTGGAGGGCGCCACTGGCAATAGCCTCCTCTCTCCCAGCAGTTTGGTATGGAGCATATGTTTCAGTGTGTGTGTGTCGTCACACGCACGTGCACACAAACAAACGTCTGCTGCGTGCTAAACTGCTGGGAGAGGAGGCTATTGCCAGTGGCGCCCCCCAGTGCCGCACATTTCTACAGGTCCTCATAGCTGACTACAGCTGACTGCGGAGCCGCTGAGCAGAGCAGCTTGTCATGTGTTTTGAGCAATAACTTTTTTTATAAATAATTGATTGTCATAGAAAAAACAGTACTGAACACCCTTATTTTCATTTTATATTAAATAAGTGGTAGAATTTATAATTATTAATTTGTTTAATTTCAATAAAGGAGTATGAAATAAATAATCTCTACAGTCTTTCTATGATCATCATCATTCATCATCAAAGATTTTTCAATTGATGTGGTGTGCCCTGTGAGTTGATAATAATTGTGCTGTGGTTGTGTTGGGGACCTGATGGCTGGAGGTGCATATTGGCAATATTAAAAACAAAGTTTTTTCTGAATGAGTGTGTTTGTGTGTGTGTGTCAGGTTGAACTTGCAAATTACTCTTTTATAATCCACCCAACTTGCAAATTGCAAAAAGTGCAATTGCAGCACATAATGTCATTGTCATACGCATTATCGCTTAATTCTAATCATCGTAGAAATTTATATGCTCTGAGCCAATACACTTGACCTGTTAAAGTTTTGTAATCCTAACCTTTTTCAAAAATAAACTTGATGTCTGAAAGTTTTGTAATCCCACCTTTTTTCTAAAATAAACTTGATGTCTGACAATGAATTTTAATTTTGATTGTAACTGTCACATTAACTCAGGGTGTTAATGATAAGTATATTTAAGTCAACATGAATCAATTATTAAAAATTTTTATCTTTTTTGTTGTCTGTATGCAAGCTTAAGTTTTGCGGCCAAAGTGATTTTACATTTTAAAATTGGTTAATTAAGAAGTACAAAAGAAATAAATAGTTTTGGGTCTAGGTATCCAGTGGAGCAGAAATTATGAATTCCATTTGGCATGGATTTTAAAAGTAAAGATGAGCATTTGCTTCATTATTTTCAAAGTGAATTTAGTTTGTCCATCAAATATGTATGCAAAATGAATTCAAAAGTACTTCATAACAGTAAATTATGTCTATGATTTTTATGTGTTCTGACTAATGATAAAATTTATATAAAAGAAATTTAAACCTAAAGAACTAGATATATCCAAGTCATTATGAATCATTTATTAAAATTTTTTATCTCTTTTGTTTTCTGTAAGCAAGATTAAGTTATGCGGCCAAAGTGATTTTAAATTTTAAAATTGGTTAATTTTTTTATTCAAGAATTAAAAAGTACAATAGAAATAGATAGTTTTGGACCTAGGTATCCAGTGGACCAAAAATTATGAATTCTATTTGGCATGGATTTTTAAAGTACGGATGAGCATTTGCTCCATTATTTTTAAAGTGGATTTAGTTTGTCCATCTATTATGTATGCAAAACGAATTCAAAAGTAGTTCATAACAATAAATTATGTCTATGATTTTTATGTGTTCTGGATAATGATAAAATTAAATGAAAGTAATTTTAAACAGAAGAACTAGATATATCTAAGTTAATATGAACCAATCATTAAAATTTTTATCTTTTTTTTAATCATTTTAAGGTTACAAATGAGTATTTGCTACATTACAATGTAAATTTACATTAAAATAAAGTTATGCAATGTACATTTAAAAAATAGGTATTCCCTGCTAGAAGTTTCAACAGAACGTCTGGGGTGCCCGCCAGATAGTGGGCAGAAAATGCTGCCAAGCTTATTATTTTATGTATATGCACACACACACACACACACGCGCGCGCGCGCGCACACACACACACACACACACACACACACATATATATATATATGTATGTATGTATATGTACCTGGATGCGTTGATGAGAGGTTAGTTTTACAAATCGGAGCAGCAGCATGCAGCTCCGATGTTACAAAATTGATAAAAAATAATCAAATAATTTTATAGAAATTTAATTTTAATCGATGAATCATGCTTGCTGTTTGAAAATCCTAACCTCTCTCTGCTGTATAGCCACACGTACAATGGACTTGAACAAATTTTTTTTCTTTTGCTAAATATTTTAACACCTATGAAGTCAGGGCAGTGACCTAGCGCATAGGATAGCGATTACAACCTGGAGATGATTTCCCCGGGATATTTTGACTCCGGAGAGGCCAGGGCGGATACCTGGTGCACCTGGTGATACTTACGCCTTGGAGATGATTTCCTCAAGAAGTTTGGACCTCGGAGGGGCCGGGGCGGATACCTATTGCACCTGGTTATACTGAGGCCTTGGAGATGATTTCCCCAGGAAGTTTGGACTCCGGAGGGGTCAGGGCGGACACCCAGTGAACCTGGTGATACTAACGCCTTGGAGATGATTTCCCTTATAATTTTTGACTCCGGAGGGGCCAGGGCAGACACCTGGTGCACCTTGTGATATTTACGCCTTGGAGATGATTTTCCCAGGAAGTTTCGACTCCGGAGGGGTCAGGGCGGACACCTGGTGAACCTGGTGATACTAACGCCTTGGAGATGATTTCTCTTAGAACTTTTGACTCCGGAGGGGCCAGGGCGGATACCTGGTGCACCTGGTAATACTTACGCCTTGGAGATAATTTCCCCAGGAAGTTTTGACTCCAGAGGGGCCAGGGCGGATGCTTGGTGCACCTGGTTATACTGAGGCCTTGGAGATGATTTCCCTAGAAAGTTTTGACTCCGGAGGGGCCAGGGCGGACACCTGGTGCACCTGGTGATACTTACGCCTTGGAGATGATTTTATCAAGAAATTTTGACCCTGGATGGGCCAGGGAAAATACTTGGTGTACCCGGTAATAACCACACTCTGAAGATGCTATCCTAATAGTAAACTTGATGATGTGAACCCACTGGGATCAAAACTTTCTGAGAAAATCATCTCCAAGGCGTAAGTATCACCAGGTGCACCAGGTGTCCGCCCTGACCCCCCGGGAGTCCAAACTTCCTGAGTAAATCATCTCCAAGGCCTCAGTATAACCAGGTGCACCAGGTATCCGCCCTGGCCCCTCCGGAGTCAAAATATCCCGGGGAAATCATCTCCAGGTTGTAATCGCTATCCTATGCGCTAGGTCACTGCCCTGACTTCATAGGTGTTAAAATATTTAGCAAAAGAAAAAAAATTTGTTCAAGTCCATTGTACGTGTGGCACACGTATGCCACACGTATGGCTATACAGCAGGGCTGGTATTGTGTGAATAATATTTTAAAATTACATCAAAATAGATGAGAAAAATGTTCAACATAAGGAAAAAAAAAAAGAAAAATTTCAGAGTCAAGTTATGATACTGAACATATTTTTGTTAGTAATAAATGTTACAATTTAAAATAAAAAGGTTTACGTTATAGCTCGCCAGAATCCCTATGCGTAAAGCATTGGCCTTCTGTCAAGAATCTGGCGATTAACCCTACTAAATTTCTGCCCAATTTCGCTAAATCTGCCCACTGTCTGGCAATATTCTGGCGGAAATTTCTCGCAGGGTTAATTGAATTTTTTTTTTTTACATATCAAATTGATTTACCTAGGACTTTTATAGGTTCTGGTTTATGTCGTGGTTTTACATCAGAATAATTGAATATATCTTAATTATTGTTAAATTATTTAGAATTTGTTAAGATCGTGAAATCATTTATTAAGACATATTTCAACAATATTAATGATTTATTTATGGAGTTTGGTTTTTTGAACTTGTGGACAAAAAGGAAATACATTCACTTTACGTATATTGAAGGTGATTCAACATAATATGATCATCTTTTAGAAGAGAAATTATTTTTAAATAATAAGTAATTCGGCCTCAAGTTGTCCGTAATAAATTTTTTGATTTCACTTCTTTCATTAATTCGTTTTCAAAAAAAAATTATCATATTTAGCGTACAACTTTTTATTTAGACTCCTTTTAAAAGAACCAATCGCCGTAAATATTACTTTTTTAAAAATATTTTTTAAAGATCATACTTAGCGTATAATTTTTTATTTAGATTCCTTTATAAAAAACCAATCGCCGTAAATATAACTTTTTTAATTGGCTATACTTCCGTAGATCTGGCTATTGTTTAGTATCTAGGTGGTTTTGGCGTATTATCTTTCAACTTTCAATGAATATTAACTTTTAACATCAAAAACTTTGAAACTAAAAATATTTGGATATCATTTTAATAATAGAGCTATTATTTTTAGCCAATCAATAAAACTACTTTATGATTTTTGTTGAACATGATATATTATAATTATTTTTATTATTCTTTATTTGTCTACTTTAATGTATTTATCTGGAAAATTTTAAATGATTGTACTATCTTCAATGTCCCATAATTTTAGTAATTTTCAATTGAAGATTTTAATGATTTAAAAAATTATACATAAAAATTTTGGGCATTATGAGAATTCCTAATTAAAAAGTACGCTTATATTTTTTTGCAAGGAGAAAAGATTGTAAATAAGAAAAAAAAAAATCAAAAAAACAAAAATTAAAATCCCTTGCTTGAATTTTATTTATACTGTAAGACCGATTTAAATATCTAATTGTTGCTAATTTAAGACAGTCAATATAAAAAAAAAGAAAAAGTAAATTAGAAATTTTTTAATACTTCTGTTATATACAAATTGCATTAGTTTATATTAATTTCCTGTCAAAACAAAAGAAATCTAAAAAGAAAAACACTTACAAAGTTATGTTATCACGGCGAGTAGCTTTTTTTTGGACAAATTCTAACAAAATTCATACATAATTTACCCTTAAAGGGATAAAAATTATACAGGGATAAAAATTACTGTTTATTGTTATTATTAACAATTTATCGTGGCAGTTGCATTTTTTAACATCTACATTCATCGTAGTATAAAGTAACAATGTTTTTATTTATTTTTTTATAGTACTTTTTTTTCATAATTCCATACCTGAAAATGACCAACTTTTTGCGCTTTACTCATATATAAATGTAGTTATTGAGCATAAAAATTATGTTTTATTTGAACAACTATGTAAAAAATTGAATGATAAACTTATTTTTTTGAAAATAATCCCAAAGCTTTCCATTGATATCATTATTCATCCTAAATAATCACTAAGTGCTTGGATGGTACGGGAAAATTGCAGTAGTTTTATCGTGATGGTCTCAACTTTTACGAATTTACATGTAATTTACTTTTGGGTCCCCATGGTATTATAAAAAATGTTTATCTAGCTTAATTATTTATAAGGTTATATTAACTTTTAGGATTTTTAAGTTATAAATTGGCCCTGGGATGATTCTTAAAAAACTTTTTCGCAGAAACCCCTACAATATATATATCAATCGAAAAGTCTTTGAAAAAGAAAATTTTTGACGCAAACCGCAAATTTTTTTTCCCTCAACTGCGCATGCGCGGAGCCAAATAGTGATTTTTTAACTTTTATTAATATCTCATAACCTAAAATAGCTAGAAAAACGCGGTCTGGGGCAAATTTTCTAAAAAAAAAATGTAGTTCGACCGTATATATAATTTTTAATTTTGACTTAATATGCGCACACTAGGAGGCGTTTTATGTAAAAAGTCTTGATAAATCGGTCAGGAAAGTTCCCCCCCCCCCTTTTAAAAATCTGAAAAAATCAGAGCGGTTAATTTTTGTTAAAATACATAAAAACACACCTTTTTTTTATCGCAAATTTAAGGTAAAAAAATTCGAAAAATGGCTCAAACGGTTTAAATTTGGCGCCAAAAATAATATTAAAAAATATGAGTGAACTAAATTTTTTTTTTTTTATTTTACCGCGAACCGCATGTCTCTAGCCCTAATAGGTTCTGAAATATGAATTAAAGTTGAAAAATCACTATTTTGGACTGCGCATGCGCAGTAGTGGGTATAAGAAATTCTGGTTGGTGTCAAAAATTTTCTTTTTTCATGCCCTTTCGAATGATATATATATTGTAGGGGTTTGCTCTGGGGGCTGATTACCCCTCCTTAACCGGCTATACCCTTTGTCGATTGCAATTTAAAAAAAAAAATAAAAGACAAAATTGAAAAAAAACGCTCTGTAGCGCGCTAGATAATAATTTTAGATATTTTTAAGCCTTATTTGATGGAAATCGGTTAACAAATAACTTCAGGAAACTTGGAAAATGGGTTTTATTCTTATTCAGCAAAATTGTAGTAGTGTATGTCGTCTGCTATTGAGCTTGTCGGCTGCCGCGCTCAATGCCCGCGCTTACTAGTACCCGGGTGCAGACGTGGGTAAACTGTAAGATCTCTGATAATTTTGGTTCATTTGATTTTGATGTGTTCTTTTGATTTTTTGATACTTGACTACAATGCATAAAAATTGCTATTTTTTAAAATTTATTGATTAGTCTAAGCATGCAATTTTTCTTTTATTGATAGTCAAGTATCTTACTGGCTGACGGCAAGAGAGTAGCTTTTAGTGTTAGTGAAAAAAGGAAAATGATAAGGAAAAGAAAAAGAAGAACAGCATTTAATAAAGTACCCAAAAACTTGAAGAATATTTCTGAATATGACACTAAATTAATTTTGTGCATGATTTGTAGGTTATTAATTAAGCATTTGGGAAAACAATTTATCAATAAAGAAGAAAGAAGAATTATTTATTACTGCCTGTTGCTTATAGAATTTCTAATTTATAAAATTTTTTTTCTGTGCATGTACTGCAGCATGGAATAAATTTTAAAGGTCATGGGAATGGGCTGCATGTGCGATTCTGCATTTACTCCGCGCGCTATAGCAGACGATATAAGGGTCTGCTACACATGGTTAACGGGAGGAAAACGATTTTCCAAGCTTCCTGAGGCAAATACTTTATAGATACATCTGTAATTAGGTTCAAAAAATTGCTAAAAATAGCACTTAGCGCGCTACGGAGCGTTTTTTTACATTTTCTCCTTTTTTTTTTTATCGCCACTTTTACGCTCAAACACAAAAAACTCAACACTGGGACTTAATGGGTTAAAAACGAATATTTTTCAAAAATTTTCAGATCAATTGATAAAACATTGCGTGCTTTACATAATGAAATTTAAGGAGGTCCTAAACTCTCTAATGATAAAATTCAAATTAAAGTTTGAGGCTTCAAATAGGTTCTTTTAAGTATATAAAACCCTCCTGAATCTGTACGTGCAATAAAAAATATAGGTCGCCGATAATGTTAATGAGTAAAAACAATTTGAAATTCATCAATTTTTTCATCGTCGATAACGGAAGTTAAAAATTTTGTGCTCTTCAACAAAGAATTTCAGTTATTTCCCGGAAAATCTACCCTTACAAACTAAGGTTTACATGGAGAGCAGACTTTGGTTACAGCAACGAGAGTCTGTAGTAGCCACAGCGAATTGATTCTAGTAGACCATTTTTAGTAACGACCACTAGAAAATTATGGTAGCCACAACCAAAATTTTTTAAACTGCCGTAGCAATCTGCAGTGTCGATAATGCTGCTTTTTGAGGGTTCGTTTAGTCTTGACTTTTCGACACTTTGTTTAACACTTAAATGATTTTAAAAATCATCGAAAAAATTCTTATAAATGAAATTTGATATCAAAGAATCTTGTGATCTCACTTATTTGAGCTTTTTACACTTCTAAAGGCTAAAAAAAGGCATTTCAAAAATGTAAAAAATTCTAGTTGTGGCTACCATAATTTTTTAGCTGTGTCTACTACAGACTCTCGCTGCTGTAACCAAAGTCTACTCTCCGTGCATAATGATCCTAAGAATTTTAACTTTCAATACTCGAAATATAAACTATGAGTCACTGATGATTTGAAAAAGTATTCAGTCGATAAACGACAAAAAACACTGGAAAAATGCCATCATAACCTCAAACTGCACGAGTCAAAACATTATTTTTTTTCTCAAATAACTTATCTTCAACAAAAATACATAGAAAAATTCTTCAAAAATCCTTTTTTAACGTAAAATGAATTCTCATCACATTAAAATAATTCATGTACCTGTTTTAAAATTATTCGGTAAATTTAAACACTCAGCTGATTCCACAGCATTGAGGACTACCTTAAGTTTTTAAATTAAATCAAAAACTTATAATTTTTGAGCTATTTTAATAAAATTTGATTTTCAAATTTGCCTAAAAACGGAATTTATTTTTTTATTATTAAATATAACTTTAAGATGCAATTTTGTCTCAATCGAAAAAAGAAAAATACGCATCGAATATTTTTTAAAGTAGTTCAACATAACGCTTATCTACCGGTGCTTATTACTTTTTTCAATTTCGTACAATGGTAAAATTTAAATTATATTCTTATCAGAGCATAATTTGTTATAGAAGTTTTAAAAAAAATGTTCCATCAGCAACGATCTTAATAGAGCTGAAGATGATTTATTGTGTCAGAATGATTTGAAAGATGAGGAAGGAAGTTTCGAACATTCTGGTACTGATGATAGTACTGATTGAATTTTCATAAGGTATTTTTAAAATTTATGATTTATTTTAGTTCGTTGAATAAAACTCGCATACAAAAAAATTTTCCCGATTTAATTTTTATTTATTGTACTAATTTATTTGAGTTCTCATGTTTAAAATTTATGTCAATCAGTGGAGGGCAATTTCAAACTTGAGATATTAAATTGGACTTGAGGGTGACATAATACCTAAATTATTAAATTTATTTGAGTATTAAAAAGTAGGTTGCGCCTTATCTACCAGTTTTTTTTTTTTTTTTTTTTTTTTTTTCTTTTCTTTTTTTTCATCTTTCTTTTAGACTGCTACAGCCTATTTTGTCTGGTAGCGGAGGCTATCTCCACCACCTATGTGTGGGGGGTATATGCCTGTGTTTTTCTTCATTTTCGTCAGTATTACTACCTTCCCAGAGAAATGCTCATCATAGAACGCAACTTCCATGGCCGGCGGCCACTCACTTTCCGCCGGTAAGGCCGGCGTTTCCTGCGTCAAGTATAATGGAGAACTTCGCATTTAGATGCCTGGAGGGAAGCAGGTTCTATATACGTTGGTCTAACATACGTGATGCATCGAATCAGCTATTTTCTCAAGCCTTCCTACAGAAGAGGCCTTCGATAGTTTTCAGCCATCAAAGAGTTCCCGCTCTAGTCGGTAAGGCCGGCATTCCCTGTGCCGAAGCACATCAGGTTGGCCCGAGAGTTGCTAACTCAACTCTCGGGCCTAAACTGCTAACTATACAACCAAGGCTCTATAGTCGAACCTCATCGGAATGGGAAAAACCAAGGAAATTCACAGAAGAAAAAACCCGGGAAAAACGCACTCCAAAGCAGCTGGGGTTAACGCTGGGTACTTTTACCATCGAAAAAAATCCAGAAAAATTCCGAATTGATTCCGCCGGGAATCGAACCCACGACCCCTTGAGCGGAGTTGTTTTTGGGGTTAGCACGCTAACCATTGAGCCGACAAAGCGATCTACTGGTGCTTATTATTTTCATTTTTTATCCTTTCAAAAAGCTGGGTGCATTTTATACACGTGTATACACGTTAGAATTAAGTTTTTTCCAATCAAAACTGATTTTTGTCTTTAATGTTAAAGACGGTACAGATCGTTAAATAAAACACAATTTTTAATTTCATTATTTCATTGTATTTAAATTATGTAATTGAAAGAACATAAAGTTGAGTAAACTTAATTATAATGTTCAGTATATTTAAAAGTTAATTATCGCATTGAAAGAGATAATTAAAAATAAACTTCATAATTAATATGAAAATTAAATGAAAGTATACTTTACATCATAAATTTTTTATATGCTTTCTTATTTTACATAAGTAAATGAATAATTTTTGTAAAGTTGACCGATCCAAAAAATCGATTTTAATCTTGACTAAATTTTTTAAATGAGTATATTTGACACTTATTTGGGCCTCCTGAAAAATAATAAGATTATCAACGTGCACATAATCCAAATATAGGTGGGTTTAAATTGTCGACAATGACACATTTTTGCATTTTTTGACTTTTTATAAAGTATAATAATATAAGCTTTTTTAAAATAACAATAATAAAATTTTTGGGAAATTTTTTAAATTTTCAAATATTTTTATTTTGAATCCAAAGCTGGACATTGTTTATTTCAATGCAGTAAAATTATATAAAAGGACATTCGAAAATTACGTAATGCTTTTTGGTATAGTCTCATAGTGCTACCATGATAGTAGACTATACGACAAAAGCGAACGTCCTCTAAGTGTTATTGTCAAAAAAATGTTTTTTTCATTATTATCCTACAAGGAGATACTTTGTCCTTTGGGAAACAGATCTTTAAGAAACTTTGAAGATAGTTTTCTGGTTTCGAATGATGAGCGAAACCATCCGTATTTCCTCAAAATGGGACTTTCTACCAAGTTTCCATGCAACAGTACATTAGGATATGAGTAGCCTAAATGAGCTTTTACCGCATGGCGTTGAATTAAGCGCCCGAGTGTATCGAAACTGATAATATACCGTGCAGGATCACTCACTTAGGATAAAAGTATAGTATAAGTTTTTATGCCCGAAATTTGTATCTTAGTCACAAAATAACGTGGCATAGGTTACGCAATTTTTTAACATACGGCTCAGAAAGTGATAACTTTCCATCTTGTTCCAAGCAGGGAGTTTGCACTTTCCTTGCCTCGAGCTAAAAATATATTACACACTAGGAAGTGCAAAAATGACACAATCTTTAGCAAACCTCGCCTTCGGCTCAGGCGTCAATTAGGGTTTGCTAAGGGCTAGCTAATTTTGGACTTCCTCAGGTGTGTATAATACTATACGCCACAAGCTGACGACGCAAAGTTAGCCCATGAGCGGAGTGAGTGTGAACTTTAATGGAAAAACATTTCTTAACTCAAAAAATTTGAACGTGATTAATTTATGTTTCTGGAAGTATTTTTTTTAGCATTTTTCTAGTTTTGAAATATAAATTATTGATGATCAAATTATTCGATTTGAAATTTAAAAATATTTTTTCCTTAAACTTTATGAAGAAACGAAAAAATGCGAGATCTCCCATAAGTGCAATGGGCTTTGAATTTTTTGGAAATTAGCTTAGAAACCAAAAAATGCTGTTAGGTTTATATATTTGCATCAAACTGGTAAAAAGGATAGTTCAAAGAAAGTATTAATGATTTTGTTTGTCATTCGGTACCAGAAAATGATTTCCAAAGTTTCATTGACATCAGTGAAAAATGAGTAATCGTCACTAATTTCTGGATATCAGACACTGAAATTTTGATACCTTGCACTGATTTTTAGGTGCAAGACTAAATTAATTCTAAGGTTGGACACTGTCAGTAAAGAAGTAACCTTTGTACAGGTTATAACTTTTTTTCTATAATAACTAAATTAAATGCTGATTAGTTGATTTCTTATTTTATAAATGTCGTATAAATTTTCTATTCGGAGAAAAATATTACAAACAATTTTTATTAATCCAAAATAATAAAATTTTGAAAACGATTGTTATGTTGCTAGTAGACGCCACACCAATGTTTATCAGAAAAAGAGGATTTAGTGCGTTGCACTGATTTTTCGGTTCACGGAAGACTTTTTACGGTGCTCCCTTGCTGTCTTTTATCTCCAAAGTTTTGTAAAGATCATTTTCCGGAAGGACAGGTCATCTCGTTATAAGATCAAAAATTAGTCAAAAACTGCGAAAATGCAAGACGTTGTCAAGATTAAACCAAATTTATTTATATTATTTGTAGTTTCATGGTCTAAAAGTTTTTCAGAAGCTGTAAAGGGTCCATAACACAAAAAATTATTTTCAAAGCTGATCGGACAACTTCACAGAGAATTAGCCAAAGATTAGCTTCAAATTATTTTTGAATACGTTAAAACATTTTACTAATTATTTTTTCCACAATTAATTCTATATGTCTTACTTTTATAATTAAGAAAAAAGCAAGCTTCATACACATTTATTCATTAAATCATTAAATATTACAATTTTGTTTTTACTATTTATACATATTCTATATGAAAATCAAAACGAGAATATTGAGCTGTAAGAGAAAAATAGGATCATGATTTAAATATGAAACATTCAATTCAAAAAATTCATTATTGAAGTATGCATTATCGTGGAAATTTATATAAAACTTTAAATGTTTAGTTTACACAAAGATTAAAAACAAAAACTTTTTTTGACTCAAATCTAGAGTGTAAAAAACTCTGCAAAAAATCATGTTCATTTCGCAGTTACTTGTCAAATTTTGTTCCTTGTTAGTTTAATCATCTTTCTTATCGGGAGATTTGTCACCGTTTATGGGAGATCCAGAACGACTGCGACTTTTACTGTGTTTACTACCAGAGGCTGATCTTGATCTGTCGCCACGTGAACGTTCACGGCTTTCACGAGATCTATCTCTGTAAAATTGAAGAAAATTATATTTATTAAATAAAATGTTTTCTACAGAAACGATTTATTTAAGAAATTATACCAACATCGAAATCAATATTCAGGATTCTAAGTTCAGTGTTTTGAGGTTTAAAAAGCTTCATTTTTAAAAAAATATTAAGTATGTAATAAGTTCAAAAACCTTAAGTATAAATATTTGAGAGCAGTAATAAAAATCATTATTTCTTTCCTTGCATCGTTGGTGGATGTGAAATTTACTTTAAAAATTTCACGCATGTGATTTTCGAGGCAAGGAAATATTTTTTCTTTAATTTAAAATTTTACATGTAAATATTAAAATTATTTTCAATAGTTTGGAAGCCAAGGGCGTTTCGTAGCTTTCTCAATTTGGATGGAACATTTCAGTGTAAACTTGTTTTCGACCCCGTTAAATATAGTATTTATTTGGACATGTTCGATTATGGGGGTTATATACGGGCGTGTGTTTCTGGACAGTGCCGCAGGCTAAAATGGCGCGCGCGTAGCACGTATGAATATGGACAGGAGGCAGTTGACTGCACTGCTACTATTTGATTATAATAAAACCTTCGACTCTGCCTCTCATGAAGTTTTACTCAGGAAGCTCCAATCTCTCGGCTTTACACGTAAAGCATTGAGATGGATTGCTTCTTATTTGTCAGGTTGGACGCAAGCAGTAAGAACAGAGGACGCTACACGGTAAAAAGTTTAGGCGAGTGCGCGCAGCCGTAAGTCAGCAGCAGAACTAAATGGGAGCCGTGCGCGGAAAACACTTTGGTCTGCGGCGAGACAACTGTAGGGCTGTGACCGCCTACTAGGTTTACAAACGTCCTAGATAGGCGCGCAGCTAACCTAACCTATAGTCCTGTGCTAGCCTGAACGCTAAGCCGTTCAGCGAACTACTTGTAACCTTAAAGCATCCCCACATGAAGGAACGGTTGCACGTGTTGATTTAGAAATTAAACAGTTTACAGAATGAATTTTCTTAAATTTTAGCCCCAGTATTCTTCAATTAATTTTTAAATCATCAAAAATTTCTTTTTATTAAGCAATAACAATGCCAATATAATTTATTCATAACAATCGTATCAATTAAAATTTTTTACTAGTATTTTATTTTTTAGTTTATATTTATAGCCAAATAAAGCTACGAAGCAATTAATACATTTTTTGATGCAATTTCATTTACAAAAGTGTAAATTTAAAGAATTATTTTCGGATTGCATTTAACAGAAACATAATTCTTTTACAATGGAAATATTAGAAATACGTTTTTATAGTTACGGCTTTAAAGTATTCTTCATTTAGTTACAATGAGCGCACTTAATCGTTAAAAAAAAATTATTTTTCCTCGTATACAATTAGATTATTTTCTTACTTCAATATTATACTTTTTATCCTGATGTAATTAAATTCGTTTTTTAGCTCATTACAACTTTATAAATTTTTTTTGCTCTTACAAATGCAAGAAAAGCATGACTAGTTTAAACATTCATATTAAACAGTCATGAAATGAAATTAAATCTTATTATTTTCAGTTCCGATTTTATCGAAATCAAAAAATGGGTGGGCTAAATATCACCTAAAAGTAGGGCTGTATGCGCCTTCAGTAATCTTTTGCACGGCCGCAGCTGTTAGGCATCTCATTGGCCTACCGACGGTGCGCGAACAGCCTATGTTGAGATTCGATAAAATAACTTGGTGAATACGCGTGATAAACCAGGCGTGCAATAATAGTATTGAGAAAGATAAACTATAATTCGATATCAAGAGAAAAAGGGTAGGTAATTAAATAAATACTCCAAGTTGTAATTTTCACGAAAACTTTAATCTTGAACCTATCAACCTAAGAGGAGCTCGAACCGTCTAGCTCGAACACCTCAGTACAACTGACCTGCGGGGGTCCGATAGACCACCAAGGCCCGAAAAACTAGGGGCGGGGGAGCAGATGCGCCAGCGCCCCATAAAGACATAAACTCACTAATACCTGCGTACTTGAGTTTTCAAAATACATTAACGACAAACAATTTATTTCATACTCATTTCCAAACTCGACAGCCTACACTCGTTCATCAGCTGCCCTAACCTCGTAGGACTGCTGCACCACTACTTTATAGCAGTGAGCGCCTAAACTTTTGACCGTGTATTTTGACTTCTGTTCGTCTCCTGAACAAGAGAATACTGCAAGTCTCGGTGTTGGGTCCTCTGCTCTTCTCTTTCTTTGTTGCGGACATTGATCGAGGTCATGACTCTCACGTCTACGTGACGACCTCCAGATCTACGTCCAGGGCCGATTCGAGGATTTACAAGCCATTCTGGGGAGACTAAGCCGAGGTACTGAGCAAATTGTAGGGTGGGCTGCCAACAATCATCTGATACTGAATGATGCTAGGATCAAAGCTAACATGATCTTTGGCACTTCGAGGTATGTCAACAGCTTTCATGATCTGGGTATTCACAGCCTGCAATTTACACAGCCTGCGACTTTAAAGTCCCCTTTGAAAAGGATAACATTCATATAAGAGGACAATTAAAAGGAATTAATTTTCAAATTTAATTTTATTTATGAGTAAATTTGAGTAAAATTTTTCTGTAAAATACTGACTAACAAAGAAATACTTCAAACAAAACTTTCGACTGGTTTGTATGATAAAAATTATAATACCTTGATATTTTTACTGATTTTCGAAAATTTTTTATTTTGATAATTCTGTTCTAGACACTATACAGTAAAAACCTAACTCGCCGTTGATATCTTACATTTTCAAATGTTTTTTCAAAGATTTTATTTATTTCGCTAGGCTTTAAAAAAATGATATTTTAATAATTATATTAGTTTATTTAATAAAGATGCAAAATAGAAATTTTTGAAATTCGAATGAGAAAGTTGTTATTGATGAAATATATTGTGACAGTCCAGTGACCAATTAAATCGTCGGTTGCGATTTAAAGTTTGGCGCGAGTCACGTGACTGTCGAACGCAGGTCAGAGCGGACCTCTGAGGTCGTAGAGCGGGAATCGGGAAGCCACTCGCAATTTTCGTGTCCGTGCGTTAAGACGTACATGAAATTCAACTCGTCTTGGTTCAACGTATTATTGTACTTTTCGGGAGTAGCACGCTGTCGAAGAGTATTGTAAGTGACAGAAGGTGCGGGATCGATTGTCATCACTCGGGAAGCATTCTTTTGTCAAGACGAGTCAACCGGCTTTTGGAAGCCGCGGACGACGGGGAGCTAGACCGACGTCCGGCAGACGCGCAAAGATCTGGAGATCGATTTATGGCAGATCTTGGGGAACCTCAATCGTTACGGAAGTCGAAGCAATTATTGTCATTCGCGTCGCGCGTTGTTGTAGTGTGAAAGTGTGGTGCTTATTTGTGAAATTGTCATTTCACGTCAACGCCTGGACCGCTTTACGACGGCTACAAGGCGACTCGAGTGTGGTAGCTATTGCGGCTGATAGGCATCGTAGCCTGGCATTTTGTTTAGCCTGACGGCTTGGTATGAGGTGCACCTTAGCGATTCCGTAAGTTGATTGTATATGTGTGAGTGTATTTAGTACACTGTTATTGTAATAATCTTTGTTTTTCTCGCGCGCGCGTAAGCTGCTGACAGTGGCAGGTTGTTGTGTTCGCGCGCAGCTCGATTTAAAGAGCATTGCCGATTCTTTGTTGTCGATTTGAATGCTCGATCGCATGAGCGATTATTTGAGATTTATTACCGTGTTAGTTGTTGATTTTGTATTAGTTTTTAAGTTAATTTCTTTTTTTATTAAATATTGAAAATTAACTTGCGTGAACCTTTACTTATTTTTAAACCGGTGTTCCTCGTGCTCGATCCCATAGCCCACGCCCACCTACCGAAATAACGAGCTGTCGCGCCCTCCCTGTTTTAATAAATCGTGTAGGGATTTATAAACGCGGACGGTATTTTTCCCTATTTCAGGAAGTTTGTCGGCACGGAGCCGACTGTGACAGGAGATTATAGTCGCTGGCATCAAGGACAACGGGCCTTCGAGGGTTGTATTTCTGAGTCCACTTTTTGAATTGCAGCACTATAACAATATATATACAAATTAATTATGTATTAAAGGACATTCAAGTCCGTTGATGATGCTAAAAAAATAAAAATAAATAATGATCAAGTTTGATTTTCAATTTTTTAAATTATTTCATAATTTAATAATTATTAACTTAAGGAGGCTTCAGCGGATATCGAAAAATCCACTAAAACAGCTTGAAAAAAAATCCAGTAGATTCCTTGAACCAAGACCTTCAACTTTTGTATGAAACAAAATTGAGGTCAGCGGGGTCGTTTTCGAGAAAAAAATTATTTCATAAATTTTCCATTTAACACGGGCTTTTATGAGATAAAAGCGAGAACTTCTTACGTGGTCAAAATCCAATATTTTAAGATGAAACTTGGCAATCAAACGCAAAAAAGTATGAGGATTCGTTTAAAAAAAAAAAAATAAATAATGATAATAATGAGTAAACGGACTGGTTTTTGAGAAAAAATATAAGTTTAGACTAAAAAATTCCGAAACCGCTGAATGTCGGCAGCTGTAAAACGTTTTGCGCATGCTTCGGTATGAAGTGACACCGCCGATTGACTCCCTTCTGGTTCGGATTTTTTAATATTTTGACCACTTATGTTACGAGCAACAAGGTTTTTTATTTGCTTTTCAACCTTTTTTTTTTTTTGACAAACCTGCCTTTCTTTTTCCCAATCGTCGCGTGGACACTATGGATTTTTTGCGTGAATAAACATTAAACAGCAAACAGATTTAAGTTTTAAGAAAAAGTTATAAATAATTTTACCTAATTTTTTTTCATCTTAGGTTATTGGCTTGAACAGTCAATACCTTGAAATTTTTATGCAAACAACAAATGAAAATATTTTTCAATTATTTTCAATTTGCAGAGTCTGAACCAATAAAATTTTTTGTGATAAATTTATTATATTATCAATATTTGCAATATGTGTATTAGGGTGGAGTGAGCTTTTCCGGAGGCCTTAAAAAAAAGCTTAGGGGTCTAGAAAAATAGTAAAAAATTCATAATTAAAGGCAAGGCTATAATTACCAGGTTAGGATGACTATTGACCTAAGCATACCGCGTTTTAACCTCAAAAAAATTATTTTACCCCTTAAAGAATGTAAAATAATTATGTTCAATAGTAAAAATCGAAAATATATGTCATTCAAGTTGACTTACAACAGTTAGAATATAAAAATTCAAGTAAGGGTCTCAATCACAAAAACCAAATTGTTGCAAACTAAAAATTAGAGGTTAAAAAAAATACTGTGATAATCTTTGTAAAATTTAAATCGAATTTTATACTTGATATTTTTCGCAAAAAACGCTTCGTTTTCAAGTAAAAAATCAGAGGAGATCCCACTTCGTCAAAATGGGACGAATAAAGCTTTTTTTTGTTTCAATTGCAAATTTAGTATTTTGTTATGAATTTTCGTCGTATATAAAAAGCCTTTGGGTTTTCATTTAAAGAATGTTGAGCGGATTACCTGATTTAAACTATGATGATGCGAACTATGCCCTAATCAAGTGATGAATACAAAATTTTGTCCTTCTAGCTGCGCTACTCGCGAATATCAGCTCCAATTTTTTCCAAATCATACAGTTTACAAGAAAACCTTAAAGGAAAGAAAAAAATCTCAGTTGAACCTGCGGAAAGGATTGGCGAGGGCCTGTTGGCGCCCTTAACGACTGATGAACACAAAAATCGGTCATTCTTGCTGCTCCACTCACGAAGTGCCAGCTCTGACGTTCATCAAATCACAAAGGATTTGAGAAAATTGCGTAAAAAAATACAAAAATCCTTGATGAAACTTTGGAAAGGACTTGCAAGGGACCAAAAGTGCCCTTATCAAGTGAGAAATACAAAATTCTGTCCTTTTAGCTGCCCTATTTGCGAGCACCAGCTCCAATTTTTTCCAAATCATACAGTTTACAAGAAAATCTGAAAGGATGGAAAAAAATCTCAGTTAATTCTGTGGAAAGGAATGGCAAGGGCCTGTTGCGGCCCTTATCGAGTGATGAACACAAAAATCGGTCATTCTTGCTACTCCACTCATGAAGTACCAGCTCTGACGTTCATCAAATCACAAAGGATTTGAGAAAATTGCGTAGAAAAATACAAAAATCCTGGATGAACCTTCGGAAAGGACTTTCAAGGGACCAAAAGTGCCCTTATCAAGTGAGAAATACAAAATTGCCGTCCTTTTAGCTGCCCTATTTGCGAGCACCAGCTCCAATTTTTTCCAAATCATACAGTTTACAAGAAAATCTTAAAGGATAGAAAAAAAATCTCAGTTAATTCTGTGGAAAGGATTGGCAAGGGCTTGTTGCGGCCCTTATCGAGTGATGAACACAAAAATCGGTCATTCTTGCTACTCCACTCATGAAGTACCAACTCTGACGTTCATCAAATCACAAAGGATTTGAGAAAATTGCGTAAAAAAATTCAAAAATCCTAGATGAACTTTCTGAAAGGACTTTCAAGGGACCAAAAGGGCCCTCATCAAGTGAGGTATACAAAATTCTGTCCTTTTAGCTGCCCTATTTGCGAGCACCAGCTCCAATTTTTTTACAAGAAAATCTTAAAGGATAGAAAAAAAAATCTCAGTTAAACCTGCAGAAAGTATTGGCGAGGGCCTGTCAGCACCCTTACCGAGTAAGGTACCAAGTACCGAGTTTTCACTTGATAAGGGCTCCTTTGGTCCCTTGCAAGTCCTTACCGAAGGTTCATCCAGGATTTTTTTATTTTTTTACTCAATTTTCTTAAATCTTTTGTGATTTGGTGAACGTAAGAGCTGGTACTTCTTGAGTCGCGCAGCAAGAATGGCAGATTTTTGTGTTTGTCACTCGGTAAGACTGCCGATAGGCCCTCACCAATCCTATCCGAAGGTTCAACTGAGATTTTTTTTTCTTTCCTTTAAGATTTACTTGTAAACTGTATGATTTGAAATAAATTTAACCTGATATTTGTGAGTACCACAGCTAGGGCCAAATTTTGTATTTATGACTTGATAAGGGCACTTTTGGTCCCTTGAAAGTCCTTTCCGAAGGTTCATCTAGGATTTTTGTATTTTTCTACGCAATTTTCACAAATCCTTTGTGATTTGATGAACGTCAGAGCTGGTACTTCATGAGTGGAGTAGCAAGAATGACCGATTTTTGTGTTCATCACTCGATAAGGGCCGCAACAGGCCCTTGCCATTCCTTTCCACAGAATTAACTGAGATTTTTTTTCCATCCTTTCAGATTTTCTTGTAAACTGTATGATTTGGAAAAAATTGGAGCTGGTGCTCGCAAATAGGGCAGCTAAAAGGACAGAATTTTGTATTTCTCACTTGATAAGGGCACTTTTGGTCCCTTGCAAGTCCTTTCCAATGGTTCATCAAGGATTTTTGTATTTTTTTACGCAATTTTTTCAAATCCTTTGTGATTTGATGAACGTCAGAACTGGCACTTCGTGAGTAGAGCAGCAAGAATGACCGATTTTTGTAATCATCAGTCGTTAAGGGCGCCAACAGGCCTTTGTCAATTCTTTCTGCAGGTTTAACTGAGATTTTTTTTCTTTCTCACTCAATTTTGTATTTCTCACTTGATAAGGGCAGTTTTAGTCCCTTGAAAGTCCTTTCCGAAGGTTCATCTAGGATTTCAGTATTTTTTAACCCAATTTTCTAAAATCCTTTGTGATTTGATTATCGTCACAGCTGATACTTCGTGAGTGGCGCATTCAATAATGGCAGATTTTTGTGTTCATCACTCGATACGGGCACCGACAGGCCCTTGACAATCCTTTCCGCAGGTTCAACTGCAATTTTCTTTTCTTTCTTTTGAGATCTTCTTGTCAACTTTATGATTTGAAATAAATTTGACCCGATATTTGCGAGTAGCGCAGCTAGAAGGACGAAATTTTGGATTTATCACTTAATAAGGGCACTTTTGGTCCCTTGCAAATCCTTTCCGAAGGTTCATCAAGGATTTTTGTATTTTTTACGCAATTTTCTCAAATCCTTTGTGATTTGATGAACGTCAGAGCTGGTATTTCGTGAGCGGAGCAGCAAGAATGACCGATTTTTGTGTTCATCAGTCGTTAAGGGCGCCAACAGGCCCTCGCCAATCCTTTCCGCAGGTTCAACTGAGATTTTTTTCTTTCTTTTTAGGTTTTCTTGTAAACTGTATGATTTGGAAAAAATTGGAGCTGATATTCGCGAGTAGCGCAGCTAGAAGGACAAAATTTTGTATTCATCACTTGATTAGGGCATAGTTCGCATCATCATAGTTTAAATCAGGTAATCCGCTCAACATTCTTTAAATGAAAACCCAAATGCTTTTTATATACGACGAAAATTCATAACAAAAGACTAAATTTGCAATTGAAACAAAAAAAAAGCTTTATTCATCCCATTTTGACGAATTGGGATCTTCTCTGATTTTTTACTTGAAAACGAAACGTTTTTTGCAAAAAATATCAAGTATAAAATTCGATTTGAATTTTACAAAGATTATCGCAGTATTTTTTTTAACCTCTAATTTTTAGTTTGCAACAATTTGGCCTTCGTGATTAAACCCCTTACTTGAATTTTAATATTCTAACTGTTGTAAGTCATCTTTAATGACATATATTTTCGATTTTTACTATTGAACATAATTATTTCACATTCTTTAAGGGATAAAATAATTTTTTTGAGGTTAAAACGTGGTGTGCTTAGATCAATAGTCATCCTAACCTGGTAATTATAGCCTTGCCTTTAATTATGAATTTTTTTACTAATTTTCTAGACCCCTAACTTTTTTTTTAAGGCCTCCAGAAAAGTTCACTCCACCCTAATGTGTATACAGTAGTGATCAAAATTATAAGGCACCCCCTAAAATTCGTCTGTTTCAAGTTAATATTTTGACTTTGTACATGCCTGCACGTGTTTAAATATTTTAGTAATCATCTCTAAAATTTTTTTTGTTCAAAACAAGTTCAGTAATTGAAAAAAAAAACGTTTACTTTATATTAATTCGTCTTTCCAATCAATTTTTATCCTCTTTTAAGCTTAAAATTGTTGTACCAATAAATGTTGCAGGGTTGTTGTGGTTGCCGTGTAGCCCTAAAAAGGGCTGGCTTACGTTTTATCGTGCGTAGTCCTGATAAGGACTGTTTGCGGCAATCAGGGCCGAATAAGGGTACAGGTAAAAAAAAAAAGAATAAAAGCAATCAGGCTTAAAATACTCAGGTTTATTCAGGGAATATTCCCTACTGGTCAAAAGAAAGGGTAAGGGGTCCCTTGAACCACCGTCGGTTACTTCGCCCGCAAACGTGACGAAGCTCCTAGGTTAAGGGCGAAGGGCAAGATAGACGCTAGCCACAGGACAAAGTCCGCCTCCTGAGAGTGCTAGTTGGTCCGTGGGAAGAGGGAGGAAGGTGAGGTGTCAGGCCGCGAGCGCGACCCGGAAGGAAGTGCGTGGGTGGCTGAAGTTATCGGTATTTATAGGTGAAGTGAGACGGGCCCGGCGAGTCGGGGCGTCTCTTGGTGGGGGAAGAGCGTGAAGCACCGCGGCTCCGGAAAAGGTGCGAGGGTCGTTGCGCGACTCGACCACTTCGCTTGAAGGGTGGAAGTGTGGATCGCCGCGTGACGGTGAAAATGGGAAACTTTCCCTGGAGCGGCGTGGTGCCGCGTAGCGGTGGAAATTGGGTGCGGTTGGTAGGAGAGTGAAAGAAGAGGGGGGTAAGTGAGGTATAACTGGACGTAGGCGACTCGGACCTCGTGCAACAATACCCCGGGTGTTGAAGTCGTCTACGTACAGTTCATTGAGTAGGGATGACCAGTTATTTTACATTCTAAAATTAAAAGTATAGTAATTTAGGCTAATTAATCCCTACACAATTGTTTTGACAACTTATTTAACTAATAGGTGGCCACCTTTAAATATAACACACACACACACACACGCGCGCGCGCGCGCGCGCGCGTACTCTCACATACACATATGTCAACTGTAATCACTAAAATCAGCGAATCGACTTGATTTCGCACGACATAAAAAAAAAGAAAGGTATCACTATCTCACCAGCGCACTTGAAAAAAAAAAGAAACTGTCTTTAAAACTGCCGCTGTTGAACGTCTTGAGACGTTGATCTGCCGGTGATAAGGTGGTGATGACAATGGGTGCCGTGCTGCAAGCGACGGCGCGTACTGGCCCATGAAGGACTACGGGGATGGTGCATGATGTTGCAGCTACGGCATGGTTGCCGTACTGCAGGCGACGGCAAGCTTTAACGGTGCGTGATGAGCCAAGGTCTGGCAGAGATGATGAGCATGATGTCGGGGTTGTCGTGCTCGGGGCGATGGCGATCGTGGTTCTGATGCGCGGCGAGCGACAGCGAGGTTTGATGGCACTGCCGTGCTGCTGGTGACGGTGACGGCTGGCCCTGTCCTGAGATACGGCCAGGTTGATGATGGAGATGGCGGGGTTGCTGCGCTGCGAGCGATGGTGAGGTTTGATGGAGACACCGTGCCGCTGGCGACGGTGCCGGCGGGGCCTGACCCAACAGCTGATCAGGGTGATGATGGCGATGGCGGAGCGGTCGCGTTGCAGGTGTCGATGAAAATCGTTGGCGTCACCACTCTGCTGGCGACGATGATGGCCCGTCCCGACCCAAGAGCTGGCAAGGACGATGAAGGTGAGACGGTGCAACTCGACTCGTGCCGAGGCGGGTAGGTTCCGACCCAAGAGCTGATCGGGATGTTGACGTCCAGATGAATCTAGCCCTCGATTCTCTGGTTGGCGTCACAAGGGCTGCTGCGGCGGTATCCAAAACAAGTTCTCCGGTTGGTTACGGTGCATCTGTCTTTGGCTGTTGAGACGGTCTGGTCGACCAGATGTGCGGCGCTCAAGGAAGTCTAGCCCTCGACTTTTTGATGCCTGCAGGGGCTGCTGCATAGTGACTCGAGACAAGTCTTCCGATTGGTTACGGGGTGTCTGTCTGAGCGAATCCGGGTGGTCGGTGACCCTGGGCCCGGAGATGAATTTTTTGGTTACCTGTGTGAAGTAATCCTGTACTTCAGCACTGCTTCTGTCTGCTTGGCAGATCGTGTCCTCAAGACACTTCTCGTTGCTGAAGACAGAAAGGCACTGGGTGAATGGGAGTCGTCTTGATTCCCAAAGTTTCCGTGGTCCTTCCATCTTCGCGCTTCCCCGGAACCATGAAGACAAAACCTCCAGCCAGTGTGGGGCCCAGCTGGGGCAACTAAAAGCCTCAAACTGAAATTTGAGGATCTTCCTGGAATTGCAGCGCTGGATGGAGTTGGCTCTGCGCACCGCCTTTGTCTTCTGGTGAAGCAATTGATAACAAGTAATAGTATTAATTTATTTTTAGAAATAATTATTATATTCATTTTTATTATTTAATATAATATGTTTTTTATATATTTAGTAATTAGTTTACCCTTCTTTAGTACTTAGTTGATCCTCCTTTAGCCTCGAAGCAAGCGCGAACTCTTCGGACCATAGATTCTGCAAGTTTTTTACAGTAACTCGGACTCAATTTTTGCCAGGCTACAGCAATCTCTCGTTTTAAATCTTCCAAATTTCTCAGGTGTTTGTCTTTGATCATTATCTCTATTTGATCCCAAGCATTCTCAATTATATTCAAATCTGGAGAACGTGCTGGCCAATCTAGTATAGGTATTTTATTATCATTAAACCATTGCATAGTTTTCTTTGATTTGTGACACGGAGCGTTGTCTTGTTGGTAATACCAAATTTTTTGACGTCCATAAATAAACGGGTAAACTAATTACTAAATATATAAAAAACATATTATATTAAATAATAAAAATGAATATAATAATTATTTCTAAAAATAAATTAATACTATTACTTGTAATCAATTAAATACAAATTGAAGTTATTTTTGTGAAATTTAACTGTATTAGAAAAACTGTTTTTTAACATATTTTTTTAAAATTCTCTGTAAGATTTTGATTCATAATAAATTGAATTAGTTTAAAATTCATCAAATATCAGTTTAATATAATTTTTACCTCCTAAATTAATAAAAAAAAGCAAATTCAAGCGAAAAACAATGTAAAAGTACAAAAAATCAATGTTTTTTCAAGTTTAAAATAATGTATTTTTTCTTTGTGGCTTGAACATTTTTCTATTATCAGCTTGAAAATTTTTTTCGATAAACTTAAACATCGGAGAAACGCGAAAAAAAATATATTATTCACTAAGGTGTTTATAGAAATTTTACAAAACACTATCTAGATCATAAAAGAACTAAATTTAGCTGTTTTTAAAAAAAAGTCATTTTAAGCTTAAAAGAGGATAAAAATTGATTGGAAAGACGAATTAATATAAAGTAAACGTTTTTTTTTCAAGTACTAAACTTGTTTTGAACAAAAAAAATTTTAGAGATGAATACTAAAATATTTAAACACGTGCAGGCATGCACAAAGTCAAAATATTAACTTGAAGCAGGCGAATTTTAGGGGGTGCCTTATAATTTTGATCACTACTGTTCTTGTCTGTCAATTTGAATAACCCCATGAGACATTAATCACAATCACATTTATATGCAGCAAATGTCAATGACCAAGTACAGGAATTTAGTATGAAGCGGATAAAATTAAAATTAAAGTAGATAGTCAGACAAATTTATCTTGGAAAATAAACTGAGAACAATAACCTTATCAGTGTTAGTGTATTGACTCAGAATTTATAAATTTCAATGATGATTTAAATGCATGTATTTAATATTAACTGAATTACGGTTACTGACATCTCCTGAATTTAAACTTACTGTAAGTTGGATCAATTATAACAGCTGAGTTGATTAAAAAAACCTTAGCATAAACCACTTGAAATTACTATTTAACAAGAAAAGTTTATTTCACTCAAAATCTTCAAAGGGTAATTAAAATTTAATCTTTATGAGTGTATTAGTTTAGAGTCAGCATATGGTGAGCTCTTTGACAACTACAAATTAAAGAAGTTTTTAATCATTATTGAAATGTATAGTCTCTGACTCGTTACACTTGCATTGATAAATTTTATTATTACAACCAAATTTCCAATATGAACTTGTCTGACAATCAAGTTGAATTTTATTTCAGGCTATTATACTAACTTCCCATATTTGGTCATTGACATCACCTCCATCTGTATGCGCTGGTGAATCAGTACTTAAGGTGGTTTTATACTAAATGCATGACAATAGAGAATTAGTTTAAATTTTCTGAAAATTTTAGATGTTATTAAATTTTACGAGGTCTGATAGAAATTGACCATTTAGTTTAAAAGTAATAACAAATTAAAGTTTCCATTATGATAGTGGCCGCGATGCTGAAAAAGTGTAAAAAATTATTGATATTATTCTTCCGACAATAGAGATCCTTTAGAAAAACCACGCCCGCATAGTTTAACTATCAAAGATTTCATTGGTTTAAAGTGCAAAAAAACTGACCTTCGAGAAATTTTGTAATGATTTTACAAAAATCATTTTTACATGTATAACCTCCAAAACTACGGTATTAAATGGAGAGTTGAAATTTTAAGAAAAATGTTTTGATGTCATAGCTAATGTTTTTTTGGTAGAGAAGAATTTCCGAAGTTAAAAAAAGTAAAAATTAAATTTTAATAAGCAATTTATAGTAATTTAAAAGAAAATTTTTTTTTTTTAGTCTTGTACTTGACTAGCCCTGGTAGAAAACCACCTTAATGGAATTATCAAATAGGTACCTATCGAAAAAAGTGTATTTTATTACTAAAAGTGTATCCTCATATTTTTAAACTTTATCACTATTCACTTCAAGAGCATCAGCTCAGAACCGTACACTTGAAAGATGATTTCAAAATATTCAGATCTATCAATGAAAAATTCAAAAGAGCTTTTATACTAAATAAGTGCATTCAACTTAAAACTGTATATATGGGTCAAAACAATACTTTTCGGCAAATCAGCCCGCACGAGGTTCGCGGATTTTTCTAAATTTTTTTTTTGGGAAAAGTACTATTCAATAGAAGACTTTTGCTGCAAACTAGAGGTCCCCATCTTATTTCTGTTTGGCGCTAGATTTTTTCAAGGATTAAAAAATGGCCTATTTTTAAGCTATTTTGAACAAATTCAAGATATTTTTAGTAAAATTCTAACTTTTGATCAAAATCAGATAGAAACCTCTAGTTTGCGGCAAAATTTTGTTTGGAGCAAGTCATTTTTTGCAAAAATATTTTGACAACTTTATTTGTTCATTTTTATGCTAGTACAGTCTAATACAGTCATTGTTATTTTTGCTCATTTTTAGGTATCTTCAAACGACCGCAAATTTTTCTAGGCTCAACTTTTGTGCATATTAAAAAATTGCTAAATTTTGTTCATGAAAAAACAAAAATTTTGCGACCAACCGGAACTCTATACGACCTTTCGCTTCCAAGTTACACCGGTTCAAAGTTATCAAAAAACGCTAAAAACACGTTTTTTTAAGATCTTCACATGCATTTTTCAATGGTTTCGACCTTTTTTTTTCTTAAAAAAATGTGGAATCTTCTCTTGATATGTTTCCAAATAACTTCTCATAATAGATATTGTGCGGATTTGGCGTTTTAATTATTTCCTAAACACATACAATAGACGCATTTTATGTGCTAAACTAGTGTTTTTTTTACAATATAAGCGCTACGCTTAACTTTTTTGTTCATTATAAATGTTTTTCAAATATTTTTTGACTCTTGAATATTAAAATTACAGCAAAAATTAGGCTGTCCGCTATTGAAAAATCGATTCTTAATGAAATATTGATCATAAAATCAAAATAATTTACAACATTTATCTTATTTTTTAGTTTTTTGAAACGTTAAAAATCCATGTTTGAATATTTTAAATGCTCAGGGCCGGATTTACCTAAGGGCACACCGGGGCACGTGCCCCAGGGCCTCCACATGATTGAGCCCCCCACAACTCATAAAAAAATTTTTGAAAAAGTAATTTCAGTAATTTTAAGTAATAAAAGTAAAAAAAATAACATACAATTTTGTTTTCAAAATTTCTTCTTTAAAAAAAAAAAGTACTGGTTACCCTCAATCTCTAAACTCCCAAAACCTTGGGCGCCCAAGTTCAACAAAAAAACTGATCGGCTATCCCCCAGGCTCTAAACACCCCAAAACCCTGGGGGCCCGAAGTCAACGAAAAAACTGATCATCTATCCCCGAAGCTCTAAGCCCCCAAATACCCTGGGCGCCTGAGTTCAACAAAAAAACTGATCGGCTATCCCCCAAGCTCTGAACCCCCAAATACCCTGGGCGTCCGAGTTTTACAAAAAAACTCATCGGCTATCCCCCAAGCTCTGAACCCCCAAATACCCTGGGCGTCTGAGTTCAACAAAAAAACTTATCGGCTATCCCCCAAGCTCTGAACCCTCAAATACCCTAGGCGCCCGAGTTCATCAAAAAAAACTTATCGGCTTTCCCCCAAGCTCTGAACCCCTCAAAATCCTTGGGAGCCCGAGTTGAATTATTCAAAAAATATAGGAGCATTTTAGTTAACCTAAGCATGTAATAAATAATTTTCTAACTATACCAAATTACGATGTACTGGTGCAATTATATCATAAAATTGAAAATCTGAAATTTTTAACTCCAAAATGGCGTGGTTGATTAGGAAAACGATATAAGTTTTTACTTCTCGTTTAACTCTTTTTTTGCAACATTATCAACAAATTTTTTTTTTAAACTATAAATTAAATGCTTTTGCAAATGAGACACATTTCGAGAAAAGTGTAAAAATTGTCCTTTGTTTATTCGTTATTAATTTTGTTTATTTTATATATATTTTTTTTATTATTTTGTAATATTTTCAAGTGATGTAAATAAAAGTATACCACAACCTTTTTGAGGAACAAAAAAAGAAAAATTAAAAACACTTTATTATTGACTTGATATACAAATATAAAGTACGCCTTGTAAAATTATTCCACTCGGTAACCAGAGTTTTGGGAGGTTCAGAGCTGAAGGGATAGCCGATCAGTTTTTCGTTGAACTCGGGCGCTCAGGGTATTTGGGGGTTCAGAGCTTGGGGGATAGCCGATCAGTTTTTTTGTTGAACTCAGGCGCCCAGGGTATTTGGGGGCTTAGAGCTTCGGGGATAGATGATCAGTTTTTTCGTTGACTTCGGGCCCCCAGGGTTTTGGGGTGTTTAGAGCCTGGGGGATAGCCGATCAGTTTTTTGTTGAACTCGGGCGCCCAGGGTATTTGGGGATTCAGAGCTTGGGGGATAACTGATTAGTTTTTTTGTTGAACTCAGGTGCCCAGGGCGCTTAGGCATGCAAACTATTTTGACATATGTAAAGTCTTTTTTCGGGTCATTTTGTGAAAACTTATGAGTCGGAAACTTCTAAAAATTTCTTAAAATATGCTCTGTTATGAGGTACAAGAATTCCCAATTTTAGCCACCTTGCTAGGGGCCCCCACACCTATGGTGCTCCGGGGCCCTAAAAACTTAAATCCGGCCCTGTAAATGCTATACCACTTATTATTATTATTTTCTTTTATTTTGAAAACAATGAATATTTGACTATAGTTCATTAATTAATATAATAAACCAATCATGTATTTTTTATTTATTATTAGTCTAAAAAAATTAGTCCAAATGGAAAATGTTATTATTTGAATGCCATGAAGTATACAACAATCTGGGTATTTACTTTCTGCTTATAATTATATTGAATTATAAAAAAGAGATTGTCAGTTTCGATTTGAAAGTTGAGCCGATGTATTTAATTGTGACTGAAACTTTGATCCTGCTATTTGTATAGACTAGCTCTTCTGAGCGCGCATAGAAAAAAAAAAACAATAGTTATTAACCTCAAAATGTACTTCGAATATTTTAAAAACTTCTCCACCAATGAGCTCATGAATAAAAATCGAACACTCACTCAAGATGGCGATAGCTCTCTTTTAAAAAGGGACAGCCAGTGTTGAAAACGATTCTTCTGCCCTCATATGAATATTATTATTGACAATAATAATAATTTGCAGGCTAGTGATTTTATGAGCAAGGTTGACGTCATTGCCACGAGCTTGTCTTAACGGCTAATCTACTCCAAGTCGTAGTTACCCGAGAATTCCCAGGTGCTGTCAAGTGGTCAGCACGGGTATACGTTTATTAATTTTTCCTAATTGACAACTAAAACTGTGTACAGGGTGAAATTTCTAAATTTAATTTTTTAGTAATTAATCATTAATGTAGAAGTAAATTCTACGAATAAAATCAGGCTGTGAAAGAAATTGTTGACTAGATGAAAATTGCAAGGAAAGTCAGGTAGCATAACATTATCATTTTATGATAAATGTTGAGAGCTTAAAGTTCTGCTGTTCGGGCAGAGCATGAAATCAGGTTGGTTGTGAGAGTCTTTGAGGTCAGAGATTTATTTACGTTTACTGTAGAATACTATTCTACTGGTAATATCAGTAATTGCAATTTTTATTCTTATCTAATTTATAGATAGGTTGGCAGGAAGTGAATACAGTTTTCTTGATGAAATATTGAGTCGAAAATTGCTTTAGATATCGATTACAGTTATACTCTGAGAATCGAGGAGGAAAGATCAGTTTCAAATCTAACGCAGGTTCTGTGTGTGTTTGAAAATTAATTCAGAACCAGAAAATTAATTTTTAAGTCAGTGAAAAATATAGTTTAACAGGAAGGAAGAAAATCTCTTACTGAGATGTTTATTTTGAGACTGAATCTGGAACGGCAGAGAGGAAAATCCAAATCGATGGATTGAGTTTGATTGGTCACACTATCAGGGTGCTGGAAAGATTTTCTGAATCAAAACTTTGTGGATACTGTTGGTGATAAAGCAGATCGTTATTCAGATTGAAAACATGCGAGAGAATGTGTCAACTGCAGGACCACGTTACAATGAATTCAAATCATTTAATTTATTGTTATTTATCGTTTAAATTTCCATATCGATATCGTTTAATATACAGGCATTTTCAGACAAAACTTGCCTTACAGATATCGTGGACAGAAATCTGTTCGATATTATATGTGAAAAAGAGCTGGGAGGTGATCGAGAGAATATTACCTGTTCAGTGCAGGCAAAATTTCTAAATTTAAAATACAGCAGGCTGAAGTTAACAAATGTTCTTGTAATAATCTGAGATTGAAAAACGTGAAAGATTGTTAATGACTTGAAATTTCTGTTGAATATTTCATGGATGATTTACAGCTTGAAGTTCTGTGATCAACTGAAAGTAGCTCTGTCTACGTGACAGACTGAGCTTGTGTACTAGTGCTATGTAACCTAGGCGCCGTATATGTTGATTTGTCAGGAAGTGATGAACTTGATTATTCTTGTCCGTTCTAGCTAGATTAATCAGGATTTCTATCCGTTTGAATTTTAACAATCGGGTAGAGAGTGTATTGAAATTGAACGGGAACTTACAGGTGATTGAGTTCGTGTGGATATTGCTTTTGAAAAATAAAGCAGGTATTTTTGGAGAAACACTGACTCGCGTCACTCACGAAGGTGAATTTGACAGGACGAGATTTGAATCTAAGTTAGAAACTAAGTTTTGTTTATTGCTAGGTCTATACTTATTTTGTAATGTTACAGATCTCGGACTTATTTGAGACCTTTCCGGAAAGAAGTCATGCGGTGAAATCAACCTAGTCAACATTTTGGAAATGATGACCATCTACACAGTTTATCTACAAATGAGAGAGACGAGCAGTTGTTTTTTTTGATGGACAAAATACAAAGAGTGAATCTTCAACAGGAGGGAGTGTTGGGAATATGTGTTGTGCGCTTCACTCTCAACTGACTCGTCCCGCTGCACCTGAGATGCGCGCGCCGCGCGCTGCTGCTCTCGCAGGGCCTAACAATTCCGGTTCGTGCTGTCATGGCGATCAGACACTCTCGCTCTCCTGGTACTCACGGTGTTTGTGCTCTTAGTTACTTATTTAGTTTACTTAATTCTGGTCGTTGTTATTTACATAATAAAGTTTCTATCAGTTCAAGTGAACTTCCTCGCCTTGTTATTTAAAATAAAACCCTCGTCCTCGACAGATTGACAAACTTCAGGCTCTACAAAAGTTATTTACCCCCAGTGATCGACTTGACTTAATTTTTAAAAAATTTAAAGTTCGATTTCTTAACTTGGAAATATTGATTTATTCTATTTTCATGTTATTATATATTATTGTTATGATAATCTATCGATAAAAATCTCAAGCTTTTCGAAATTTAAGTTGCTATTTAGTTTAAATAAGTAAAAGAAAATAAATGAAATTTAGAAATACATCACTGATTATCATATAATATTATCAAAAAAATTATAATTTATAAATAAAATTAATTCTAACATACAAATTTTTCTGGATACAAAAAGATTAAAACATTTTCAAAGTAAGACATCTTCGATGTGGAGTTAATGATGTGGTGGGGGAAAACTTCTTTAGTATAACTTAAAGTTCGTCAATCAGGAGGGCATAAGAATCGTTTTCAACACTGGTTGTACCTTTTTAAAAGAGAGCTATCGCCATCTTGTGTGAGTGTTCGATTTTTATTCATGAGCTCATTGGTGGAGAAGTTTTTAAAATATTCGAAGTACATTTTGAGGTTAATAACTATTGTTTTTTTTTTTCTATGCGCGCTCAGAAGAGCTAGTCTATACAAATAGCAGGATCAAAGTTTCAGTCACAATTAAATACATCGGCTCAACTTTCAAATCGAAACTGACAATCTCTTTTTTATAATTCAATATAATTATAAGCAGAAAGTAAATACCCAGATTGTTGTATACTTCATGGCATTCAAATAATAACATTTTCCATTTGGACTAATTTTTTTAGACTAATAATAAATAAAAAATACATGATTGGTTTATTATATTAATTAATGAACTATAGTCAAATATTCATTGTTTTCAAAATAAAAGAAAATAATAATAATAAGTGGTATAGCATTTATAATATTTAAACATGGATTTTGAACGTTTAAAAAAACTAAAAAATAAGATAAATGTTGTAAATTATTTTGATTTTAAGATCAATATTTCGTTAAGAATCGATTTTTCAATAGCGGACAGCCTAATTTTTGCTGTAATTTTAATATTCAAGAGTCAAAAAAGATTTGAAAAACATTTATAATGAACAATAAAGTCAAGCGTAGCGCTTATATTGTAAAAAAAACACTTGTTTAGCACATAAAATGCGTCTATTGTATGTGTTTAGGAAATAATTAAAACGCCAAATCCGCACAATATCTATTATGAGAAGTTATTTGGAAACATATCAAGAGAAGATTCCACATTTTTTTAAGAAAAAAAAAGGTCGAAACCATTGAAAAATGCATGTGAAGATCTTAAAAAAACGTGTTTTTAGCGTTTTTTGATAACTTTGAACCGGTGTAACTTGGAAGCGAAAGGTCGTATAGAGTTCCGGTTGGTCGCAAAATTTTTGTTTTTTCATGAACAAAATTTAGCAATTTTTTAATATGCACAAAAGTTGAGCCTAGAAAAATTTGCGGTCGTTTGAAGATACCTAAAAATGAGCAAAAATAACAATGACTGTATTAGACTGTACTAGCATAAAAATGAACAAATAAAGTTGTCAAAATATTTTTGCAAAAAATGACTTGCTCCAAACAAAATTTTGCCGCAAACTAGAGGTTTCTATCTGATTTTGATCAAAAGTTAGAATTTTACTAAAAATATCTTGAATTTGTTCAAAATAGCTTAAAAATAGGCCATTTTTTAATCCTTGAAAAAATCTAGCGCCAAACAGAAATAAGATGGGGACCTCTAGTTTGCAGCAAAAGTCTTCTATTGAATAGTACTTTTCCCAAAAAAAAAATTTAGAAAAATCCGCGAACCTCGTGCGGGCCGATTTGCCGAAAAGTATTATTTTGACCCATATACATGACATAGGCTTAACATCAAGAATAATCATTCACTCACACACATTCAGAAAAAACTTCAATTTTAATAAGTAGAAATCGTCGATTTACCTACTATATCAGCGGGCCAGAGCAAGAACCTGCTATCTCAGCGGGCCAGAGCAAGAACCTACTATCTCAGGGGCCGGAGTTAAAAGCTACTTCTCACAGGCCCATTTAAACAATGGCATCGAAATTTTTTCTTTTTTTTGAAGCGTGGCTTCTATACTTATAATATAACTCTGCTACGGTTCAAAAAAGAAAAAAAAAATTTGATGCCATTGTTTAAATGGGCCTGTGAGACAGTAGCTTTCAACTCCGGCCCCTGAGATAGCACGTTCTTGCTCTGGCCGCTGAGATAGAAAGTTCTTGCTTTGGCCCGCTGAGATAGCAGGTTCTTGCTCTGGCCCGCTGAGATAGTAGATTCTCACTCTAAAGCCGATCACAGAAACTTTGCGTCTACGCAATTGCGTCGACGCACCGACGCACCGACGCAACGACGCCACGGCTAGCGCCCGAGTGTCGGCTGCTATGTATTTATGCGAGATTTTACACCGCTTTTAGAAGTGAACTGTTCAATGAGAAAAATAAAAAATAAAAATCAAATTTTATTCAATGTAAGTACTATTTAACTATTGTTAAAATGTAGAAAATTTTTTTTTCAATTAAATACTCATATTATTGTACAGTATCAGTCTGCAATATTATCCTAATGATAAGTAAGTTCCTAATTTAATCTAAAATTTTTTGAAGTGTTTTATTGAAAATAAACATAGAGATACATTATTTTGTATTTAAAAAAATATATATCCAAATAATTATTGAAAAATAAATAAATAATATTTCATTGTAATTAGAGTCAAAAAATTCTATGTGATTTCTATTAATGTAATAGTCAAATTTCAATATTTATTTAATAAAAAAAAAGAAAATTTGAGACTGCATCATAATAATTAGGATATAATTATGAACTAGTTAAGTTAGTAATATTAGTAAATTACAGGTTTTATCCATGTAATAAAAACTTTTTAACTTATTTCAGCTTTATTGTTACCATGAGAGGTGTTATTCTAAGATTAATTCTTTTGTGCGTCATGATGTTTGTCATGATAAGAAGAAGAAGTGACAGATGGTTAAACCGTGAACATGCCAGACACCCTATAAATTAGCTGCGACCAGTTCTGGGATTTTTCAATACTCAATGGCAAGAATTGAAACAATACCCAAAGTTGTTCCACCGGTATACTTCAATGAGTTTGGAAGATTTTGAGGTGTTACTTAATTTGGTTTCAGGACATTTGCAAAAAAATCATGATGCTGCCTTATTCCCAGAAGAAAGGCTCATCATAGCTTTAAGGTCAGTAGTAAATCAAGTATAAGATGTTTAATCATCTCATCAATTTATGTATCAATCTGAAAATAATTTTTACTTAATAATAAATTTTGAAATAATATTGTTTCTTTATTTAAAAAAATTAAATTATTTATTAATTTCTTTTACTACTATTGTAGATATCTGGTCTACGGCGACAAACTATTTACCATTGCATTGTGGCATAGAATTGGCGAATCAACTGTGGCATCTGTTATTAAAGAAGTATGTGAAGTATTAGTTCGAGTATTGCAACCAATTTACGTTAGAATATCCAGTGAAGAAGAATGGAAGTACATAGCTACAAAGTTTTTAGAAAAATGCAATTTGCCAAATTGTGCGGGTGCAATTGATGGCAAGCATTTTCAAATAAGATGTCCACCTCACTCTGAAAGTCTTTATTATAATCATAAAGGTACTTTCAGTCTGGTGCTTTTGGCTATATGTGATGCTAATTATATTTTCACTATGGTACGTGTTGGAGAAATGAGCAGTAACAGTGATGCAAGAATATTTGCTAGTAAGTATTTTTTATTTTTTATTTTACTTAAAAAGTAGAATAAAATTTCCTGTGATGAAATTTAAAAAAATAATTTAATTATGTAAGTAAGAGACATTCATGAAATAAAGTTGACTGTTTTAAATTACAGATTCATTTGCCGAGCAAATTCAAAACAAACAAATCAATTTTCCAGAAGGAGTAGCAACGCTACCAGGCAGTAATGTTGCCCTCCCATGTTTCTTCGTCGGCGACGACGCCTTTCCATTGTCAAAAACGATGATGAAACCCATTTCTGCTGCCCAGCTGGAAGAAGAACAGAGAATTTATAATTACCGCATCTCCAGAGCTCGCCGAGTCATTGAGAATGCTTTTGGCATATTGGCAGCCCGCTTCAGAGTCTTCGAAAACATCATCAACATGCTTCCTGATTCAGTCGATACGCTTATTTTAGCAGGAGTCTGTTTACATAATTTTCTACGCATCAGAGAGTTGAACCAGAATCCTCAAGAGCATTTTTACAATCCTCCGTCATTTGTACCACAAGACTCGGTCGAAGTTTCATTGGCATGTCATTGACATGGATAATTAATAATTGTTAAAAATATTGTAACAGTCTAAAAATTATGATGATATTTCCAATAATATTTATTAAATTTAAATAAAAACAGTTTTTAAAAAATTCATAGTCTTTTTTTATTTCTTAATTTCTTCAAACAGTATTTCAAGTCAATATATATTTTTTTTACTCATATTTAAAATAGTGAAAACTATTAATTTACTAAATTAAATTACAACAATCAATTTACTTATAATATACATTTTATTTTTAATCCACATAACAATATTAAAAACTTTTTAATAGTCAATTTTTAAACCTTAAGATCTGGTTAAATCCCTACAATATTTTCAAAAATTTTAACAACACTAATCAAAATTATAACCATTTAGACACCATGTACTTAATGAATCATAAAGTTAGTAAACTTTCAAATGCATGCATTCTTGACTAAACACTCTTAACAAATTGAAGGCAAATACTTTTTAAAAACTTCTCTTGTCGACAACACTGTTGACCCTAATGAATAAACTGGCTCTCATGTTAATGTCAAAGATAATGCCCAAGCTATCCCGTGAGTAAGCAGTTTTGTCAATAACACAGTGTAGTTTACTATCCAAAAAGCTTTAGTGTTACGGAGTGGACCACAATTCGCTCGTAAATATTTCGGCTCATTCGCTCAACTTTAAATTGATAGACTGCATGGCTCCATCTATGAGTCTAGGCGGGGACTTTAGTCCCAATTCTCACTCCCACGCGCCGTAGTGCTGGGCTGTCGTAGCGCCAACCGCTGTCGCCGTTGCTGCTGCCACAGGCCTCGCGTGCTGGCTTCTGGTTTTGGTGCTCAAGTGTGTGTGTGTGTGCAGCAGAGAGTTTTCCCGGCTTTTTCACGGTTCTTCTCAACGGCTCTTCTCATCGCCTTTTTCACCAGGTAGTCCCGGAACCTGCCTTTTCACCGTGCACCAGCTCATCCGGACGATCACAGACAGTAATTCTGTGATCATCAACAACCTCGGAGCCGCGCCATTACCACGTGTACCAGCTACTCTTCACCGGTGGTCCACGGAGAATTTGTCTGGTTCAAGGACAATCCTCACTCATCGAACATCTCCAGGTATTCAGGTGCAAGGAACAGTCATTTCCTTGCCCCTTCTCACTTTTCATTTTCTCTAGCACAGAATTTACGACTCTGTGCTGATTTCGTCTATCTCAATGTGCACAAGCACGTAGCCATTTCGGCCATTTTCTCTCTCTCTCTCTCTCTCTCTCTCTCTCTCTCTATCGGGCTATCTCTCTCTATTTTCAAGGCCACTCTCTGCTGCTACTCGACCAACGCTCACACCTTTTAATGTAAATAAGAAAACTCTCATAATTTAAGTTCAAATCAATATCGGTGTTTACATTTACTTATGACTTGACTGTTACGCTCGGGCCTCTCTCTCTCTCTCTCTTCAAGACAACGCTCGTGAATAGACGGTTTCACTTGCCATTTTGTGAAACTTCTCGGGTTTCTCTTGGTTCTTTCTCGTGACTCTTTCTCATCATCCTCAACGTAGTCATCTCATCAGTACAGTCAACTCGACGAATCATCTACTTAGTGTTGGCTCAACTCGGGAGACATTTGATCTTCAATTAACTCAAACGGCTTGGCTCAATTCAATTCCAGAGTTAATTGCTCAGCAAGGAGAGTTTTCACGGCGTGGCATCTTCAGGTATTTCGCTCAGAACCGGTAACAATAATTTACCGGTGCCTTTACATTGTCCTTCTCACAGCCAGAAAATCAATAAAATTACTGTGCATTCTCTTGCTCTCTCTCTCTCTTTTCTTTGTGCTGTCTTACACGCAGCCATTTTCTTTTCTACTCTTTTCAAGGCCACTCTCTGTTGCTTTGTTTACCTCAACTGTACTCAAGCAGAACTCGTATTTATGGTTTGAATTAATATAATCAAATTCGTCAAGAGTTTTGACTAGGCGGTTTCTCAAATTAATTAATTTTCTTTACACGGAAATTAATGCTGGCAATTCTCAATTCAACATATTCTCATATCTCAGTTTCTCTCTTTAATCAGTTATTATTCTCTCTTTCAAGCTCATTCTCAGCTCATTTGCATTAATTCATTAAATTCAACTTAACCTTCTGGATAGTTCTCTTAAGTATACTACACTGATTTATTTTATCTCATTTTACATTTCAACTGGACCTGGCTCAATAGTGATTCTCCATAATTTATAATTAAATTATTTTATACTTTGATGATTTGTCTTATTCTATTTTAGAGTAATGAGCTCATGTTATCAACATCAAACTTATTAATCTGTCAATACACATTAACTACTTAAATTTCATACTTGTTGATTAATTATTAAGAGATATAATAAAAGTTATTAAACTTGAACCTTTTTTTTTGCAAATAATAATATATTCTTAGAAAATAAAATTCAAATAAATTTAATTAATGGTCTACTCAATTTATTTGACAACCCTCCCCTACCAGCTTTTAATCCGGCAAATAAAAATAAAATTAATGAAGCAGTAAACCGCAACATTTAGCTTTTTAAAATTTCAAGTTTCTATACGTGTTTTTCTAAATCACAACAAGTATAATATCACACAATAAAATCATATAAGTTATTAAACACTAAATATACTTAAAAAATACATGTTTTACTCAAAGAAAAATCACATTAAAGAATATAGATGATTATCTATCTCAGCAAGTATAGATTTTTTCAGACTTTTTTTAAAATCCTGGTCCTCTATTTGCTCAAGTTTTGTTGCTACAGTATTGAGAAACAATTCATCTCCAGTTGAACCGGAACTAAAAATAGTCAGCATTATTTTTTGTTTTAATTGTTTTTTTGCTATTCCATCCTCAATTTTCCCAAGCTCAGCTGCCACTGTGTTACCAAATAACTGATCTTCTGCAGGAACTTTCTTTAATACATCACTTTTTTTTCCATTTCACTTTCTTGACTCAAAGTTTTAGTAACTATTTGAGACAGTTCTATCAAACTGGATGCCACAGGATCTTTTTTTCTTTCTGATGTTTTTGAACGTTTTGGGAAAAACAAGCCACAGGCTGAATGTTAAGAGAGTTCTTTTGAAGAGGAACCCAAGGAGATATACCAGATGTGTTTAGTGGTTTTTGAGAACTGACAGTAGAATTTGAAGTGTCGACTATGCTTGTGTTTACACTAGCTAAACTTGTACTTCTTGTATTGGCTTGCTGTTTCTCAAAGATCTGTACTTCAACTTCACTTTGATCATTACCAATAGTTTCCAATGGACTATCGATAACTGTACTATCACCAACACAAGGTACAGGTTCAATAGTACCGGGAGAATTTTCACCAGCTACTGAATTGCTTAACTCTAATATTCTTTCAGGTATATCTGGTTCATCAAGAGATACATCTGGATTATCCAAGATCATATCTGATTCATCTATAAATGAAGTGCTTGCTAGAGCAGGTACTGGTGGAGTTGAAGTACTTGGAACATTAGTCAAAATTCTGAAAAAAAAAAATTATTAAATATTTTAAAATGTAATTGTTATTTTTCAAAGTTACCTTTTGATTTATTTACTTTATCGAGAAATTGCATCTCCTCAAAATGAGCAAACCCTCTTCTTTCTCTTTTTCTTGGACCTCCACTTTTTTGTACGTGTTCCTTTCTAGCTTTTTTTTCTTTATTATAACTTTTTTTTAGATTATCCCAGGTTTTTGGTAAAACAGGAGCTGCAGTCACAGTTGTAAGATAGTAAATATTCAAATTATTTTTAATTTTAATTTCAAAAATCCAGAAATATATTACCTGGTATACCTGAAGATTCTGAAAGCTTGGCCCAAATTTGTTTTCTTATGTCTTTATCTTTATACAACTTACTATCCATCTGCCATAATGGTTTGTTATTAAAAACCGCTAGAATCAATGAGCTTTTATCCACTTGGTACTTTTTTGGTGAATTGTCTTCGTCAATTTCCATCGACTCAGAATCATCAACTTCTTCAGTCTCCATTTTGCTGAAAATATTAATTTATTAACAAATTTAAACAAACATCATCTGACTAAATGAGTACAAAACTTTTTTTCATGGCATGAATCGTTTTTATAAATTTACTTTATAATTTTTTTTTTCATTGACATTAGTCATATAAAAAACAATTATTACTAGTACGTACATTATACAAAGAATATTTATGTTCATCATTTAATTGAACTTCAAACAATTTATAGTCGAGTTCTACACAACAGATGTTTACTTAAATACGACTGATATTCATAAAAGAGTGCAAGTATAAAATAATGATAATTTTTATCAAATCACAAATAAATATTCAATTAATTGATACGTACTGAACTTTTGATGACTCCCAGTCACTTTATTTATGTAACTTATCTACTAAAAAACTTTTTTTCACTTGCTTTTGAGTTAACCCATTACTGACTGCAGCCGGCACGGCTGAGCATGTATAGGTTATAAACATACACTTGGCTCAGGCGTCGTTGCGTCGGTGCGTCGGTACGTCGACGCAATTGCGTAGACGCAAAGTTTCTGTGATCGGCTTACACCGACGAAATAAACCTCCAAAGCTCCAACAGAAGATTTCACAACTTTAACTCAAAGCTGACACAAAAATTGGAATAACTTATAGATGATGATCATAGGACGACTTTAAATACTTTGCTTTATACTTTGATTTAAAAAGTTAAAGCCAAATATTTTTCTATAATTATTGGTTAAGGTTATCGGTTATAATAATTATTGATTAAACCATGTTAATTGTGAATTCAACGTGATGCTGCTGTATATTTTACTAATTTCTTCATTACTTAATTATTTATATACTATGTGATAAAATAATAATTATGATCGCTGTCTTCTGCTCAGCTGCTTTCCTCTGCTGTGTGCAATCTGCGCAGTGCACTGTGCACTGTGTGAGGGTCTCTGTCCCTTGCTTACGCGCAATTCGCTTGTGCAGCTTGCTCGCATGCCTTGCTGCAGGCTGCAAGAGTGAGACAGAGAGTCAACTGTTTCGTAACATCCGGTCTCGGCCACTTGCAGCCCATGCAGAGAAACCGGATGCTCTGGACTGATACGAAAATCGCCTGACGCCTGGACGAGAAGAAATCAGCGCTTTGAAAGTTGAAATTTTTATAACTTTTTAATGCGGGAACTTTTTGGGACCATTTTTTTTTAATTACTCAGGGAATCGGCCTTGTGTGAGATGTGTATTCTAGAAAAAAAAAATAATCCTAATAGTGTTTTTTTCATAAGCAACCCAACCTAAAACCGAAATTTAAAGTAAATAAAGCAGGGTTGGCAAACCGATGCGAACCGCTCTGCTTTAGAGTGGAGCATTTTTTTCCAAATTTTGAGCGCTCAAAATGAGCGGTTTTTTTAAGTTCTAAAAACAGAACCGCTCATTGCCGCTCAACATGAGCGGTTTTTTATATTCAATTATAAATTAATTGAACACTAAAGATTAGAAGCTAGTAAATATATAATCTAAAAAATAAAGAAAAAATTTCAATTCAATAATAATCTCAACAAAAATGAATTTAAAAATATAGTTTCTAAATTACACCGATAAAACATAAACACAACAATATAAAATTATTCATATTTATTAGTTTTCAAGCATGGACGAGAGTGTTTACTTTAACCTAAGTAGTTAAGGTAGGACCGCACCTACGGCTCTAGTCAAGATGCATTTTCGGTTAAACATTTGACTAGCTTCACGCGTATATAGATATAGAAGTGCATTAGCAGCAGAAGCTTTTTTAACCTAAAACACATATTTTTGTTTTTTATTAATACTTAGAGGAACTGAATGGATGATTTAATTAATTCTATGTGATTCTTGTGCATTCTAGTTAAACTGATAAATATTCTGAAAACTTGATCACATGTAATTATGTAAAAATTGTATAAAAAATGTGCTCTCCCATAAGACTACGGGTTAAATCGACGTGATGTTAATATTCAATTACTCAAAAACGAAAAACCCCCAAGTTCTGAAAATTTAGTGGCATCATTTTTTAATATTTATCTTCGACTTCCCAAAGTTTTAGATTTTTAACACATCTCTTTCTAGTTTGTGCGGTCCTACCTTAACTCCTGGCAAATATTTTTGCGTATCAAAGTAAGAAATAATAATAAACCCGATACTGTAAGTGCGTGAATGAATCAAAACATTATGTAAATACTAGTTTTGAGTAGTTGTAAGACATATCGTGAAATAAAACGTATTAGTCAACAAATAGTCTTTGTCTAAAAAAATGAGTAGTGACGACGAAGAAAGTAAGTCTAAAATTCAGCAACCAAAAGATATTGTCGGTGTATATTATAGTTACGATGCAACCTCAAATAAATCTAAGTGTGTTGTTTCCAATTGTGGGAAAACCTACACAGTGAGTTTATTTTTTATTAGCTTGATAATAATGATATTTTTAAAATATTTTTTTCAATTAAAAATTTTAATTTTTCTTAATAAGTAATTTATAAAATTTTATTTCAAGTTAAAATATCCTAATTTGAGAATTTGGTTTAAGCGTACCGCTTTATTAAATAAATCAGTATTAAATCAGTGTTAAAAACCCAACTCGCAATCCAAGGACTACCGCTCTTTATGATAAGAACATACGATGATGAATTAAAACTTACTAAAACCTTTCTGCAACTAATACAAAAATTAAATAGTTATATAAAAATTATTTCAAAAATTATTATTTGTCCTCTAAATTTTTCGTTACTTTTTAACTGTTTTTTAAGTTTACGACCGTTTTCTTTGTTTTAAAAGAAATTAAAAGAACTTTTTGAGACAATTTTTTTTCAATTTCTCAGGAAATCATCGGCCATGCGTGGGACATGTAATCCAAAAAAAAAAAAAAAAAAAAAAATCATCTTAATAGTATTTTTTTCATGAGCGACCCAACCTAAAACCGAAATTTAAAATATATAAACTGGTAAGCTTTCACGGTAGTCGGTGTCAAAAACCCACTCGCCGTTAAAAGGCTACCGACCTTTAGGATTATAAACAAAATAAATTTTTTTATTTTTTTTTTTGCAATCCTAAAGCATACGCTTTATCTGCTTTCAGTGTTGGTTTCAGTTTAGTTCGCAGTTCACTCATGAAAAAAACAATATTAAGATGATTATTTTTCCTAGAATACATATTTCACACATCGCTGATGATACCCTGAGTGATTAAAAAAAATAAATAAAAAAAGATTGTCCTGAAAAATCCCACGATAAGAATTTTTCGTTATTTCAACTGTCGAAACGCTGATTTTCTCTCGCTCATACTCAAGCGACATTCGATCTCAGTATCAAGAATCTTGTCTTCTTCTGCTCTCTCTGCAGCTCTTTGTTGAATAAGCCGGATATGATAGCAAGCACTACACGTGCTGTCTCTCTTGCTGTCGCCCGGCGCAGGCACTAAGTAGGGAGCAGACGCTCCTTGCGATTCACTGCGCTAGGCTGCTGCATCTTGTCTCGGTGATTATTTTTTTTTTAATTAATTTTAATATATTAATTTAATTATGAGCAACAATGTTAATATTTTCTTGAATAATTTGAAAATAGTACAACTACTTCATGATCCCGGGCGACAAGGGTTAAGCTCAATCAGGCTCATTTCTTCATCAGGGGCGCTAGTTTTTTCATGAGAATATATATCCATATTTTTTATGACTTTATGCGTATGAGTATACTAAACTAGTGTTTTTCGACACCGTTGCGCAAAAGTTACCGGAGCTTTTTGAAGGCACCAAGGGCTAACAAGGAGAGGTCACACCCTCCGGGTCACCGATCTTGACGAAACTTTGGGAATCGTTTTCTTATACCAAAAGATGAAGAAATCTACCAATCATCCCGTCTAATGGGCCTTTTATACCTAGTTCCTACATAGCTTATATCGTATTTTTAGCTCTTTTTGGGTTTTTTTGCGAATTTTCAAAAAATTCCTGTTCGAAGCCTATTACACTTACAAAATTCTGCAACCCCGCATTCTCTTTATTTTTTCATCTTCTTTTGAGAAAAAATATTTTAAAATCTAATTTTGAAGAAATAGTCCATGTAAAATTAAAGTAATCAAAAGCATTTTTTACTGTTTTTTTGGTTTTATGAACTTAAACTGTATGTCGTCAGCCTTATCAAAATTATGTCTAAAAATATTTTTTTTAAAAAATTCATATAAAAACAAAGAAAATTCGGGGTTGCAGAATTCTGTAAGTGCAATAGGCTTTGAGCAGGAATTTTTTGAAAATCAGCTTGTTTTGACACTTTTAACACTTTTGTGCGACTTTTGTGTTTAATTGTAACAATTTTCAAAAAATTCCTGCTCAAAGCCTATTGCACTTACACAATTCTGCAACCCCGCATTTTCTTTGTTTTTATATGAATTTTTTAGAAAAAATATTTTTAGACATAATTTTGATAAGGCTGACGACTTACAGTTTAAGTTCATAATACCAAAAAAAACAGTAAAAAAATGCTTTTGATCACCTTAATTTTACATGGACTATTTCTTCAAAAATAGATTTAAAAATATTTTTTCTCAAAAGAAGATGAAAAAATAAAGAGAATGCGGGGTTGCAGAATTTTGTAAGTGTATTAGGCTTCGAACAGGAATTTTTTGAAAATTCGCAAAAAAACCCAAAAAGAGCTAAAAATACGATATAAGCTATGTAGGAACTAGGTATAAAAGGCCCATTAGACGGGATGATTGGTAGATTTCTTCATCTTTTGGTATAAGAAAACGATCCCCAAAGTTTCGTCAAGATCGGTGACCCGGAGAGTGTGACCTCTCCTTGTAAGTAAAGCATAGCTCGAGGTTCTTCAAAGAGCACTACTGCGTTTCGCACTTGCGCACTGGTGTTGAATAGTAAATTATACCCACGGGTGAGAGAGTTTGATTTAGCCTCCAAAAGGTTTGCGACCCGAGCCGAAGGCGAGAGTTGCAATGAGGAGGCCAAATCGAACCCCCTGACCTAAGGAAAATATACTATTTTTCGTCCTTCTAACCGAAAACAAGGGACGGAGTTCCGATTTTGAGGTTGGAAGGGCGAAAAAATATTTAAGCACCGAAAACATGGAGCAAAGATTCGGTTTTAATGTTAGAATGCGGAGAACGTTTTTCCCCCAATGGGTACATTGGGGGAAATAAGCCTTATTGGGTTTGGAAATGTAGTCGAGCTGGGAGAAACAATATGTCTGCCGGCAACTATTGCCGCGCTGGATCTGCTGGCATGACGTTTCTATTTCTCAACATGGCTACCGACTATAACTATTCTGAAGTCAACAGAAGAGCGCGAGAACCACGTGACCTCATTCCCTCTACTACTCCATTTTCAAAGCCAATAAGAATGTCGTATCAGCCCCCCCCCCCCCAAAAAAAACCCCTAAAGTTAAATAAATTAGCATGTGATTTTATGTGGCAAAAATACCTTACATGTATAATTTTAACCATTTGCCTACCGTCCGCTCGATTTTAAATTCAATCTTGAGCGAATTCCAAACTTTATGTGGCAATGAAAAAGCAAAATTAAAATTTCCTGTCAGATGAATAAATAATCCTTATCAACTGTTAAGAAATTTTTATGCATAGTCTAAAACTCCAGTTTTTTTTTTTTTTAATTTCTTTCAATATTCTATCAATAAAATTTAGATATCCGAACAAACCTAAATTTTAAAAAATGAACTAACAGGAAAAAACTTCGGAAAGATTTTATCCTTGAACTTAAATCATTATGTTCTTGCATCTACCCAATAATCACAATACATCTAGATGAATTTTGAAAGGAAAAATTACTTAAAAGATATAAAATATAGTAATAGTCACATTTGCATTTGTAAAGTATTCAGTTTTTAACATCATTTACTTATAATGATTTTCAACAATTGCATTCAATTTATCTAAAATTGAAAGCCTTTATCGCATTTTGAACATACTGCGAGCTTTAAATTTAACAAATAACATTGAAAAATAAAACGAATGAGGGCGTTGAGATCGATCGAGATTTTTTTCATTGCAGGTTACAGCCAGTTCGCTATGTGTTGTCTGCTGTAGCAACCTAAAAGAATAAGATTGTTCGACTAAACACAACTAAAATTTTAGAAAGATTGTGTACACTTCAGCATTTAAAAATATTCGTCGATAAGAAAAGACGGTGGAAATAATTAAAAAAATTTACCGACGCCATGGAGTAGCAGAAAGTCCTCCCCTTGGTCGATCAACTAAGTTAAGTAACATTTTGTTCGGTCATTACTTAAATGGGTAACTGCCGCTTCAGGGATCGATTAGGTGGTTTTTTCCTATTCAACAAGACGAACAGGAGGTGTGAACAATTCAGTTTAGATATTTCTGCCTACGAAATGGGACATACATATCTAATCGCTCAATACACCGGCCACTCTTGGGTGACGTTTTACCTCTGAGAATTTCTCTCAGAGAACTTTTCCGAACCCATGGGCAGTAGCCGAGGCGGATGCGAGAGTGGAAATGATAGGTAAGAGAATTACAGTACTGCTCAAAAGTTTAAGACATCCCCAAATTTCACTATACACATCTGTCGAATTTGAGTTTGCGCTTAGCCGTAACGGCTCAAATCGGTGTGTCAAGGTCTTTAACTTTTTTTTTTTTTTTTTCATAAATATATTAATTTAAAAGAAAAACCATTATTGTAATAATATTTAATTTACAAATGAATGTTCTCTCACGTTTCTGTTTAAAAAGTTAATTTTTGAAATACAGCAAATTTCAGACATTTTTTCACTTTAGGAGCTGTCTTAAAATTTTTTACCAAGATCCTAATGCATACACTATTTTTTTCCAAGTTTTTATAATGTTCAAGTTTAACGAGAAAAAATTTCAAGTCGATCCATACAAAACTGTTCAAGCCACATAAGAAAAATGCATATTTTTAATCAGTTATAAATAACTAGTTTTTTAAAATTTCAATCAATTTTACGCCTAAACCTGTTATTTTTTTCTAATATAAGGGACAAAAATTATATAATAACTCAACTTTTTTCTATTTTTAACTTATTTAATACAAATTATATAGAAAACTTAAAGGATTTCATGAAAAGTTACAATTTTTTATGATAATAATTGAACTGTTTAACGAGAAAAAAACGTAAAATTTTTAAATTAATTATACATAAAAAAAACTATCATCATAATCATATTAAAGAACACAAATAAATCATTTAAATTACACTACATTGAATTTTTTTATCCGAGAATTCTAATATTTTGTTGCTCCTCCTTTGGCTTTATAGCAAGCTGCGACTCTTCGGACCATCGACTTTGCAAGGTCTAAACAATAACTGCAACTTAAACTTTGCCAAGCAGCAGCTATTTCTACTTTCAAATCATTGAGATTTCTTAAATCTTTGTTTTGAATTATACGTTCTACTTGATCCCAAGCATTCTCAATAATATTTAAATCCGGCGAGCGAGCTGGCCATTTTAGCAAAGGTATTTTATTATCAGACAGCCACAGCAAACTTTTCTTTGAAGTATGGCACGGAGCATTATCTTGTTGGAACAGCCAATTTTTGCGCGTTCCAAAAAGTTTTTTTTTTGAAGGAATCATAGCGTTATCGAGAATGTTAATGTATTTGTCGCTATTGACTGTGCCTTCTACAAAATTAAGTTCACCTGTTCCTTTTCCTGAAAGACAGCCCCAAATCATCACAGACCCGCCGCCTTTCTGAACTTTTGCGGCAAGACAGTCTTGATTATATTTTTCATCTGCGGTACGTCTTACTCTTCTCGGCCGATTGGAGAACAGTTGAAATGAAGATTCATCACTAAATAAAACAGTGTTCCACTTTTCTTCAGTCCAAGATAATTTGTCACGGCACCACTCATAGCGATCTTTACGATTTTTTTTAGTGAGAAGCGGCTTACGGACTGCCACGCAACTTTTCAAATTTTTATCAAGCGTACGCCTGTTGACAGTTTGTCTGGATATTACCACATTCACTTCATCTTTCAATTGATTTTTTAATTTATTAGCTGTAATTTTCCGGTCTCTTTTTACTTTGTTGATGATAATTCTGTCTACTCTGGCACTTGTTACACGAGGTCGACCCGACCGGCTTCTATTTTTGAAGTTTGCTGTGTTTTGGTACGCGAAAATTGTATTCCGAACACAACATCTACTTACATTCAGAGTTTTTGAAATCTCTGTTAGATTTTTTTTAACTTTGAACAAACCAATAATTTGCCATTTTACTGATTCTGACACTGCTTTTTTCCCCATGTTAATCTTAACCGATAAAATTACAAAATTTAAAACAAATGTATCTATTTAATTTCTAACTTTATCATGTAGATGGCGCTAAACGTTAAATAATTTGAACATAACATTCCAAGAAGTCAGTTCGAGATATGTCAAGCTCAAACAACTAATTTATTTAAAAAAACCACGTTAAAAATCTAATTGTCCGTTCTATTAATTTAATCGAATAAATTAATTTAAAAATTTTACGTTTTTCTTCTCGTTAAACAGTTCAATTATTACCATAAAAAATTGTAACTTTTCATGAAATCCTTTAACTTTTCTATGTAATTTGTATTAAATAAGTTAAAAATAGAAAAAACTTGAGTTATTATATAATTTTTGTCCCTTATATTAGAAAAAAATAACAGGTTTAGGCATAAAATTGATTAAAATTTTAAAAAACTAGTTATTTATAACTGATTAAAAATATGCATTTTTCTTATGTGGCTCGAACAGTTTTGTATGGATCGACTTGAAATTTTTTCTCGTTAAACTTGAACATTGTAAAAACTTGGAAAAAAATAGTGTATGCATTAGGATCTTGGTAAAAAATTTTAAGACAGTGAAAAAATGTCTGAAACTTGCTGTATTTCAAAAATTAACTTTTTAAACAGAAACGTGAGAGAACATTCATTTGTAAATTAAATATTATTACAATAATGGTTTTTCTTTTAAATTAATATATTTATGAAAAAAAAAAGTTTAAGACCTTGACACACCGATTTGAGCCGTTACGGCTAAGCGCAAACTCAAATTTGACAGATGTGTATAGTGAAATTTGGGGATGTCTTAAACTTTTGAGCAGTACTGTATAGGACAGTGAGAAGATAAAGTGAGGTTATAGGATTGGCATAAACTCCGTCACATATGTGGTGGTGGTTCCTCAAGTTCTGGGCCAATACAGGCTGTAAAGGGTAATAAAGTAAAAAAATAAAAATAAAAATTTATAAAGATGCTTTAATAAATTTTGGCATGACATAAAGTTCTGCAATAAATGAAGCCAAAAACTTTTGCTCTAATTCTAATGGGTTAAGCTCTTGTAGTTTTGAATGCGAACCGCACTGACCAATGAGATATTGAATAAAATGTGACATTGAAATTCGAATTTTTACAACCAACTGCGATTCAGTTTGACCATTGAGCCCTAAGTCGAAAATCTAAAATAATTTTTTCTCTTTAACAGATGTTAAAAAAAAGATAATTTATCATCAAAATTTTTTTTGCAAAGTTCTGTTACATTTTTTCAAACACGTACTAGAAAATTCACAATTTCATTGCCAAATTATAGAAAGAAAAGATGTTTTTATTTTGATAACAGCAACCCTTGCTTACTCCATTGGCTCGGAAAAATCAAGAGAAGCAAAATACATTTGAAAATTAAAAAATTGTCTTGAGAAACCTAAATAAGATTTTTCTCTACCTAATATGAATTCGTTGAAAAACCGATAAGAAAATCACGAAACTAAAATTGAGTTTACTCTTTTATAACATGTCAGGGTAATCAATTAATCTTTACGAAACCATTAAACATTCTTAGCTCATATTGATATGAAATGTTTTCCAATATATGTAAGAAGATTTATTGATTCAATGCTCAGCAAGTATATTTCCAATTGCATAATCCGTAGAACAACAGAATTTAATAAATACGTTTAACGTGGTTAGAAAATTATCAAATATGAAAATACTTACTTAGATGGAGACTTTGCTTTTGACTTTGAATGAGACCTTGATTTGGATCTGTCGGTTTTAGACCTAGATCGAGATCTGGTTTTACTTTTTGATTTAGATTTAGATTTGGAGCGATCTCTCGATCTGAAAATGAAAATAAAAATAGTATTGAAATTTTTTGTAATTACAATTATTAAGTAAGTGATAGAGAAGTTGTATGATATTTGGAAATAATTTTTTAAAAGTTTAGTGAAAAAATAATCTGCTAAAAATTTTTATTTTTTCAAGCATTCTAAAACTTTTTTGTAAATTATTGAAATTTCGTAAAAATTGATGGAATAGTCATATTACGCGAACTTTTCATTTTTGAAAGCACCGTATTTTCCCACAAACAATGCGCCTGAAAAAATCCGTTTTTGGTTTGAGTATAACTGTCATGTATCGACCTTATCTACCCCCTTAAACCCTTCCACAAACTGCGCTTTTACACAGTTTATATTTTATTTTGGATTAAACTGTCAAAAGTAAGGCAGGGGCCGTTCCTCTGCTTTCGTGGTAAAGTGGGAGAAGCCAAGCTCTTTACTGTCCGTATCACAGAAGTCCCAGAACTCTAACTTAAATTAATATCATCGAGTTTTAATAAATACTCGACATAACCCATCTGAAGTTGGACTTTAGAAATTAATGTATCGAATTTTAAACGCAATTTTATGAAATCTTAAAGTTTAAAAAACAAAATCATTTTTAAATGATGATTACAGCAGAAATTATTCTAAATTTTTTATTTAGAGCAATTTAAAAAATTTAGAAACTTGACTAAAATTTACTCCTTGCCATAAACGACTTGAAGTATTCATAAACTGGTATGGACTATTATCGCTTGGAGCTAGATTAATATTTAAAAATGAAGTTAGATGGTACTATCAGTAGTATCTTATGCCCTCTATTGGCGTCTTGCATGAGAGAAGGGAAGTACATGCTAACCTATGGAAAAGAAAAGACTTCCCCTCCGTAGGCTCGAACTAAAATTTTCCATACGATTAGGCACGTAGAGAGTCTACAAAATGGGGGCGCTATAGTCATGCAAGACGCCAATACGGTATTCTTCAATGTCAGACTAATTAACACAAAAATGTTGGAGCATGCATCATGCATCTTCTGACAGGTAAAATAGACAAAGTGCCATTCGGTACTGCATGTACTTTAAATGTTATCTTGACTTATTTCTGAAAAATTCATTGGCTGCTTGGACCTTGTCTGACTTAAACGAGTTCATATCATACAGTTTGACTGAAAAGAATGATTCTTTTGCTTCTACAAGTTAGTTCAACATAGTACGAACTTTTTTTATTATAGACTACTCTGCTAAAGTCAAACAATTTGATGACAGTCAACTAAAGCAGCAATAATAAACTGGGATAACGTTTTGGATACTTGGAGGTTAGATATATTAAAGGGCATAGCCGAGTAAAATAGCCAAATCGGCCCCCATGGCGAATCCCTACAGAAAATTTTGTAAAAACATGGAAAGCGTAATTTAACAGTGAACAAAACTAAAGTGTTGGGGAAATCAAAACTGAAGAAGACAAAAATTGCAGGGTATGAGGCATTAGTATATTATGATTTATGTTGTAAAAGAATATGCGAAGTAAATAAAGAGGATGTAGTGTATGTGTGTGAGATACAGAATACTGTATAGTTGGTATATTATAAAGAATAAAGAATCAGTAGTTATGGTAACACGACGCTTGTTATTGATCCCGATCCTTTCCTGTTCTAAATATCGTGCACCTACCGTATCATGAAAATTTCATGTAAATAATTTATAAAATTCGATATCTTTCAGTTAATTAGTTTCATACTTCGTCATAAGTAGGATTAGCAAGAAAGGAAAGAGTCAGGGATGCCCATGGTTGACATCCGAACTTACTGCCTTTAAAGGCGATCACAGAAACTTGGCGTCGTCGCAGAATCACACTTCGTCACACTGGTTTGTGCACACACACACACATGCGCGCACGCACACGCACACACACACACACACACACACACACACACACACACACACACACACACACACACACACACACACACACACACACACACACAAAGGTGCAAAGAAGTTGACGCTGCATCACTATTTAGTAGTAAGGTATAAAATTCTAGCTATGTTTGAGAGTTTAAGTAGCCAGCATCGTTTAAGTTAAACTGTCTATAACAATACAAACATTATTATTTAGAACATACAGTAGTGCTCAAAAGCTTAGGCCACCCCCAAATGTTATCTATTTATTATGTGATTTTTGAGTTTGTAAGTGACCGCAAGCATCCAAAACTTTAATTAAGTCATCTCTAATAGTTTTTTTCAATCAATATAATCAATAACTCAAGCGAAAAACATTTAAAACATACAAATTTAGTTTATAAATTTATTCTTACCCATATTTTAGTTTGAAATGTTATTTTTCCAAAAACTGCTATTTTAAGTCATTTTATGATTTTGATCGACTGTAAAAAAATTTTATTAACTTTCAGGTTTATAATCCCCCCCCCCCCCCTATTTTTCTTTTATGGTCAAATTTAAAGAAAAAAATTTTCAAGTTGTTATATATAAAATTGATCAAACCACAGCCAAAAAACGTATTTTTTTTTATCTTCGAAAAATCACCGATTTTTCATTATTTAACCCTATTTTACGATTGAATGCATCTTTTTTTTTATTTTCAGGGTCAAAATTAAATAAAAACTCATTTTTTATGTATTTAAAATTTATTTATTAGAAACAATTGAAATTTTTTTTAAAATATAAAAACTATCTATTTTTCAGAATTTTTAACACTTTTAAAATTTAAGAAAATTACTTTGTTTTTTGAATAATTTTGTTTGAACGAATAAAAAAAAACACTTTGATAAGAATATCCAATTTAGACATAACAAATATCATTTGAATTAAATAGTGTTTGAGTTAATCAGTACTTTGTAGCTCCTCCTTTGGCATTGTAGCAAGCTTTCACTCTTCGAACCATCGAATCTGCAAGCTTCTGACAGTAACTTGGGCTTAAACTTTGCCAGGCTGCCGCAATCTCCAGTTTTAAATCTTCTATATTTCTCAACTTTTTATCCTTGATCATTCTTTCGATCTGATCCCAAGCGTTTTCGATAATGGTAAGATCAGGTGAACGGGCGGACCACATCAATAGTGGAATTTCCTCGTTTCAACCATTTTTCAATCGGCCCATACGAGTGCGTCGTTTACCGAACGAAAAATATAACTCTAATTGCCTTGCTCCAAAAGTTCAAAAGGGTGGTGGATCAGTGATGTTTGGGGCTGTTTGCCTGGTAAAGGTAAAGGTGAATCACATTTTATTAATGGAACAGTGGACAGTGATAAATATATTCGTATTATGAGAAACTACATGCTCCCGTCCAAGAAAAAGGTTTTCGGAAGACGAAAAAATTGGTTGTACCAGCAGGATAATGCTCCTTGTCATAAGTCTAAAAGAACAATGAAATGGTTGACAAACAAAAAAATTCCACTATTGACGTGGCCCGTCCGTTCACCTGATCTTAATATTATCGAAAACGCTTAGGATCAGAAGAATGATCAAGAATAAAAAGTTGAGAAATATAGAAGATTTAAAACTGGAGATTGCTGCAGCCTGGCAAAGTTTAAGCCTAAGTTACTGTCAGAAGCTTGCAGATTCGATGGTTCGAAGAGTGAAAGCTTGCTACAATGCCAAAGGAGGAGCTACAAAGTACTGATTAACTCAAAAACTATTTAATTCAAAAGATATTTGTTATGTCTAAATTGGATAGTCTTATCAAAGTGTTTTTTTTTATTCGTTCAAACAAAATTATTCAAAAAACAAAGTAATTTTCTTAAATTTTAAGTGTGAAAAATTCATAAAAACAGATGGTTTTTATAATATTAAAAAAAAAATTTCAATTGTTTCTAATAAATAAACTGTAAATACATACAAAATGAGTTTTTATTTAATTTTGACCCTGAAAATAAAAAAAAGGTGCATTCAATCGTAAAATAGGGTTAAATAAAAAAGATAAAAAAAATAAGTTTTTTGGCTGTGGTTTGAACAATTTTCTATAAAACAACTTGAAATTTTTTTTCTTCAAACTTGATCATAAAAGAAAAATAGGGGGGGAGAAATTATAAGCCTGAAAGTTAATAACATTTTTTTACAGTCGATCAAAAATCATAAAATGACTTAAAATAGCAGTTTTAGAAAAAATAACATTTCAAACAAAAAAATGGGTAAGAATAAATTTATAAACTACATTTGTATATTGTAAATGTTTTTCCTTTGAGTAATTGAGTATATTGATTGACAAAAACTGTTAGAGATGACTTAATTAAAGTTTTGGATGGTTGCGGTCACTTACAAACTCAAAAATCACATATTAAATATATAACATTTCGGGGTGGCCTAAACTTTTGAGCACTACTGTAAATATCAAGCAAAATTTAACAAATTTTGGAGTTTTTTAAATAATTTATAATGTTTGGACCTTTAATTTGAATGTATATAATAATTAAAAATTAATTTTAATCTGCACAGTTTGATCAGAGCAGATATCATCAAAATTAAAAATTTTCAAGCTATATGAAGGGGTATACAGTTGTTCTTTTAATTAATTTTTAAAAATAAACTCTGGGATACTTTCTTAACTTAAAAAGTTTATGCGATCTTGAAAGACTATAATTTCTTATTGTAAATTTTATATCTTCTTACATTATATAGTTACATCCAGGAGGAGCTCTTTTTTTTTTTGGCTCCTCCGGGAGGAGCTCTGAAAATTACGGCTCCTCCGGGAGGAGCCCGTTAAAAAATGTTAAATATAAGGTTTTTTGAAGGTTTTGAGGTGCTCCTCCGGGAGGAGCTCTTAATTTTAAAAGCTCCTCTCGGAGGAGCCAATTTTAGTAGCTCCTCCCGGAGGAGCACCTTAAAACGTCAATAACCCTTATATTTAACATGTTTTAAGGGGCTCCTCCGGGAGGAGCCAAAAAAAAGGGCTCCTCCCGGAGGAGCACCTCAAAACCTTCAAAAAATCATATATTCAACATATTTTAAGGGGCTCCTCCCGAAGGAGCCGTAATTTTCAGAGCTCCTCCCGGAGGAGCCCCTTAAAACGTCAAAAAACCTTATATTTATTATGTTTGAAGTGGGCTCCTCCCGGAGGAGCCGTAGTTTAAAGAGCTCCTCCCGGAGGAGCACCTCAAAACCTTCAAAAAACCTTATATTTAACATGTTTTAAGGGGCTCCTCCCGGAGGAGCCGTAATTTCCAGAGCTCCTCCCGGAGGAGCACCTCAAAACGTCAATAAATCTTATATTCAACATGTTTTAAGGGGCTCCTCCCAGAGGAGTTGATTCTAAATTATAGGAGCTTCTCCTGTACGAGCATCTTAACTGTCAAAAAACTCCATATTTAACCTCTTTGAAGGGCGCTTTTCCTAGAGGAGTCGTAATTTTAAAAGCCCTTTTTAAAGGAGTACTTCAAAACGGTTAAAAAATGTTATATTTAACATGTTTCAAGTACTTGAAGTATTTTAACTTACTATTTAATTTTTATAACTATTTTTTTAGACTCACCATAATATAAAATTTTCTTTTTTCAATTTAAATCATATTCAACAATTTTACCTAAACATGTTTGAACTTTTATTCAATACACAAACTCAACTCAAAAAACATGTTAAATATTAACTGTCAAAAAACTCCGTATTTTATAACTATTTTTATGGGGGTTGGCGAGCGAAGCGAGCAGGGGGGTACCCCCTAGTATGTATATGGGTCAAAATAATACTTTTTTAAAAAACCGTCCCCACGAGGTTCACCGATTTTATTGCAATTTTTTTTTGGCAAAAGAACTATTTAATAGAAGACTTTTGCCGCAAACTAGAGGTCTCTATCTTATTTCTGCTTGGTGCTAGATTTTTTCAAAGATTGAAAAATGGCCTATTTTTAAGCTATTTTGAGCAATTTTTACGGATTTTTCGAAAAATTCTAACTTTTGATCAAAATGAGATAGAAACCTCTAGTTTGCGGCAAAATTTTGATCAAAATAAGTTCTTTTTTGGAAAAATATTTTGACAACATATTTTGATTCTTTTTATAATAATACAGTCCTACACAGATATTACTATTTTTGTTCATTTGCAGGTATCTTCAAACGACCGTAGCTTTTTCTAGGCTAAATTTTTGTGCATATTTAAAAATTGTTAAATTTTTTTTATGAAAAAACAAAAATTTTGCGACCAACCGGAACACTGTACGATCATCCGCTTCCAAGATACAGCTGTTTAAAGTTGTCGAAAAACACAAAAAGCGCGATTTTTAAGATTTTCACACGCATTCTTGAATGGTTTCGACCTTTTTTTTACTCTCAAAAATATGTGGAATCTTCTCTTCAACAAGCTCCAATAGTAATTGTAGTGCGGATTTGGAGTTTTAGTTGATTCCAAAGCATACACTTTTGACACATTTTATGTGCTAAACTAGTATTTTTTTAACAATATACACGCTACATTTACCTTTTTCGTTCATTATAGATGCTTTGAAATTATTTTTTGACTAAAAACTATTTAAATTCCAGCCAAAATTAGGTCGCCTGCTATAAAAAAATTGATACTCAACGAAATATTGATCTCAATATCAAAATGATATACTACTTTTATTCAGTTTTTTAGTTTTTTGATTCGTTAAAAATCTATGTTCAAATATTGTAAATAATATACCACTTGTTTATTTATTATTTTCTATTTTTGAAATTACAAATAATTGATCATAGTTTATTAATTATTCTGATGAAACAATCATGGATTATTATTGCTTACTCTGAAAAAAATGAGTCCAAATTAAAAATGTTATTTTTTGAATGCTATGAAGCATAAAACAATCTACCAATCTACTTTCTACTTATAATTATATCCACTTATGAAAAAGAGAATGAGAGATTCGATTAGAAAGTCGAGTCGATATATTGAATCGAAACTTGATCTTTGATTCTTGGAGCAAGAGCGCCCCCTTTCAGGCCTCTCAAAAGTGTGAACCAGCCAGACGCGCCAAATTTAAAATCTTCAGGCATGCTTGATTTGAATTTTTTGTTTTTTGGTTTTTTTTAAATTCATAAAGTGAGTAACGAAATTTAAGTTTTTAATAGACAAATAAGCGGACAAGCTTACAACCTCATAACCCTAGGCGTAGTGAATGACAAATAATTTACTTTTGTAATAAACAAGTAAGCCGATAAGCTACAACTCAAAAACACTGGGCGTACTTAGTAAAAATAATTAATTTTTTTTAAAAACAAATAAGCCGATAAGCTACAACTCCACAATCTCGGGCATGGCTAATAAAAATGTTAATTTTTTTAATAAAGAAATAAGGCAATGAGCTACAACACCATAACCTTGGGCATGGCTGAAAAAACTGTTAATATTTTTAATAAACAAATAAGCCAATAAGCTAAAACCCCATTATACTGGGCGTAGTGAATGAAAAATAATTAATTTTTTTAATATGCCGATGAGCTACAACCCCATTACGGTTGGCGTAGCAAATGAAAAATAATAAATTTTTTTAATAAACAAATAAGCCGATGAGCTACAACCCCATAACGGTGGGCGTAGCAAATGAAAAAAAATTAATTTTTTTATTGAACAAATAAGCCGATGAGCTACACTCCAAAACACTGGGCGTACTTAGTAAAAATAATTAATTTTTTTTAAAAACAAATAAGCTGATAAGCTACAACCCCATAACCTGGGGTATGGCTAAAATAATTTTTAATTTTTTTAATAAACAAATAAGCCGATAAGCCACAACCCCATAACATTGGGCGTAGTAAATGAAAAAAAATTAATTTTTTTAATAAACAAATGAGCCGATGAGCTACAACCCCTTAACATTGGGCGTAGCGAATATAAAATATGTGAATATTTAAATAAACAACTAGGCAAACAAATTTACCACCCCATAACCTTGGGCATGGATAAAAAAAATTTTCGAGCCATGCCCAATGTTATGGGGTTGTAGCTAATCAGCTTATTTGTTTATTTAAAAATTTAATTATTTTTCATTCACCCTGCCCAGTGTTATGGGGTTGTAGCTCATCGCCTTATTTGTTTATTAAAAATATGAACATTTTTTTTAGCCATTCCCAAGGTTATGGGGTCGTAGCTCATTGCCTTATTTGTTTATTAAAAATATGAACATTTTTTTTTAGCCATGCCCAAGGTTATGGGGTTGTAGCTTATCGGCTTATTCGTTTATTAAAAAAATTAATTATTTTTACTAAGTACGCTCAGTGTTATGGAGTTGTAGCTTATCGGCTTATTTGTTTATTACAAAAGTTAATTATTTGTTATTCACTACGCCTACGGTTATGGGGTTGTAAGTTTGTCCGCTTATTTGTCTACTAAAAATGTAAATTTCGTTACTCACTTTATTAATTAAAAAAAAAAAAAAAAAAAAAAAAAAAAAAAAAAAAAAAAAAAAAAAAAAAAATTCAAATCAGGCATGCCTGAAGATTTCAAATTTGGCGCGTCCGACTGGTTCACACTTTTGAGAGGCTCGAAAGGGGGTGCTCTTGCTCCAAGAATCAAAGTTTAAGTTTCGATTCGACATATCGACTAGACTTTCTAATCGAATCTCTCATTCTTTTTTTCATAAGTGGATATAATTATAAGTAGAAAGTAGATTGGTAGATTGTTTTATGGTTCATAGCATTCAAAAAATAACATTTTCAACTTGGACTCATTTTTTTCAGAGTAAGCAATAGTAATCTATGATTGTTTTATCAGTCGTAATACCCCTAGTGCTTCAAAATTGTCGATTATTTTCCGACTGTGTTTTGTTGTACAGCAACGAGGGGGGCAAGTGTGGCAGTTTTTGTCAAACTTGCCCCGTGATCTGCTGTGCAAAAAAACTGGAGGAAAATTGTCTAAAATTTTGAAGCACGAGGGGCATTCGGCTGGATTATTTTCCCCAGCTGAATTTCAACTTATAGAAATGCTGTATATTACATTTTTGCGGTTATAGTTCTATTACCATTTGTTGACTATGAATATAATAATGAATACTCATATATAGGTATACACCGCAGTGATTCGGGTCTAACCCAAAAGCTGAATGGAGTAAGTCCAACAATTCTAGTTGCTATGCGACTTGAAACGTTCGAATTGGAAATAACCGAAAAATTATCGAAACAATTTTACCCACACCCCTCCGCCAAATGTCGAATGCGGCGTTCCTATTGGTTGAAATTCAGCTCGGGAAAATAATCAGAATAATTGATAAACTATGATCAATTATTTGTAATTTCAAAAATTGAAAAAAATAAATAAACAAGTAGTATATTATTTACAATATTTGAACATAGATTTTTAACGAATCAAAAAACTAAAAAACTGAATTCTGAACTCATTTTGATATTGAGATCAGTATTTCGTTGAGTATCAATTTTTTCGTAGCAGGTGACCTAATTTTGGCTGGAATTTAAATAGTTTTTAGTCAAAAAATAATTTCAAAACATCTATAATGAACGAAAAAGTTAAATGTAGCGTGTAAATTGTTAAAAAAATACTAGTTTAGCACATAAAATGTGTCAAAAGTGTATGCTTTGGAATCAACTAAAACCCCAAATCCGCACTACAATTACAATGGGAGCTTGTTTGGAAACATATGAAGAGAAGATTCCACATATTTTTGAGAGAAAAAACAAGGTCGAAACCGTTCAAAAATGCGTGTGAAAATCGTAAAAAACGCGTTTTTTGTGTTTTTTGACAACTTCAAACAGCTGTATCTTGGAAGCGGAAGATCGTACAGGGTTCCGGTTGGTCGCAAAATTTTTGTTTATTCATAAAAAAAATTTAACAATTTTTAAATATGCACAAAAATTTAGCCTAGAAAAAGCTACGGTCATTTGAAGATACCTGCAAATGAGCAAAAATAGCAATATCTGTGTAGGACTATATCATTATAAAAATAACCAAACTGTTGTCAAAATATTTTTTCAAAAAAGAACTTATTTTGAACAAAATTTTGACGCAAACTAGAGGTTTCTATCTCATTTTGTTCAAAAGTTAGAATTTTTCGAATAATACCTTAAAATTGCTTAAAACAGTTTAAAAATAGGCCATTTTTCAATCTTTGAAAAAATCTAGCACCAAGCATAAATAAGATAGAGACCTCTAGTTTCCGGCAAAAGTCTTCTATTAAATAGTACTTTTGCCAAAAAAAATTGCAATAAAATCGGTGAACTTCATGCGGACGGTTTTTTAAAAAAGTATTATTTTGACCCCTATATTAATACATTTAAAGTATACTGTACTAACCTCACTAGTTTGATGTAATCCAAAACCTTTTAAAACTAAGTAGAATAACTGTTTTTGATTCAAAGGCAAGTAGTGTTTTTTTTCTAAATTTTAGATTCTAAAAAATCAACTTTACTACTCAACCACTCAAAAAGTAGGCTCGGTTGCCAAATTTTAAAAAATCTTAAAATATTTTTCATTTCAAGCCCTGCAACATAAGTCATTTTCCAAAATCTTTTAGCGATTGGTTTTTTCACAATCATTATGAACGTCCAAAAAATTCGGTGACCTACGTGCCATCCTATGTCAAACTACCGAACTTTGAAAAGTCATAACTCTAAAACGAGTCCCGCTTGCTATGTTTTTTTTTTTTGTTTCATTGAATAGAGCACAAAAAATTCTATTATTGTGTCAAGTTTCAAGATTTTTTAACGTTACTCAAAAATCCTCGAAACGTCCTCAAACAGCTTTAGTGTCGAACAAACAAACCTTATTCTGTCTTCATTTTAATATTTACATTAAAAATTATGATCAAATGATTTCGGGTTTTTCGAAAACTGTAAACGATCCAAATTTATTTTTTTCGGATTTTTCGAAAAAAATAAAAAGAATCCGACTTCGGATCGTTGTCCCACCCAGACTGTGAGTTAAGTTGGTAAGATTAGGGAGGTTGGGAATGTCTTATTATTCGAAAAAAAAAATTATACATATAATAATTTAGCCTTGAATTTGGAGAAACTGTACAATTAAAAATTGATACTTAATTTCTTATAAGTTTATTTTAAAAACTCTTTCGCAGCTTTTAGTCCAGTCCAGATATTTTTAAAGTGCTTGAAAGGTGTATAATTAACAATTAAAAATAAAAAATAGACTGTCTAATCTAAAACTTTGAATAAAAGAAGTAAGCATAAAACTAAAGAGCTGAAAAAACTTTAAGCGAGGAAGTTTTTCATGTGGTTTTGAAGAAGTTTTCTGGAAAGTTTCGAATCGATATTTTTAATAGGTAAAAAATGACAGAATTTTTGTTGTTGCGGATCAGCCTGCCTGAGCCTGATATCGAGCGCTAACGCAGTTTCTGAATCCAGGCCCTCAATTGTACAACCTGTATACAATGTATTTTAAAAAATGTATAAAATTATAAAGGTTTTGTACTATGGAATAGTGCAAATAACTAAAAAAAAAGCTTTTACCTTTTTTAGTAGATAAATACTTTTTTAAGTTATTGACACCATTTCTTACGTAATCCACACCTTGTGTGGGTGATAAAATTTAATATTCAGTGGATGCTAACAATTACAAAATATGGAAAAAAATTAAAATATACTATTCAGATTGCCTCAAAAATGAAGGCAAATACAAACCGTTCTGAACTATATTTGAAGATTTTAAATGATTGCAAAAATACACTAACAAATTTCAATGGTTGAAAATTTTAATAATTTATACTTAAAGTTGAAGAAGAATTCTACGTTTTTAATAAACTTTGAGTTGAGATAAAAGATATTAAAAAAACTTTAAAAGTTTTAAAACATGCTTAGGAGCCATTCATTAATTACGAAGGATGGTTTTGACCATTTTCCGAATCAATATGTCGCGTGCTAACGTGACAATAATTATTTAATTATATTTGAGTTTAATTTAATTTAAGTGGGAACTTACCCGATATGAGCAGATTACGCAGTAATCTGCTCGTCACCCTTTTCGCTTGTCTTGGGTGGGATTTATTTGGGGAAAAATAAATGTAATTTTTAAAGTTAATGTAAATTTTACTGAGTCAATACACCAACACGGATAAGGTTTATTGTTCTCAGTTTATTTTCCAAGATGAATTTGTCTGACTATCAAGTTTCATTTCAGTTTTATCCGCTGTGTACCAACTACCTCAACTTGGTCATTGACATTTGCCGCATTCAAATGTGATGGTGATCATAAGTTGTTTGTTCTAGTCAGGAATCAATTGGTAAATTTTACCAATTTTTTTAGTTTCACCTTATACCTAGTTATTAAATAGTTTGAAAAATAAAAAATTAATAGTTATTAAAATATCATTTTTTTTTTTAAAGCCTGGAGATAAATAAAATTAAAAAAAAAAAAAAACATTTAAAAATGTAAGATACCAACGGCAACTTAGGTTTTTACTGCTATAGTTGCTATAACAGAATTATCAAAATAAAAATTTTTTTTTATACTTGATGTTTAAAAATCAGTAAAAAAAGTTTACAATAAAATCAATTCATTTTAATTGTCCTTCAATATCGATAAAATCATTCATCTCAATGGAGTCATAAGTTTTTTGTTCTACTCAGGTATCAATTGGTAAATTTTACCATTTTTTTTTTAGTTTCACCTTATACCTAGCGAAAGAAATGAAATCTTTAAAAAGAAAGACCTTTAAAAAGGTAAGAATTTACGGCGAGTGGTTTTTTTTTGGACAGAACTAAAACAAAAGTATATATGTTGTTACTTTCAGATCTATGTTAATATTAATGAATTTATCCCGAAAGATACGAACAGATGAATAAAATAAAAAAATAAAATAAAAAACCATCTTTCAGTAGAGTTACAGTGAATTCTGTTCATTTTTTTAAACTTTAATTATAAATTAATTCGAGTATCTACTCTGATTTTGATATTATGTTTTCGGGGATACGAACAGATGAATGAAATGAAATCAAAAATCATTTTCCGGACGAGTTTTTAATAAATTTTTTTCAGTTTTATTTCTTTAATTAATTTTTACTCAAATTATTTAAAATTCCTACTCTGATTCTGTTGATATTTTTTTGGAATATGAACAGATGAAGGAGATGAAATCAAAGAATCATCTTCCGGACGAGTTTTAAGTAAATTTTTCTTTTCTTTTTTACGCATCTTTTTTCTTTTTTTTTTTTTAAACTTGAATTCAATTTTTTTTTAGTAAAAGTTTACTATCAATTTATTCAATTTAGGTGTCGTTCAATATCGTTAAAATCATTCGAACTCGACGGAGCCGCAGATTAACGATTAACAGTCGACCAAAGATATTCATGCATCACCGAAAAGCAGAAACTGTATTAGGGTAACTAAAAATAAAAAGACTTAAAAATCTAAGAGCTTTTTTTTTTAATTGATTCTTTGAAAAGTAATATTATTCTAATTAATAAATCTGCGGCTCCGTCGAGTCCGAATGATTTTAACGATATTGAACGACACCTAAATTGAATAAATTGATAGTAAACTTTTACTAAAAAAAAATTGAATTCAAGTTTAAAAAAAAAAAAGAAAAAAGATGCGTAAAAAAGAAAAGAAAAATTTACTTAAAACTCGTCCGGAAGATGATTCTTTGATTTCATCTCCTTCATCTGTTCATATTCCAAAAAAATATCAACAGAATCAGAGTAGGAATTTTAAATAATTTGAGTAAAAATTAATTAAAGAAATAAAACTGAAAAAAATTTATTAAAAACTCGTCCGGAAAATGATTTTTGATTTCATTTCATTCATCTGTTCGTATCCCCGAAAACATAATATCAAAATCAGAGTAGATACTCGAATTAATTTATAATTAAAGTTTAAAAAAATGAACAGAATTCACTGTAACTCTACTGAAAGATGGTTTTTTATTTTATTTTTTTATTTTATTCATCTGTTCGTATCTTTCGGGATAAATTCATTAATATTAACATAGATCTGAAAGTAACAACATATATACTTTTGTTTTAGTTCTGTCCAAAAAAAAACCACTCGCCGTAAATTCTTACCTTTTTAAAGGTCTTTCTTTTTAAAGATTTCATTTCTTTCGCTAGGTATAAGGTGAAACTAAAAAAAAAATGGTAAAATTTACCAATTGATACCTGAGTAGAACAAAAAACTTATGACTCCATTGAGATGAATGATTTTATCGATATTGAAGGACAATTAAAATGAATTGATTTTATTGTAAACTTTTTTTACTGATTTTTAAACATCAAGTATAAAAAAAAATTTTTATTTTGATAATTCTGTTATAGCAACTATAGCAGTAAAAACCTAAGTTGCCGTTGGTATCTTACATTTTTAAATGTTTTTTTTTTTTTTTTAATTTTATTTATCTCCAGGCTTTAAAAAAAAAAATGATATTTTAATAACTATTAATTTTTTATTTTTCAAACTATTTAATAACTAGGTATAAGGTGAAACTAAAAAAATTGGTAAAATTTACCAATTGATTCCTGACTAGAACAAACAACTTATGATCACCATCACATTTGAATGCGGCAAATGTCAATGACCAAGTTGAGGTAGTTGGTACACAGCGGATAAAACTGAAATGACACTTGATAGTCAGACAAATTCATCTTGGAAAATAAACTGAGAACAATAAACCTTATCCGTGTTGGTGTATTGACTCAGAATTTATAAATTCCAATGATGATTTAAATGTATTTACTTGCCTGACAATTTGAATAATTCCATGAGACATTGATCCCACTTAAACTACCCCAACTTGGTCATTGACATTTGCTGCAGCAAGTTAAGGTAGTTGGTATATAGCGGATAAAACTAAAATTAAACTTGATAGTCAGACAAATTCATCTTGGAAAATAAACTGAGAACAATAAACCTTATCCGTGTTGGTGTATTGACTCAGAATTTATAAGTTCCAGTAATGATCTAAATGTATTTACTTGCCTGACAATTTGAATAATTCCATGAGACATTGATCACCATCACATTTGAATGCAGCAAATGTCAATGACCAAGTTGAGGTAGTTAGTACACAGCGGATAAAACTGAAATTAAACTTGATAGTCAGACAAATTCATCTTGGAAAATAAACTGAGAACAAAAAACCTTATCCGTGTTGGTGTATTGACTCAGAATTTATAAGTTCCAGTGATGATTTAAATGTATTTACTTGTCTGACAATTTGAATAACCCCATGAAACATTGATCACCATCACATTTGAATGCAGCAAATGTCAATGACCAAGTTGAGGTAGTTGGTACACAGCGGATAAAACTGAAATTAAACTTGATAGTCAGACAAATTCATCTTGGAAAATAAACTGAGAACAATAAACCTTATCCGTGTTGGTGTATTGACTCAGAATTTATAAGTTCCAGTGATGATTTAAATGTATTTACTTGCCTGACAATTTGAATAGTTCCATGAGACATTGATCACACTTAAACTACCTCAACTTGGTCATTGACATTTGCTGCAGCAAGTTAAGGTAGTTGGTATATAGCGGATAAAACTAAAATTAAACTTGATAGTCAGACAAATTCATCTTGGAAAATAAACTGAGAGCAGTAAACCTTATCCATGTTGGTGTATTGACTCAGAATTTATAAATTCCAATGATGATTTAAATGTATTTACTTGCCTGACAATTTGAATAGTTCCATGAGACATTGATCACATTTAAACTACCTTAACTTGGTCATGATAGTCAGACAAATTTATCTTGGAAAATAAACTGAGAACAATAAACCTTATCCGTGTTGGTGTATTGATTCAGAATTTATAAGTTCCAGTAATGATTTAAATGTATTTACTTGCCTGACAATTTGAATAATTCCATGAGACATTGATCACACTTAAACTACCTCAACTTGGTCATTGACATTTGCTGCAGCAAGTTAAGGTAGTTGGTATATAGCGGATAAAACTAAAATTAAACTTGATAGTCAGACAAATTCATCTTGGAAAATAAACTGAGAGCAGTAAACCTTATCCATGTTGGTGTATTGACTCAGAATTTATAAATTCCAATGATGATTTAAATGTATTTACTTGTCTGACAATTTGAATAACCCCATGAGACATTGATCACCATTCACATTTAAACTACCTCAACTTGGTCATTGACATTTGTTGCAGCAATTTTCACTAGATAAATAAATCTCTACAGCACCAGCAGAAGGTTTCACAAGTTCAACTCACTCTAACTCATAGATGATTATCATAGGGAGACTTTAGATATTTTGTTTTGAAAAATTATAGCCAAATATTTTTCTATAATTATTGATGGTTAACGGTCATAATATTTATTAATTAAATTATGTTAATAGTGAATTTAGCGTGATGCCGCTGTATATTTTATTATATCCTACTTTTTTAATTACTTAATTATTTCTAAATCATGTAATAAAATAATAATAATTATGACCGCTGTCTTTTGCTCAGCTGCTCGGGTCTCGGCGGCTCGGCCTCTTGCGTGCGCGCACCTCACCTGCGCAGCCTGCTCGCATGCCTTGCTGCAGGCTGCAAGAGTGAGACAGCGTTACGTAAGATCCGGTTTAAGCCACATGCAGCGCATGTAGAGAAACCGGATGCTCAGGGACTGGAAACGAAAAAATTTCTAAAGGAAATCACCGTTTCGAATTTTGAGACGGTCATAACTTCTTTACGCAGAAATTTTTCAGGATGATTTTTTTTTTAATCTTCTCAGGGGATCTTAGGCTACGCGTAGAATATATGGTCAAGGAAAAATAATCATCCTAATAGTGTTTTTTTCATGAACGACCTAACCTAAAACCGAATTTCAATGTATATAAAGCGTACGCTTTAACGGCAGTCGGTTAAAAAAACCTACTCGCCGTCAAAGTGCTACCGCACTTTAGGATTATTAATAATTATAAAATAGAAATTTTTACGAATCAAGTTTATCGTCCTTCGACGAAGTTATAAATTAACAATAAAAAAAATCTTACTTGTAACTAGGTGCGAACCTAGGCTAGACGGAGAGGGGTCCGGGTTTCTAGCCCGGTGATCCCTATGGTTGACCCACGTGTCAGGGCTGTCGAATACAGTGGCCTGTCGAAGCCCGTGGAACTCCGGCTCCTTCCGTCCAGGTGTGCCTCTGCGACCTTCGGCTTGCGCTGGCCTCCGGGTCGCTTGGTGTCGGGAACGAGAGAGAGCGTTTGAGGTTCGCGCGAGCCGGGAGGTCGCCGATTATCCCCACCTAGGACTTAAGGATCGGAGCTGCATCCAATTAGCTCGAGCTTTTAGCTCGGCTCGCGACGGGCCCCCTTCCTCACTCTTTCGGCGGGAGTAATTAAGAATATTTGAAAAGTCGTTAGCGCAACTTAGGAGGGTGATGGGTATTGGTTATGATTATTATTAGTATTATTATTTGTGTTAAAGGTTGATACACGACATGCCTCCCCTCTTAGTCCATTGTTGTCCTCAACAATGCAGGGCTGCGCAATAAAGGAAGTGTAGTCCTTTATCGAAGATAGAAAGGTGTATCGACCTTATTTTGAAAGTGTGATTTTAAACAATAGCGAAGCGGCTAGTGTTAGAGGGTGTGCATGACGCGTTTGAATGACCTATGCGTTTATAGCGGCGGTACATTCAGCTCGTGTTGCACTATGATCAATCAGAGCACTGTTTGTGGTGCTACCGATTAATAAATCGGTTTATGACCAAGAAGGTCGATAATTGGTCTTGATTTGATCGGCTAGATTTATCAATTATTGTTGAAAAATCATGGTTGTTATTGTTAACAATATAATAATCATCAGCGGTGAATTCTGGTAATGACGGTTTTCATTTTGAAGACTGAATAAATTATTATTATTATTTTTTTTTTTTTTTTTTTGGGTTGGAGTTGGAGTTGGAATTGTTGCGTTCGCGCTTTGATAAAAAAAAAATATATCAGATATTATAAAATGCTAAGAGTGAGAAAGGTTCACAATTATCACGTAGACAGGTCCCAAGTCTTTAGATTTTTATCAATCAATAGGTTGCCGTAAAGAGAAAAAAAAACAGAGTAAGTACATTATTGCAAAAATAAAAAAAAAATTAATCGATTTTAATTATTCAATTATTTGATTATTAGCTATTTAACGAGGAAAAAAAAAAAATGTAGACATAGTTATGAAATTTTCGAATATACGCATAAAGAAAAGAAAGATGATTATTAACAAGTATAATTTTTAATTGAAAGGTCAATTTTTAAAATTTGATTAGAATAAGTTAAATAATAATGATAGGTATTTTCATGTTGTGAAAATCGTTCGCAGTAAAAATAATTCTTAAATAATCATAAAAATTTTAGGTCATGTAATAAAATAAATTTAAAATAAAAGTCTGTAGTCTGTAAAGTCTATATATTCACTGTTCACTTTTAATTTCCTTGCGGTTGAAGAATCTCGTGTAGCGATAATATTGTGATTATCGCACGAAGGTGTAACAGTATCGGGCGGCTATCTCGTACGTGTGTGTGGCTGCTGCTTTCATGGTGTGTGCGTCGCGGCTGGCAACGCAGTGCTTAGTTATCATGTCGTAATTAAGCTATACTTTAGTTGACGTTGCTTTAGTAGTGCAGTAGGCTTTGGCTTGGCACGTGGTTAGATTACAAGGACAGTTATTGTAATTCAAACTTAGACGAGGGATTAACAAACTATAATTCGTATATTAAAATTATTTCCAGATTTAGATTTCATTTAAATTTTTTTTTTTTTTTTTATTTTTTTTTTTTAAAAAACGTGTAATATAAGGTAAAGTAAAATTAAGCAAGTAGTAAATAGTTAAAATAATTAGAATTATTTGTTAAAGTTATTTTCGTGTAATCAGAGTTTCGAATAAACAAATACGTGAAATCGGGTGAAATTAACATGAGGTGATTATAAATAATAAATTGTGAAAAGTAATTTGTTGTTAAGACGAATTAATGGTTCGGTGATGGTTTTGAAGTAGTTTAACGAGTTTGCTGACGTGATTGGAAGACAATAATTTCGTTAAAGTTAAAGGTATGTAATAAATAATTGACGTTCAGTTTCACTGATCTTTGAATTATTTGCAGTTCAAGTCGTGCAGTACGCAGTTAGGGTGGTGTGTGGCGGGTGCGCATTTTGCAGGGGCCATCGTGCAGCAGTGCAGAACTACAGTACGGTTGGCGGCTGTGTGAACTTGCTGGATGAACCAGAAAAAAAATATTCCGAAAGGGCAGGAAAGAAGGATAATTATGTATAGTGTTTTGCTTGTATTTATTCGATCAAAAGTGTATATATATATATATATATTTATTATTATTATATTTTTTTTATTTATTTTTTATTTTTTTTTCTTATTTATTTATATATATATATATATATATATTTTTTTAGTGTTCGTTGACGTTGTATCCGTCACGGGGCGGCGTGGTCGCTGATTCGTTACCTTTGGTGGGTACAGACGGTTGGTTGCTTGTGCTTGATTTTTGCATTGTGGGATTTTCGATTTTGGGCAGTTCGTTTGGCACCGTTGGATCTATACTCTCGGATTTTTGGGTTTGACTACCAGGATTAGTATTGGTCTGGTGGCAGTTTGCACATATATTATGATTTAATAATTGAAAGGATTCTATTTGATTCTGATTACGTTTTTCTTTTTTGCAGGCGAAGAAGAGAATGGGCCAAAGCTTTTCCAGAAAATTGAAGTTATCAAGAACGTATTTTATTATCAATGTAATAATTATCGACGATCCTAGGCCGAATGCTAGGATTGAATGCGATTCACTCTGTTCTATGCGTTTTGTATGTATTAATTTGAGTTTGTTTTCTATTTCATTGAGCGGGGTGGGGTCAAATTTTTGGAGTGATTCCGTAAATTCTTGCTTTGCTTCTGAAGGGTATTGTTTTGCTAGTTCGTGGATAGTCGGGTTGACGATTTTCAGTTCTGCGGTTAAGTTGGGTTCATACTTATATTCAGATTGGAAAGAAATCTTTTGCAAGCCATGAAGTGTGACACTGAGGGCGTGTGCGGTACAACTCCCGGATAGGTAAAGGGAGCCTGTGCCGTTTATATCGAGTTCCTTACGGGGTTGACCGTGGCAGGTTATAGCGAGGGTGGTCGGTTTTATGGTGGTGTATAACCATATGTTGGAAGCAAGTAATGGGGTAAAAATAATGTCGGTTTTTGGAATTATAATTGTCTGGCATGTTTTGATTGAGGTTGGTGTTGCCTTTTTGAACATTGAATACTCGCAGGGGGCGTCTGGACCTGCGTCTCTTAGGGGCAGAGATTCATCACATAATTTTGAATCTCCGTGGTCTAGACACGATCGTAAAAACTCATTATTCACGAGGACATACATGTTCAAATTTTCCGAAATAATAATATTTTTCGATCTTGGTTGAATTGCCACATAGCCGGAATTATTAAGGGGCAGATCTATGGGGTTCGGAAAGCTATGAATTTTGTAAAGATCTAAATTTTCATTGTTTAAAAGCGGTAATTTTAGAGAGACGTGGAGTTTTCCATCGGTTATGAATACACTTGTTTTTGCTATTTCGAACAGATATGATGCAGTAGTGATTTCAGTCGCATTCGGGAGTTTATAAATATTGCTCAAGTGGTTAATTTTAGTAAGCAAATCTGTAATTTGTGAGTGGGATAAAATCAAGGGGTGCAGGTGACCGCGGGCTGTTGTTTGCAGCACTTCTAACAGCGTTTCATAGCTGTGTTTCAATTCGTCAATTTCGATTTCGTACTTATTCCACCAGGTGGAAATATTCAGGTAATCAATGTTGTATTCTTTGAGCGAATAATTTTTGGAGATTTCTTTAATTACAGCGAGTAGGTATTTCATCTCTTTTGCATTGCTTTCACCAACTTTGTGTAAGTTTTCAAGTTTGGATTTCATATAATGGGTTGTGTCGAGGGCTAATTTTGTTAGATTTTTCTGATTGTAATACAGTTGGTCTATATTTGCAGTCATGATTTCTCTATCTTTGGCGTCCATGATCCCGAAAACCCATTTAGCGGCCCAACCACCTATTTCGATGGGTGCTCCGCGTGCGTGTCGGCTCGATGGTTCGCGATTCGGTTTTGGTAGGATAAAGTAAGTACGTATGGATTGATGTAGGTCTTTAATATCGCCTAGTTTCCGTCTTAAGTTTAATTCTCTAACGGAGTTTGGGACGACTTCTTTGGGGAAGGTTTCTACTATTTTATCAATAAAAATTTTGAAATCTCTGTACTCCACGTCGAAATCTCTCTCTATTGGCGGACAATTCATGAAAATATCAAAATGCACTTTTGTTCTAATTAATTTCACCTTTCCCACGTGCTCAAAATAAATCCCAGGGTTGTTGTGGATATCTTTCAATTCAAATAATGGGTTTTCGTCTTTGCACTCAACGTCAACTAAGGTCGAGCTCAAAAACAACAAGACAAACCAAAGCATTTTCTCGGATCGGGCGTTCGAACAGGTTCAGCACGGCTTGTTACTGTAATTGTTGATGATAGGAAAGCTATAGATAGGTAGAAATAGTAAACGTCGAAGATAGGTCGAGATGATGATTATGTGTTTTAATAAAATTTTTTTAAACGATCTTTGTGTACTAAAATGGTTTTGCCGTTTTGACTGCGCAATAAAGCTGTGTTATTATCTCGAACTTCAAGAACGTCGAAGACTCCGTTGTAAAACTTGTCAAGCTTGTTCTTCCGTGGTAATTTATTTACGTAAACCTTTTCTCCAGATTGTATTTTAAGGGGCTTAGCGGACTTGTCATAATACATTTTACTGTGGATTTTTGAAGATTCTAAGTTTTTCAGAGCGATTTCCCTAATTTCGGCTATTCTTGAAGCTAGGTCGTAAATATAGCCGTTATAAGTGTCGTTTTCGAAGTCATCCAAGCATGCAGAAGGGGTGCGGGGGTTGCGACCCATCGCGATCTCGTAAGGAGTGAATCCCGTAGAAGAATGGACGGATGAATTGTATTCCATCATGGCGAAAGGGACGAGTTCATCCCAATCTTGAAACTTGGGGGCGTTAGTTCGAAGATAGTCTTTCAATACAGAGTGACTTCGTTCTAACGAGGCATTGGACTGCGGGTGCCAGGATGTCATGGTTTTTAACTTGCAGTCAAACATGCTTTCGAGGTGTTTGAGCAGTCTGTTTCTGAAGCTTTTTGCTTGATCGGTTAGAATAATTTTTGGGACTCCGTGGGTGGCTATGAGGTGAATCGCTAAGGTCTGTGCTACGGTGAGGGCTTTTAAATTTGGTATAGGGACTGCGATACAGAATTTTGAAAATAAACATTGCATGGTTAGGATGTAGGCGTTACCCTTAACTGTTCTGGGCATAGGTCCAACGGCATCGATTGCAACCTTGAAAAAGGGTTCTGCAGGAGAATCGCTGATTACCATAGGTTCTTTGGTGCGATAACCGATGAGTTTAAACTCTTGGCATATTCGACAGCGATGTATGTAGTCGACTACGTCTTTGCGTAAACCGGGCCAAGTAAAATTTTCCCTAACTCTACGATAAGTTTTTTCAACTCCGCGATGTCCTCCGAACAAGCTGTCGTGACGCTCTTTTAAGATGGTATCACGCAACTCGGGCGGCGGTATCACGCAGGATCCTAGACAGATTGTAAGGGTCATGGGAACATTTTTCAAATGGTCTCGAATTTTCCGATAAAGGGTACCGCGGGGCAATGCGTCTGTGAGCTCGCCTTTTCGTGCTATCCTGGCTGAAGTTATTTCTCTTTCAAGTAGCAAATGATAAAGGTTATAAAAACATTCTCTCAAAGGGCTTTGTCTAATCGGTGTTTTCTCCGTTTCGGTTACGACTAACGAAAAGATGGTTCTCCCCCTGTTTGTGGAGACGAGCACGTCACCCACCGTCGGGTTCGCGTCACTGAGGTCGATTTTTGAGATTAATTTCAACTCGTTTAGCAATTGATTGTTGGGTGTGTTCAGATTTAAATTTGCAGGTATGAAATGAATTATATTATCTTTGTGACCGGTCAGGGACTCTCTGACAGGTCTGATCACCATGGTTTTCCTGGGATCAGGGTGAATTCCAGAAATACTGGAGTCAGGTAGTATTATCGGTGGAATGCTGTCGGGTTTTACGAAAAGATTGCTATGGGGTTTTAAATTAAACGAGTTCAAATTATCAACAGAACCATTTGAGTCGTGGTGCGAGTGAATCGAGTTTTCAAGGTTATCAAGTGTTGTTCTCGTTTCGGTAATTTCCAGTTGATCGGCAGACGCATGAGTTCTCTGGGGGACGGTTATCGGCGTAGGAATTACGTTTTTGGTGGTGATGATAGATTTACGAGGTTCTCTGGTATCGTGTTTAGATAGGATAGTAGACGTGGAACTCGCAGATGAATCGGATTCCTCGCTCGACATGATCTTTGTGTCGTCTAAAGGCAAAGCGTTAGATTGAGAAAGCAGATCTGGATTCATAGGTGGTATTCTTGGTGTTATCATGGTGGACGAGAGCAAGGGTGTTCTTAATTCAGACTCGTCGGCCAGCTGCCATTTTGACAAATCAAGCAGAGATTGGGTTTTGTTAAGAGTAGGCTGATCATGGGGGTCGATTAGATCATTTTCTAAATAACCAGGGTCACTGTGAGCGACGGAGTGGTCTGCTTCGAAATAATTTGGTCCTAGTTCGGTGGTTTTTAGAAGTTCTTCCCATTTTCCTGAATCCCACCAAAGGGAATTGAACCCTTCGATGAATTCGTTCCTTTGTTCCGGGGTAAAGTTTGTGGGTTTCAAGGGCGATGGAGTTTTCGGCTTCCGACTTTGCGTTTCTGGTGGACTGAGGTCTTCTTCATCCGATGACGAAGAGTCGTCGTCAACCGAGGGTTTTACTCTTTTTGAAGGAGTGTCGAAGAAAGCCTTTCTCTGGGGCGATTTATCAAATTGGGCGACGACCTCTTCGAATTCGTCGGACGGTATCATTGTCTCATCGAGTTCGTCCACGTCAAGGGTTGGCGCGGCTTGCTCAGGGGTGTTATTTTCGAATTCGGTGGCAGAAGATGTTGTCGGTGTGGGCGAAGGGTCTACTAGACTGGGAAGCAGAGATCTATGACGTAAGGGAACGGGCACGTCGGGGACGTCTGACTCGGTACTTTCGGAGTTTTCTGCTTCTGAAGTCGTGCTCTCTGTTTCAAGCTCTGTGTAGCGTGCCTTTTCCCTGGTCTCTGTGAGTCGTTGGTTGCGTCTGAGTTTTAGACGGGAGGCTATGGTTTCACCTTGAAGGGTGCCTTGACCAGAAGCGTTCAAAGGTATCGGTGACTTGTTTTTAGACCCCTTTGGTCTGCCTCTCCTTGGAGGACCAGCCTTAGTGGGTGATTTTTCGCTCATGCTTTTGTTCTGGGCTTCGCGAGCTAAAGAGGTTTTGGTGGGTTTAGGGTGCCGAATCGGCAGCATCGTTTTGGATTTTATTTTGCTCGCGGGTGGATTGGTTCCGGGGGTGATTGTGGAGGCCTTTCCGGGTGGATGTTCTTTATCGATTGGATTTCGGGACAGCCAGTCCACATTGGTATTCTGTTTACCAGGTTTGTATCGAAAAATATACCTGTAACCACGGAGTCTGGCTCGCCAGCGATTTAGTCTAGACATAGGGTCTTTAATGGAGTCAATCCACTCTAAGGGCTCATGGTCGCCGTATACGTAAAAGACTCGACCGTAAAGGTAGTGTCTGAAGTGCATTATGGCAAGGACTACGGCCAAGCACTCTCGTTCTGTAGCAGAGTAATTCTGCTGGTGTTTGTTTAAAGTTCGAGACATATACGCAATGGGGCGGTCGTTGTTGGGTTCTCCCTGGCTTAAAACTGCGCCTATGGCGTAAGCGCTTGCGTCTGTTGTAAGAATGAAAGGTTGGGAGAAATCGGGGCAAATTAGAACGGGTGCGGAGCATAGAGCTTCTTTGAGCCGTTCAAAACTGTTTTGTTGTTCAGACTCCCAATAAAATTTAACGTTCTTTTTAAGGAGGTCGTTAAGGGGCTTAGCAATATCAGCGAAGTGATGGATGAATCGCCGGTAATAGCTACAGAGCCCAAGGAAAGATCTGACGTCATGTGCGCTCTTTAAAGGAGCGGCGTTTTTGACGTCCTCGATTTTTCCGGGGTCGGGTCTGACTCCAAATTGGTCGATGTGGTGACCGAGGTATTTGACTTCAGGGGTAAGAAACTCGCATTTTTCTATTTTTAGCTTCAGTCCGGCGTTGAACAGCCTTTGAAAAGCTTCATTAACCTTGCGCTCGTGAGTCTCCAGGGAATCGGCAAAGATAATTAGGTCGTCCAAGTAGACGAATAGTTCGACTCCTTGAAGCCCTGTCATAATTGTATCCATGAGTCGTTGGAAAGTAGGTGGAGCGCAGCACAACCCAAAGGGCATTGCTGTGAATTCGTAGTGGCCGTAAGGGGTAGAAAAAGCAGTTTTAGATCTGTCGTCAGGGTTCATGGGAATTTGATGAAACCCGTTTACCAAATCGAAGACTGAAAAGTATTTTGATTTTCCCAGAGATTCCAAGATCTCCTGAATGTTAGGGAGTGGATAGGAATCTGGGATCGTTAAAGAGTTGATTCTACGATAATCAATCACAAGGCGATGTTGTTTTCGACCGTCTGGGCCAGGGCGTTTAGGGACTATCCAGAGGGGAGAATTCCAAGGGCTCGAAGATGGTTGGATGACTCCTTTCTCCAACATCTCGTTAATTTGTTTCTTAACTTCCTCTTGTAGCATAGGAGGATAGCGGTATTGACGGGTATAAATGGGTGTGTCATTTTTTAAAGGGATACTATGCTGCACTAGGTGTGTGCGAGGTGGATCATCGCCAGGTAGCATGAAGAGGTAGGGGAACTTCTCTACTACTCGTTGAAGTTGAGCCAAAGATCCGGAATCATGGTGTTCTCTTTTTAGAAGTTCAATGATTTTGGGGACTCTTTCTTCAGGAAGACAAGGGGTTCCTTCACCTTCAGATTCGAAGAAGTCTTCAGAGTCATCAAATTCGAAAGGGTACAGATCCTGAACTGGGATTTCAACTTCTTGGGGTTCTTCTTTAGTGTTCACGGCTAAGACGTAACAAGAGCCATTTTCGTTAGTCACCGCGGCTTCTCCGATAAAAATTCCCGTAGGGGTCTGAATTCGGGGTAGGTACGCCTCCCCTTTTGGAGATTTCTGCGTAACGGGGACTTCGATCGCGACTCTAGCGCGAGCTGGCAAGACGTATCTAGTACGAAGGGCTTTACCTCTCAGTCGACGAGCCCTATAATGAAAAACTGTAGGTGGAATTTTACTAGATGTGGGGTGAGCATCACAGGTAGTAGAAGGTGTATGATTTTGGGTACTCTGCCTGTCGTCAGAATTCTGGGATTCCGAGTCGCTACTATCTGATGCACTTGAGAAAGAGATAGTTCGGATTTTATCTTGTGTGATCAAAGTATTATTAGCCAGATCGATGCGGCCTTTCTCATTATGCAAGTAGCGGGATCCTAGAATGGCATCATCCTTTAACGAGGATTGTTCGGGGAGGACGTGCATTCGATGGGTTCTCCCGCTTTCGCAAAAGAGGACGGTACCGAGTGTGTAGACGGGCTGGGTTCCGATCCCGGTGAGTTGCAACACTCGTGACCTGTCAATAGGGTACGTAGGGTTTAGAGATTGAATTTTTATCACGCTCACGTCTGCGCCCGTGTCGATAAGGACTCTACCTTTTCCGGTTCGAAATATCTCGTTTGTAATAGTCATTTTAGGGGTACCGTAAGATCGTTTCCTCCCCTTTTTAAACAAATTTCCTGGGTTTTTGGGATCTAATATTTGAGGGGATTGATACTCAGAGTTTGGGCTGAAGTCGGAGGGAGTCTCAGAGGTGTCACAAGATTTTTGGGTAGAGTTTTCGGATTCTGATCCAGAATCGGAGCAGGAGTCTGATTCGGAAGAGAGATTTTCAAAAAGGGAATCTGGGAAGTCTTTCCGCATCTTTTCAGCTAATTTTGTTTTTAATAAACTTGCTTTTCGGAGTTTTTTTAAAGATCTTCTGCTAATGACGGCGTCTTGAGAAAAAGGGGCGTCGTCACCAACAAGGTAAAATAAAAGTTTTTGTTTGTAAAATTTTAAGGGTACTCGGCCAGTGGACTCTGTTTTATCTCCGTCTTCACTCTGTATCGTGAGAGGGGGATTTTCAAGATAGTATGCGGAGTCTTTAAGGACTGAGGTTTTTATCAAATTTACCTCGTTAGAAAGCGCTGCAGAGCAGGTGATATTGCCCTTATTGAACCAGGGGTGGTTTAATTTGACTGATGGTGCGCCCCTTGTTCCGACGATTCGTCGTACTTCCCGGACTTGTATGTTTTCACTGACCGGCGCTCCGGGTGTTGGTAGCTCGCCTGGGCGCCGTTCTGGCGAGCTGCTCCCCAGTTTAAATTATCAGGAGAGTCTACAGTCGCAGGCTTTGTAGGCGTAACCGGGCGAGGGATATTCGGGTTGTTCGCAGATGTTGATGGACCAGGGGATGCATGTCTGGGTGATGGGTTTGGACCGCGCGAGTCGTGCGGGTACCCATAAGCATAAGGGTTTGCGTAGGGCATTTGATACGGTGGCATAGACATTGGGAGATAGTAATAAGGTAGTGGCGGTGGGTAGTAATGCATCGAGGGCGGAGCGAAATAAGGGTTTTGACTTCGGTAGGGTGAAGGTTCTTTCGGTCTATCATAATTTTGATATCGGTTCCCAGGGCTTTCGGGTCTGGGTCGATCGTTCGGCGAACCTGGGCGACCGGGTCTGCTAGTCCTTTCGGGGGGTTTAAGTATGCCAGTAGGCTGGTCATAGCGAAGAGACGGGTGGGCGTCTAGCTTACCATCCGATGTGTACATAACAGTTTTGGGCATTCGGGTATCATCTCTGTCATAAGAATAAGGGATGGTGCGATGGTAATTCCGGGGGTCGTCAAAATCTGAGAAACGTACGTTATTTCTCGAAGAAGTTTCTCGATCCGGAGTCTGAGGGCGTTGGTACGGACTCGGAGATCGCGACCGGGGTGGTCGTGGCGAGGGCGAGTACTCGATGTCCGCACGGTTAGTCGTCCCAATGTTTACCCACTCCTCCGCGCTAACAGCGGCGTCCAGGGCATCGTTGAACGTTGCCGGGGTGTGTGTAGCCATTTGGTTACGAATAGCCGAGGGCAGACCACGTATGAAGTATTCTTTAGCCAAATCTTCAAACAGGGTCTTGTTGTGTTCCTTAATTTGATCGTTGGCCGCACCTTCGTTTTTCAACTTTGTGGCGGCGCGAACTATGGATGAAAGTCGATCAAAGAAGTTTAGCACGGATTCGCCTTGTTTCATATACGACTCCGATATTAAATTAAGGTAGTACGAAAGAGAACGCTTTTGGCTAAATCTATCTGTGAGGTGTGTGCGGAGGTCCGCTAGGGTATTAAAGGTCTTGCCTTCAATGCTTGATTTCGCCTTGCCGGTCAGGCGTGAAATCACTCCCTGCAAAAACACTCCTTTAAGTTCTGGGTCTGCTAACCGATTATCATAATTCTCGACATCCTGGAGCCAAACTCGCAGGGGAGAATTACCTGAATAAAAAGGGATGGATGCGAGGGCGCTTTGCATCAGGGCGGAAGCTTGCAAGTTCGCGAACGCGGCACGAGACTCGTTCAGGGTCGCGGCCATGACCGACATATTCTCAGCCATGCGGCGGCCGTGCTCGAGTCGAGCCCGGGTTTTCAGGGTTTCGTCCGTGAGGGCTTCTATTTCATCTAGTGTCAAATTTGCACCTGCCATCTTCGAATAGGGCCTAATAAAGTTTTATCAATGAACGACAAGAGTCCGAGAGGAGGTTGAAAGAAAAGTTTACTGTTCGGGGCGATGAGCTAAACAAAGTGGGTAGCAAATTTTCAAACAAAAGTTTTCGAATCGAACAATAAAATTTACACGTCAAACAAAAGAAACAAATTTTATTCGGAGTCTTCGTAAAAGCGAATTGAAAGAAATGAACGGCGATTGAAAGAATGAAAGAAACAAAGAATGTGCGCGTCAGCAATAAGTCGCTAAACTTTCTCCTTGAAATTCTCGAACACGAAAAATATGATGAAATAAAATTTCAGCTCTGATTTTCACGAACTAATTAAACCAGATTTTAAATTAAGTAATTTATTTTTAATTTTAATAAATTTAAATTCCCAAAACAAGATCCAACCAAAGAGCTTAAGCGAAAAGGCAGGTATGGTTCCCCACAAGGGATGCCATTTATGTCGCGTGCTAACGTGACAATAATTATTTAATTATATTTGAGTTTAATTTAATTTAAGTGGGAACTTACCCGATATGAGCAGATTACGCAGTAATCTGCTCGTCACCCTTTTCGCTTGTCTTGGGTGGGATTTATTTGGGGAAAAATAAATGTAATTTTTAAAGTTAATGTAAATTTTATTATTAATAATTATAAAATAGAAATTTTTACGAATCAAGTTTATCGTCCTTCGACGAAGTTATAAATTAACAATAAAAAAAATCTTACTTGTAACTAGGTGCGAACCTAGGCTAGACGGAGAGGGGTCCGGGTTTCTAGCCCGGTGATCCCTATGGTTGACCCACGTGTCAGGGCTGTCGAATACAGTGGCCTGTCGAAGCCCGTGGAACTCCGGCTCCTTCCGTCCAGGTGTGCCTCTGCGACCTTCGGCTTGCGCTGGCCTCCGGGTCGCTTGGTGTCGGGAACGAGAGAGAGCGTTTGAGGTTCGCGCGAGCCGGGAGGTCGCCGATTATCCCCACCTAGGACTTAAGGATCGGAGCTGCATCCAATTAGCTCGAGCTTTTAGCTCGGCTCGCGACGGGCCCCCTTCCTCACTCTTTCGGCGGGAGTAATTAAGAATATTTGAAAAGTCGTTAGCGCAACTTAGGAGGGTGATGGGTATTGGTTATGATTATTATTAGTATTATTATTTGTGTTAAAGGTTGATACACGACAAATAACCAAAAAATTTAATTCATGTTCGTATTAAAATATTACGTAAGATCGGCTGATACCCCCCCCCCCCTACGTAAGGATATGCAGAGATTTCTTCAACCTCCCTCCCTCTCGAGGCCCTTACGTAATTAATGAATGGCCCCTTAATAGTTATTAAAAACTAAGTTAATCTGTAAAATGTATTTTAAAACGATTATGGATGAGGAGTTTAATAAAAAAAGAATGTAAGCGGGTTTAAGATTCATAAAAATATAAATTTTCAATTGTTGTACAACACAAAATAAAAATAATGAAACGCCAAGAAAGGGTTGGAATGGATAACTGTACTTGTTTTATAGCAGTATAATCTATTTTTAAATGTTGAATTCTAAATAAGGATGGTCGAATAAAGGGCGAGATTGAAAGTGGAGTCAAAAGTACGTTTTTTGACAATTTTACGGTGTAAAATGATGAATTAAAGTTGGGAGTTGAGAAAAATCCCCTATTATTATTAGAAGGAGAAATTACAACTATATAATATTATTAATATAGTTATATATATATATATATATATATATATATATATATATACTAGGGGGTACCCCCCTGCTCGCTCCGCTCGCCAACCCCCAAAATAAACATGATTTATAAAGATTTATTAAAAAATATACGTTTATTCAAAAATAAAATATTAATATAAAAACTTAAACAAATGTTTTTAGATGTAATTTTATTTGAAACAGAATAATTAATACAATGATTTAATTTAATTTCAAAATTAATTAATGACATAAATTTTTGTGCCTAGTTAAGTTATCTTTTCTGCTTAAATTTTTTTTACTTTCATTTTTTTATTTTTTTCCAGCCTTCGGCCGGATAGTGACCACACTGTAAAGAAAAATCGGGGTAAATTTACCTCGCTCAGCCATGTAAAAAATGGGAATCGCTCAGCGAGGTAAAATTACAATGACCTGCGCAGTATATTTACGCGCCGATGGTAAATTTACAAATATTTTGTAAATTTACAAATCTCTGGTAATTTTACCTTCTGCTATTTAGAAAAAAAAATTATTGATAAAAATTAATCAATAAATACTAAAAGGGCAAAGATGAAAAACAACAAAATAGCTTAATTAAAAATATTTATTTATTTGTTCGTTCAGCAAATGATTTTTTTTTCGTAAATTCACACTGACCCTAACCTCATAAATCACAAAGACTTAGAATCTACGTACTGATTTGGCTATTTTTTCAGATAAGTAATTAAATTAAAACTTTATAAATTTAATTTAAATTTAAATTTTATAATGTTAGAATCTTGAAATCTAAATGAGTTTAATCAACGTCAATTTTATTGAAAACTTCGAGGAAAAATTTGTCAAACCGGACACTTAATTTTTACTTTTGTTGTCTTAGACTATCGAGGGTAAATCCGATTAATCCCACTATACTTAAATCCAACAAGTTCTACTCGGTGAAAATAAAAACTCTATGTAATCTTTTACATCGTTCTCTTTAATTTAGATTGCTTGAATAAAAAAACATGATAAAATATTACATTGCTACGTATCGAACCGGTGATGCCTGCGAGTCGACTGATATCAACGACAACATAACCTCACTCTCGACTACCAAAACATATTTCCGAAATCTGGCGTAAAAATACGAAACTGAGTGATGTAGATTTACCAAAAATTTGTAACTTTACGTTCGAGCAGTAGATTTACAAATCTTGGTAAAATTACTCCGCTGGACCACGTTCCCATATTTTACATCGCTGAGCAGTGTATATTTACAAATATTTGTAAAATTACATAGCTCAATGGTGTAAATATACGAACGCAGAGTAAATTTACATCGCTGAGCGAGGTAAATTTACCCTGATTTTTTTTTACAGTGCACTGTACTTACCACATGAAAAATTCCTAAAGTAATAATAAACCCTCTTTAAGCGCAAATTACGCGCAATCCACCCACGTATTTGAAAAAATCAAATTAACCCATCAATAAAAAATCCCCTATTATTTGGTACTTCTAAAAAATTGATAAAGTTTGGTTCAAATTCTTGAAAATTTCCAAGATCAGTTAAAACTGAATATTCTTTCAAATTGAACTGTATAAAATAAAATAATTTTACCTTTGAGATACACTTTGTTTCTTTAAATGGAATTCAAGGTAAAATAGAATACAAATTAATTAAAAACCTGGAGTTTTCAAAGGTTAATTTCATAAAAATGATAGTCTCGTTGAATTAGAGATTATTGGAGTAAAAGATATCAATTAAATTATATTAAATTTCAATATAAAAAAATAATAATAATTGTATGAATCATTAAAATTTTAAAAATACTCACACAAATTAGGTTAACCAAAAATTTTGAAAATGAATGTTGATAAATTAAAATATCAAAATTTATCTAAATTACATACCATCAGAACATTCACAAAAAAAATTTACAAAAAAGGTGGTATTTTAACGTATATAAATAAAATTAGTTAAAAACTTTGCATTGTAAATAAAGATTTAAATGTATAAATATGTATACAAAATGAAGGGTTGTTGTTTATTTAAAAAAATGTATAGTTGAAACTATTTAAATAATTTTTAACATTTAAATATTTTTTGAAAAGTTAATATTTCAATTAAATAATGTCTAAACAAAAAAATTTTAAATATAGAAAATATAAAAACTACAAATAGGTTAAAATTCATGAACATTAATAAAAATATAGATTTTCCTGAAAAATTCGTGAGGAGCAAGGTAAAACATTAGCAAAATTGTAGCAAAATGATGTAATTTTGAATGTAATGATATGAGGAGCATAGAAAAAGAAAATTTTTAAAATGAGGAGTAAGACGAAAATAACGTAAATATAAGATAAAATCTAATAATTTGACTGCTCCTCAGTGAGGAGCAATACTAATTCAAGTGAACACTAAAAAAACACAAACAGAGGAGCACGCGAGGAGGACTTCGTATCTCAAAAACTAAAAGGAATTTTTTTATAATTCGGCTTCTAATAGGAAGTGAGGAGCAGTTTGAGGAGCAAAAAAACGCAATTTTTCAGTAAAAATTGACTACGCCTCAACTATATAATATAGGGAACGTAAAAAATTACTAAAGCAATAATACACCCTCTTTAAGCGCAAATCACGCGCAATCCACCCACGTATTCAAAAAAATAAAATAACCCATCTTTTTTTTTTTTTTCCAAATAACCTATCAATAAATACTTTTCCTAGGTTTTCCCCTGCACTAATTTTAATGCTTTTTCCAATAACCCATCCCAAATAACCCATCACCCATTTCCTGGATCTTGGTTTTACCTGGAACTCGAGTTTTTTGATTTTGAAATGTCATGGCACTATTCTGACCGTCATGATAATACCAAAATGTCCGAATGGTTCCGGGTAAATATATGAAATGTCAGGATAATACCTACTGCATATATTTATATGTATATATTTATTTATAAGTAGGTCGTTCTCTGTCAAGCGGACTCCCCTTTCTGTCTACTGCCTTAATTAGTTTAGGGATAAAAGAAACATTGGGAAAAAAGCTAATGATCTAAACTTTCAAATGCAAGCAGGCAATTTCGAAAATTCATCATGGCGGTGTTGAAATGGTGCTTGAATCGTAGCAAGTCAACAAAATGTTTCAACAATTAAGTTGTAAAATTCAATTTTAACGTTAAATATTAAAGGTTAGTTTTTGAGGTCTCTGAGGTTTGTTTTTTTAAATTCAAAATGACAAGTCCAATGTGGCGGAATTATCCTGAAGTGCCATCTGATGACCACAAAAAGATTTAAATGTAAATTCAAACAACAGAATCAAAAAGCTGAAATACGCTTTTTCAACCATATGAGCCGTTCTCTACAATAACCCCTTCAGTCGGTTTAGAGGATTTTTTCGGAGAACCCAGAAATGGATAGAGTAGTTTCTTAAAAGTTTGCCTACCAAATTCTATAAAAAAATATTGAAAATTGAAAATTGAAGTTATGGTGATCATTTGAATATGCCGCGTGCCGCGAGTATCAGAGTATGGAGCGCCCGCGCGTAATGCAGCAGCTGCCGCGCTGCCTCGAGCGCTGCAGTGCAAGCTGCAATTTATTATAGATATTATATTGTTAGCAATGTGTATTGCCGCGCATCAGCTGATTGTCTAGTCAAAGGGTGTTGGTTGTCAGGTATTACCTCGGCAATTTATTAACACTTGTCTTAATTTGAGGTTTTATAAACATGAACGAATCTACATCACGAGTTGAGTTTATTTATTGCAAGAATCATTAAATGACATATATGTAAAATCGTATTATTTTATTTGAATTATCTTTAAAAATGCTTATTTAAATAAAAAACACAATAAACTTGTGACTATACAGATTAAATAGTAAAACTTTTCTGATATTTTATTTCTGCGTTTATTTATTTATAAATTAAACATGAATTTAATTCATTTTTAGTCGTTCTCCGTAAAAACCCCTGAAGTAAAATTTTATTTATAATGTTTATTTATTATTAAAATATTAAAAATTCAGTAGTTTAATTATTGATATTCATTGTTCAATAAAGATACTTAATACTCAGCATTTTGGTTTTTAAGGATGTTTGGTACTTTCGTGAGGGGAAAAGAGAGGAAGGGACAGGCACCGCAGCGCCTGACTAGACGATTTTATTTTCAACTCATCAGTACTTTGACCCTAATGAATGAATCATTTTGAAAATCTTACACAACATACTTGAAAGTCTCTGCTTTCATGTACTATTAATTTTATGGTTAAAAAATTAGGAAAAATAACGAAAACATTGCCTAATTTTCAATTTAAAAAACTCTGCGACCAATGTTTAAAAACGTTAACTTTTTTATTCTCACATTAAAAAGTAAGACCTAAAGACATTGTGTACAAATTTTTAGATCAAATTATGCAGTAGAAAAAAGTTAGAGCATTTCTTGTTTAGACGCGCATTGAATTTAACCGCTGCACGCTTGGTTTTCTTTGTTATCTTTGTCAAATTTATAAAAAAAATCTTAAAATCTTTTTCAAGCTGAAATCTAAAATCCCCCTATTTTTTTTAACGATCTCTGTATTTTGGCAGAGTGACATATGATCAAAGAAAAAAATTGCTTGATTTCCATAAGAGTCTGGGTTAAAGTATTTAAAAAAATACTTTGATTTAAAAAAAAAACTAAATTGAACAAAAAAAGGCAAAAAATTCAATGATCAATTTGATATTAATCATAAATCGATCCGATCAAAATTTACAAAACGGCTGCATTTTTTCGTAAGTACCAAATATCCTTAGATATTTATCTTGTACTTTTGTAACGGTCGTCTGGCCCGCTACCGCTCCCCCGGAGGTTTTTCTCACCGAGAGTGATAAATAATTTATAATTTACTTTAGGTTTAATGAAAATGTACCTGCTAAATGCAGGCCCGTTTATAACCTGTAGGAGCAGACGGCCGAGCGGGAGCAGGTAACGAAAAGGCACCAAAGCAGACAGTAGTCTGAGGTGAGCGTGGCAGTGTCGCTACAGCAGCTAGTTAGATTAGACGTGTGTCAGCTGCGATTGTGACGCCGGAGTTTGCTGTTGCGATACCCCGCGCTGTACCGAGATATTCGTTGTCCGGGTGATTGAGTGCATCGTTAATAAAAGTGAGTACCCTTTTCGTACCTGCTGGGCCAAGGGCGCCCGCCTGCTCCTACGGTAGTGTTAGTGTGTTATATTTAAGAAATAAATGATAAAGTTGCAAAGAGCAACTCTGTTGTTTTGATTTCGTTCCCCATAGTGTTTTACCCACATTAACATTCCTTATTTTGTTTGAATTTTATAAGGGGAATGAAACCCTTACACTTTAAATTAACACACTTTTCAAACTTCAACTCGTGTTTACTCGAAATCATGATTTTCTATTTAAGGGGTTCTTGCAGAGAACGGCTCATATATTATTTATACAGAGATATTAATCAGTACCACAGTTATGACCATTTGAAGATAAAAAAGTACGAAAGCTCGATAAAACTAACATTTTGATGTCTCTGCGATTTATTGGCACAGCTTTGGTTTTAGTTAGAATTTCTACATAAAATTATATATGGTTGAAAAGGTCTTCATTTCAACCTTTTGATCCTGTCGTTTAAAGAGTGACCGAAAAAAACGTCAAACTTTCCACTCGTTTGATAGAATTGTGTATTTATATGAATTTTCATGCAAAATCAATCATATAAATCGAAAAAATATGAAGTATATTTTCTTCTTAGAATTTCCCTCAGAATATGATATTTTTTGTTTTCTAAAAATGCAACTTTTTAAAATTAACCCTTTGAACGTTCGTATAAAAATACCACTTTAACCGGTCATATCTCTGCAACAAAAAAGTTTCCCTTCTTGAAACTTTTCAGGGATTTTTCTGCTATCATAAAATACTCCTTAGACCCGAAATAATATCAAATTTCATGGGCTCCCAGATGAGCGCTGCAGGATAATTCCGCAACATTGGACTTGCGATTTTGAATTTTGAAAAACAAACCTCATATTCGTGATCAGAGACCTCAACTAATCTTTATTATTGTTCAACAATTTTTTAACGTTAAAGTTAAATTTTATTACCAAATCATTGAAATATTTAGTTGACTTGGTCGAATTTGAAAGTTTAGATTTCAAACTTTTTTCCTAATATTTCTTTCATCTCTAAGTCAATTGAGGAAGTGGACAGAAAGGGGAATCCGCTTGACAGAGAATGACCTATATATTTTTTTAACCAAAAAGCTTTGTTAGCGCACAAAAAGTTATACTTACTTAGACTTGGATCGTGAGCGACTGCGTTCAAGAGACTTAGATTTAGACTTTGACTTGGATTTTGAGTGTACCCTTGATTTAGAACGACTGCTGCGACGACTACGGCTACGAGAACTACGTCGACTCCTAAAAATCATTATTATTTTTAATTTTATAAATCATTAAATTAGATATTTTTTACAGAATATCACTCGCTATTCGTGGTGACTTGGTTTTACAGAGATTCCCTGGTTCGGGATTAAAAATGTAGTAGTAATAGAGGTAACCAATATGGCGCTAATAATGCCCATTTTTGTAATTAAAAAGTGGGCGCATCCTGGCGGTATGAAATTATATCTATTACATCGCGGCCATGGTAATAATTCCCAACACTGTATTTCCACTACGACTTGTCATTATTTAATCCTAACCATTAATTCAATGAAGCATCAGTTTTATGGGAAAAGGGTGGTAACACAAGATAAAAAAAATGAAATCACAAAAAAATTATTTTATACCTATTTTCTACATGTTTAATTCAAAATAATACCATATTTTGCAAGATTATTGGTTGTAAAATATTTTAACATACGAACTGACAAGGAGACATTGCGATATGCGGATCGCCGATCTTGACGAAACTTTGAGGAACGTCTTCTTATGCCAAATGAAGGACCAAATCACTAATATCTCTCGCCAACGGGTCTCTTACAAGGTTTTATCCAAAAGGGCAGTTTTTGCCCATTTACCAAAAAAAACAAATTTTTAGAATATTTTTGAACTAGTTTTTTTCTGCCTCTTGTCATGAATATCTCACTACTTGCCTTGCATACACAATTAAAGCTATTGAACAGCTCTTCCATTTGTATGTACAGTACCCGTATGATCCCGGCCAGGAATCAGCCACGCACTCGAATTACTGCCCTCGCCCCCTCTGATTTAGCCTGTTCCTCGCATCTCTGCTTTTACATACTCCTTTATAATTACTTCCTCCATCAATATAAATAATCATCGGTCTATTTTTACAACTGTCCCTCCCGACAAGAAAACAAAAACTGTCTCAAGCCCACTCTGTTCCAGCTTGACTGCGCAGAATGGGTACATCGTGCTTAAGGTAACTGTGGTAGTATTCGAAACATGCTGGTATGAATGAAACACTTTTTAATGGTGCACTCCCCTAATGGGGAATATATAATTGCACGGGAAAAAAAACAGTTTGCACGGTATATCAAGTGAACGGGAAAAAAATACTTTATCACGGGATTAAAAATACCTTTTCACGGGAAAAAAATATCTTATCACGGGAAAAAAAATATCATTGAACGGGAAAAAAAATATCTTCGCACGGGAAAAAAATACCTAAGCACGGAAAAAAATATTTAAATTTCGGGAAAATTAAGTTAAATAGTCTTTGTATTTAACGTAGAATTGTATTCATAGTTTCAAACTTCACTTTTGTTACCACGCCCACTCAAGGACTTTGTTTTGAATCAGAGTAGTTTGTCCTCAGTACGAAACGATTTGCCGATTACTTAACACTATGGCTAGTGATCTAAAATATTTTGAAAGCGATTCATCTGAAGAAAATGAATTGATTGAACTGCAACCATCTCGAAAACGTAGGCGACCTACTCGGACGTGGCGTGAATGAAAGAAGTTTAAGAGCGCGACACAGGCCGAAAATGCAGTAAATTCGCAAAAAAATTGGAAGACCTGTTCGTCAAAAATAACAGCTAGTGGAAGACGAGTAGAGTACCGGTGTACCAAAGGAGTATACAGAAAGTCAGAATGTCCAGCAGGCATATATTTATTGTACGACAGCTTCAGCAATGGGGTGACTTTGTATAAGACGGACGAAGACCACGATAACCACTCGGATATTCCAACTCGAGGATTATCGTCAGAAGATAAATCGTTCATTCAGAAAAAATATGCAGATGGCATAACAAAGCCAAATGCAATTTTAAACCACTTTCGGATTAATCAAAAGACCGAACCTGTAAAATCTAAGCTCACAAAATACTTGGAAACACTACGACATGGCAAAGGCACTCCATCGGTGTCGTCTTCAGAAATAAGACAATGGTGTGTTGAGCATACTCAAGTTCCAGATGAATTAGACGAACCGTATGTAATTAACTTTTTTATTTGTGCCGAGTCTTACGATATTGAAGAACAAGATTTGAAAGTTGCTGTCTCAACACGCAGATTATTGTCACTGGCAAAGAAGTATTCGGTTTTAGTTCAAACGGACGCAACTTATAAATTGACGTGGCAAGGTTATCCATATCTTCTGGCAGGTACAACTGACGCAGATTATGTATTTCACCCTTTTGCTGCAGCAATAACAAAAGGTGAAACTCAAGAGAATTTTCAGTTTATTTTTCGAGCAATAAATCAAGTTATGCCAGAATGGAAGCCGACAGTGTTATTGGCTGATGAAAGTGCTGCGATTACAAACGGTTTTACTCAAGTTTTTGGAGCTCCGACGTGTCGTCTCATGTGTTTTTTTCATGTGATAAAAAATGTGGACAAGTATTTGCGCTTAATTAAAAATGTTGACACACGTAAAGCTGTAAAAGAAGATATTTACATTTTGCAGACAGCTCAAAATCCAAAACATTTTCAGCTAGCGTCAGCGTTATTTTTAAAAAAATGGAATAAACACTCTGATCATCAATTACGGGATTTTATCTCTTATTTCGAGCGCGAGTGGTTGGTCACGCTACCAAATTGGTATGAAGGGGCTGCAGTTGGTTTTCCATCCACAAATAATGGTATTGAAGGTACTAATGCCGTCATAAAAGCCGAGTACACTTTCAGAGAAAGATTGCCTGTTGGCGAGTTTCTTGGATGTCAATCAAATATGGTAAAACAGTGGTCACAACGTCGAGATCCTAAATCAGCCAACTGTGTATTTTTTAATGAAACTCGGACCATTTCTCTGGACCTGTGGACAAGATCATTCCAATGGCTAGCTCAAAAAAATCCTATACTGCAACGAGACGGAGAAGACTGTGTTCAGTACTTTACCTCATCATCGGAAACGCAGACTCCAATCACTCAAAAAATGTTAAAAGACTTTGAGCGCTTAGAGGGAAAATGGAAGACGTTTGAAAGTTTCAGTTCGTGGCGAACCAAACTATGGAAAATAGAAGTTTATCCTGATAAGGTAACTTGCTCCTGTCCAGTCTTTTTGAAAAAAAATTCATGCAAGCATGCCATTGGTATACGCATCAAATGCAAGGAGGTTTTGGTACCCGAAGAAGCTAAAAACGTTCCTCTTGGGCAAAAACGAAAAAGAGGCCGCCCATCTAAGGTTAAAAAAGCGTTATTAACACAAGAATAGAACAGTAATATTATCCTAATTATATTAACAATAAAAGTGTTTTTTAATGTATTCTGTGATTCATATTTTTTGATTATTCAATAAAAACCTTTTCTAAAATTATTCCGGGAAATGGTATTTTTTTTCCGTGCAAAATTATTTATCTTCCGCTGTATGTATTTTTTTTCCGTTCAATAGATTTAATTCCCGTTCAATTATTTTTTTTCCCGTGGATTGATTTTTTTTCCCGTTCCATGGTTTATTTTCCTGTGCGATGAGTTAAAATACCGTGCTTTCAGGTTAAAATATCCCATGAACTCGGTTTTTTTCCTGTGCCGAAAAATTATACCCCTTTTTAATTAAGCGTAAAAATCAATAACTGAAACAATTTAAAAAACAAAAAAATTAATTTCATTTGAAATCTGGGATCTTGTTCTTTAAAATAAAATATATTTTACTTGTAAAAATTTAATAAAAATATGAAAACGAAGGAGCTGCAAACTCTTAAGTTTGCATTCGTCGATCAGGCTCAAAACTTGGTCGCACACTTTATTTTGGTCGAAAAATTAATGAAATTTTCAGCAAATGCTCTGCTTATTGAAATTTTTTGAAAGCTCATCGATCATATATTTAGTTGCAATAAGTATATTAAGACTAGATTTTTTTTTTTTAATATAGAACGTGTTTTACAATACATACAAAAATTCCGTCTGCTTCGGTCTATGGAATGTTTCAGTCGACTGTTGCGCAATCATATGCAAAGAGCATCAATAAATAGAACACACTTCGAAGATTCTATTTATTTTCAATAGGTTTTTAACGCTTAAAATTGTCATAAATTTATTAAAACCCAAAAAGAACACGTGGAATTTAAGTTCTTACTATACCTGCTGATTCTAAAGGCAAACATAACCTAAAACTGTATGTTTTGTTACAGTGCTCGTCCGGGGAAACACGGCCTTGCACTCTCGCCGTCGGACTGAGCTGTAAACAATTATTTATCCTGGAGTACTCCCTTCCGAGTACTCCCGTTGTCGTCCGTGCACCTGGAAACGGAAAATCAAGACATGCTTGGGGAGACGCGTTCGCGAACTAGCCTTCAAATGCCGGCAGCGGGCGGGGTAATTTTCCCCAAGCTAAAAAGAAGAAAATCAGAGAGAAAAACAACTATCCTGATCGTAGGAAGATAACGGAGGAGAAAGAGAGATATTTTTATTCGGTAAAAAAAAATAATCTACGCGAAGGTTTAATTTTAATCTTGATTTATTACAAAATAAATATAAACAACAAACAAAAAAAAACTACAATTATTACCTCGCGTTGTTGACAGTTAAAGTTCGGCCGATCGCGCGGCGGCCGAACAAAGAAATTAAAGCGTAAACAAACGCTCTGCCGGGCGGCTTCGTGCGCCGGCTCGCTAGTTTCTACGCGTGATTTCTGACAAGAATTCACGCGTAGAAGCTTTCTTAAATATTACCCGATTGGGAAAGAGTAATCGACAACTCTTTCCCTTATCACGCTACACACCTGCACACCGGTACGCTCGTTGACACAAACCTTTGAGCAGCGCGGGTGGAGATCTCCTTGTAGCGGGTTTCTGTGTTGTTCACACACCTGCGACAACACACACACACTCGAAAGCGTCGCACTCTGCGTTTTCGCTAGTCGTAGCAAAACTGCCACACTCACACCGCGAATCACGCTAACAAAAAAAAGAACTTTCTTTTATCGCGACAAAGAAATCGTACGACGACGAGGTGTCTAGTCTCAGCTAGTAGAAAAAGACTGGCGCGCTTACGCCTCGTTCCAGCCGGTCCGACCGCCAACGGTCGGTCCGTTCCGGAATGGTCCGCCAGCAGCTGTTCGTCTGCTGCTGGCCCGCGTCCACACGAAAAATCTCGATCGTGTGGATTAATATTTTCACCGACCGTGACAACCCCCCCCTGCCAGTGGCATTGGTCATCTTATGCAGCCATTTCAAGGAATTGTGGTCTGTGATCACGTGGAATTTGAAGCCTTCGACGTAACACCTAAACTTCCTTATTGCTTCCACTACAGCTAAGCACTCCCGTTCGGTGACAGTGTAGTTTCGCTGTGCTGGGTTCAGTACTCGGCTGAAGTATTCTATAACTCGCTCTTGACCGTCAATGACCTGAGTCAAACAGCCACCGATCCCAGTATCGGAGGCGTCGGTCTCAATTGTGAACGGTACTGTAAAGTCTGGTCTCGCCAGGACCGGAGCGGACGCGAGTAACACTAATATTCTTTCGAATGCTTCCTGTTGCTCGTCGTCCCATTTGAAACACACCCTTGTGCTGGTGAGCTTCGTGAGCGGTTCTACAACCGTGGCAAAGTTATCGATAAATTTTCGGTACCAAGATGCCATTCCGAGGAACCGTTTCAACTTCTTACGGTTCGTCGGAACCGAAAATTTCAGAATGGCTTCGACCTTTTCGGGACAAGGTCTAATACCGTCACGGTTAACGATGACGCCTAAGTATTTTGCCTCTGGCTGGCAAAACTTACACTTGTCCCGATTAATTGTCAGGCCTGCCTCTCTAATTTTTGCCAGGATTGCCTCAAGGATTCTGAGATGCGTCTCAAAATCTTCGGTTACTATGATGATGTCATCAAAGTAGGCGTAAGCGTATTCGCCAAACTCCCTGATGATCATCTCGACCAGACGCTGAAAAGTCATTCCTGCGTAGCTCAAGCCAAACGGCATTCGTTTGAACTGGAATGTGCCCATGTCTGGCACTGTAAACGCCGTTACTGGCCTCGACTCTGGTTTTAACGGTACTTGATGGTAAGCCGATTTCAAGTCCAGAGTCGTGATGTATTGAGCCTTTCTTAATTTGCTCAAGATGTCGTCCATGTACGGGATCGGGTACGCGTCCACCGACTTGGTGACTGCATTGACCTTGCGAAAGTCGATGCAAAAACGCCTCGTCCCGTCTTCTTTCTTGACCATGACCACGGGTGACGACCATCCGGACCTAGGTGCAGGCTCAATAATGCCCTTATCCAGCATCTCTTGCACCTGGTCCCACATCTCTAGCTTCACTACCGGTGAAACTGGGTAGTACCTTTGTTTTATCGGTCTTGCGTCTCCTACATCGATCTCATGCTCGATCCAGGAGGTGCAACCCAAAGGTTCGTCCGTGGCCGGAAGGACTCTATCAAGCATCTGCTTGAGTCTTTCGAGGTCTTCTGCTGGTACGTCAGCCAAACCTATAGAGGCTAACGATGTCAGCTTGGTCGCCTGTACACTGGCGACCTCTAGGCTAACCTTTTTACCTGCAATCCTGACCTCTAACTCGTCTGTAGTAGGACCAAGAACTGCCTTGAAAGTTCGGATGAAATTTGCTCCCAAATAGCAATCAGCATCCAGGTTAGTCATGATGGCTATCTTGAGATCGCGTTTTACTCCCGCGACCTCAAATGGTAAGGTGACGTATCCGGCGATAGGACATCTTCGCCCGTCAGCTACCCTTGCGCCTTTGCCAGCATAACTTTCAATCTTTCGGTCGCACGCCGCTGCAATCTGAATAGCGCATGACCCCATCACTGTACGTGATGCCCCGGGGTCATACAACGCTCTGACACGGAAATCACCAATATTCACTGGCAACCACCATCTGGTTTCCGCGTCTAAGTCCGCTGCGACCGAATTATTTTGAGTTGTCGCTTGTTCAGTATCCTTAGGATCCACTGAACAAGCCTGAGCGTCATCTCCGAGTGATGACTGGGAAACTGTGTCGGCGGAATAGTTATTTTCTACTCCGCCGGTTTTTCGTTTCCCTGGCGTTTTGGGCATTTGGGTCTGATGTGCCCTTCTTCCTTACAGAAGTAACAGCGAACTGGTGACTTGTCTCTCTTTCTCCTGCCATCATCACTCGAGCCTTGCTTCGGTGATGAGCTTCTGGCTCTTCCATGACCTTCAGATTTGTGTCTGGCTCTGGACTGCTCGCCCTTGTTTGAACTCTGGGGCCTTGGGCCCTTTGGCTTCCCAAAGTTCTTACTGCTCTCGAGCTTTTTCAAGAAAGACTCGAGGCGGCTGACAATCGAGTCAGCAGCTGGCTTGCTATCAACAGCAGTTGCTGCGACGTTGACTCTCGCTTTCTTGTCAGTCTTATTTTGTTTATAGGCGAGATAAGGCCACATAGACGCCGAAGGTGATGGTGGTGGCCTATAATTAACCTCGTTGAGAGTTAAGTTATTTATTAACTTGTTTAATAAATAACTTAAATATAATATTAGTAATCATACGGTTTTAAAAAAATTATAATGTAATGATTGAATGAAATGGTATCTAGTCTAGCTGAAAAATTAAAATATCAGTGATATTTTGGTTCTAGTTTGATCTCCTAATTAACAGCTTTTATCTGTTACAGAACATCTTTTATTGATTAGGAAATTTTTTTAATTTTTTTATGGACTTGAAAAAATAAGTTTTTTCCATTTTTTTTTTTCATATTTTTTAACTAACATTTAAAAATTTCTTTTCATCTTTTTTTTTCAATTGAAATTTTATTGCATGTATATATGTGCTTTTTTTTTTTTTTGAAAAAAGAATTTTTCCTGTCAATTTTTTTTGTCATTGTTATTCTGAACAAGAACTTTAAGTTTATTTGTTTAAAATCCCACTGTTTATTAGTTATATATATTTTTATAAATAATGTACATTATTTAATCTTTAAATTTTTTGAAAATTATTTAGTGTGTTTAATTTTTCTTTCAAAGTTTTTATTTTGATTTATACGATTACAATCTGAAAAGATGGATAAGACTTCAGTTTGTTAAAAACTCTTTTTCAGGAAAATAAATTATGTGCAAATATTATAAACTTAAGATTGATAGTAACTTTTGATTGCAAATATTAAAATACGAAAATTTGTACAGAAACTTCGATAAGAACGGTGTGACAATTAACCCACAATCCCAGTGCAATGCATGTAAAAAGAAGCGTTCCATTTACCCATGCATGGCTCCAACATTAAATTTTCTTGTTTTTAAAAAATTTAAAGCTTTATAAATAAAAACTAATCACTGATATTTACTCCTAAAAGATACGGGAACGTAGTTAAGTAATTTTTTCATCAGAAAAGAATCTTATTTATTTGTTTTTTAATCTAAAAGTCAGCGGGGTTGTAAACAAGCGTTCCACTCATACCGCAGTTACCTTACTCGGAAAACTTAACCTTAATTCTACCAAACACTTCTCGTGTTTGAACTGAGTTTTACAATATTTGAAATAGTAAAAAGTCGAGTTTGCAATTTTCCTGATAAAAGTTATGTCAATACTTTAACCAAGTTACATGAGTTATTCCAAATGAGCTTTTACACTTATAGTTGAGTCAGTCTTAATTTAAATAACATAAATTGAATTATAAATTAATGATGATCACTATTGAGCCAGGTCCAGGTGAAATGTAAAATGAGATAAAATATTCGTCAACTTACCCCCTTTTTCACCCCTTCCCCGCTCGAGTTTAGTATTATCCCATCCCTCTCTCTCACCTATTATGGTACAAGACTGCTGCGAACTTTTAGTGGTCGGAAAAACTCAAGTGCTACAACTGTTTTCAACCAGAAATACATTTTCTCTTAAAATTAAACACGTGCTAGCTTTTTACTTTGTTAATGTTTAGAATATTTAAATTTCTCTACATTATGTTAGTATTCAGATTATAATTAATTAATTTAACTACCTGTACATTCAAATACAAGCATGGAAGCGTATCCTTAGGCTCGAAATAAGCTTTTTAATCAAATCTGACCCTGCTCGATAAAATAAAAATTTTATTGAGAAAAAATACCAAAATTTCACTAATCCACCGGACAGCGAATTGCTGTACGGGTTAAAACCTTGGCACATATGGGCTACTCTCCTACCTGTCCGGGGCATCGCCGGACTGAACACTTAAAACCTCAAAAAAGAAACCCGGCAATGGCCTGGCCCCGTACGATCTCCCCGATTTATCTCTATATATAGATTTAGACGCATATGTATTGTATTATTTAATCACAATTTTCCTATAGGGGTCGACTCCTGATGTACCCAGTCGACTTCTCTTGGAACTTTTTCTCGTAATCATACGCGAGCAGGTCCCAGCCCAACCAGCGGCCGAGAGCTCTTATGTAACAGTGTAGCTTTGAGGAGAGTATTTTGCACTTGAAGAGTAGTTGTTCTGTGTAAAACAAAGAGTTCGAGTATACACTGGTGATTTATTATTGCGAAAACCCTACCCAAACTAACAAGTTATAGTAACCAGCTTGAGCTTCCAGGTGTATATTTGTGAAAATTTTCGTTTACTGTGTTATTAAATATACGAAGAGGCTGCTGGCGCAGCGAGTGATACAAAAGTGCATTAAAATTGTGAATATTGTGTTTGATTATAATTTTTTACTCAAAACAAGAAACATCAAAAACAATCAAAAACAGTGTGTGACTTTTCTAATTAGATTAATTTTCCTTTGATTCGAAAAATCAGAGGAAAATTTCATGTTAAGATGTTGAAAAATAAACCCCTTCAGAGAAAGATGAGCTCCTTGAAGATGATCGCCAGTGTCAGAATCATCTAAAGGAGCAAAGAGTAAGTTTTCATTGTTTTACCAAATTTCGATTTTTTAATTAAATTTCGATCGAATAAGTACGTAAGGCATGTGAGGGAGGAGAGGAGAGATGATGCCAAGAATCGTCAAACGTTCGAACGAGTTAACTTTATTCCAGGAACAGTCCTGCCACAGTGAAGAAGCTTACCATTGCTCCTCGAGCCGGTGAACCAGTTGTTATTGTTTTTTTTACCTCTTCCAAGCGTTCAGGTTGATCCCTCCGAAGAAAATCGACTAATCACATCGGGGTCACCATGTGGGGGGATTGACCCAGAATGGTGAAGGATTATAAAGCAGGAGTAAAATGAGATACCTAAAAAAAGTGTTCAAAGCTTATTAATATTGGCTTTGACAATTTTCTCACACAACAGTGTGAGCATACTCTCAACTTGAATATACGGGAACGACTTTATGGCCACTGCTGTATAGTACGCTTGGACTATAGATATGTATATTATCTCGTATATTATATGAGTAAATCCGCCAAACTATGTTTTTTTTCAGTAATTTTGAAACTTTTTCAATTTTTGAAGCACACTCTTGAAATTTTGGCAATAATTCTTTAAAATAATAAGAAATAAAAAAATGTAGCGTGGATCATCGTAACAAGTTGCCTGAAATAGTTATTTAAACAATTAAATTATTATTTAAGTAAACTTAAAATCCGCCTATGCCAATCGATTTTTAGGAAAAAATAAAAGGATAGATAGTTTTTTTTTAATTAAGTTGAAATTAGCTTAGTTTTTTTAATAATAACAATCCCAACAACATAAATTTTTAATAATACTCATCTCATGGTACCATTGAGTTACTTGTGCTACAAGTAGTATAACCAAATGAAAATATCGTTTCAGTGAGGCTGTCAATGAACGTAAAAGTAGTTTATACTGTTAAATAATTTATTATTTATTGTACTAAACAATAAATGTACAATGATGTAATACAATTAGTGTAAAAATATTAAATAACTATGTCAAAGAATAGGTTAGGTTATGTGATTCTTATGTACTTTAGTGAAGGCAATAATAATATATAGACAATAATATATAATCACTCACTCATGTTTTAACAATAATCAGAATACAATCAATAATCTTTTGAAAACGGTCAAGAAATATTTGCTAATACTCATCAGTTACAACGACTGTCTGTTGGGATTTTTAAATGTCCGAAAATTTTATTGATTTGTTTGAAAGCAACTTTCAAAGTTTAATAATTTCTGGTAAAATAATAAACATTCTTTGAAACACTACTGAGTAAATTATGAGCAAATATTTAAAAAAAATTGATAAACTTGAGTTTATAACTACGACGCTGACTGCCTGCTGCTGAAAGACTCACTGCCTGTCGTCTGCTACAGGTTGAGTTCAAAGGTGCGAATAATAAAAAAACTCTTTTTTCTAAACTAAATAAAGTTTTTTTGCTTCAGGCAGCTAAACTAAGTTAAAAAAAGTTATGTTTTATTGATCACACTTAAATTTGGAGACTTTTTTTTTAATCTGTGGATGTGCCAGGTGAAAAAAACATTTTTTACAAGAATTCACGCTCGAACTTTTCAGAATAAAATGATGTAAACAATAGCTTATTTTAAAAGCACATTATTCGGATTGGTCTTAAATTATTTAGTTAAAGTATGTAGTTTTAGACGAATATACATTTATAGCGTTTGAATAATGCCTGAACCTGCAAAAACTTGAATAAATAGGTTATTCATTTTTATCGAAAACGTGTGGACACATTTTTAAAGTCATGTCATTTCTCGAAAAATATAGGCATAATATTTTTATGAGTCGTAGAACATTCCTTGAACCCAGTATTAATACCTCCATTAGTTGTAAATATGTAAAAAGATTGCCTGAAAAAGTTACAGCAGATAATATTTTCAAAACTTAGTTCCGGACACAGCGTTTTCTTGCGTTTTACAGGGTAAAACCTAATTTTTTAAACATTTGCATAAACTTTTCAGCTTTTCTATTTGTTTCCAAAATCTCTAAAAGTGTAAATCTAAATAATTATTGAATTAGATATAAGAAAAATATTGTCTTAAACCTTTTTAGTATGCCCGGACAGTGAAAATAAGAGTTTGGCGGATTTACTCATATAGTAATACTAGGGGGTATCCGCTCGTCAACCCCCTGCTTTGCTTTAATAAGTTGCTCATTAAAAATTTAACTTCTCTTTAAGAAAAAATTTTTCTGAAGTTTTAAAAAAATATCTTTTCTATGCCAAAAGAATAATAATAATGTTATAAAATTGATTAAACTCAAATTTTTATGCAAAAATTTTGATTTAATTTAATGATTAGAAATAAATTTTCAAAAAGGATTTTTTAGTTCATTCGAATTTTAGAAAATAATTTTAACCACATTTCATAACAAATACCAGTTGATTGTTTACAAACTGTCATAACAACCACCAGTTGAATTTTAAAATTTTAAAATTTTTGGTTAAATCATATTTTTAAATTTTGTTAAATTTTTAAAAATATTTTTTAAATTTGAAAAGTAGTTTCTTTTAAAATTTATTAATTTTATTCCTACTGAGATTTAAAGTGAAATGAAAAGTGAAAAGAAAGGTTAAAGAGTTCATTCGAAATTGCATCTATACATTTGAATTACAATTTACAGTAAGTAAAAATTTAAATTACTTTTTTAAATAATATTTGAAATATTATTCTAGATGAATTAATTATTTAATTTCATTTTAAAAAGGTATTTACATTCGGCTTAAGAAAACTTTGGATTAATTTGGAAAGTAAAAGGCTTAAATTTTTTTTTGGAAAAATTAAAACTCCTCATCAATTCTGTTCTTTTTCTGGATTTTAGTATTCTGTCAATGTTTTAAATTTTATGAATATTGTGTTAGAACTATTATATTCTTAAAATATTTTTTTAGCAGTTTTTATTTAACAATTGATTAATTTTGATAATGTCCAAAAAGTTTGATGAAGAAAAAATTGAAAGCATATCTTGTAATTTTTCTTTTCATTTTTTTTCTATTCATTATTTAAAATTTAACTTTTCATTGTTTAAGATTACTTAAATTATGAGGAGAAATATTTAAATTACTTAGTTGATACTTTTGAAAAAAGTTCATCTGAAAAAAAAAAAAAATAAAATTAACTAAATAACTTTTCGAAAACAATAAAGAAGAAGAAAAATGATGAATTAGTAGCAAGTTTAAAAAAAATGAGTTTGACATAATTAATTGAAATACAAATTAAAAAGTTTATAAAAGTGTAAAAGTTTAATAAAGAAGAATAAATAAAATCTATATTATTTCAGACATTAAATTGGAATACTTCAAATGCGGAAAAGGTATTGTAACTGTATGTATTTTTTTTCTATCACTGTAGTGAAGATTTTTTGAGTAACCATGATTTAGAAGAACATCTAAAAATAATTAATAATAATAACTTTATTCAGATGTATAAGTGATATGTATACATAAAACCGTAAATACATAATTTTGCATGAATGCAAAAATCGCCACTATGACTTTAATAAGTCAGCGCGTGGCCTGAATATAATAACTTATAATTAATAAAAAATTTAAATTTAAATTTACACTTAAAATTACTTACAATAAATATAAGAATTACAAATTTTCAGATTATCTAAAAGAGCTTTAACGAAAGTATTTGTTGTGTGATTATCATCCTCTTTTATAATTCAAAATATTTAACAATTATCAATAATCCATCTTTTTAAATTTAATTTTATAGACTTCTTGTTAGAAGTAATATTTTTCAAATCATTAGGTAACATGTTGAAAGTTTTTATCGCATTATAATGACTACTTTTTTTTAATATAGATTTTTTTATAGTAGGCAATGTTATTAATTTATTCTTAGTAATACTATTTGAGTTTTTATAAATATAACAGAGTTTGTCATAATGAAAAACAAGTGAATTTAAATAATACATCTGATTAATTCTCAATATATTTTTACTATATTTAAGTGAAATTCTTTTTAAGATTTTTTTCTGTAAATTAGAAAGTAAGTATTTAGCATTTTTATAGCACCCTCCCCAAGCTAAAATACCGTATGAACAAAAACAATTAAATAGTGCATAGTAAATCATCATTAATGAATCTAAGTTCATAATTTTTCTGAGTTTGGAGAATACATAAAGCAAATATTTAGTTTTGTTAACTACATTTTTCAAATGTTTTTCCCAAGTTAATCTATAATCAATTGTGATTCCTAAATATTTAGTTTCTAATACTCTTTTTATGCTTACATTATTAATATTTATGTTTATATCTATATCACTGGGAACACTATTTTTATAAGCACCAAATGTCATAAAAACTGTCTTTTTAATATTTAGTGATAGCCTATTTGCACATAACCAATTATTAACTATATCCAACTTAGAGTTCATATTATCACTTGATGAAAACCAAGAATCTCCTTCACTTAAGATAACAGTATCATCAGCATAAGATATAATTGTATCATCTGTATATTGGGTTAATAAATCATCCATATAGACAATAAAAAATAGGGGACCAAGAATAGTTCCCTGAGGAACACCCATATTTAAATATCTCATTTCACTATTGATTCCATCAATTTTGACGCATTGTTCTCTATCACTTAGGTAACTGCGAATAAGTTGTAGTGGATGGTCTCTAATACCATATTTTTCTAGTTTATCTAGTAAAATATCATGATCCACAGTATCAAATGCCTTACTAAGATCAATGAATGTGGCAATTGCATGTCTATTTAAATTCGTAGTATTATATATGTAATTTGATATGTATTCAAGGGCATCTTGAGTGCTTCTTTTTTTCATAAAACCGAATTGCATTTCTGATATTATCTTATTTTTTTTGAAAAAATTTTCCAGCTTAATATATATGATCTTTTCAAAAACTTTTGCCAGATTGGAGATTAGAGAGATTGGTCGGTAATTGTTCATATCACATTTATCACCAGATTTATAAATTGGAATTACCTCAGCAATTTTCAATGCGCGAGGCCATGTCTTTGTTTCTATACATTTGTTGAAAATATTTACTAGAGGATTAGCAATAAAACAATTTAATTTTTTTAGAATTTTTATGCTTATTCCATCAACACCTCCACTTTTATTTTTTAGATTATTGATAGTTCCGATGATCTCCATAAAGTCAGTTGGATTGAGAAAGAGAGAGTTTTTATTAGGTTCAGTCATTTTGATTTTATCATTATTGTATGACTTTTGAATTTTTGTTGCTAACTTCTCACCAATTGTGCAAAAATGTTTATTTAGTTCATTAGCAATAATATTTATATCGTTAATTTTCTCACCATTTAGATTAATTTCATTTATAACTTTCTTTTGTTTAGTTTTATTTTTATTTATTTTATTATTGATAAAAGACCACAATTTTTTACTATCATGAGAAATTTCTTTAACTTCTTCAGTATCTTGTTTTTGTTTTGCTTTTTTTATTAAAATTTTTAATATGCTAATATATTTTTTATAATGCATTTTTGCATTTATATCTTTAGGATTATTTAAGCAAAATTTATGTAATTTTTCTTTATTGACACACGAAACTATTATACCTGAAGTTATCCAATTTTTCCTAGGAATGTACTTTCTCTTTTTCTTTTTACAACATTTTTTAGATGCAGTAATAATATTTTTAATGTCAGTTATCAAATTGTCAATTGCTGTATTTACGTTTAAGACTGTGCTTGTTTTTTAAGACTTATATTTGTTTCAGTTATGTTCTGAAGCTTTTTCTTGTAATTTATTAAAATCTATGTATTCAAAAGTTGTTTTTAAAGAATTTGTTTTATTAAGTACTTGATCTTCAAATTGAAGCAATAGAGGATAGTGGTCAGTAAAACCTTCTATTATTTTGAAAGATTTTATAGCAAAATGGTTAGTTTTTATAAATGCATTATCAATGCAAGATCCTTGTCCAATTTGATTATTACTTGGTCTGGTTATTCCATTAAAATAAGGAAGGTATTCTGCATTGGTAAAATTGTTTAATAAATCTAAAGCGTGTTTTGAAGTCTTTAGCATATCTATATTGTAATCACCTAGGAGACAATGATTAATACAATTTTTATTTCTAGATAGATAATCATTTAACAGTTTAAAAAATTTTTCATTTTTTGTTTGATGAGATTTATATAAAGCTGATATTTTTAATTTAACTTTAGATTTCATATCAAAATTAGTACTAATAATTTTAAGATCTTCTATTACTTCTATTTCAGTAGAATGTGATAAATCTTCTTTTATGTAAACTATAACACCATCAGCTTTGTTAATAGTGCTATTATTTGAAAGTATCTTATAATTAGGAATTTTATAAAAATTAATTTGTTCAGGAGTCCAAGTTTCAGTACATATGATAATATCTGGCTTTTTTTTCATTCTTTCAATAAAAATATGTAAGTATTCAAAATTTGCATTTAAACTTCTAATATTAAACATTAATACTGTGAAATGATCACAATTGAGTATATCGTTTAGAGCAAGTATATCAGGAACAATCTGTTCTTCAATTTTGAAATCATCTTCTAGAATAGAATCAAGATCTAAAATTTTACTTACTTTTTTGACTGTGGTTTGAAGCAGAGTTTAGATCAATACTGTTCTTGACGTCATATGATGTACTCATTATATTTATTTTATTTTTTGGCCAAATAGGTTGGATAGGATAATCTATGCTATTTATGGTTTTTTCAGTCTGTATTTATAAGTTGTACATTTATCAAAATCAATCATTGTGTGATTAATATCTCTTTTTTCTGTTAGAAATTTGTTTGCAAAATCACAGTTTGCACATTTCTTAATATTCTGTTGATCACATTTATTAGTTTCATGTTTACCAGAGCATAAGAGACATGTTATCTCATACTCACATTTTCTTCTATTATGTCCAAATTTACTACATTTTAGACAGGGTCTAACTCCAAATTCATCATAGAATTTACAATTTTGATGTCCTAAAAAAATTTTGTTGTTATTATTATTTCAAATTTAAATATAAATTAGGACTAACTTGAACTAAGGCACCAAATTTTTCTTTTTTAGTTTTATAAATATTCAAAACAGAACACTTATCAGGTAAACTATTAAAATTTCTATTATTTAAGTCATCTTCAAGTTCCTGCAATTCATACTTAGATTCTATGCCCACAATTTTAATAATAGGGTATTTTAAAGATTGTATTTTAACCTCAAAATCATCATTTTTGAGTTTGCTTTCCAATGAATCTTTTACAATTTCAATATCACTTTTATTGTTACATTTAATAATAACAGAGTTGTCTTTTTTCTCAAAAGTGTTTGATATAGGTGCATTTATTGAAGTATGAATAGTTTTGACAACTTTTTCAAAACATTTTGTCTTGGATTTATCATTTTTGGGTACAATAATTAGATTAGGAACCTGGTTTATTTTTTTATTATTTGTAACTCCATTCTTCACTACACTAGAGAAGCTATTGAGATTTGAAGACTCTTTATTTTTTAATAGATCATTTAGTAGTTTATTTTCATTTTTTAAACTCTGATTAACTTCCCTGAGTAATTTATTCTCCATGTTGACTACACTATAAAATTCACTTTTGTTAAAATCATAATCAATCTGAGAATGAAAACTATCATCATTATTACTATCAGTTTCACTTTTTATCGTTTCTTCTTCACAGTTGTATTTGATTAATGCAATCAATTGTTTAGCTTGAATTGTTAAATCATCGTAGTTTAATTTCGAGGTTATATTTTCCATCATACAATTTTTACAAATTACAAAAGATTCACTAACGATTTTGGCATTTTTTTGGTTTAAAATATCACTAGGATAATAAACATCCTCACAAATTAAACATATCACAAAACTAATTTTTTGCTCTGGATGACCTTTAATAATTTTCTTTTTACGAATATCAGGTGGCACATGCTTGGTAGGCAGCATGGCGCCGGACTCATAATAAAATTCATAATAAAATTTTAGTTTTTTTCTGCAATTATTGTAATATACATTTATATAAAGAAGAAGATTTAAAAACACATCAAAATAATTGTTTGAAAAAATAAAATCGATCTATGTACTGTACAACAAAAACTAACACTAAAATTTTAATAGTTTAAAATTTTTTTTTAAATTTTGTACTCAAATACTTAGGTACCTACAAAAATGATGAAGATGAGCAGCCAAAATCAAAACATAAGAAAAAATAAGGTTTTTCGTCCATAAAATAGCTTAAAATGAACGAAAAACCTTATTTTTACTTATGTTTTGATTTTGGCTGCTCCTCATTTTTTGCTCAACTTTGCTCACCTCACTCCTATATAATGTAGTTGGATATAGTATATGTACAGTCTATCTCCGTGGCCGCTCGCTTGGATTTTGTCTCTCACTCTCTGACACTCTATAGGTATACGCAGTATACTCACTATATAGGTATAGTACGCGCTTACACAGAACTTGTCCACACAGCCTCCTCTTCCAGCAGTTTGGCATGAAGTAGATGTTCGAGTGTCTATGTCGTCTCACGCATGTGCACGTAAACAAACGTTAGCTCCACGGTAAACTGCTGCACTGAGAGAAGGGTTTGGTTCACGTAACCAAATTTGGTTGTGTGAACCAAGATTTGGTTATTTTTGGTCTCTCCCAAGCTTTGGTTCATGCGACCAATGATTTGGTTACAGGAACCAAATGTATAGATCACAGTCATGTCAAACAGTTCGCTGTTATAACCTCAAAAAATTTTTGCGGTAATTCAGAAAATTACGAACTCACGAAAAATTTATTAAAATGATCGGTGCTATACTAGATTGAAAACGATTAGTAATTTGATTTAACTTCGTAGGGAAAAATAATTTTGTTGTCAAGAGAAAACTCATATTTAAATAAACTTAATTAATTCTTCGAAATTTATTGCTGAAATTTGAAATTAAAATATATTCTTATTTATTTAACAAGAATAAAGGTAACTGACTTAAGCAAATTATTACAACAATAAACAATAAAATAATACAATAATAAATAAAATTTGTTTTTAAAATAAAAAATAAAAGCTCGATTTTTACGCGTGGAGTGTGGCCAAACATTTGGTTCCCACAGCCAAATTATCCGATTTCTTTTCAACCAAATATATTTGGTTCCTTGAACCAAATCCTTCTCTCAGTGTGAGAATAGTATATTCCTGTGCAAGTAAGGGAACCGCGTCGGTTCCACGAGAGTAGGATGTTTCAACACGAGACCGTAATTTTTACTGGATGGCGCGCGCGTAGCGCGTGCCATCCAGTAAAAATGAAGGTCAAGTGCTGAAACATCCAACTCGAGTGGGACCGACAAGGTTCACTTACATGCACAGGACTGTGCTTTCTCAAATTCGCTGAATTTCAATGCATTTTTCTATAATTCATTGACGAGAGGCGACAGAGTGGAGCGGTATCCATGTGTCCTCCCGCCGGCGGCCGGACGGCGATAAGTCGGGCATAGTGAGGGTGAAATTTGACACTTGACCTCTCATTGGTTTTAAAGTCGTAAAAATTAACAAAGAAAATGCCTAAGTATTTTGCTTACGACACTATACACTATGCATTTCCCATAAAATATACCTATATATATTACTTCGGTTCTTCTTTCTGCTGCTCTTTCGTAAACAGCTTCAGAATTCAGAGAAACGACAACAGACGTGGAAAAGGCCTTTTTCCACGCGTGTTTCGCTACAGACGTGGAAACGGCCTTTTTCCACGCGTGTTTTGAAGACTACTAAACTATAGGAGAAAAGGGTCGGTTCCCTGGTTGTTCACACGCATGGAAAAGGACGTTTTCCAATTGCGGATTTGAGAAAGTCGCCATTGACAATCGCGCACCGCAGTGCCGTCCATTTCTAAAAGTCCCCGTATTCTATATAAGATGAATTAGTTGTAATTGTCTACTAATTCTTTTTCCTTTGATGGCTTTTTGACATTTATTTCGTTTATTACTTTTTATTATTCGTTTATTACTTTTCTAAATTATTTTGTTCCTTCCTCCTTAGTCATTTTAATATTTTTTTCTGTGAGTTCTGTTAAGAGATGTAATCCAACCGTCCTAACAAACATTTATTCTGGGACCGCTTTGAGACATCGAGGATGTCTACAAAGTTTAAAAAATTTGTGTGTGTGATAAAATGGTCTTATTTTTGAAAGGTCTTGTGACAAAATTGCTCAGATCTTTTAAGGGGGCCGGCCTATTTTTTTAGTAAAAAATATGTCAGACCTATATAAATGTGATAGGACGGCCAAAGCATGTTGAGGTCCTAGAAATATTCTCAGAATTAAATTAAAAAATAAAAATAAGAATGTTACAAAAAATTAGTGCCGGTCTTAATTCTTCAACAGTCAGACCAGTCCTAGGACATGTCCCAGGAACTGAGACAGGGACACACCTCTAGTTTGTCCTCGTGATGCACTCTTCTCTGATAAGTTGACATGTCTCTTTTAAGGGCATCACAGAAACTTTGCAACGTCGCAGAATCGCTCATCGCCACGGTTTGTATATCTATATATTCTGAGCCGACAGGCGAGTGCGATTTGCGATGCTGCGACAATCGCCGACTACGCTAATCTCAAAATCGAATGTTTCTGTTATTGTAACCTAAATATATTGTTAAAACTGTGTTGCTTATATGCTTGCCACATCCATTCAGCCTTTGGATTGCCTCGCAGAAGATTTAATACCAGTTAAATAAAATCAAAACTTTTAGCCAGTTGAGCGTCGTGCGATGCTGCGACGACGCAAAGTTTCTGTGATCGCCTTTACCTAACCGTTTACCCTGTGTTTTTCCTTTGCTCGTTTTCCACTATCTATCCCTTTAAATTCGTTGTAGCATCTAAATCTTGTCACTATCTTTATTGTGCCATTCCTTTCTTTGTCTTCAGTACTTAACCAATATTTTTGCTGGCAGGTTTTCTCTAAATTTTTCGTAAGCTTTATTTGCCAGTCCTTTCGTCTGATCTGCCTAAGGTTCTTCGGCATCTTTCTTGCAAACTTACTCAAATCTACTCAAGTTCTTCTAGACTTCTTTGTCTTTTTTCTTAATTCCTTTAATATTCCATAAGACCATTTTGATGTCATTACTTTTTTGGGTTTTTTTGCGTGAGCACTTTTTCTGTTACTTGTCCTCCTAAAAACCTACTTAGTTTCAGAGGTTTTTTCTATCCTTTTCGAGAGTTTTTTTTAAAGATACAAATCTTTTTTTTGAATTATTTTGTAAAAATCTAACCTTGCATGACTCTTGCTCTTGTTTTTTAGTTCAATCTTAGCCAGTCTCACCACTTTTCTTTGAATATCTTCTTGCTTTGTCGTAATCAGTACAGATTTACGCTCCTCCCAGTAAGTAATTTTTTTATCATAGTATTTTTCTGTTCCCTGTTTGATAACTTCACTTAAGTCCATTCGGTTCCAGTCGTCTGTCCCAAGACAAATGTTTATTTGGACGGTTGTACCACATTTCTAGATAGAATTCACAAAAAAAATATTAAAATGGCCCAGGAGGAAGGAACAAAATAATTTAGGAAAGTAATAAACGGATAGGTAAAGAAATAGAAAACAACACGGGATTAAGAGGCCATTTTAAATGATTTTTTGTTCTGTTTCGTTTTTTTTTTTTTTTTTTTTTTTTTTTTTTTTTTTTTTTTTTTTTCATTGAAGATTTTTATTTAGTGGTAAAAAATAATACAAAATATTGCAACCAATGTCTAAAAGATCGCAAAAATGGTTCAAACCGTAGAAACCCACACGAAACATTCTTAAAACATACACAAATCTGCGAATTATTTCATATCCAAACGATATTTTTAGGATTGACGGAATTTAAAAACTTTTAAGACTCTTACACTATATACCTAACTCAAATTCAAGACTTTCTTCGGTGGTTTTACCAGCTAGATGATTTTCGTGCTTACTCGAAAGTGACTTAATGCTTCAAAAACATACGAGGGGCGAGTTCTCGGTCAACCAGCCTCCTACCTTGCCTGAATAGCGAGCTACGGACGCGTAAAGAAACCAATACCGCTCGCGAGTGTTTGAAGTCTGTAAAGAGCGACCATGTAACCAGTTAAGCGATATTGTAATGCGTAATATCAGCTTATTATTTAAAATAAGTTTGTATTAAGCTATTTTATATACCTTTATTAAAGGTAGAAGTTTTATTTTGCTTAACAACTCGCTCTAATGACATTACGACTGTAAGACTTACCATGAGAGATCTTATGATAAACTCTTTTTTCTACGTTGCAAGATCATATAATTTATTTTCAAGTAGCCACTAGATTGAAACACCTTAATAGTTTATAGTTCATAGTTTGTACTTCTTCACCCTGAGGCGAACCGTTATTGACGCTCAAGCAGAGGAGAGGTATCCACCACCCTTCTGTGGACCTCCCAAAATTTCACCTTTCCATTTCATTTTTTAACACACCTGTAAAACCCTAACTTGAGCGAATCTCTAGATCGAAGCTTGCATGTGGTTAACTTTGGCGATTTTTTTTTTGGTTTAATTTTTTCATTTTAATTTTTTTGTTCAGGGACTTAGTCAACCCACCACGGTTAACCGGTAAGCGCATTTGGAAACTCGATCCGAACTCGGTAAGAAAGGTAGCCTTACACATTTATTCCAGTCTAATATCATTCGATTTTATTCCTCTGGATCGGACCCTTTACCCAAGTCACAGTATCAGAGAGAATTCAATCAGACTTTTAAAATGTCAGAGTTGGAATAAGTGATTTAGGGCATCCTACCTCGCCTAAGCTACAGTGGATTCAATCCCAACAATTTTAACGCGTGAAAAAATACTCAAAAAAATCGCCGAGACTTGGGATCGAACCCACGACCCCAGAGTTGGGAGACGCGCGCTGTATGCCCTGAGCCACTGCGGCTCTTAAACACCTTAATATTTAATATGATCGTTTTTATGTCATGAAACTTTATAATTTGCGATTCTTATACTAACATTTTTATACCTTTTTATTTATTATAATTTTTTACATTCATAATATTCAACCGATAAATTTTATACTCTAGAATTTGTTTTTTTTTTTTTTTTTTTTCCAATTTTTGCATTCGTTATGAATGCCCTAAATATTCGCTTGAATACTTTGTAAAAAAGGATGAGGATTTTGTCCTATATTCCTTCATTTTACATTCGTATGAAAACTTCGAGACTTGTTAGTCCGGCATTTTTATAAAATACGTTGAAATGTGTGTATGCTAGAGTATGCGACCGTTTGGTTTGACCTTTTAAGCGATATTTTTGTCAAATACTTTCCTATTCATGTACTTTCATTTTTTTTTAAACTGTACTTACGATTAGTTACAAAGATACGAGAATAACAAACTTTGCACTGCTCGCTAAGTTGAGTGTATTTCATTTTGTATGCAACTGGAGACTTGTGTTCCATATCCGTCTGAGAGCTTCGTTGCCCGACATTGTTTGTATATATGCAATTTGTACAGCCATCAAGTCTGATTTGTACACAGTGTTTGTACCGAATATTTGAGTTTGCAAGCCTCAAGTGCTTTAATTTCATAGGTTTTGCGTCCACGCTCTTATGTCGATGACACCTCGCGTACCGTAGTGATAATTTGAGGAGGAAGATTGGAGGGACAAGCCCTGTGTAAGCGCGTACTATAATTACATAGTATGAGTATACCGAGTACACCTATACAGCGTGAGTATGATAGAAAAAATCCAAACGAGGGGCCACGGAGTATAGACAGTACACTATAGTATACTTCGTGCATACAATACAGCGACTGTCGGCCGCAGCGGCCAGAGAGTCGCTCCCGTATACTCAAGCGCTGTTGCGTGAGAACATTGTCAAAGCCAATACTAATAAGCTTTGAACATTTTATTCTTATGTTACTACTGGAACATAATCCTTCGCCATTCCAGGTCCATTCCCCTACAAGGTCAATGGTACCCCCCACTGACGTCATTTCTAAAGGTCCTCATAAGGAAAAAATGATGTGTAAAAGATAGAATGTAAAATTAAATTGTAGAAAAAATAAAAATAAATAAATTGTCTTAAAATAAAAAACTATAATCAAAATGTATACTGATAATTTGATATTATATACTGATAATCAAAAAGTTTCACGAGAATAGGAAAGAGGGCACTAACGGCAGTTTAAAAAATAAGGGACCTCTTATTAGATAATAATTTGTTAATATTTCAAAAAACTACATTTTATGTAATTGAAGTAAAATCTCAATTTAAACCTCTTGCTTCAATCCATAAAATGATCTTTTTATAATAAAAAAAATTATTTCCGTCAGGTGCAGTGTTTGAGGTTTGATTTTCAATAAAAAAGTTAATAAATGTTTAAATACAAAAAGGAAAAATAATGATCAAAATAAATAATAACATTAATTCTGCAAAAAGAAAACCAGCATGCTGGCTTTTTAACTCTAAAAGATAACCTTAAATTCATCTGGTAGTCTGCTTTTATCGAATTTTTTTGTTATTGTTTCTTCCTGAAAACCCTGCATCAACAATTTACGAAAAAGATGAAAAATTCTCAATGGTGACCAATAGTTCGAGGTTACTACCTTACTGCACTAGTCAAGTCGAAGTTAGGCTAGTTCGCTCAGTTGGAGTGAGAGGTAATGTGTAGCAGAGCGTGATCAGCTGTTTCGCGCGCACAACCTAGCAGGCTTACTTTGAACTTACTTCAGTGAAAAATAATCGATAGTTAGATCAAGAATTATTAAAAACTACTTTTATTATGAATCGAAAAGTGTGATGAATACTTATTAACTATGAATTTCACGTTAAAAAAGACGTTTGAAAGATTTTAAGTGAAGACCTCTACCATAGCAGACAGCTGCGCGCGCAACAGCTGAAGAGACATGTTGCTGATAAAATCGGGATTCTTGTAGGTTTTAGTGATTGCTGTATTTTTTTCTTTGCAAATAACCCATGAAATTTTATGAGAAAAATATAATTGTATTCAGTGAATACTGCTTCCTACTAGTGATTTTTTTTATTAAAAACTCCCTTATAAAAATGTTTTAAAACATTAGTCAAAGTGTAAAAAATGCGATTTTCCCATAAGCCACCGTGTAAAAAGAGCCAAAAATTGATTTATTCATATTTCGTAAAATATCCCATGAATTGCTTCAAAAATTAAGCTGTGAAGTTATATCTTATTTATGAAACTTTCTGTGAGGTTTCATTAAAATTCCCCTTGTAATTCATTTTGGATAGTAACCTCCTTAATACCAAACAGAACCCAATGATTCCAGACAAAGCAAGAAACTTTCTGGTCTTACGTTGGTAAACAGTTACAAATGGTGGTATCATATAGGTGGGTCAAAATAATACTTTTCGGCAAATCAGCCCGCATGAGATTCACGGATTTTATTGCAATTTTTTTTGGCAAAAGTACTATTTAATAGTAGGCTTTTGCCGCAAACTAGAGGTCTCTATCTTATTTCTGCTTGGTGCTAGATTTTTTCAAAGATTGAAAAATGGCCTATTAGTCCAGTACCGTTACTGCTAAAAAATTTAAAATGAAAAAATGACAAAAAATATCTTAACCTTTATCTGGCAGCGTGGGGTACTATAGTACCCCACTGTCTTCTTTACCAATCTTCGGTACCTAAAATTTCGTAAACCGGGTTTATAGCGACATCTACCTACACTTGAGGGATGAGGCTTGCCTTTCCCGCCATAATTAGTGCTCGATGACCGTTAGTCTGCACGTAGCAGTTGTCGAAAGCGGTTTGGGGTACTGCAGGACCCCACGGTGCCATCAACGTTGATACAAGTAAAATTGGAGCATTTTTTTTTTTCTTTTATTAATGCGTTAAAACACGTTTGAAAGGTAAGTAATTATTAAATCAGTCACTAAAATTTTTTTTTTCTCGATACCATGAGTCCTACGACGTTTTATGTATATTCTCAGCATGGCGTATAATTTGCGGCCACGACTTTTGCGAGAGCACTTACTAGAAGTTGACAACAATGATGAAGAAGTTGAAAGCGATGGTCAGGATGAACCGTCTTGCTCTGAATATTCTTCAGAAGAATCTTCTGAAGAAGAAGGAGAAATGGACGTCGATATGGAAGTCCCGAGTGAGAATCAACGGCTTTTGCAGAGTCGAGAAAATCCACAGCGTAGTCGCCCGTCATCGAAACTTTATGGAAAAAATGGTTTCCATTGGAATGTAAAATGTCCTTCTCGTAGATCAGGTAAGCAGCACACCAGGGGTTTTTTTCATATGCGCGCTGGGATTGAGCGCTTCTCTCTGTCTCTTTTTCTCTTTTTCTCTCTTTGTTTTTCTCTTTTGCTTGCACGCGTATTTTTGTAAAATGTTCACAAACTAACTTCAAGTTTTTTTTCTCGTTATAAAATTTATTTAGCCGAAATAATTTAAATATTATGAATTTTTATTTACAAAAATTTTATTACTATAAAATTTTTATTATTTTTTTCGCCTTTTACAGACAGGCAGTCAGATATTTTACCAGAAATAAAACCTGGTCCGGCCGGTAACGCTGCCGATGCAAAAACAATTATTGATTTTTGGAATTGTTTATTTACCGATGAATTGATAAATTTAATAGTTGATAATACCAATTTAAAAATAGAAGAGGAAAGTTTACATTATGTGGTTGAGGAACGACAGCAATCGTGGCATTATCACACTGATCCAGTTGAAGTAAAAGCTTTCATTGGAATTTTATATTACTCTGGTTTATGGAAATCGGCTGATGTTGATGTGAACAGATTATGGGATAAAACTAATGGCTTATCTATGTATCGTAGTGCTTTTTCAAGGCACGGATTTACGTTTTTATCAACGTGTTTGCGCTTTGACAATGCAGATAAAAGAGAACAAGATGATAGATTTGCTCCTATCCGAAATTTATGGAACATGTTCATCGGAAACTGCGAAAAGAATTACACTCCAAGTCGTCAATGCACCGTGGACGAGCAGTTGTTAAGTTTCAGAGGACGTTGTAAATTTAGAGTTTACATGAAAGATAAGCCCGATAAATATGGCCTCAAAATTATAAGTTTGAATGACTCTCAAACAGCTTATATGGTAAATACTTAAAAAAAAAAAAAAAAAAAAAAAAAAAAACTAAATTTTATTTTTATTACAGATTAATGCTATTCCTTACTTAGGAAAGAATACTGAAATCTTGGAAGATAATGAAAGTGTTCCTGAATACTATTTTAGACTGGTAACTGTGCCAATTTACAACACTAACCGTGAAGTGACTTGCGATAATTGGTACACCTCGATTCCCTTACTTCACAGAATGCTGAAGGATCCGTATAATTTAAAAATTACGGGTACTATCCGAAAAAATAAACGAGAAATACCAGTTGATTTCGTGGTCAAAGTTCCCAAAAAAGATCGTCCCATGACTAAATTTTGTCATACTGAAAACATTACGCTTTTAACTTATGCGCCAAAGAAAAAAAAATCTGATAAGATAGTTCTAATAGCTTCGTCACTTTTGAAAACTGAAGAAATGACAGGTGACAAATCGAATATTGTCCTTCATTATAACAAAAATAAAGGAGGAACGGATACTTTCGACAAGTTATGCCATTCCTACAGTGTGCGTAAAAGATCTAACAGGTGGCCTGTTCGATATTTTTATGGGATCTTGGATCAAGCGATCGTTAATGCGAGAATTTCATTAGCTTGCAAAGAAGAACAGAGTGAAAATATTGAAAAAATCACTGCTGTTTCTTGCTTGGAAACCCTTTCTTTTTATTTAATAAAGCCGCTTTTGAAGCAGCGACTTTCAATTTTTAAACTTTCAAAAGAGCTAAAGTTTGGAATCCGATCTATTCTAAAAATATCTGAAACATCGGAACGCTCTATAACTCAAGTTAATCTTGTAATTAAAAAAAGATGTAGTTTTTGCACTAGGGGAAAAGACAAAAAAACTGATAAAGCCTGTGGCGTTTGTTCGCGTCCGATTTGTTCGGACCATAGATTTTTAATTTGCCAAGACTGCGCTGGCACTTGAATAAAATGTTTTTTTTTTTACAGTTTTTAACTTCTTCATGTAATATTTTATTAAAATGTACAGTTTTTTGTATGAATTAAATAAAAAAATTGAATAACATTAAATTTTCTAAAAATACCTAATGGTTTTTTTTTCGTAAACCTCAGATGGTAATTTCTGAGAATAAATACCTTTTTTAAATAACCCATATAAACTATTATTTTTCCTTTATAGTCCACTACTTGGAGATAACCCAGCTAAAATTTTAGACCTTTTTATGAAAAAACAAAAAAGTAATGATTTTTTGAATAAAAACGGTTTTTTTTCTATTTTTTTCGACTTGTTGGATTTTTTTTTAGGACCGACTTTAGGTTATCGTTATTTAAATTATTACACTCTTTGATAGAACCTCTAAAGATCATGTCTGAATTTTTTTTAGTTCAAATAATGCATGTAACCTCTATTTTTTTCAACTTTTGTCCGTGGGGTACTATAGCACCCCACGGTGCCAGCTATGTTACACCACAGAAGCATGCCAGCTAAAGGTTAATTGTACATGGTCTAATACATAAAAAAAAAATCTTAAATAATTTTTTCCAGAAAGTACTTGGAAAGACAAAAAAATGCGAGGTTTCGGAATTCTGTAAGTGTAATAGGGTCTTAGCAATATTTTTTTGAAAATCAGGTCAAAAACAGCTTTTTATTAAAAAATGCTGATTTTTTAACATGGGGTATTGGGAGGAAAAGTGCAGTCATAGAGAGGGAAGCAATATGGCTGTCCATAACTATTTTCAGTGCGATCAACGCGCATGACGACGTAACCCTAAATTCAACATGGCTGCCCATAACTATTTAAATCCACTAGAACAGCGCGTGAACCACGTGACCTCATCCCCACCACGACTGCACTTTTCTTCCCAATAGAGGGAACATGACTTTCAAAGGCCCATTCAGAGAAACTGACGCTTGGAGATTTCTTTTTGGCATATTTGGAGCCCATATACCAAGTTTTAGCCAAATCCATGACCCAAATGTCTGGTCCTCTCCTTGTTAGTACATAAACTAGTACATTTCAGACTATGCTTGCGACAACCACAGCTTTGTTTTTCACACCCAGTCTTACAACTGCAGAAAATTTTTTTAAGTAAGTCATCTGGAATGAACTTATCTGCTGTGAATTTGGGAATTAAATTGTTTTCTACATCGTGCTTCCAGTCCCATTCTATTGCAGATTTTTGAACCCCCAAACCACTGTTGAATATGAAAATAAACTCTATTGCTGTGCTCAATAGCAGCTCCTTCAGTTGAAGGAAGTTTCTCGAGTTTAAATGCTTATGTTTACACTCTTTAGTCTGAAAGTATTATGTAAATATGTAATTTGTATTAAAAAATAGTTGATAAATAATCTGATGAGTAACTTGTATTTTTTTTTATTTCAATACCAATTGTAATTTATAAATAACCTCTTTTAATTAATATTACTGACAGAATAGTTGTAGACTCAAAAAATTCTTAAAATGATTATTTTCTAAAGTTTTTATTAAAAAAATTTAACGTAAACTTATCAAAGAAACAAGTATTTTTTTAAAATAAAAATCTTCCTAATACCTTTGTTTTTATAAATTTCAATTTTCCCAACTTTCAATGATTTCAAGTTATTTTATACACAACCATCGCTGTGTTTATTTTATAGAAATGTAATTTTTCATAAAAAATTATAGTCAACATTTGATACCAAATTCAACCGTAAATAATGATGAACAATAAAAAATTTATAACAAAAACAATAATTATGATCAAAAATGCAGTTTTAAAACATCAATTTTTCAGTTTTTCGTGTTTTCTAATATTTTTTCCTCTGTAAACGCATTTTTTTTTTTTTTTAAAGTTGCAGATTAGAGGAAAAAAAATGAGCCCAACCGAAATATTTTTCAACCCCTTTGCTGGGTTAGCAGGGCAGATGAAAAAAAAAATTTTTGACGTTTTTTGTGAATTTCTCAGAAACTACTCAATATTTTTTTTCCAAAAAAAAAACCACTTATTTTGCATACAAAATGCTAAACTTTAACCAAATTTTATAAAGTTTAAACAATTTTTGGGGCCAGGAAAAATAAAAAGCCAAAAAACTTGTTTTTTGCATTTTTCTCGAAAATTGTGAGGTTATGTGAAAAAGTTGTAGAAAAAAAATTTGTAGATTTTTTTATTATCTACAATTTATACATTCAAACTTTTTTGATCGGATAAGTGGTTTTTCCAATAAACCATTTTTCACCCCTAAAAACCCACCCCATTTTTTCATTAACAACTGAAATCACCTTAAAATATTTTTCCAGTAATCAGTATCATTTATACTACAGATTTGCACAGTCAGTTACTTGATTATATTTTTCTCCACTAAAAATATTAACGGTACTGGACTATATTTTTAAGCTATTTTAAGCAATTTGAAGGTATTTTACGAAAAATTCTAACTTTTGATAAAAATGAGATAGAAACCTGTAGTTTGTGGCTAAATTTTGTTCAAAATAAGTTCTTTTTTGTAATAATATTTTAACAACATAGTTTTGTTATTTTTATAATAATACAGTCCTACACAGATATTGCTATTTTTGCTCATTTGCAGGTATCTTCAAACGACCGTAGCTTTTTCTAGGCTAAGTTTTTGTGCATATTAAAAAATTGTTAAATTTTTTTTATGAAAAAACAAAAATTTTGCGACCAATCGGAACCCTGTACGATCTTGCGCTTCCAAGATACAGCTGTTTAAAGTTGGCAAAAAACACAAAAAACGCGTTTTTTACGATTTTCACACGCATTTTTGAACGGTTTCGACCTTTTTTTTTCTCTCAAAAATATGTGGAATATTCTCTTCATATGTATCCAAACAAGCTCCCATAGTAATTGTAGTGCGGATTTAGGGTTTTAGTTGATTCCAAAGCATACACTTTTGACACATTTTATGTGCTAAACTAGGGTTTTTTTAACAATATACACGCTACATTTAACTTTTTCGTTCATTATAGATGTTTTGAAATTATTTTTTGACTAAAAACTATTTAAATTCCAGCCAAAATTAGGTCGTCTCCTCTGAGAAAATTGATACTCAACGAAATATTGATCTCAATATCAAAATAATATACTACTTTTATTCAGTTTTTTAGTTTTTTGATTCGTTATAGATCTATGTTCAAATATTGTAAATACTATACTTGTTTCTTTATTTATTTTTTTCTATTTTTGAAAATTACAAATAATTGATTATAGTTTATCAATTATTCTGATAAAACAATCATAGATTACTATTGCTTACTCTGAAAAATATGAGTCCAAATTAAAAATGTTATTTTTTGAATGCTATGAAGCATAAAAAAATCTACCAATCTACTTTCTACTTATAATTATATCCACTTATGAAAAAGAGAATGAGAGATTCGATTAGAAAGTCGAGTCGATATTTCGAATCGAAACTTAAAGTTTGATTCTTGGAGCAAGAGCGCCCCCTTTCAGGCCTCTCAAAAGTGTGAACCAGCCGGACGCGCCAAATTTGAAATCTTCAGGCATGCCTGATTTAAATTTTTTTTTTTTTTTTAATTAATAAAGTTAGTAACGAAATTTACATTTTAAATGGACAAATAAGCGGACAAGCTCACAACCCCATAACCCTAGGCGTAAGGAATAACAAATAATTAACTTTTGTAATAAACAAATAAGCCGATAAGCTACAACTCCAAAACACTGGGCGTATTTAGTAAAAATAATTAATTTTTTGAATAAACAAATAAGCCGAAACTGTTCTAAAATGCGTGTGAAAATCGTAAAAAACGCGTTTTTTGTGTTTTATGACAACTTTAAACAGCTGTATCTTGGAAGCGGAAGATCGTACAAGGTTCCGGTTGGTCGCAAAATTTTTGTTTTTTCATAAAAAAAATTTAACAATTTTTTAATATGCACAAAAATTTAGCCTAGAAAAAGCTACGGTCGTTTGAAGATACCTGCAAATGAGCAAAAATAGCAATATCTGTGTAGGACTGTATTATTATAAAAATAACCAAACTATGTTGTTAAAATATTTTTACAAAAAAAAACTTATTTTAAACAAAATTTTTATGCAAACTAGAGCTTCTATCTCATTTTGATCAAAATTTAGAATTTTTCGAAAAATACCTTCAAATTGCTTAAAATAGCTTAAAAATAGGCCATTTTTCAATATTTGAAAAAATCTAGCACCAAGCAGAAATAAGATAGAGACCTCTAGTTTGCGGCAAAAGTCTTCTATTAAATAGTTCTTTTGCCAAAAAAAAATTGCAATAAAATCCGTGAACCTCATACGGGCTGATTTGCCGAAAAGTATTATTTTGACCCAGCTATAAAATTGAATAACACTCCTAAGTTTCCGTTGACACTAGCTTATAATTCAAATCTAATGAAGGTCAGCAGTGGAACCTGGGCAAAATTATTCGTCGACCGTTCTCCACCTAATCTCATTGTTGGACTGGGAGATCGGTCGATGCGAGAAATTAATTTGTCGACCTATTACGCCTGGGTTCCTGTGATGGTCTTAATCTTTCTCATATAACTGTGCCAAGTTTTTATAGATACTAGCTTTTACCTGAAATCTAATAACCCTTCCGACATAACTCGCTTAAGTTTTCGTTGACACAAGCTTTTACGTCAAATCCAAAAACCCTTTCCACGTAACTGTCTTAAGTTTTTGTGATAATCCTTAGCAAATAAACTTCCTTGGTTTACGTGGACACTACTATTAGATTACTTTAATCATATTATCTTAATTTATTGTCATTGTCAAAGAAGGATTTTGGAGTTATAGGTAAAACTTTTATCCTCGTAAGCCCAGAAGCGTTTTTGGCATAAGTAATTGGAGGTGAGATAAAAACTTAACAAAGTTATTTGAATTAAAGTTAAAAACAAGTGTCTATGAAAACTTAGGAGGATTATTTAAGAAGGATTATTGGATTTGAGGTAGAAGCTAGTATCAACGAAAACTTAAGAGGTGCATTGGATTTAGGGTAAAAATTAGTTTACTTCAGACAACTCATAAAAAAATGATAATATTAATAAAACTAGCAACAGTAATAATAATAATTTTATTAAATAACATTTTTACCTGGATCGTGACCGCGAGCGACGGCGTGAGCGAGACCGTGATCTAGAACGAGATCTAGAACTGGATGATCTTGAGCGGCGACTTCGACGCTTATCTTCAACTAGTCGAATTCTACGACCATTAAGTTCTGTATCATCTAACTTCTCAATGGCATTTTTCAGATCAGAGTAAGTAGCAAATTCAACGACTCTGTAAAGTTAAACAAATATTCATATTAAAAAAATTGATTTTTTTTCTTTTAATTTTTTTTTTAAAGTGCTGCTACTACTTTTAGAAATGAAATATATGTATAAATTGTACTTTTTTTAAAAGCTTTTATCAAAATTTGAATGCATATTTTTTTAAATGCTTGTGCTCACAGAAAAAACCTTTTAAAATAATTATATTTTTATGTTCTACACGGAAAAAAAAGTTGTGGGTCAACCACGAGTAACATTGCTCGGGTTAAGACCACCAGCGCACCGGGTGATCGCCTGCGTAGAGCGGTCTAATATAAAAAAACGCATGTGTGGCCCGACAAGGCAAGCTTCAAGTTCAAAGAATGCGTACTTGGAAAAATGTGTTCGTTCCACCCGACTCAGGAGAATGTCCGGTGCGCTGGTGGTCTTAACCCGAGCAATGTTGCACAGTTTTATTCCCGTGTTGATTGCACGGGTTCGACCGGCAATTTTTTTTCCGTGTGTTTCGTACAAACAAAAAATCTTTTTACCATTGAAAATTAAGCTTGTATTAGAATTTAATTTAAGTTAAAGAAAAAAAGGAGAATAGGTGTTATTTTTACTTAAAAAGTGGAAATAAACTTAAGGATGTGAAAAAAAACTCGAGCTTTTAGAATCATTATATTTTCAAAATTTAAGAGAATGAATTAAACGTCTAATTTTTTCAACTCTAACAAATTGCTAACGATATTTATTAAATCTATTTTTTAATTTTCTCAATACAGTTGAAAACAAGAGTAAGGAAAATATTCTCACGTCCACTCAAGATTTGACAATGACAGCTACGAGATTCCAACCATAAATATTGGAAATTACATTCATGAAAAATTAGACAATTTTACAAATAGGCAGATTTTAACGAATCACTGGTTTCCACTCAAAAACTACAAGTTTCTGTTTTCTGTACATACAAAAAGTGGAAAAGAAGAAAAGAGGTACTCTAGATAATCACATTTAGATGCTCACACTTGGTTATTATTTTCTAATTCCAATAAAGGTTACTTTTGTAAATTTTGTTTCTTTTTTTTATAAATCATTATGAAGTCGGATATCAAAAAAATGTTCCCGTGAGCAAATTAATTCGTAAACCTGTAACTAAATTTGCAAAGTTTTTAGGAAAAGTTGGTATTTTAACTACGCTTGCAAGTTGTGAATACCATTGAGTTTCAGTAGAGGCTGCAAAATGTTTTTTTTTTTTTAAATGAAGAAAAAAGATTTAATTTAAATAAATAATGAAGCTTGCACTCAGGGAATTGAGATAGTCAAAGATACTAGACGTCGATTGGTTCCCATTGTTGAGACTATTATACTTTTTGGCAGACAAAACATTGCATTTCGAGGTCACAGAGACGATTGAAACTTAAATGTTGATGAGCCTCGCAATAAAGGCAGTTTTAGAGAAAAAATTCCAAAAAATTCAGCAGCAAGATTTTACAGTATTATTTTTGATGAGTCGACTGATATTACGCATATTTCACAGATAAAATTTATTATACGATATGTAGTCAAGAAAAAGAAAGAAGAACAAGGAATTAAGTATCGAGTTCAAGAAGACTTCGTAAGATATTTAAATTTGTTGAAGGAAATAACATCTAATGAAAGTAGTTTAGAAATAAAGGCATCAAGAGAAAATACTGGCAAAGTTGCGAATGATGGCTTAGCAAATTTCAATCTAAGATGCAATTATTGCATTTGGATTGTCACACACGGATGTACTGTAATGATATCCGAGATACGCAGTGATGTTAAAGCAGGCATGGAAAAAGCTCGTCAAGCTGTTCATACTTCGTGTCATAATCACATCGTAAATCTGTCGCTTTCAAAGTCGTCATTACACCGAAAAAATAATATGCGTAGAGCTACGCAGTAGTACTACGTAGAATCTACGCCGGGTGCCAGTGCGTGAATCTACGCCTGACTTGACTGCGCAGAACTGCGCAAGCGATCCAGCCGTAGAATTCCCGCTGCAGTGTATACCTTTATACAATAGCTGTATATATAGTATACTTAACTCGGTCGGCCCGTACGAGACACACATGGCCAAAGGTTTTTTTGTTCATACGTTTTGTGTTGTTAATTCTGTTTAATTTAAAGTAAGTATAAAAGTAAGTAAATAGTGTGTGCTTGTTGTTTATAACCTAAAAAGCACGAACATGAATTTCATCACTGATCCCACAAATCATGGTTTTTTTTTTTTTTCCTATTGCTTAAATTTGTATTAACATTTGTTTCAAAAATAACAAAAAATAATTTTTCATAGATCACAGTAGTTTAGCTACAACTCAACCTTTAAATGAAGTTCCTATACTGGATCCTTATCCAATTTCACAAGCTTTGCATGCATCCTTAAGATTAGGATCAGAGATTAGGTTCTCTTATTGAAAAAAATGAAAAAATCTTAAGAATAGGTTCTCCAATTGAAAAAAATAAAAAATTTCATATTGCTACACGATATGACTTTTAATAATATATGTATATAATTACTATTGATTGCATAATAAAACTGTATTTGATTAGAATGAGTAATTTTTAGTTTATTTTATAAAATTGTCTTTTAAAACCCATTTTCTATACAACCGTTTCAAATTTTCCCTCAGACGTTACTGAAAAATTTTCAATGAATTCAGTTTTTCGAAAAAAAAGAATGTATTTTTAATAACCTACTAAACAAATTTATTATACAATTAAAAAAAATTTAGTAAAATTGGCTTTTATAAGAAAACTCTAAACTTCATTTCATAATTATATAGTTGATTGAAAAATTAATTTTTTTTGCATACTAGTTTTCTTACGCCAGTTAACTGAAACTTAATTTAATTTTTCTATTTCATTACTCTGTTTAGACCTAAAATACTTACTAAGAATGAATAAAAACTATAAATAAATAAACAAAAACATTCTCGACGATTATTCATTATTCTCTTTCTTATTTAGAGTCGCTAGAGCAAACGGCGATTATATATAGGTATACATTGCAGAGGGAATTCTACGGCTGGATCGCTAGCGCAGTTCTGGGCAAGCGAGTCAGGCGTAGATTCACGCACTGGCAGCCGGCGTAGATTTACGCAGTATTATTTTTTCGGTGTAGTTCAAGCGGTGAGAAATTCAATTGGTATTATGAAAGAAATCATATAATTTGTGGATCTGCAAATTACCATCTCCCCCTTCAGGATAGTATAGGAAAATCACTCTGCGGGTTATGTGAAATTCAATGGAACAAACGTCATGAGGGAGTAATACAATTTCGTCTTTGTTTACCAAAAATAGTAGAAACTCTTGAGTTTGTAATTCTAACTGGGATAACCTAAAAACTGCTTCCAAGGCTAAATCGTTAGTTGCAATGGTGAATTTATTATTACTACTATTTGTCTCTCAGATGTACTTGGTATCATTTTACCACTAAGTTGTTTTTTTTTTTTTTTTTTTTTTCTTTCTCAAAAAACTCAAATCGATCTCAAATCAGCCCAAATATGATTAAGGATATCATGAGCATTTTATACTATATAAGAGTAAAATGTACTGAAGTCTTTAAAACTATTTTTAGAAAGCAATTGAAGCTGTAGAAGAATTAGATACAACTAGGAGAAACGTGCGGATAAGTAGTTTTAAAAAGATCTTTTTCGACTTTCAGGCGCACATAAACTTAGCTCCGATCAACCATGAATTAAAATCGTCTCGTAAGTTTGGCTTTGATCAACGTTCGTCATGATATTAAATTAAATGTAGATGCTGTTATTGATAGATATGCTAGTACCCGAGTGCACAGACTAGATTTCAATTTGTAGTGTTGATTTATTTTATTTGTAGATTCCTTTATTATTCACGTAATTACTTATTGTAACTATTTTATATTAAAGAAATTTGTTTAAAATTTAACATATTGCTGTAAGTTAATAAAAATAAAGAATAATTCTTTCGTATGTATCTGTGTATATGTGTTTCTGGGTATGTATATATTTTTAATTTTTGGTAAAGCGCGCTCCCCCCTCCCCCTCCCGAACGTTTGTTGGATCCACCACTGTAAGGAATTTCACCCCAGACATATAAAAAGTCAAAAGCGAGAATGGAAATTTCAGTGAAAAAAAGAAATCTGAGTTACGGCATTTTTCAACAACGCAAACGTTAACCGACGCCTCGACAAAGGGAAGCGACAGCTAAGAGGAAACTTTGAAAAAAAGCAGAGCTTCGTCGACGGTCCAAAGATGCCAGCGCAAGCACGTTCCGCCAAGATGCACTTACCGAGCTAAGCAGCTGAGAAACATCGACTATAGGGAGCCCGAGCAACCCGACGTCGTTTCACCAACAACTCTGGACAGCAACATCGCCCTCTTGCTTCACTCAACTGGCAGTGCGCATCAAATTGACGGTGTATCTTACAGATGCGACCTTTGTTCAGCCAGTGAGTCCTTTTCAAGACGCAAGCTTGTGCCACGCCTTAACTGATTTTCTTTCATTTTTTTATATTTTTTTTGTCGAGCTGTTTGATGTTTTGGTAATGTTACCACCTTTTCAACTGTTTATTTATTTTATTTTTTTCACTGCATAATTAAAAATAAAACCTCAATTCATTTGGATTTGGTTGATCTATTTGTTTTGCTACTCAAATTATGTGAAAATAAAATCAACTAATTAATTTTGTTTTATTTTCTCTTGAGTAAAATTGGTAAAAGTTTTCTTTTGCTGTTCGTCTTTTGAAATCAGAATAAATTCCAATTTATTGTATTTAGATAATATTAACCCATTTGGGACCAAGGAGAAACCAAAAGAGATATTAAAAAACTAATTGATAGAAAACCTGCATTTCCAAAAAAATAAAAAACACGTATTTTAACGAACGCGTAACACTCGGAAAAACTTTGTGTAACACTCGGAACATAAAGATAAATTTTTATTAAGTGGAAAAATGAAAAATATAAAAACTATTACATGAGCATAAAAGTTTCAAGACTCAACTTAAACATAAATTTTTTTCAGAACTGCATCGTTTCATAATTCGCTGAGTTCTAGTCTCCTTACCGGTAACATCAGAAACACTTCAGTTTTCAGTATCGCCCGGAACGGACTTTGCATCGAATTTTCAGGAAAATGAAAGATGTGAAAATTTTTTGATGACATGAAAATTTTCTAAAAAAAAAAGTACTTCCCTTTGGTATAATAATAATTTTTTTTTTTTTTTTTTAGAATTTTTTGTACAAAAATACTCGAAAAACTGTGTACGATGTAACACCCATCACATACGGACAGACCCTAAATGCGTTTAAAGATCAAAACAGACTATTTTTCATAAAAATAATTTTTATTAAGTTTATTTAGTTGAACTGACCGAAAAAAAATTTTAAAATTTTGTTCAAGTATTTTACTAATCGAAAATTTTTTTTTATCAACAAAATTTTAAAATGTTATTTACGTTCAGTTTAACGAAATAATCTTAATAAAAATTATTTTTATAAAAAAATAGTCAATGAAAAAAATCTGAAAAAATTAGGGACTTTCATCATAATAAATCTGATTTCTTGGGAGCATTAAAAATCCAAAAAAAAATTTTCGGTGAAACACTCTATTGTTTAGTCTTTAAGAAGTGATATTTAATGTGTTTGAATACTATTCAACTTTTTTAATTGAAAAGTTGTTTACCTGCGGTCAAATAAATTGCACTCTACAAACACAAACTTTGATCCAATTAGTGTCGTTAAAGAGTTTCTGAGTTTGTTTTAATTTTTGTAGTAGTGTTCCTAGGATTTCTATTTAAAATCTGCCACCATCGTGGCATAGCATTGGTTGAGGATTTGGGAAATTTTTTGACTCCTACCTACAAATTTATTGAAATATTTTTTTAATTTATTCGGTTGACTCACTACTTCATTCTCTCTGTTTGTTGCAGGTTAAAGCCTTGATGGTCTTACGGGTTCGCAACTAGCTGCCTCCTTAGAAGCCCATGTTTCACGATTTGTTCTACCGGTCGCATTTGAATCTCACTGATCCCCAGTTTTTGGAGAATAACTAAATCGATCCCCTTTTAGATGCCGAGATTCATGCAAAAATTATCCAAAAGAACATAGAGGCAGACTCAATGAGATTATCATCTCAGCTACTTCGCTTTACTGCCTAATTCGGGGCCCCATTCTATTATTGAACTCTTATCTGTCTCATTCGGCATCACTCCACTGCACCAAAGATGACTCAAAAAGTTAGTGAAATCGATACACAGTTCATTTATTTTTCAATTACGTAATTATTAATTAACACGGTAAATTGTTAATTATGAGAAGAATGATTAATAATTAATTTCAATTATTAAAATTGGAATCAATAATTCAGTGGTTTATTATTGATGATTATAAACAAAATGATCGATAATTAAGTAGGTTAATAGTTAATTATAAATGAATAATTAATAATTAATTGAGTCAGTAGTTAATTACAAAAGGACTCGGGGATTCTGCCCTGCTTGCTCCGCTCGCCCACCTCCTAAATTTAATTCACGGTTACATACATTCTTTTGTTAAGAATACACTTTTTTTCATTACAGAAATAACTTAAGAAATTATTGTTTGGTTGAAAAATGGAAAATATATTTTTTCTAATTCGAAAAGTAGATTTTCTTAAGATTTTGGGAATACTACAGTAACAAATTTGTTTTTTTACTTTGTAAAAATTAATTCTTATATTTTTTAAAAATATGATAAAGAAAATAATAAAATTCAAACTGTTAGTCAAAATTTTAGAAATTATAAATTGAATGCATTGAAATGTGCAATTTTGGCCAGCCTATGTATGTAACAGCACCCTACTACTAAAAAGTAAAAGATACAAAATTGCATAAATTTTTCACGTGAAAATTTCAAGTCTAAGTTATCTGTACCTTATGTGACCACCTTGACCTGGAATGAACGCTGGCAAATATAATAAATATTAATTTAAGATTTAAATGAGACATCATAAGAACGATTAATGTAGATCAAATTAAAGATCCAGTCGGCTTACAGAAACATAATTTGCATGGATACTAAAAATTTATCTACCCAAAGCGGAAACTCTCTCCACTATGACTTCTTTTTCAGTCTATAGCTCCCTTCCAGGTTTAGGACATACTTTTTACTTAATATCAATGAAAAAAGAAAAATGTCTGTGATAAAATACTTCCTGCTGAGTAGTCTCGACTTTTTAATAGTACATTATTCACCGAGAGACTAAACTTTGCCGTAAAGGCCCGCTGTCATTGCAGATACGTGAGTCTCCTCAGCAAACTTTAGTCTTGAGTGATACATAACTCCTCTGGAATTCCTATCTAGTTGTTTTTAGATCTGAGTCCTCATATACAATTTTGTAAATTCCGTTTATCGAAAATAATAACTTGATTTCCTCCGATAAAAGTCGAAAGAACGAAATGTACTCCCGTAGCGCCAGCGGCCGGCACGCAGGCGGCCGCCATATTGCGGCCCGAGCGTAAGCGAGAGCATGCATGGTCGGATCTTTTGGCTTGCGTCAGAGGTATTCAAGTTATTACTTGCGAACAACGAGGTTAAGAATTTTTTTTTAGTAAAATACAGTAAAATTTTTTTAAAATTTAGAAGACTCTTGTGACTTTTTTCTATGAGCCCGATACTCATAAAATTTTGAGAAAAATTGTTTTTATATACTATAACCCGTTACATGCTACATGCTAACCAAGCAAAAATCTAACGAGGCCCCCATTCGACTCTCAGGGCATTTAGTGAGGCCCTTACTAGCGCCCCGACAATATTTATGTTCGGGTTATAGTATATAAAAACAATTTTTCTCAAAATTTTAGGAGTATCGGGCTCATAGAAAAAAGTCACAAGAGTCTTCTAAATTTTAAAAAAATTTTACTGTATTTTACTAAAAAAAAATTCTTAACCTCGTTAATTATTAAATGGTTAATAAAAATAAAACAACGTTTTAATTTTATGTGATCTACACAATTTATTTAAAATGGTAACATGTTTCGACAACTAAGCGTCTTTATCAAACCGAGTACAATATAATACTAAAGCTAAAGTGAGTGTACAGAGTGTTTAAGTATATCGATAGTAAACAGTCAGGGTAGAATACGAACGGTCAATCAACTCAAGTTTAGGAGTGGGGAGTTATTTAAATCTAACTTATCATTCAATAAAACGTTCTTGTGTTTTAGTCATATTATTTCTAAAGATTCTAACGAATCTAGTAATTTACTTTTTCTTTGAATATGTAAAAATTTAAATTTTTCATTAAATTTATGACCAGAACTTTTGAGATGTTTTGCGTAATTAGATTTCATTATCCTAGCTTTTCCATCTTTTCTGATTTTATTGCGGTTTTTGTAATCAGCTTCATGTTCAGATATTCTTTCAATAAATTTCCTACCAGTCTGTCCTATGTATACTTTGTCACATGAGCCACAAGACAACTTATAAACACCTTGTTTATTATATATGCTATCCTTGGATTTATTGTTCTTTATGAAACTGCCTAACTTATTTGTTGTTTTGTAAGATACACAGATGTTTTTATCTAATTTCTGGATAATATTCTTAATTTTATTTGATAAATTGCCTAAGTAACTAAAAGATAAATAATTTTTCTTTCTTTGATCATTTTGTGGGTAAATTTCGTTAAAGAACATTTTCTCCCGTTTTTTACTTATCAAATTATCTATCAATTCAGAAGAGTAACCGTTATTAACAGCCATCTGTTTTATGAAATTCAATTCCTTATAATAGTTCATTCTAGACAAAGGAACTGAGAGTAACCTGTGAATGTAGCAATTAAAAGATGCAAGTTTATGGGGGTACGGGTGGAAAGAAAAATTATTTATGACAGTATCAGTTTGTGTCTTTTTGTGATAAATGCCAAAACTAAATTCATCGTGATTTGTATTAAGATTACTATTCTTGGTTATCGTCAAGTCCAAAAATTCAAAGTTTTTTCTGTCTCAATTTCTATCGTGAATTCAATATCATCATGCACAGTGTTAATAAATTCAAAAAATATGTCCAATTGTCTCTTAGTACCTTCAAATAGAACAATAATGTCATCGACATATCGAAACCAAAAAAGGCATTTTTTTAAAAAAGGATGTTTGGCTATTATTCCTTCTAAATGATTCATGAATATCTCCGCGAGGAGTGGACTAAGTGGACTTCCCATTATAAGACCTTCGATGCTGTTGTAGAATTTGCCATCAAATTCAAAGTAGTTTTGTCTTAAAACTTCTCTCAAAAGGTTCATGATATCATTTATTATTACATGGTTTATGTTGTTTTTAAAAAGTAATTCTTCTATCAAATTTGAAACCTCAGTAGGGTTTATACTCGGAAATAAATTTTTAACATCAAACGAAAGTAAGGTGGAATTTTTAGGAATTTTGATGTTTTTAATTTTATCTATCAATTCTAAATAAATTCTAAAAAAAAAAAACTTAACCTCGTTGTTCGCAAGTAATAACTTGAATACCTCTGACGCAAGCCAAAAGATCCGACCATGCATGCTCTCGCTTACGCTCGGGCCGCAATATGGCGGCCGCCTGCGTGCCGGCCGCTGGCGCTACGGGAGTACATTTCGTTCTTTCGACTTTTATCGGAGGAAATCAAGTTATTATTTTCGATAAACGGAATTTACAAAATTGTATATGAGGACTCAGATCTAAAAACAACTAGATAGGAATCCCAGAGGAGTTATGTATCACTCAAGACTAAAGTTTGCTGAGGAGACTCACGTATCTGCAATGACAGCGGGCCTTTACGGCAAAGTTTAGTCTCTCGGTGAATAATGTACTATTAAAAAGTCGAGACTACTCAGCAGGAAGTATTTTATCACAGACATTTTTCTTTTTTCATTGATATTAAGTAAAAAGTATGTCCTAAACCTGGAAGGGAGCTATAGACTGAAAAAGAAGTCATAGTGGAGAGAGTTTCCGCTTTGGGTAGATAAATTTTTAGTATCCATGCAAATTATGTTTCTGTAAGCCGACTGGATCTTTAATTTGATCTACATTAATCGTTCTTATGATGTCTCATTTAAATCTTAAATTAATATTTATTATATTTGCCAGCGTTCATTCCAGGTCAAGGTGGTCACATAAGGTACAGATAACTTAGAGTTGAAATTTTCACGTGAAAAATTTATGCAATTTTATATCTTTTACTTTTTAGTAGCTTTTTAACAATCACTAACAAAGACAATCAAAATCGAGACGTCATATTTAGTGAAGTTAATAATGACGCAGAAGGTATGACGTGAATTTTTAATCTGCATGTATAAATTTTTAAAACGTGCAAAGTTTATTATCAAATTTATAAAAATATAATATTTTTTGGATCAAAGCAATTGCCAAATTGAAAATCCTGCCGGCACACAAACAGTTTATGTAAAACCTAAACAAGAGTTTCTTTCTAATAGCATCTCTCTACTTTATAAACAGCACATTCAATTCGAGTGGCCAACGATGCTGGATTGACTCTGTCTGGTTCATCCGGAAATCTTGCTTCAATGAATCAAAAAATACAAAAAAAAGAAAAGGAATTTCTGAAAGTAAAAAAAAATGCTAAAAGGTAAAAAAAGTTCCGAGATAATCAGAAGAATAAATTGAAACTTTTTATTGCAAAAAATCCAAGTTTGGCAGAAGAATTAAAATTACAAAGCCGAGAAATATCTGGACGTCTAAGAATCGAAGAAAGTCAACCAGATTTACTTAAAACTATAGCACAGGTTGCTATATTTGGAGCTTCTGCAGATGGAAGGCGCCGTTCGGAGTGTCTGAGAAGCTGCAAAATGCTCTCCCACTTACATCGTGAACTCGAAAATTTAGGTTTTACTTTATCAAAAACTACTACATACTACAGGCTTTTACCAAAAAATTCAAGTACGATTGAAGGAAAACGTCACGTAAACACGGTTCCAGTTAAGCTACGCCGCACCCAGGCGGATCTGCATAAAAATCACGCTGACTAGCTATTTACAACAGGAACAATAAGATCTCTTGAAGTTCTTGCTTCAATTCTAGGACCACATCAAACAATCTTCATCTCTCAAGATGACAAAGCGAGAGTACTGATTGGAATAACGGCGGCTAACAAGCAAGCACCATTTATTATGCACATGGAGTATAAAGTTCGTCTTTCTGATCATGACTGGACAGTTGCGGAGCAACATAAATTGATACCATCTGTTATTGGTGCCTACAAAATAAATGCCAACGAAATTGGTAAGCCTGATGCTGTGACCTACTCTGGTCCCACGTACGTGGCAATCAGAAGTGCTAGGCACTCATCATCTAACGCGTTTACACATGCAATGGATATTGAAAGATTGATGGAATTGCAGTCCTTCTCTTCGTTTTTGAAAACTAAAGATGACCAAGTAAAACCAGTTCTTATAATTACCTGCGATGGAGGACCAGATGAAAACCCGCGATATGCAAAAGTTATAGCTTACGCTATACAGCATTTTAAAAATTATAATTTAGATGCAGTTTTCATTCCTACTAATTCTCCGGGTAAAAGTGCCAACAACCGAATTGAGAGACGTATGGCCCCGTTAAGTAGGCAACTCTCCGGAGTAATTATTCCACACGATCATTTTGGATCCCATTTGAATGATCAAAATTCTGCTACTAATAAAGAATTGGAAATAAAGAACTTTAAGTACGTGGGAAATGTATTGGCAGAAATGTGGAACGAGTTAGTATTAGATTCGTACACCGTGACCGCTGAGTATATCGATCCTACGGAAAATACTGCAGAAGCTCCAAATAGTATTTTACACACCTGAGGGAGTCAAAAATTAGTTAGCCCTTAGCAAACCGAAATTGATGCCCGAGCCGAAGGCGAGGGTGTCAAAGGTTTGTTAAGGGTTAGCTCATTTTTGCACTCCCTCGTGTGTAATACATTTTTCAACAGGAGGCAAGGAAAGTTCAAACTCCCTGTTTGGGACAAATCAGAAAGTTTGAACTTTCTGCGCCGTGTGTTGAATAATACCTTCACAACAATGGTACGCACAACACGTGCGTAAAAGTTAATATTGCTTACAGGTGATAATCGATTTAGGTCAAATCGTAAAAATTAGTGCAATATAACCAAAAATCTAATTTGGTTTTTCAGTTAAAGAATATTTTGATTTTTTTAGGTATCAAAATGTGTTGATCCATCCTGCTGTACGGCTTACCGGAGTTCTTTAGATGAAGTTCTCAAATCTACATTTTTACCTCCCCCGTATCCAATAATACATCAAGAGAACGGACCCATGGTACCAGATCCGTCGTCCAGTTTTCATATGAAAATAGCTTCATTATTGTAACGTTTATCTATTGACGTGAAACCTAATACTGAAATATTTAAAAAAATTCCGTATGACATGTATGCCCGTCTTTACAAAAAACTTTAAAAAATCGTATATGTAGCACTTGTAGTTTATATTTTTCTAGCAAAAAAGCAGTAGCAGCTCATGGAAAGGCATTGCATCCAAAAGAAAAAGCCAGTTCAAAAACTAAAGGAAAAACAAATCTGACCAAAACCTCTGATGAGACCGTATCTTTGGAAGAGAATAAAGTTGCTGCAAAAGAATCCGATATGGATAATAAGGAATCTGTTATTCCTGTCGTGAATACATCAGACTGGTTGATTAATCTATAGACCACAGAAAAATTGTAAAATGATTTTTTTTTTTTTTTTTAAATTTATAAGCTTATTTTTTGTGCTAATTTTAGTACTAGTCAAAGTTTAAATTCAAATAAATACCGAGTACAAATGTTATAAATTATCATAATATTAAACATTTTATCTAAATAATAAAATAATTATTTTTTGAAAACCTAGTACACTTTTATTAATTATCTAAAAAAAATTTCAAATTTGTTACGTAACACCATGGGGGATGGATGGGAAGTTTTGTATATTTGTTACGGTGCGTTACGTGAGAGGTGGATGGGCAAAATTTTTTTTAAAAAGCGTTACGTAATATTTGAACGTTCCCTTACATGCTACATGCTAACCAAGCAAAAATCTAACGAGGCCAAATGGTAAGTAAATGCTACTGTGACAGCGTGACAGGCAGGGGGTGGGGGTGAAAAGTCTCTAAAAAAAGGGTGACGTAATATGTGCCTCACAAAAACTCGGAAACCACTCAATATTATTTGATGAAATTACAGCTACATATTCTTAAACATTAAATTCTTAAAATTTTCAGAACCTTGTGATTAATAATTAAAAACAAAAGTTGGAGGCTTGTAACCTACAACTTTGGATTAAAAAAGTAATCATTTAAGTTCATATTTGAAAAAACTTCCAGAAAAGTAGTTTTCGATAAGGTCCTGAAGAATATTTCTGAAAAGTTTCAAAGATATTTTTCAAGCAAGTAAAAACTGAACAGCATTTTTTAAAACGCGGATGAACCTGCCTGCATCAAGTTTCAGCGCTGCAGCCCAGCAGGCAGCACTCGGCCACGGTATACCTATATATAGGCTCGGGAAAAATTCAGCAACCTTCCGCCAATTTTTAGGGCGAAACTTAACCTGACTTTTTCAACGGTAAGCTTCCCGGCTGTTTCTCCCAGCCAGGTCTTTTCCGAGCAAATTTTCAAATAAATCTTGCTCGAAGCCTATTGCACTTAGAAAATTCTGCAACCAAGCATTTTAGTTTTTTTTTTTTTTTTTTTCATAAATTATTTTAAAAATATATTTTTGGAGTGAAATTTTTCAATTTCAATCGGGTTGAAATAGTATGTTACACATCTAGGGAATGAAAGTAAAAAATGTCTCAGAGCACGTTTAATTATCACCCGAGCCTCAGGTAAGGGGGATAAAAATGTGCTCTGAGGGATTCTTTAATCGCTCCTATGATGTGTACTGTATTTTTCATTGCCAAAGCCTCAAAAAATGCAATCTTCCTTCTAACCTGGCGAGAGGAAAGTTTGCTTTCGGGGCATGCGCAATAAAAACATATTTTTAAAAGCAATTTATAGCGTTTTTCGGGAATTTGAAATTTTTATTGAACATGGTCGAAATTTAAAAATTTTACTCCAAAAATATTTTCGATTTCATTTTTTCATAATGCATAATGGCAGATCACTAAAAAAGGACCATTAGATAGAGTTATCTCTCCTGGTTAGTTTTTCCCACGAGTGATTTAATTTTGAAGACAAAAAGTAAGGTTTTATTTATATAATTTCAAAATCACAAGATCACTCAGTACAGCTTGATATTAAAATCAAAACAGTTTTTCACGTTGCGTGCGGAATGTCAGTAAAAATTCAAACCTAAAATTTGAAAAAAATTTTAATTTTGAGGACTCAATGTTAAGGACGTTTCAGGGATTTTGGAGCAATGTTAACTATTTTTGTAACTACCCATAGAAGCATACTTTGACATGCTCTTTCGAATGCCATAAAAAAAAATAAAGCAAGCGGGATTCGTTTTTGAGTTATGAACGCTTAAAGTTCGGTTGTTTTGCATGGGAGGGCACGTAGAGCACTACAATTTTTTAATGTTATCGACGACTGTAATTTAACCAGTAGTTAACTTTTTCTAAAAAAAAGAGTATATTCTAGCTATTGAAACAAGAATCAATCTAACATTAATTAAAGTACGGCAACCGGGCCTACTTTCAGAGTAATTTAACAGTAAATTTGATTTTTTAGTCTTTGCAGTTATACTGCGCCACGAGAGCGAGAGAGACAGAACGACCGGCACGTCAACTGTTTCTCATGCGTAGAGCCCCAAAACTGAATGAGAGTCACTGGAGGTCTGAAACATCCTTAAGGTGTAGATATTGAGAACTCAATTTTCAACAATAAATTTTTGTGAGTCAATAAATATTATTGAAAAATATTTTTTTAAAGAATGAAGATTGATATGTAAAATAAGAAAATTTTTAATGTGGTGTGTGAGGCGATTTTAGGAAGTTGAGAAATATAAAATTATGAACTCACTCGGTTATTTTTGCAGATAAAGGAAGGCAAGAGCCATTAATTGAAGTACTTTTCAAAGAACATTTTCAAAAATCTTTAGCATACACTCAGAGAAGCCCAGTATGACAGTCAAGTCTGCGCGCAGTAACTTTTAAGTCGTAGATGAAAACTGTAACATCTAATGCATGCGTCTTAACAGTTAATTAAGTTGACTTTATGTTCAGGTTATGTTATGTTCGGTTTTCGGATATCACATCATCTAGATTAAACTTAAGGACGTTCAGTCGTGTGACGACGGTCATAAGAATCGTTTGAAAATCATTGCAATTTTTAAGTTTAGGTGTAAGAAATAACGTGTCCAAATTTCAGAAGGATTCACAACACGGTTATTTTAATTCAAAGTTGGGCTAAAATCGCACCAAATCGGGTGGTTTAACATAGGCTCTTATGGGAGTAGCATGCTGTTTTCATTTCGCTGTAGTTTTTAAACCAGGATGTGAATCATCTTGAAATTTGAATATGTTATTCCTTAAGCATTAAGAAACAAATTGCTATGTTTTTGGAAAATTTCTAATAGGTTTTTAAAACAATTTCAGCGTTGCTTTGCAATCAAAAAATCAGAAAAAAGTTTGCTGATTTTTCTTAATTTTTTAAAAAGTTTTCTGGACTTTAGATTTACACTGTTAGGAACAAGAAGTCTTTAGTAATACTCGGTAAAAATTTCAGAAAGATTCGTTTATTCAATTTCTAGTCTCAACAGGTTGAAAATAAAATAATTTTGTCAATCGGCTACCGCGCGTGTCAGCTGTTCCCGTGCCTAACCTATAGGCGGCTCGCCCCACCACGACGCCAAGATCGAACGTCCTTAAAAATTTGCTAATGCTTACGACTTAATACAAAATGATGAATATGAATATGTAATTATTAAAATGAAAGTATATACATGTTTGAAAATATTGTAGCTTCAAGCGAGCATGACGCCGCCACGCGGAGCAGTCGAAAAATATTTTGGTTTTAACAGTTAATTCAACCAGCATTAACTGGTAAGCCGCGTGCATTAGACGTTAAAGTTTTTATCTACAACTTAATAATTAATGTGCGCCGACTTGACTGTAATACCGGGCTTCTCTGAAGCCTGAAAATGTAGATTCAAGCAATATTGAAACAGAAATCCTGGAATTGCTTGAAGTTATCAATAATTTTTTAATTTTTGAGACTTCATTCCCAGATTTCTTCTGGAATAGGGCATAAATCTGTACAAATAAGATTTTAAAATATTCTTTTATTCTTTTTTAAAATATTTATCTAGTTAAAAAAAAAAAAAAAAAAAAAAGCGGAACCCCTAGATTACACGAAAATAATGCATTTTTTGTAAAGCACATGTAATGTAAAAGTTTTCTGAAATAAAATTTACGATTCAGTTGCCCCTACGAAAAAGGACCCGGGCCCTCATTTTGGGCCCTACGGACCCAAACTTCGTTTATTCAAATGGGAACCCCCGTTTCTGACCCTAGATTCAATGAACGGAAAATTTTACGATTTTTAGGTATTTTTTGAAAATTTTTTTGGCCCTGCAGGGCTCTTTGCCTTTTATCCCCTATTTTCGTATAGCACATTTGGCCCGGGCCCTTTTTCGTAGGGCCCACTAAATTGTAAATTTTATTTCGGTAACTTTTACATTACATGTGCTATACAAATAATGCTTTGTTCTCGAGTAGATCAGGGGTTCCACTACTTTTTATACACCCTGTATATATATATATATATATATGTAGTTTCACGGAACTGACTTCCGCTTCCTCATAAGGTAATATAAACCCTTCAATAATAAAGTTTATTTCTAATTTTTAGAATTTTAACCAATTATTTTGAATACATAAAACTTCTCTGGATACATTCGTGCAAAAAAAATTTTAGGTAACTAAAGGCGATCACACAAACTTTGCGTCTGATTGGCAGAGTCGCTTGGAACTCTGCAAGGAGCGTACCGCGCATACACCGAAAGTCGTGCATGTTAGAAGCCCTGTAGGTGGACTTCAATGCAGATCAGCTGTCTGCCTCGGTTGATGCTGACTTTGTACGTAGGCTAATTTAAGAAAATTCACTGTTCTCTGTGCCCTTTGGCGCCACTCACCACACTGCTCATTCCGATACCATTCTTGAGGCTCTGCTTCTTCAATGAACTCGATACTGTGCTCAACTACACTGTAACTGACGCTTTTTTCATTGTTGGACATGACCTTTTGACTGATACGTAAGACCTGCGTATTTCTTAATTCCTACCCAAAGAATTTACTCACAGAGACATGAAATCTATAAATGTGACAACACTTAATGACTATTTGCGAGACTGTGATTGGTTCATAATCACGGGTGGCGCTGATTGTTCTGTTGATGCTGGTCTTGAGTGTGAATATGGTAACTTGAATGCAGCATTTGACCCTTTGACTTCGGTTAAGACTTTTAGTTATAAAGGGCGATGCCACCCCTGGCTTACACCTTATGACAGATCGCTAATAGCAGAAAGAGTCCGACTATACAGACGATAAAAACGCTCAAAACTAAACACAGAGCTATTCGAATATAGACTGGCATGCTACTATGCTCATGGACAAATTGAAGTAAGGCTAGATTTCTATTGGAATAGGCTTCTTGACCTAACGGACCCTCAAAAGATTTGGAAAGAACTTAGACATCTGGGTATTTCACCAAGTTTTGAGATAAACATGGCAGATTTTTCTGCAGACGACCTCAATGTCTACTTTGCCTCACTGTCATAAGATACAGCAGCTCCAGCCTTTTCTCACTTCATGTACAATCTTGGCAGAATTGACAGTTTTGATTTTAGGCCAGTGACGCTGAATGAAGTCTTTAATGTCATGATCTCATCGTCATCGCAAGCATTAGGTGTTGATGGCTTCTCCCAGAACTTAGGAATGAAGTTTCATCTCCCACTAACCTAACTGACTCCGGTCTCATCTCATTACCGTGTTTTTTATCGAAGGTGCTTGATAGACAGGTTTTCAACCAGATCTATGCATTTGTTGAATCCAACGAGCTAATGGACAGTAATCAGTCTGGCTTTAGAACAGGACACAACACGCAAACAGCCCTAGTCGAACTCACCAATCACATGTTGAGGCATAGATAAAAAATTTCTCACGGCAATGGTCATGTTTGACACGAGCAAAGCCTTTGACTCAGTTTGTCACTCAACCCTGCTTAAAAAACTTAACCAACTTTGCTTTCAGAATCGAGCACTAAAATGTCTGGTTTCACACCTCACAGGACGTTCGTGGGCTATTAAATTTGGTGATTCCAAATATTCTTTTCAGCCCTTGAATAAGGGTGTAGCCAAGGCTTAATTTTTGGACCATTACTATTTTGCCTCTTTTTTATGAACATTACATTAGGGTTTCGATCTGAGTATATATCATAATATGTATGCAGATGACATTTTGAGGACATAATAGTCTGGCTAGAGAAGTTAAGCTAAAATGCTGAGCTCAATCCAGGTTGGGCAGAGAGAAATGGACTGAAATTAAATGTCAGCAAAACAAAGTCCATTATATTTGGTGGCTCATATTATATTCAAGGAAATGCGCTATCGCATATTTGCAACTACAGCTCTCACAAATACCATTCGTCTCATCCGTACGCAGTTTGGGAGTTTTACTTGACTTCAAACTGGAATGAAAAGAACATATTGATTTGATTAGGAAGGGGGCAGTCTCGATCATGTATAGATTAAATTACTTCAGACGTAGTACTTACCTTTGAATTGAGAAAGCACTTCATACAGTCGCTCTTATTCCCGGTCTCGGACTACTGATCTCTTGTTTATTGTGACATGTCAACAGAGCAAAACCTTGCTATTCAGCGAATTTTTAACTCAGGTATTAGGTATGTTTTTGGGGTTAGGAAAAGTATCCATATCACACCTTACCATAGACAGTTAGGCTGACTGTGAGCTAAAGGTCGCAGAGACTACTTCGTAGCTTGTCTTCTGTACAAAATCCTCCAGTGCACAACCCCGCCTAATTTGACTGAGTTCTTCTTTACAAGAGTCAGAAACCTTCCCAGAGGAAATGCTTCAGCCACCTTTTAAGTTTCTGGTTTGCGTACTGAGGCTTTAAGAAACTCATTTCATGTCTCTACCACGGTCATTTGGAATTCCATTCCCCTTCATATCCGCAATCCATCCACTACTTATAACTTTAAACATCTTATTAAATCATTCATGTTTCCTTTGGAAGGAGAGCAATAAACTACCAAGCTCAAATTGTACACGGAGGAGACACACTATGAAACACAAAGCGTACACGGTGTTTTCCAGCGCACGCATCAGACGCATGCTATTTTCTCGGCGACTCCAGTTCTGCTGAATCTCCAACCTTGAAACTTTAAGATCGTATGAATATAAATATCAAGTTTGTTATCATAATTGAAGTATATAAATTTGTTAGGAAAGATAGCAAGAGCATTTCAAAGTAAGAATCGTATACAATATTAGTGTAAAACTTTGAAAAACTGGATAAGTGGGTGTTCCGAGTGCCATCGTGTGCTCTATCGAAACTGTCTCCCTAAAAATTTGTACTGAAAAACACGGTGCATGCACTTGTAATCACGCTGCACCAGACTTGGTCTAAAACGGTGGCGCTGTACACCAGGCTTCAAGGTGTACCTTCTTCTACGTGTAGAGATGATTGATGACTATCACACTGGATGCTTAGTGATATATAACTTGTGAGCAAACTCAAAGTGCTATCTGGCAGTGTTTTTACCATCACACTGACTTTCTCCATAATACTAATTGATAACTTATTATCGCTATACTTTATATAAATATATATAATATTTACTAATTGACTGTATCATGTATCATTAATAATCTATTACTATTACTTGACTTTGATTATCTATTGCAATCGAAAATTCTTTGTACAACAAAATGTACGATTAATAAATAATATATTTTTATCTACCTATTTATCTAATATTTAAACAGATACATGAATTATTTGAACGTGAAAAAAATTCATTTTATGCTAAAAAAGAATTTTTTACGAATTTTGTTATGTAATTTTGTTGAAGATGCGTTATTTGAGAACAAATTCATGTTTTGACTCGTACTAAAAGAGGTCCTGAAACCATCCACATAAATAATGCCTCATCAAGTTGACAGTGACGAGCTTATTTCATTGTTCGTCGTTTTTTAGATACATCTAAACTTTCTAGCTTGGTAGCAAGTTGTACAATTTTTTAGTTATTTTTCTTCAATTCGCTTATAGTAGATTTTCCAATATCATGCTCAATTGCTAAAGCGTTGAAAGATTTGTTATTTTCTAACCTTTCAATAATTATAAGTTTTTTGTCCAAATCTAAGACTTTTTGTTTTCATTTCAATGGTTTTGGTGTTGACATTTCGACTACTTTTTTGACTTGGGCAACAAGCAGCCGCTGATGAGAGTATGGCACACTCGACTCGTAGGCGGGGCCAACTTGTCAAGCTGTTCGCATTATCGAGGTTCTACTGTAGTATTAAATGAATATGTGTAGTCCAATTATTGATAAGATTTCCAATATTGCTGGTCTTCCAGCGTGAACCAGCGATATTTAAAAACTACTTTTCAGTTGTTACATTAGTCTTACCAATTATTTTTAACCAATGAAAAATTTTCGTCAAAAATAATATATTTTTTAATCATAATTTATCAAATAATTAATGCGTTGGACCATCGACACGAATTTCAAGGACAATTTTTAAAGATTTTTTAATCATATTTTGACCCAACAAATTACAACTACATTATACTTTTACGATTCTTCGAATTCTTTGAAACATGTATAAATTTTTTCATATATTTTTTTTAAATTAATTATGAACACAGATCTTTCTTATTTTAAAAATGAGGTTGAGATATCGGCAAACTGAGTGATGGTATTTTTAAAACTAATTTTCTTATGCCTAGACTTTCGAAAGAGTCTGATCGAAAAATATTCTGGCCTTGAGTGTAAAGAACATTTTTATAATTTTTTTAGGAAACTAATCAAAAATCCAAATAGTACCACACTTGAAAGTTGATTCATAAAATTTTTTATGATTTTTTTTTTAAGATTTTTGAGTTGCCGATGCCGAGTAGTGCATCACCAGATGGCACCACTAGGGGCCCGGTGCCTACAGTAAGCAGCGCTCTTAAGTGTTCTAACATGACTGTTAAGGTCGAAAATTTTTTATTTTCAATTTAAAAAGTGTCTACTATAAGATTCATGGCACTTCCCGCTAACACCAGCACATTCGCCCCCGCCCCTGATCTCGGTGTATTATTATTTTTTATGTATTTTTTTTCAAATATTCACTAAAAGAAATTCCAAATTTTTTATTTATTTATAAATAAATAGTTTAATTTAATAATAAAATTCAACAGAATTGAGCTGTTGAAAATTTTTCTTCTTCTAAATTTTGAAGATGCAAAATTATTAATTGACTTTTTAAATTTAAGTTTTTGACTAAAATGATTTTTAATTGAAAGTTTTACTAAATTCTTTAATTGGTCTAAGTTTACACTGTTTTAAATATCAACCGCAGTTCAATAAATAATTAAACCTCTCAGGCATCAATACAATTTAAGTTGAATAAATTAAAGGGTGCATTCGGGTGCTTTATAGAGCAAGAGAATAAATTTTAAACTATATAATGAGCAAAAAATATACCATATTTAACTCAAGATAGTATCCATAGGTACTCGATACCACAACTTAAAGTATTTTATAAAGAAAAAATGAAAAATGTATGCTATTTCAAAGTGAATAAGCCCACAAAACTATTTTAGGTGAATTTATTGTGTCAATTTTAGCTTTTTTTGCTTAAATTAGTCTGCACCACCCAACATCATGTAACTGAAACTTATCAAATTTTTTGCATTTTTTTATTTTTTCCAAACAGACACTTCAATGCTTTCAACTGATTCTTTTTAGTTAATATATATTCAAGTTACTTGATTTTTGTTTTTCACACAGGACACAGTAAAATTGATGTTTCAAAACATACAATTTATATCTAATAGGTTTTAGTTAATAATTATAAATGATTTTATTTTTTGTTTACACTTACCTAAATAATTGAAAATTGTTGGTATAGAAAAAAATAATTATCATTTTGAGCATGTTTCATAAAATATTTTTATCAACTTTATTGTATCTTAAGTGAAAAACATGAAACAACTTGGGTAAGTCATAGTTTCAATATAGTGGAAGGTGCAGACTAACAAGGAGAGGTCACACCCTCCGGGTCACCGATCTTGACGAAACTTTGGGGATCGTTTTTTATACCAAAAGATGAAGAAATCTACCAATCATCCCGTCTAATGGGCCTTTTATACCTAGTTTCTACAAAGCTTATATCGTATTTTTAGCTCTTATTGGGTTTTTTTGCGAATTTTCAAAAAATTCCTGTTCGAAGCCTATTACACTTAAAAAATTCTGCAACCCCGCATTCTCTTTATTTTTTCATCTTCTTTTGAGAAAAAATATTTATAAATCTAATTTTGAAGAAATAGTCCATGTAAAATTGAGGTAATTAAAAGCATTTTTTTACTGTTTTTTTTGGTTTTATGAACTTCAACTGTGCGTCGTCAGCCTTATCAAAATTATGTCTAAAAATATTTTTTCTAAAAAATTCATAAAAAAACAAAGAAAATGCGGGGTTGCAGAATTCTGTAAGTGCAATAGGCTTTGAGCAGGAATTTTTTGAAAATTGGCACAAATAACCACAAAAGTCGCACAAAAGTGTTAAAAGTGTTAAAACAAGCTGATTTTCAAAAAATTCCTGCTCAAAGCCTATTGCACTTACAGAATTCTGCAACCCCGCATTTTCTTTGTTTTTTTATGAATTTTTTAGAAAAAATATTTTTAGACATAAATTTGATAAGGCTGACGACATACAGTTTAAGTTCATAAAACCAAAAAAAAACAGTAAAAAATGCTTTTGATTACCTCAATTTTACATGGACTATTTCTTCAAAATTAGATTTATAAATATTTTTTCTCAACAGAAGATGAAAAAAAAAAAAAATGCGGGGTTGCAGAATTTTGTAAGTGTAATAGGCTTCGAGCAGGAATTTTTTGAAAATTCGCAAAAAAACCCAAAAAGAGCTAAAAATACGATATAAGTTATGTAGGAACTAGGTATGAAAGGCCCATTAGACGGGATGATTGGTAGATTTCTTCATCTTTTGGTATAAGAAAACGATCCCCAAAGTTTCGGCAAGATCGGTGACCCGGAGGGTGTGACCTCTCCTTGTAAGTACGGCCTAAGCAAAAAAGCTAAAACTGACAAAATAAACATAACACAGGTGGTAAAATAATCCTAATAGATTTTCAGTTTTGAAACAGCTTGAATCCTTCATTTTTTATTTATAAAGTACTTTATAAAGATGGTGGTATGAAACCTGTGGATACTATCTGGTGTGAAATGTGCTCCACCGTAGTGTATTTAAAATCAATTCTCTTTCTCTGTAGAGAATCTAGCCCATTCTAAAAATATCAAATGTTTTTAGGGATAGAAAGCTAAATTTTCAGCGTATTTAAAAAAATTTTGATACCAGTGAGCCAAATATAACCTAAAAAAAATATTGCATTTAGTGTAGCAGAACTAACTTTTGTAATATTTTAGGAATAGCTTCTAAATAATTACTTCTCTCAGGGCTCTAGAAGTAATTATTTATATAAAAATTCAGTTTTTGTATAAGAATATCAATGTATAAATGCACATCGATAAAGTTTATCGTCAGCTAGCTGAGCAGCTTTGCACTGTTTTGTTTTCGGCCGAGTTCGGGCCGAAAGCGTCGCCGCGCCCCCCACCGAACTATGGCCGGATTCGGCAGCACTTCGGCTAGTTCGGATACGAATTCGGGCCGAAGTCGCGCCGAATCATAATGTTTACTCGGGAATTTGACTAAATTATGAATGACTACCGTCTCTTGAAACTTAAAATTACTAATAATAATTTTAAACAAGTTATGATGGATAACAATTAGTAATTGAATCAAAATAAAAAAAAAAAAAAACTTAAAACTATGAAGTTAATTGATATTTCTTAAATGGTACCAACTGGAAATTGCGAGGATCGAATCTAATGCAAGTATCATAAAGTTAGTATCAAGTGACAGTGGAATCTGTTACATTTCTTACTCGATAAAATGGTTATTTTTTTCTGACTTGTTTTTTAACTTAGTTTAATCAGAATTAAAGGTAACCATTTTTTCTTTATCTTTCTTTAGTTGTATTTTCAAGTATGTTCTGTGTGAAAATTTTTTCAATGGTCCAATTTAGTTAATAATGAGCCAATAGACATTTTTGAAATTGTTAAAAATCATCTGGACGTTGGGTTCACTAATTTTTATACATTTAATTTGCTCGTTGGGTGCCTTATCAACTCTCCAACCTTTTTCTCGATTGTACGCGTCAAAAAAAATTGCATCTAAATTTCTTATTATTCGTTTTGTAATATTATAACTAGAACTATATGCAGTTTGATGTTTTAGAGTAGGCTTACTAAAGATAAAAAATTATTTACACGATAATTAATTGTCATTACAAAAATCTATCATTTTCGAGTTGGCCAGAAATATTCGTTAGGTTATTGGTAATTTCATCTTACTCAACCATGTTGTATTCTTATATAAAGACGAAGGACTATTTTAATTTTTTAGTTTTTTACTCTATTAAAATTTTTTGCGAATGCAATATCTAGTTATTCAATGTTTGTTCATCTATTCTTGAAAATTATTTTGTTCTCATTAATTTTTCAATTTTAGATTCATCATGAAGTAATAAGAATTTCATAAAGTCATTGTTTGATATAGTGAGAAGTCTGACCCTGTGCAGTTCATTAAAATTCTTTGTTTTGAAGCATTGTTTTTGAATAATTACGCGTAGCCGAAAAATTATTTTCAAATGAAAATTTTCGAAAGATGATTAAATACTATATAGTGTCTTGATGAGCTGCTTGAACGTTTTTATTTGTATATCATCGATCGATTTTACACTTTTCGTTAGTACCTCAACTAAAAAATTTTAGTTTGAATTTCTGTGTACACCGTCCACTATGAATTGACTATGAAATTGCCTTCACGTGGCTCAAAAAACCAACTGAAAAATCAGTTTTCAATCCGTAATAAAGAAGCTCTAGAAGTAATTATTTATATAAAAATTCAGTTTTTGTATAAGAATATCAATGTATAAAGGCACATCGATAAAGTTTATCGTCAGCTAGCTGAGCAGCTTTGCACTGTTTTGTTTTCGGCCGAGTTCGGGCCGAAAGCGTCGCCGCGCCCCCCACCGAACTATGGCCGAATTCGGCAGCACTTCGGCTAGTTCGGATACAAATTCGGGCCGAAGTCACGCCGAATCATTATGTTTGCTCGGGAAGGTAAAAACCATAAAGAAATTTTTAAATCTGGACTAATTATTTTGTAAATAAATTGCGGTTCAAGCTAAGCTTATCTATGCAGAACATTTAAAATTTGCATCAAGGTGGGCTTCAATCTATACAGAGAAAAATGATAGGTAACAGTTACTCTTTCGAGGTTACCGTTACTGAATATTCGTTAACATTAGATGGAAACAAGACTCGTTTACGGTTACGGAATTCTGGTTTATACAAAATTCTCTGATCAAGTATAAATATGAGGTTAAGTTGAGGCCTGTGAAAAAATCAATGTAAAAACGAATATTCAGAAATACCTCATATTAGGTAACTGATAATGTAATATTTTACAAAATTAAGTTGTTTATTGATTATTTATGCAATGCAAATACAATTGACGAAAAAAATTTACCGTTAAAAGTCTAAAATGGCAAAATTTTTTGCGTTTTCTATCTGCAGAACTTAACTAAAAACTTTGAAAAATAAATAAAAAAAATACCCTTATCCACAATTTTTAGGTATGCTCTACGCGATAGTGTAGTTTAAATTAATGAAAAAATTGATTTTCAATTGTTAATCAGCAATTAAAAAAAAAAAAAAAAAGAAAAGAACAGAAAAAAAAAATTGTTGGTTTTTTTTTTTAATTTTGAATCAAATGGGGAAGAAATTTATTTATTTTTTCTAGAAATTTGTAATAATACTTTAAATTTTAATTCTTTTTTTAATTTGTTTATCTACGATTTTTCCCCTCAAAGTGGCGGCCATTTAAAATTTAACATTTTTTTTTTCGGTACTGACAGTTTTTTGACTATTTTTGTAATTTTCATAATAATTTGGGTGCATCAGAAATATTATTTTCCATAATTTTGATAAATTTAACATATTTAAGGGGAGAGTAAACCCTGGAGGACAAAAAAAAGGAAATTTTTCATGATTTTTCTCGAGCAAACGGCAAAAGTTATTTAATTTATTAATAGTGTACATGATAAAGTAACATTTGAACTACTTTCTGTAATTATTTTGAATAAAAATATTAAAAAACAAGCTGATGCCAGTGCTTTTTCGGAGATGCCTTCGCTTGACGATTTTTTCCCGTGGTAAACGCCATTTTGTCCATAAACATCTGAAACAAAAATTTCAGGAAGATTCTGTTAGAAGATAAGTTTTTCCTGGTAATAACACGAGGATTTTTTTTTTTCACTTTTTGACGATTTGGCGGCTGTTTGAAGTCAAAGGTCGTTTTTTCGACTCAAAATGTCACATGCCAAATCGTCAAAAAGTAAAAAAAAAAATCCTCGTGTTATTACCAGGAAAAACTTATTTTCTAACAGAATCTTCCTGAAATTTTTGTTTCAGATGTTTATGGACAAAATGGCGTTTACCACGGGAAAAAATCGTCAAGCGAAGGCATCTCCGAAAAAGCACTGGCATCAGCTTGTTTTTTAATATTTTTATTCAAAATAATTACAGAAAGTAGTTCAAATGTTACTTTATTATGTACACTATTAATAAATCAAATAACTTTTGCCGTTTGCTCGAGAAAAATTATGAAAAATTTGCTTTTTTTTTGCCCTCCAGGGTTTACCCTCCCCCCCCCCCCCCCCCCCCCCATAGCACTACCTAGGTTAAATCGATTTTTCAACCACGCAAACAAGTTTTGAATCACTTCCGTAATTTTTTAAATGTCAAAATTTAAATATGTATGTGAAAGTCATAAAGTCGGCTATAAAAGCGTCGCCGTCGTGTTGTTACGTTTGACAAGTAAAGATTTGATAAATTAATGAAATTTAAACAAATAATGACGAGCAGAGTTTAACTACGACTTTTAGGCTACCCAAAAATGACTGCAAAACTACAAAATATAGAACTTAAAAATTTTGTAAACAATGAAAGTTTGTCTCAGTTTTTCGTATCCTTAATAAATTTTTAAATCGCTTTATAATTTGTAATAAATCATGATCTTATAGAATTTCACATTGAAAACATGATTTACATTGGATTGCATAAAAAATCTCAGTTATTGGCATCTTGCATGAGGGGAGAAAAGTACATGCAAACCTATGGAAGAGTCTTCCCTTCCATCGGTGGTGTAGGCTCGAACTAAAATTTTCCTTACGATTTGGCACGTGGAGAGCCTACAAAATTAGGGCGCTACACTCGTGCAAGACGCCAATAGATATTTTTTGTAAAGCTTACCCTTATTCATGTAATTCCGCAGGAAAAAAAATGGAAATCTTTGTTTTTCCTCAAAACAAATAGTATTTTCTTGACCAAGCATGGGAACATTGATGTTTCTACGAGAGTTGGAACTTTTCTGTACGAATCTGATGAATTTTCTTGTAAAATATATATTTCTATCTCGAACTCATTTTTTTTTAATTGCGCTGCGTGTATCGGCTTGTCACTACGCGTCAGCAGCTATGTCAGCGTTGAGTACAGCTATTGACACAGTCCATGTACATAGATATACATCAAACGTTACTGTGAGCTGAAGCTTATAATCTTAGTTGATCTTACAGTTTGCAATTAATATGTACAATAAACCTATTGATAACTTCTTACCAAATCAATGAATGAAATTGAAAACATATTACAACGATTTTTGTACAATAATTCTTACATTTTTCAATATAATTTTCGAAGTGAATGAAACGTCGGTAAAACAGTGCGTAGCAGACGCAAGCACAGTGTGATGTTTGTTTCGTTACTTCAATTTTATATTCCTCAAAACTAACGAAGAACCGCGTTTCTTCGTGAGTTTCATTTTTCATTCAGAGACAACGAGAACAGAGGCGGTTCTCGTATAAAAAACAACATTGGAATCGTATCATGGTTCACGTATCAGATTCGAGAATAGTATATTCCTGTACACAACAATTTGAAGAAAAAAAATTGTGTAGATCTCTGTTCTGTAATTCCGCAGTTCCATAAATCGCACCAGTTGTCGTTTGCTATTTGCGGTGTGCACGAGATAAGTTTATTGTAGTTTACAAGCTATTTAAGTGATTGCAAAATATTTTTATTATTATTTTTTTTTTTTATTTGACTATATCAAAATACCTAAGTTATAAAAAAAAGAGATGGTAAAAACATAAAGAGAGAAAAAGAAAAAGTCGGATTTTTGACACTGGAAAATATGTTGAAAATTTGAACAAAAACCAAAGAAAAAGTGAGAAAATCGAAAAAAAATTTCCTTAAAAATTGTTAATGAAATGTTTAAAAAAAAATTATAATAAAAGAAGAGGTATAACACAGTGAAAACATCGAGAAAAATTTAACCTAGAAAACTAAAAAAAAACATTACTAGAGTGTTTTTTAAACAATGCTTCTTTTTGAATATGTTGATTTGTTAATTTTATAATTTATTGTTATTTTGTATAATGATTGAAAAAATGGTCCAAAAACTTGCAATTTAATCAAATTGAATCGAAACTTTTGTGAATATATTTGAGAACTTTTATAACTTACATAATTGTCATAAATGTTTACTTTCCGAGGCAACATAAGTTTTTATTAACTTTATGATTAGTATTAACAGAATAAAAAGTAAATCTTGAATTTTTAATGTATTTTATTTTTAATAATATTTTCCTGAATGTTCAAAATTCACCACCTCTTTTTCACCTCGGAATTGGTCATCCCAAATTTTTAGAGAAGATTTTTTAAGGAGAATAAGGAAAATAGCGGTTTGAATGGAATAAATGAATTTTTGAGAAATGAAGATTCTTCATTAAATTGCAAATTTTTCAGTTTACCAGAGCCATGTTTAGATAATTTAAAAAACAGTTTCCAAAATTATGATTCTGTAAATGACATTCATGAAAAATATACTGAATTATTTACAAAATTGAATGATGATCAAAAATCGATTTTTAATCCAACAACCAAAAATTCCAATGGTATGTACTTGATAGATGGTCCAGGAAAAACTTTCCATAGCAAAAACTTTCCACTACAAATTTTTAATTTATTATTTTATGTCAAAAAATAAAAATGTTTTATCTATGGCATGGACCGGTATAGCTTCAATTCTATTACCAAAAGGTATGACCAGTCATATAACTTTTAAATTACCGTTAATTTTAGATGATGTTGAAACTTCATTTTTTAAAAATGAATTAGATAAAAAATAAATAACCTTAGAAATAAATTACCTTTCGGAGGTGAATATAGTATATCTCACACCGAGCGTTGGAAAGTATTAGCAAGCCCTAGCAAACCCAAATTGACGCCCGAGCCGAAGGCGACGGCGTTAAGGGTTTGCTAGGGGTTTGCTAATTCTTTTCCAGTGTCGTGTGAAATGTTTTTTTCGTACAACGGGTCCGGGAAGTGCTACTGCCTGTAGCACTTCCCGGTAGTAAAGTAGTAAAAAGTAGTAAAAGTAGTAAAGTAGTAAAAAGAGGTAATGAAAAAATTGTCGTGGTAGATGCTTTTAAATTTAGTAAATTATGGAATAGCTTCAAAAAATTAAGATCAACTAAAAATATTAGAAGTAAAGATAAAATTTTTTTCTTAACTATTATTAGATTGGCGAAGGTTCTATAGAAAATTTTCAAATTCCAAAAGAATGGAAAACCAAGGTGTGCGTCATTCAATTTTTGGAGATATAAATGAAAATCATGAATTGAATAAAGTTATTTTAGCTCTAAAAAATGAAAACGTACAAATGTTGAATAATGCAGTTTTAAATATATTAAATGGTCAATGTAAAAAATATTATAGTGTAGACAAGCCTATACATGAAGGAGTTGACTAGACAGATAGCAACATATAAGGTACCTGTACCTAGTATGGCCCCCCTAAGCGAGAATCGGCGTTGTGGCGAATCAAATCAATATTTTTTGACGTGTAAGGTATCATTTTAAAGGTTAATTCAAGAGCTTTGAAATAAGACCCGACGCGTTCGATTTTGATCAATGAGCTTAAAATGCCAGAGGATTTACCAAAACACATTTTTTTAAGACACCAAAAATTTGTGTACCTAATATGGCCCCCTTGAAGTTATTTATTAATTTCGATTTGTTTCTATTTTTTAAATCAATCAGGATATGAGATTAAAAAAACTTCAAAATTTTTATTATTTTGAAAATGATTTATTTAAATATTGAGCCTTTTTTACAATGTTTTTGAAAGCTTTGCAACCAGTAGAAAAATTAAAACTTTAAATTTTTATCAAAGTTTGTTTTTTGAGCTAGAATGTTTTTTTAGTTATAAAATGAAAAAAAGCTTTGAAACAATTAAATTTATTTTTCTTGAATAAAATTAGAATAGGATTTTTTAAAAATTAAATATGAAACTAAGGACTTTTAATATCGGTATTTCTATTAATTCGTGGGGGGCCATATTAGGTACACTGCAGTATAAAGAGTTATTTAAGAATAAAACCCGTTAAAAAACGAGTTGTACAAAAACTAAAATCGCATTTTAAAGCTGAAACAATAACGAATCGAAGTACTTATGAAAATTTTGTTCAGATGCGTCTAAATATTTTGGTAGACCATTTAATCGCAACGTAAAATAATAACGAAGGTATGCGAAACGAGTTTTAGCTATTGGGAGGAAAAGTGCAGTCACAGAGAGGGAAGCAATATGGCTGCCCATAACTATTTTCAATGCGATCAGCGTGCATGACGACGTAACCCTAAATTCAACATGGCTGCCCATAACTATTTAAATCCACTAGAACAGCGCGTGAACCACGTGACCTCATCCCCACCACGACTGCACTTTTCTTCCCAATAAGGCGTGCGCAAAAATAATTTTCAAATGTTCTAAACAACTAAAAACTTCATGATTTTGTGTTTTTGACTTCTTCCTACCTTGTAGAGATGCCGCATATCGAGCATATTCAAAATAACAGGGGGGGCCATATTAGGCACAGGGCCATATTAGGTACACCTACCTTATTTGATTATCCAATTGAATTTTTAAATTCTATTAATGATGGCCTACTTAACATGAATAGAAGCTAAAAAAGAATGCCATAGTAATATTAATACAAAATTTAAGTATCAATTATGGATTTTGTAATGGTACAAAATTAAAAATCACGAATTGATACGAACATAACATAGAAGCAAAAATTATTAGTGTCGATGAAAGTGGAAAAATTGTGTTCATTCCGAAAATTACTTTGAGTACAAACGAAAATTCAAGTCATCCGTTTATTTTATATAGAAAACAATTTCCCTTAGTTTTAGCCTTTGCAATGACAGTTATTAAGTCACAAGTGCAAAGTTTTGATAGAGTTGGCATTTATACAAACACTTAACTTTTTTCGCAAGGACAGTACCGATTTTTTGGATAGTAGGAGACAATGAGGGATGGTGTCAAAGGCCTTTGAGAAATCGAAGAAGATAAGGATTGTGACTTTTCTAAGATCGATTCCTCAACGAGGGTCTTGAAGGATGCCGAGTATAGCTGTCTGTGCGGAGTGATTGAGCCTGTAGGCGTATTTATGTGGATCTATTAGGTTGTCATGTATTGAAGTTAGTTAGTTGAGCGAAGACAATTCTTTCGAATTGCCTCCTTCTTTCGCGAGGATCTCTCCCACTCAGAGGAGAAGTAACCAGTCGTGAGTAATGCATTTATGAGTTTTGTGATGTAGGGGAGAATTGAGAGAAGGGCGAGTTTTATCATGGAGGATTAAAGACAGTCATCATTTCTCTGGAACGGGTTTTATTGAAAGTATTCAAAACAATGGTCTCATTCTCAGGTGAAAATTTAAAAAGGGGTAAAGGTAGGAGATTGGGTGAGATGGACAAATTTGTCAATGAGATCTTGGGGTGAAAAGGGAGCTTAGGATTGAAATACAGAAACGTAGTGGGAGTTTAAGGATGTTTGGTACTTACAAAAAAATGCAGCTATTTTGTCAATTTTAATTGAATCTTCTAATAATTTATATTAAAATAAACTTTGTATTTTTCTCCTATTTTTCTCCGTTTTGGTTTTTCAAAAATTGAAATAGTTGTTTAAATAATTGGACACGTAATCTTATGAAAATTAAGCATTTTTTTTATTTAATAAAAAAAATTTTAAATTCAATATTTTAAAAAATATTAAAATTTTCTTTGAATCGTCGCCGAAACTACCTCACAGTTTTTTCAACGATCTATGAATTTTTGAGAGAGTTACAAGTGATAAAGAAAAAAAAATGCTTGAATTTTTTTTAGACCAGCTCTTCAATTGTTTAAACAAATTATTGTTTAATAATAACCCCCCCCCCTCCCCCCAGTAACTATATATTACTTCTTTTCTTTTCCCGGTATCTAAAACTCTACATGTCTCTCCCGCGTACAATTTATTAAACAACGAGTTTATCTTGACTAAGTTTAATATATTTATTAAGCTTAAAAGGGTATCTGAATATTGTGTGAATGTATCTTCCTCAACCGTATATCTGAATTTTAAGCACAATTTTAAAAATATTTATTTTATACAGGCATTGATTTGAATAAACATAAAAATTTGTGAAATTTCAATTCTTTACGACAATAATAAGGCTATGTTTAGCTGTCAACTTTTAATAGATTTTTTTACAACTCAAATCCGATTTTACAAAAAACAACATTTATTTATTAAACTGTATTTTAAAGAAAATTGATGTACACCAGACGGAAATCGAATCATTTCCCTTTTCAAAATGACCACTCAGAAAAAATGGCTTCCATCCTATAGGTTCGGATCGGAGGTCAGCCATTTTTTTTAGCGCTATTTCAAAAAGGAAAAAGATTCAATGTCCGTTTGGTGTACCTCTTGCTAATAGTTTTGTATTTGTTAATTTATTTACTTCCAAAGAAGTCAATGTGAAAATTTTTTAAGTACCGATCAATACAACAAAATTCCCCCGTAATAGTTTTAAAAAAAAAATTGTTTATTAATAATTCGTGCAAAATTTTATTTTTGAAAAAGTTAATTACGCTTGAAATAAGTCTTGAAAAAAAAAAAAAATAATAAACGTGTCTTAATTAAAGTGAACTTTATAAAAAAATTAAAAAATTTGTAAAAAATATTGTTAATGTCATTTTTAAAATAATTTTTTTATAAACAAATGCAAAGTTTACCGCTTGACCCCCCCCCCCCCCGAAGTGAATTTTTTTTATTTTTTATTTTATAGAGAATTTAATGAGCAACAACGTATCAAGAAACCGTTTAGGGTCATTCCATACGTCACGGTTGTTACGTTTGTACATGGTACACTACAAACGTAACGATTTATTTTGATAGTTAAAGTTTTGAGATACGTTTTGATTAATAAATCAAATCTGAAAGCTCAATTTTAAGTAAATTTTGGTGACCAGCAGATTTGTTCACCTTTTTTTAAAGTTAAGTTATTTGATGTTAAAGTCTTTCACGGTCGTTACACGATTTGGTCATGGGTTATTACTTTTTTTTTTTACAAAATCAAAACTCTGTGAGCTCTTAAAAGATTATAATCTGCCAAAAATATACAATATGGTCAAGTTGATTAACTTTGACCTTAGCGTATTTGTTTGATCATTTCTTTATTTTTTCACCACAAAAAAAAATCAGTGTTTGTCTTGGTCATTACATGTACAAAAAAGCAAATTTTGAAGCCTTATATTTCTCCGAAAAACTGTTAATCATGTCTACCACTACTATCTACTTAGTATTATTATTTTATCACTGGCAACCTCGCTTGTAGGTAAAGACCCATTACGAGGGGGGTGTCAACTACATATGTGTGAGGGACCCACGCCACCTACTCTAGTTGTTTATTTACACAGTTGTCTCTGTCTACCTTAACTGGATACTTTTTAACGTAGCTTGATCCTACACGTTGCTTTTTGTCCCTAATCTAATAACCACCTTAGTGTTTCGCAGACTTTGTTTTTCAGCCTTATCAGATCTTTATTCAAAAAATTAATATACAGGTTATTATTTAAAAACACAAATAAAATCCAACAAAAAATTAAATAAATAAATAAAAATAGACTCACTGTAAAATTGATTCATACAAAAATCAAAAAATCTTTCAAACAAGAAGAACAACTTGTTTAAAAAACACTCAGTTAATCAAGTATTCCAAAAACAAAGTCAATCAAGAATGGTATATTGGCATTTGTCTTCAAAAAATTCTTTCTCGTAATAAAGTTGAAAATAAAATTCAATAAAATAAAAATAAAAAGATTGAAGGTATAAAGTTTTAGCGCATATAAAAGTAAAAATAATAAATAATCTTTCTCATAACCTAAATTATAAGTAGTCAAAAATAAATAGAATATGATAAAGTACAAAAAATCCAAATGATGACAAACTCTCTTGTAATCTTTGCTCAGTCTTTTAAGTTCCTGCTTCTTATTCAAATTATGTGGGTCAGAATTTATATAAGGCATCTCAAAAATTTTACGTTTAAGAGGTTGTTTCTTTGTATCTATTAAAGAAGGACCATGCCAAAGAAACTCATGTCCATAGTTGTAAGTCATGTGTAAAGAAATAACAGATGAATAATTTGTACGGTTTTTATGTTCTTGTTTTCTGTCAATAAGAGGTCTTTTTGTTTGTCCAACGCATTGTGCATGACAATTAATGCAATATAGTTTATATACAGAAGCAGTCTTTTGTAATTTAGGTGTAATGTCTATACCAAGTTTAACCCATTAAGTCCGAGGATTTTTTGAATTTTTGGTTGTGTTTGAGCTGGGAAATCTTAGGGAAAACTGTGAAAAATGTATACCTGAATACCCTATCCCCCTATTTTCAAGTATGCCCTACACGATGGTATAGTTCAAAAAAGTCAAAAATTCGATTTTCATTTGTTTATAAACAAATTAAAAAAAAAAACAAGATTTTTTTTGCACTTTTTTTTTTTTAATCGAAAAATTGAGTGGTTAAAAAATTTTTTACACACTTAAGAATATCATCACGGGTGATCACGCATTTCAAAGTTTCCAAATCTTCTTGAAAATTGTAGCTGCGATTTTTGTAAACAAAATGGCGGCCAAAACACTGCGAAGAAAAAATTCGTAAAGCAGCCGAAGGCGGAACCAACATCGAAAAACTTATTTTGCTCAAAAATATTTATTGAAAAAGCATAAAAAGTCTTTGAAATGTTAATTGTTAATATTTTTATCATTTCAATTGCATATATGCGAGTATTGGGCCCAATAGGGAGGGACCCAAAAATAAACATTGAGAAATCGAAAAATAAAAAATACTAACTTATTCTACGTAAAATTATAAGAACAAAATATACTTGGTGTTTTTTTTATTGGGGCCACTATTTTTTCATAAAAATTCGTTGAAGTTGGGACTATCAACCAATTGAGTCCAAGGATTTTTTGAATTTTTGGTTGTGTTTGAGCTGGGAAATCTTGGGGAAATCTTGGGGAAAATGTATACCTGAATACCCTACCCCCCTATTTTCAAGTATGCCCTGCACGATGGTGTAGTTTAAAAAAGTCAAAAATTCGATTTTCATTTGTTTATAAACAAATTAAAAAAAAAAAACAAGATTTTTTTTGCACTTTTTTTTTCTAATCGAAAAATTGAGTGGTTAAAAAATTTTTTACACACTTTAGAATATCATCACGGGTGATCACGCATTTCAAAGTTTCCAAATCTTCTTGAAAATTGTAGCTGCGATTTTTCTAAACAAAGTGGCGGCCAAAAAACTACGACGAAAAAATTCGTAAAGCAGCCGAAGGCGGAACCAACATCGAAAAACTTATTTCGCTCAAAAACGAGGCCTTCAGATGTATTTATTTATTTATTTATTTATTTATTTATTTATGTTATTTATTTATTAGATTACTTGATTTTTCTTTTAAAAAAAAAATAAATAAATAAATAAATACTTGAATTTTTATTTGTTTCCTTTTTTTGTTATGCAGTGTCAAACTGAATACGAAATATATGTTCAATAAAAATAGCCTGCGTATTTTATAATTATTAGAAATACAATTTTGTTATGCAAAAGAAGAGAAAGTAAGAAAGAACAACGGATTCATTGATGCTGTTAAAGCTTTTGCCAGGTGTATACGACTATAGCTGAAAGGCATAGAGTCTGCTTCGTAATCACAAGTCCATGGGTTCAAATCCCGCTTAGAGCAAAAAGTATCTCAAATACAGAAAAAAATTGTAAATCCAAAAAAAAAAAATTCGTCTTCCAATGACTTTAAATCTTTTTTTTTTTTTTCTACTTTCAAATACACCTTTTTGAAAGGATATACTTCATGTTTACCCTAGCAGATGATAAGAATTTTCACCATTGTCATTTATAAAAAATGTTTTTTCATTTTTATTTTTTTTTTCGAAATAAATTATTATTTTTTATAAATATATAAATTATTGGAAATATCTGCAAACATTAAAAATATTCTGTTCATTTAGTTTTCTCTTCAATTATTTTTTGCCCAACTAGAATGACTACATTCAAAATTTTATTAATTTTTACAAAAACATAATGTAATAAAATGTAAAAAAATAAAATATATTGTACGTTACATTTCTTGTATTTTTTTTTATTTATGGCAATAATTTTGAGTTTTTAATTTTCGTAAGCAAGGTTCGAACCCATGAAGTGGGGATTATGAAGCAGACTCTATGCCTTTCAGCTATACTCGTATACACCTGGCAAAAGCTTTAACAGCATCAATGAATCCGTTGTTCTTTCTTACTTTCTCTTCTTCTGCATAACAAAATTGTATTTCTAATAATTATAAAATACGCAGGCTATTTTTATTGAACATATATTTCGTATTCAGTTTGACACTGCATAACAAAAAAAGGAAATAAATAAAAATTCAAGTATTTATTTATTTATTTATTTTTTTTTTAAAAGAAAAATCAAGTAATCTAATAAATAAATAACATAAATAAATAAATAAATAAATAAATACATCTGAAGGCCTCGTTTTTGAGCGAAATAAGTTTTTCGATGTTGGTTCCGCCTTCGGCTGCTTTACGAATTTTTACGTCGTAGTTTTTTGGCCGCCACTTTGTTTAGAAAAATCGCAGCTACAATTTTCAAGAAGATTTGGAAACTTTGAAATGCGTGATCACCCGTGATGATATTCTAAAGTGTGTAAAAAATTTTTTAACCACTCAATTTTTCGATTAGAAAAAAAAAGTGCAAAAAAAATCTTGTTTTTTTTTTTTAATTTGTTTATAAACAAATGAAAATCGAATTTTTGACTTTTTTAAACTACACCATCGTGCAGGGCATACTTGAAAATAGGGGGGTAGGGTATTCAGGTATACATTTTCCCCAAGATTTCCCCAAGATTTCCCAGCTCAAACACAACCAAAAATTCAAAAAATCCTTGGACTCAATTGGTTGATAGTCCCAACTTCAACGAATTTTTATGAAAAAATAGTGGCCCCAATAAAAAAAACACCAAGTATATTTTGTTCTTATAATTTTACGTAGAATAAGTTAGTATTTTTTATTTTTCGATTTCTCAATGTTTATTTTTGGGTCCCTCCCTATTGGGCCCAATACTCGCATATATGCAATTGAAATGATAAAAATATTAACAATTAACATTTCAAAGACTTTTTATGCTTTTTCAATAAATATTTTTGAGCAAAATAAGTTTTTCGATGTTGGTTCCGCCTTCGGCTGCTTTACGAATTTTTTCTTCGCAGTGTTTTGGCCGCCATTTTGTTTACAAAAATCGCAGCTACAATTTTCAAGAAGATTTGGAAACTTTGAAATGCGTGATCACCCGTGATGATATTCTAAAGTGTGTAAAAAATTTTTTAACCACTCAATTTTTCGATTAAAAAAAAAAAAGTGCAAAAAAAATCTTGTTTTTTTTTTTTAATTTGTTTATAAACAAATGAAAATCGAATTTTTGACTTTTTTGAACTATACCATCGTGTAGGGCATACTTGAAAATAGGGGGATAGGGTATTCAGGTATACATTTTTCACAGTTTTCCCTAAGATTTCCCAGCTCAAACACAACCAAAAATTCAAAAAATCCTCGGACTTAATGGGTTAATAATTCTTCAATAATTCTTTAATACTTTAGGAGGTTTTTCAATCTGTGGAAGTTTTAAATTAAAAGATTTAAAAGATCTTGCAATTTTATTGTAATTATGTTTATTATTAAAAATAATAGGAACAGTAAAATGTTTACTGGAAGTGTAATTATTGTTGTTATTCAAGTCATTGTTTCTATCGTCATTAAGATTATCAGATTGCAAATATTAAACGTTATATAGTGGGGTTTGAAATCGAAATTTCTAATTTAATAAGGATTTCATGTACAGGGTCAACACAATCTTTACTTTTTGTTCCTTTTTTCGAAAAAGATCCTAAAATTTGGGCAGCTCGAACTTTAGCTAGATATCTAGAAGTAATCAAAGATATTAGAGGTTCTGTCACACAGTTGATATTTTCAACTAAATCACCTTATCGAGCACCACTCAGGCAGTAAATCGTTGAATTAAATCTAGTTTACATAAGTGTGGAGAAACAGGTAAACTATTAGGTACCAGGAAAAGAGATAATTTCATGAACATTAGCTAAAAAGCGAAAAATATCACACTGTTAAAACAAAAATTTACGGCCGTTTCCATCACAGTTTGTGTTTCCTTGAGTATGATTCCGTCACAGTTAGAATTTCTGTATGTAAGTTTACGAAAGTAATGTTCTTGAACGCGTGCCTATTACAACCAGTAACGTTCTATGTGTGTGTGCATGCACAGTGTGTACTAGAAAAATTAATACTCAGCTCGATAGCAGTAAGACTTATTTATTTTCGGAGTCAGATTGAATTTTATGTATTGATTCACACGGAAATGTTTTTCTTAACGACACCAGGTCGTAATATTATCATTGTATTATATTTAAGGTTTATTTTTATTAAATATGTTGAAATAAACTTATTGATTCTTTTCTTTTGATTGACTGGTGTTCTCGCGCTCGTTCCTTTTTTTTTTTTTTTTTTTTTTTTTTTTTTTTTTTTTTTTTTCTAGCTCGCGTCCACTACCGAAAAACCTGAGTAGCTGAGCCCGTGGAATAATTAAGAATTCGAATACTTTTTTTTTTTTTACAGATACTTAGGCAGAACGTCAGCATTGTTATGTTTTATAGATTATAGGACCAATTACGACTACGGGGGTATTCGTAGACCCAGCTACGATTCTTAGTCTAATTAAAGCCCTATAACAAATTAGAAAACATAAACAAAAATTGGTTCTATCAAGAAAGAATAGGTTTATTAAAGGCCAAATTAATCATCACTTTCATTGATGATCGGCGCTTGACGATTGTGGTCCTCCCCTTGTAAGTTACAGATGAAAATACGAATTAGAAAAGTCAGAAACATTTTTATCAAAAAAATGCATGTCCCGTCATTTTCAATACTGCAGCATTAAGGACGTTCGGTCGTGACGTCGTGGTGGGGGAGCCTCCTAAAGGTTAGGCACGGGAACAGCTGACACGCCCTGAAGCCGATTGACAAAATTATTTTATTTTCAACTTGTTGGGACTAGAAATTGAATAAACGAATCTTTCGGTAATTTTTACAGGGTATTACTAAAAACTTCTTGTTCCTAACAGTGTATATCAAAAGCCCAGAAAAATTTTTAAAAAATTAAGAAAAATCAGCAAATTTTTTTCTGATTTTTTAATTGCAAAGCAATTAAATCGCTGTATTTAGTTGGAGGGGGGGGGGGGGGTAAACCCAGGAGGCCAAAAAAAAAGCAAATTTTTCATGATTTTTCTCGAGCAAACGACAAAAGTTATTTAATTTATTAATGAAGTACATAATAAAGTAACATTTGAACTACTTTCTGAAATTTTTTTGAATAAAAATATTAAAAAACAAGCCGATGTCAGTGCTTTTTCGGAGACGCCTTCGCTCGACGATTTTTCCCGTGGTAAACGCCATTTTGTCCATAAACATCTGAAACAAAAATTTCAGGAAGATTCTGTTGGAAAATAAGTTTTTCCTGGTAATAACACGAGGATTTTTTTTTTTCACTTTTTGACGATTTGGCGGCTGTTTGAAGTCAAAGGTCGTTTTTTCGACTAAAAATGTCACTTGCCAAATCGTCAAAAAGTGAAAAAAAAAAAAATCCTCGTGTTATTACCAGGAAAAACTTATTTTCTAACAGAATCTTCCTGAAATTTTTGTTTCAGATGTTTATGGACAAAATGGCGTTTACCACGGGAAAAATCGTCGAGCGAAGGCGTCTCCGAAAAAGCACTGGCATCGGCTTGTTTTTTAATATTTGTATTCAAAAAAATTAATTACAGAAGGTAGTTCAAATGTTACTTTATTATGTACACTATGAATATATTAAATAACTTTTGCCGTTTGCTCAAGAAAAATCATGAAAAATTTGCTTTTTTATTGCCCTCCAGGGTTTACCACCCCCCCCCCCCCGCTCCCAAAGCACTACCTAGATTAAATCGATTTTTCAACCACGCAAACAAGTTTTGAATCTTGGATGAAATTTTGTGGAGAATATAAAATCAGTTCAATCATATTTTAAAACGAATGAAAAATTACTTACCCTTCGTTTCTTCGTTGTTTATGAGCATCCGCATAAGTAACTTCTCCTGCTTGCCGCATGTAGTCTTTCAAATCCTATGTATTACGTGAAAAAAATAAAAAAAATACAAATAAAAAATTGGAGATTAAAATGTCTAACAACTTAAATAGATAATTTTATTAAAAAATGATATAATATGACGAAGTATAACCAAATTTATTAATGACTTAATCAGGAATGATTGTACTGTGCACTTCTTTTTGCATTCTGATTATTGACTCGTTGCGATTCGCATGAAACTAGTATTATTCAATTTTTTAAACCTTCATATTTTATGCCTCATCAGACTTTTTTGAATGGTCTGTTAATTTAGATAAGTTCAAAGTTATTAAATATTGCAATTTTCAATTATAATTTGAAAATTATCTTAATTTTTACTAAAAAAAATATTTGAAATTTTGAATTTTTATTTTTTTGTCAATCAAAAATAGATTCTGCCCGGACAAAAGATTTCAAATTGTAGTCGAGAAGTAGATATGTTTCGAGAATGATTACATATAAAAATCGGAGATTAGAAAAAAAAGAAAAATAACCAATATTTTATTGTATAAATTCTTTGAATTCAAATATTGAAAAAACCATTATTCTAAGATCAGTTATACACGGACAGAAAAAAAACAGGAATTTACTGTGGTAAGCTAACACGAAAAAATCGTGTGTTAACCTTACGCAGAAAAAATCCTAAGCGCTACTGTAAGAGAGCCAATCAAAATCACTCTGGTCACACCTGATTGCCTGATTGGTTCGGCTACAGTAAAGCTTAAGATTTTTTCTGCGTAAGGTTAACACACGATTTTTTCGTGTTAGCTTACCACAGTAAATTCCTGTTTTTTTTTCTGTCCGTGTAGCTGTAGAAAATGTTTATTAGTGGGTTTCAAAACGGACACTTTGATTAAAGTTGAAATAAAAGGGGAGGGCGGAAATGCGATATGCAACAGTAGGGGAGAGCGGGGTAATTCGGACCCGGGAGAGATTCGGACAATTGCTAATATTTTAAATAAAATTTGTGAACAAGATGTTGGAAAAAAGTACAAAAACTGTTAGGCCCATTGCATTTTTTTTGAAAAAACAGGAAGTGAAAACATAAATTCTACATCTTATAATAAAAACTCAAAGAAAATACTTAACTTTTCGCAAAATCAACCATTTTTTCCCCAACTTTTTTCCTTAAAAAGAATATGAAAACTAATGTAAATTCAAAATTTGAAGTGTGTAAACAAAAATTTAAGTCATTAGGTACATTTGTCTGAACAAAATTTTTATTAAAAATAACGTTTATAACTAAATAAATGGTAACCCTTAAAAGCCTGATTTGACAAATTTTTTTTGTCGATTTCCAACTGCAGATAAAAAAAAAAAAAAAAAAAAAGAATAAAAAATACCCTTAACTACTATTTCGGGTATGCTCCGTGTAGGTGGTGTAGTTTAAATTCATAAAAAAATTGATTTTCAATTGTTAATTAACAATTAAAAAAAAAAGAGGTAAAAATAAGTGCATTTTTTTTTTTTTAAACTTCAATAAAAGATGGAAAAAATTTTTTTTGCTATTCCAATTTACACCAAACGTGTTTTTTGGACTTTAAATTTTAATTCTTTTTTTGAATTTATTAATTATTGAATTTATTAATTTTTTTCCTTCAAATGGCAGTCGTTCAAAGTTTGACAAATTTTTTATTTTTAGTTGGTTTTAGCAAAAACTTTTGATTTTGAATGAAAAAGTTGTTAAAATAATGATTCATTTTTAAAAATCAAGATGGCGTTTCAAATATACAGGGTGGATTATGAAACCGTGAAAAAACTGTTGGTTCCGTTGACTCAAAAATTTGTCAAATTTTGAACGGCCGGCCATTTAAGGTGGTTTTCTACCAAATGCATGACAATAGAGAATCAGCTCAGATTTTCTGGAGGTGTTTATTAGATATAAATAAACATTTCTACGAAGTCTGATCAAAATTGACCATATAGTTTGAAAGTTACAGCAAGTTAAAGATTGAATTTTTTTCGTTACGCGTATGGCCGCTACGCTGAAAAAAGGTACTAAATTATTAATATTTATCTTCTTACAATAGAGATCCTTTAGAAAAACCACATACATATAGTTTCACTATCGAAGAATTCATTTCTTCAAACTGCAAAAAATTGACCTTTTACAAATTTTACAGTAATTTTACAAAAATAATTTTCACGTGAATAACTTCCAAAACTGCGATATTCAAAGGTGAGGTTAAAAGTTTAAAAAAATGTTTAGTTGTGATTGTCAATGTTTTTTTGGTAAAAAATAATTTCAGAAGCCATATAAAGTTAAAAAATAAATTTTAATTAACAATTTTTACTAATTTGGTGAAATAATTTTTTTTTTAGTCTTGAACTTGACTAGCTCTGGTAGAAAACCACCTTAAGGGAAAAAATTAATAAATTCAATAACTAATAAAATCAAAAAAAGAATTAAAATTTAAAGTCCAAAAACACGTTTAGTGTAGATTAGAATAGCAAAAAAAAAAAATTTTCCCACTTTTATTGAAGTTAAAAAAAAAAAAAAATGCACTTGTTTTTCACTTTTTTTTTTTTATTGTTAATTAACAATTGAAAATCAATTATTTTATTAATTTAAACTACACTATCATGTAGAGCATACCCAAAAATAGTAGATAAGGGTATTTTCTTTTTTTTTTTTTGTACGATTCTACAGTTTGAAATCGACAAAAAAAATTTTTCATTTCAGGATTTTAAGGGTTAATAAAAAAGAAATTATTTTGGGGGCTATTTGGACGTTTTAAAAAAAGCTAATCTAAAATAAAATTAAGTATAAATAAGGTAAAAGTTGTGACAGTCAGTGATCGTAATTAAATCGTCGGTAACGATTTAGGATTTGGCGCGAGTCACGTGACTGTCGAACGCAGCTCAGAGCGGACCTCTGAGGTGGTAGAGCGGGAATCGGCAAGCCACTCGTAATTTTCGTGTCCGTGCGTGAAGAGGTACATGAAATTCAACTCGTCTCGGTTCGACGTATGATTGTACTTTTCGGGAGTTACACGCCGTCGAAGAGAGTGTTGTAAGTGACAGAAGGTGCGGGATCGATTGTCATCACCCGGGAAGCATTCTTTTGTCAAGGCGAGTCAACCGGCTTTTGGAAGCCGAGGACGACGGGGAGCTAAACCGACGTCCGGCAGACGCGCGAAGATCTGGAGATCGATTTACGGCAGATCTTGAAGAAGTTACTCGTGAACGGGAATCGAAGCAATTATCGTCATTCGCGTCGCGCGTTGTTGTAGAGCCGTAGTGTGAGAGTGTGGTGTTTATTCGTGAAGTTGTCATTTCACTTCAACTCCTGGACCGCTTCACGACGGCTGTACGGCGACTCGAGTGTGGCATCTATTGCGGCTGGTAGGCATCGTAGCCTGGCATTTTGTTTAGCCTGACGGCTTGGTATGAGGTGCACCTTAGCGATTCTGTAAGTTCATTGTATCTGTGTGAGTGAGTATGAACGCGTGTGAGTGTATTTAGTACACTGTTTTTGTAATAATCTTTGTTTTTCTCACGCGCGCGTAAGCTGCCGATAGCAGCAGGTTATTGTGTGCGCGCGCAGGTTGATTTAGAGAACATCGACTATTTTTTTTGTTATCAGTTTAAATGCTCGGTTGCGAGCAATTAATAATTCGTTACCGTGTTAGTTAGTAATATTGTATTAGTTTTTAAGTTAATTTCTTTTTTTTATTGAATATTGAAAATTAACTTGTGCGAAACTACTTATTTCTAAACCGGTGTTCCTCGTACTCGATCCCATAGCCCGCGCCCACCTACCGAAATAACGAGCTGTCGCGCCCTCCCCGTTTTAATAAATCGTGTAGGGATTTATAAACGTGGACGGTATTTTTCCCTATTTCAGGAAGTTTGTCGGCACGGAGCCGACTGTGACAGGAGATTATAGTCACTGGCATCAAGGACAACGGGCGTTCGAGGGTTGTATTCCCGAGTCCACTTTTGAATTGCAGCACTATAACAAAGTATTATAATTTCATCAAATTATAGATGTATTTAACTCAAAAAAACCTTATATGGTTCAATTAATTTAACTATTACTGTTAAAAGTTCACGGTAAATCTAATGCAAAAATGTCGTCTTTTCTGAAGTCTAGCCTGCGTCAATAAGTCACATGCTATGATGGTCTGTGATGGTGGTCAAAATTAACTTGAAAAAAACTAATTAAAAATTTTCAAATGAACTGCCGGTAGTGATTTTTTGATAAAATAGGACGTAGTAGTTTAAATGAAGTGTTTTTAAGTGGCATTTTATAGTATAAATATAGTGTAAACTCGATAACTGGAATTGCAGATAATTGGAAGTTTTCTATAATTGGAATTTTTTTTTGTCTACCGAAAAAATGTAAGTGTTAAATTACTTTTGTCTGAATAACCCCTGTTACCGTCCAAATAACCCCACTGTAAAGTCTTGAAATATCCAATTTTTAATTGTCCAAACATTATTTAAGTAATAAAACTTTTCTAAACTTATTACTTTATGCAGCACCAATGAAGCTAAATAATTTTTAGCCACAGGAAAAGTGAGGTTGATTTTTTAAAAATAATATTTAAAGTGACCGTGTGAAACCGGCTGAATCACCCCCCTCTCCCCTAACTGCCTTATGAAAAGATTTGGTTAAAAAAAAAAAAAAATTAAATATACGGTAAAAGATAAAGCGTTTATTTCTTATATTTATAATTAAGCTGTCGCTTGTGGTTTTCCTAAATAAAAAATATAAATAATCAGTCAAAATAACAGTTTTAAATAGCGATGACATCTTCAACCTCTTACAGAGTTATCTGAAATAAAAATTTGGCATAATTTTGTTATATAAACTGTGTAATAAGGACTTCCAGCTTTTTATTTTTTATTTTATTTTTTTACTTAGCATAATACTGAGAGAGACTTTTAAGAACACCCAGTACTTCTGCACTGGATTTACAGTAGCAGAAGCATTGCGTACTATTTGCTTTGCACATAGTTGTTTGATAGTATAAATTATTTACAACTTGAAACTTTTTAAAAACTTCTAGTTTTGTACAACACAAAAACATGACTCATGTTACTTTGATGTTCAAAACTTTGCGCGTGACATTTTATTAAAAATCGCGTTTTCAGCCCCAATGGCCAATGATCCAGATGATCATAGGAAAAGATATGAAAAAAAGTTCTTGCTCCTAGCCCAACAGATTTTTACAAATAATTAATAATTAGAACAAGAAGGATAGAGAAGAATATTTGTATGCATACATATTTAATGTTTATATAATATATACTAGTACCACTCAGCGCGCTGCAAGCGCACATAGGAAAAAAACAATGATTGTAACCTCAAAAGGCACTTTTCGAATATTGTAAAAACTTCTCCACTAATCAGCTCACGAATAAAATCTTACATTGAAAATCTCACCAAAATGGCGCTACCTCTGTTTTATAGATAGATTCCATCATGAAACTTTCTCATACTCTTAGCTAGGTATAAATAAATCAGAACAAGTTAAACAATTATTTAAAATCAAAAATTACATAAAGGTTTAGCAGCTTTATTTTTTTATTTTCAGAATTATTTATCTTAAATTTTACAGGAATGACTGCAACTTAATTAACAAATTGATGAATAACTTGATTAATAATAAATGTAAGTGAGTATTACCATCAGACCCTATTCTATATCACCAAACTCTATTCTATATCAAATAATGTGTTTTTAACATTCATACACAAAAAAATTAATTTTGAATAAGTAAATTCAACTTGACAGAACAGACTCCTTGTTTTAAATGAATAAGTATGGTTTTTTTTTTCATCATAAAACATAAAATATCACACACAAATATATATTATTTTAAAATAATTAACTAGTTTGTTTTTACTTGAAATTGGCAGTGTATAAGACGAGCATCCTATTAGCTGTACGCTCTAGCAAAAGTTGTCAGATTGTCTACCAAGGAAGGATATTTTTTAATTTGCATGCATGAAAAATGAAAATTGAGTATTTAAGGACGTTTTGAGGATTTATGAGTAACGCTAAAAAATCTTGAAACTTGCCACTGTAATAGATTTTTTGTGCTCTATTTAATGAAACAAAAAAAAAAAAAAAAAACATAGCAAGCGGGACTCGTTTTTGAGTTATGACATGTCAAAGTTCACTATTTTTACATGGGATGGCACGTGGGTCTCCGAATTTTTTGGACGTTCGTAACGATTGTAAAAAAACCAATCGCTACAAGATTTTGGAAAACGACTTATGTTGCAGGGCTTGAAATAAGAAAAATTTTAAGATTTTTTAGAATATGGAAACCGGGCCTACTTTTTGAGTGGTTGAGTAGTAAAGTTGATTTTTTATTATTTGGGGTTAGCTAGCGCCACGAGAGCAAGAGAGATGGAGCGAGCAGCGCGTCAGCTGTTTTCGGTGCGTAGCGCCTCAAAAGTGAATGAGAGTCACTGGAGGGTTCAAACGTCCTTAAATATTTAACGCAACGGAAATCAACACTGAAAAATACTTTTAAAAAGAATGGCAAAGAACTGAAAATGGAAAAATTTATTTAACAAGAAAATGGAAGTAAAAATAAGTTAAAAAATGAAGACAGAAGAAAATGTTTGCATGAAAAAATTGTTCTTATTTAGCTGATTTTTTTTGTTTGTCATAAAACAATATGTAAATATGCTTCTAGAATAATTAACTAGTTGTCTCTTACTTCATGCATGACTTTAACTTTGATTTATAAATTGCTATTGGAGATTAGCATTACCATCAGCTACGCGTCAAGCAGATTGTCTATTTTTTATCAGAGAATATTTTTTAATATGGATGCATGAAAAGATTATCCTTGTTTTGGCTTGAATTTTTTTTATATTTATAATAAAAATATCTATGATTTTAAAATATTATTTTTTATGCAAAAATAATGTATGACGTGTTTTTATTGTTAAATTTTATTAGGTTATCAATATTTACAAATTTTAAAACGATTAAAAAATTCATTTAGGGCATAAACCATTGTATACAACTCATTATTTGATATGGTCCCGATAGGACACGAAAAACTGAGACAAACTTACATCGCTCACAAAATTTTTACTTTCACATATTTTGTAGTTTTAAAACCATTTTTAGATAACCTGAAGATCGTAGTTCAACACTGTTGGTCATTGTTTGATTTAAATATTATTAATTTATAAAATCTATACATGTTAAACGTAAAAACACGGCTGCGACGCTTTTATGGCCGTCTTTATGACTTTCACCCATAAACCTATGATTTAAAAAAATCATAATTTATACATATAGAAGGCCATACATTAATTTCTTCAATCGTCGCACGATATTGTTTAAAAAAAAAACTGAAACGTACACTTTACAAATAAGAATGTTCTATGCGGTGATTGTGTCAATTTTGATTCAATCAACTTGAAATTTCTACTATAAAAATTCTTAGATTTTTCTCTTATTTTTAATCATTTATTTTTATTTATTTATTTTTTAAGGCGCAGTAGTTATTTTAACAATTTAACACGTGTTCTAATAGGAATGGAGCACTTTTTTTCTTATATTGAGTCATTCTTTTAAAAATACGGAGAAAGTAAAAATATTTGTGGTAAGGTAAAGATGCCAATTATGATCACATAAAATGCTACTTTTCAGCATTTTGAATTTTATTATTGAAAAAACAAAGCATGTTAGAGTAAATCTTTTTTTACATACTTAAATTTTAGGTTCTTAGGAACTCAAATAAATTTTTTTTTATATGAAAATCGTATTTATTTATTGAATAATTAATTTTTAAAGTCAAGACCTTTTATGCCTCCGTTTAAAGTCAAGGCCCCAGTTTATTAGACAACTTCAGCTTTGGCCCCAGTTTATGGAACACTTTTACACGTAAAATCCCGTCTGTGACTTAAGTACCCGGGTTGATGGAACGGAATCGTCAAAATTCGAGGGTTTCATCACTCCCAAACACGAAAAAATTACAAATCTAATCTGAAAATCAGATAAACCGTTCCATCAACTGGGGTACTTAAGTCACAGACGAGATTTTACGTGTAAAAGTGTTCCATAAACTGGGGCCAAAGCTGAAGTTGTCTAATAAACTGGGGTCAAAAGGTCTTGTCTTTGAACATTAATTATTCAATAAATAAATACAATTTTCATATAAAAAAAATTTATTTAAGTTCCTAAGAACCTAATATTTAAGTATGTAAAAAAAGATTTACTCTAACATGCTTTGTTTTTTCAATAAAATTCAAAATGCTGAAAAGTAGCGATTTATGTGATCATAATTGGCATCTTTACCTTACTGTACAGAAGAGTTTAAAAAAAAATAACGAAAAAAGTTCGCGGAGCAGTGAATTTCTATATAACCTCAAACGTGTCAAGACAAGAGGGGATCTCTTACTTTTTTCTACAGCAAATTTTGATCTCAAAATTTATATACATTATCTTGAGGCCTTAATATTTGATGTAAAATGGAAAAAAAAACTTTTAAAATCTTTAGTAACAGAGATTTGTTAATTTAAAAATAAATTAGGTTTTCAGGATTTTTTCTAATTTAAAAAACAAGTTTTTAGACGATTAAATATTTGGAATCAGAGCAGTGACGATTTGAAAATAATAACTGCGGCCCGTATGAAACCATAGAATATCCTTAAGCGATTGAAGGGTTCTTTGATGAAAACCTTGCAATTGCAGGCTTAAATAAATTCATTTCCTGGTGGTTTTAAAATATTTTCAAGCTCAGGTAAATTTCATCTTTTTCAATGAATCCTATTGAATCTTACACTTGACTCTAAACGTGTTATCTAAGAATGAGTAACATAAAAACTTCTTAATATGTGGGATTCAGTCAGGAGTCAAAGGGTAAATAGATAGACTAAATTCAATTAACAATAATGAATAACTTTATTGAAGCACTCGGTCATTCGGACATGAGTACAACGTCTTGCGACCAGTCTCCCAATAGGAGGTTGAGTACCTTGTGCCACAGAACGACTTGTGCTTAAACTATGTGAGAATTTGTAGTGCTACTAGTGGCTGATTTGCAATGACTTTTTTTGTAGGTACAGATTAGATTAAATTTAATTAGATTACCAAAGATTGTTATATCTTGATGTATACCTTTATTTTTACTATTTTATTATTATGTTTATTTTATTATTATTATTTATTATTTACTATTGTTAATCTTGAATGGATTACTTGTTGATCAACTTATGTATTTTGTACAACATAATATACAATCAATAAACTTATCAAAATCGAAATCAAAATCAAATCTCTCTCTCTGCCTCTCCCTCTCTAACACTCTGGTTAATCATCTAGGATGCTATACCTGCTACTACATGCACTCATACACTCATATTTCACAATTATGTAATTGATAAAATTAGTAATAGGAGAGAATTTCTTAGACTGAAGTGGATTTAAAATGATAGTACTAAAATCGTAAATCATCAAAAGATAAACATTACATATTTGTGTTCACTACATTTATCAAATATCTGTTTGCTCTATTCAAAACCTTTTTCATATTTTTCAAACAGCAGTTTCTAAAATAATAGTATATTATTCCCAGAGGGACTAAAGTTTCCAATGGAGGTCCGCTGTCATTGCAGCCCGAGACGAAGTCGAGGACAAATACGTGGGCCTCCTCAGCAAACTTTAGTCTTGAGGGATGTAAGCACTTTTTTAAAGTCCGTTTATCACAAAAAATAACTTGATTTCCTCCGATTAAAGCCAAAAGAACGAAATGTACTCCCGAAGCGCCAGCGGTTGACACGCAGCCGGCCGCCATGTTGCGGCCCGAGCGCAAGCGAGGGCATACAGTAGGCCGGATGCACGTTGGTCGATGGCGCAGGGAGTACATTTCGTTCTTTTGGCTTGGATCAGAGGGACTCAAGTTATTACTTGTGATCAACGAGGTTGAAATTCTGTCTATTTTGTAGACAAGGTTTCCTTAACTGTGCATTAAGGACGTTTTTTCGCAGCAATGGTAGTGGGGCAGAGCTTCAAAGGTTAGGTACGGGAACAGCTGACACGTGCTTCGTATGTCCCCGGCCGCATGACGAGATTTTTTTTTTTTACAACTACTTAAGGTAGTTCACCCATAATACCAAAAGTTTCAAATTTTTATAAATTTGGTGGATTTACATTCTTTATAACTTGTTCAATCAAATTCTGCAAAAAAAAAAAAAAAAAAAAAAAAAAAAAGGAAGTGGTGCTAATATTCCAGATATTGATGTTCAAACATGGCTCTTTCACGATTACAGGAAAAATGCGGACCGAACTTAAGATTTTTGAAGACTGTAAAGGGAATAGTACTTGTGCAGGTTTAAAAAAACAATATGTTATACTTTGAATTATGAGAAACAACTTGCAAATAAAAAAAATAGGATAAGCGGTGCTAACTTTTGAAAAAAATAGAAATTACTCCGAAAAACAAGCCAAAAAAGTTGAGTTTGCATACTTAAACTTTTTTATTTCAAACATATTTTTGTGATAGACAATTGATTTTAATAAACAATACGTAGATCTCGATACTATTTTAATGTAGAGATCCTGGTTATATTACTAAATAGCAATAAAATTCTATAAATATTTGTAGGTTAATTTGGGAACCTCTGACACGGGAGAACTACCTTAAAACTCTAGACTGAACTGACGAAACTCTATCAAATTTTTACACAATTGCAAGTTCATTTTTCCGCTCTCAACTAAGATTGAAATTATTATAAGATTCAGTTTTCTATCAAAATCAAAACAATAAATTAACGAATGCCCTTTTTAATAAAAGATTAAAAAAAAAAAAAAATAATAATAATTAACGTAATCAACAACAAGGAAGAAAAGAAAAAATCACATTGAAAAAAATAGATATTCAAGTAATATTCACTTGATCAATTCACTTTTTTCTTTTTATCCGGAAAACCTCAAAAAGTGGAGAAGTTAGATAGGAGTATTCAGATTTTATTTAATAAAAAAAATTTAACCTCGTTTTATTCATGGATTATTTCATGATGGCTTACCACAGCTACAAAGTTTTATTAATTGATTAACCTTAAAATATTATAACTACGATTTTTCTTCTTTCAAAATCAACGATTTAAAAAAAAAAAATAAAAAAAATACCGTGGTTACGTTGATGTTATGTCTTGATTTATCTCTACTGAAAGATGCAAGTATCTTTCGATCGATTGAAACTGACGTGCGTGCACCGATTGTAATGCAAGTTGTGGAGATGATTAAAGAAAAATCATTACGTAATCACGACAGCAGATCTTAGATATTTGCAACTTGTAACCCAGCAGTAATAAGAGCAACGAACAATCACGGGTAGCCCAGCGGTACGAGACAGTTTACTTCAGCATGGGTGGCAGCTCGTGAACTCTTGGGGATTCCGATTAAAGAAGCTCGTCCTTAAAGCCTGTTACCGCAGTCAATGGTTGCGAGCGGTATCGCGTTACACGTAATTACTTTAAGTATCCTCCAGCTGAGATCTAGTTATAAGATTCAGACCAAGTCAAGCTTCAGGATGTGTAGAGGTAAAGTATTATAATGACTCCCCTTCGACCAGGAACTCAGTTCGTAAGCGCGAGTAGAGTCATGACCGTAGAAGAGGGTGCGGTAGCTTTTAATTAAGAGACGCGTAAGATGTCATTGTGCGTTGATAAGGAGCTGCTGAGATCCTGCGTAACCTTTTCCTCGCGGCTTTAACTTTCCGGTGAGCACGTGCACTGTAAAAAATAATTGGAGTAAAATAACCTGACTCAGTGATATAAAAATCGAGAACATGCTTCAATGGTGTAAAGTTACCACGACCTGCGCAGTAAATTTACGCGCATTTGTAAATTTACTTGAAAACTATAAATTAATTCGAAGTAAATATTTTTATGAATAAAATTTTTTTACATGATAAAAAACTATATTGAAGAGTGTAATAATAGTAACAACAATAAATACGGATTATATAAATCGTTTGTTTTTTTTACATCTTCAATTTTTGATGATGACTACAATTTATGAAGTAAAACACTGTACCTACATTTTTCTTTGGCCACAAAAAACTATTCACCATTACCATAAAGTTCAGAACAGACAATTCATCTTCACTTTAGCAGTGGAAAACTTCTAGATTATTCTATAAAATACATTTCGAAATAAGTTGTACATTACGCAAAAAAATTTAATAAAGGTTGTAATTGACAAAAATAACACTTACTACGAAAAAAATATACATTAAAATAAAAGCAGATAAGACTGACAACGAGAGGCTACACCCTGCGGGTCACCGATCCTAGCGAAACTTTGAGGATCGTTTTCTTATATCAAAAAATAAAGAAATCCATCATTTATTCCGTCCAATGGGGCCTTGATATCGATTTGCCATACAGCTCATGTGGCATTTTTAGCACTTTTTCGGTTTTATAGCTAATTTTTCAAAAATTCCTCTTCAAAGCCTATTGCACTTACAGAATTCTGCAACTTCGCATTCTCTTTGTTTTTTCATTTACTTTACAGAAAAAATATTCTTAAGTTCACTTTGAATGAGTTTGACCCTGGGCTAAGAGGATTTCTAAAAGCATTTTTTTTAGGTTTTTTGGCTTTTTTAAACTTTCATTCTACATGAACAACTTTATCAAAACGATGTCTCAGAATATTTTTTCTCAAAAATTCATGAAAAAACAAAAATAATTTGAGGTTGTAGAATTCTGTACGTGGAATAGGCTTTGAACAGGAATTTTTGGAAAATTAGCTTGTTTAGATACTTTTAGAGTTTTTTGTGGTTTTTTAGCTGATTTTAGCTCTGGAAAATTGATTCACTCCTACACTGACTCTCAACGGACCCCACCATCACCATGGTGTTCCTCGAGTACTGTCTACAGCTTCATGAAAGTTCTTGGGTGTCTATCGAGCACTGATTCTGATCAAAAAGCGCAGTCGAGTGTCATCTTGTCCATCGTTTGAGTCTTCATTCAAATACCATAGTATCGTATGACCAAATCTAACTTGTTTTTCTTCTTTCCTCAACCTCATTTGCTTTGCATTATATATACGCATAAGAACTACTACCTTTTTTTCCAATAGTTCTGAAAATTGACTTTTTATTTCAGGTTTGATTACCAAGAACAAGTGAATCCGAACCCCCAAACTCTAAACTAGCTATTGAATAATAATCTAGTTAGTGACAAATAGTAACCCTGACTAAAAAAAAAGATTAAATACAGTAGCCCCAGGATGATAGGTAGTCATCGAGTCTCTACAGTGAGATAATCCTCGGACTTGCCCTCTCCTGACAAGTTTGCCTGCTCTTTCTTACCACATCTGTGCCCAGCACAGATTACATCTACTGTACACACCCACTAATAATAACCCCATTAATGTTTTCTTTTTTTTTCTTACCTTTTTTAGATTTAGATTTGCTAGGGTCATCAAAGTCTATCTGACTCACTGAAAGGTGAGCAACTTACCTTTGTTAGTGTCATCCAGTTAATCCACAAACGTGGCGCAGCTTATTGTTAATAGGTCCCCATGTACCCTATTATCATCCATCCAGTTAGGTGTATACCTAATCTGATAAAGTAAATCACTTTATCCCCCTAGTTGAAAGGTTAACTCTAAACCACCCAGCCATAAATTGTTCCAATTTTAGGCCACCAAATACTCAGCCTACTCATTCAAGATGAGTAACGCAGTCACAGCCGCAGAGGCTCTTGAGCTTCAAGACACAATTCAAACCCACATAACGAATCATTACGAGAATTTTAAGAACAAAGGAGAAACTAAGATGACTCGTGAATTAGAAGAAACTTAAATCCACAGACTACAACAACTCTAGGAAGAGTTTACTAAAAATCACCAAACTCTAAGAAATTACGAAGATTTCGATCGTGGCCACGACTACTTCGTCAAAGACCTGTTTTAGTACACGCAGGACACCTTTGACGACGTGCACGATTAGCACATCCAGTTTCTTAAAACTAAGCCACCTGCGACAACCCCAGTCCAGGTTCCGGCATCTATTCACGAAATTAAGTCCTTGATTAAGGCACAGCCACCTAAACTAACTCCATTTCAGGTTTCGGCCCCCATTTATAAAAGTAATCCATCTGCGACACTTCAAGTCCAGGCCTCGGCTACTCATTTCAAAGCTCAGCCACCTGCGACACCTCAAGTCCAGGCCTGGGCTACTCATTTCGAATCTCGGCCATCTGAATTACGCAAAGTTCAGGCTCCAGCAAACTTTCTTAGAAATCCGCTTTCAAAGTCCAGCCACCTGAGACAACCCTACTCCAGGCTTCGGCGACAGTCTCTGAAAATCAGCCACATGAATTAGTTTAAATTCAGACTCCGGCTACACTTTTCAAAATTCAGGCACTTGCGGCAGACAAAGCCCAGTCGCTAGCTACGTTTTTTGAAACCCAGCCACCTGAACTAACGCAAGCTCAGATTTCGGCACCCCCCTTCAAAGTTGAGCCACCTGAACTATTCAAAGTTCAGGTCCGGCAATCCTTGCAAAACCTCAACCACCTGAGCAACCCCAAGTTCAGGTCTCGGCTGAACGCTTTAAAATTCAGCTACCTGCGACCTCCCGAGTCCAGGCACCGGCTATAATTTTTAAAATTCAGTCGCCTGAGCCACTTCAAGGTCAGGCATCAAGCTTTTTTCGACATTTCGAGCCACCTGATCGAATCCTGGTCCAGGTACCGGCTTCAAAATCAAACACCCAACCTTTTGAGCAACCCTCGGTCCAGGCACTGGTTAAGATTTCAAACACCTAGTTTTTGAGTCACTTAGAGTAATAGATATTTTTTATACGTCGGGTCTTTGACCCCGGTATCTTATGCGCCCACAGCGTAGGCTCTACTTCTGCCATAAACCTACCTAAAAATCAAAATACCATTCTCTCAATTTATATTTTACTTAATTTTATATTTAGTATGTTACAGATCATTATTAATCGACCGCAGTCGATTAAAGGGGGCGGAATGTTTGAGATTTACCGCCTTTTATCGCAATGGGATTGGTCATGCGAGCGACCCACGCTAGAGCTGCCCGGACTGACCAGTTTCCGCCCTCATCAGTCGTGCTGCAACCGTGATGCCGCAACCACGTGTCACGGGACTCGAACCCACTGTCACGAGATCGCTCGCTTATCCTCGACGTTTCGCCGAGGTAGAGAGACTCCCGGTCAAAACGGCGAGTTCTCTCTCCTCGGCCTTTGTAAATAGTATGTTAAAATTAATAATTACCACAAGTTTGTTTTCTTAGCATTAAAAAGACAGTGTTTAAATTAACGAAAAATCCCCATTAAGAACTCCCTCGCGACCGCGGCAATTAAAAGATTAATTCAACACAGTCCGCTTGAACTCGTTTTCAAAACAAGCTATATGGCAAATCGATATCAAGGCCCTATTGGACGGAATAATTGATGGATTTCTTCATTTTTTGATATTAGACAATGATCCCCAATGTTTCGTTAGGATCGATGACCTGCAGAGTGTAGCCTCTCCTTGTGAGTACTAACTAATTTTTATAAACTGCTGAAAAACCTAAGATATCTTAGGTACACATTATGATTTTTTTTTTTTTTAAATGAGTTACTATCAGCAGTACCGCACAGCAGTGTACTGCCTCATACTGCCATATAAAAATTTAGTTAGAGTTTAACGTAACCTTACTGTGAGCCATCGAAAAATATTTCCGATGCCAAAGCAGTAAATTCACGTAAAATTACCCGCTTCAATGATGTAGATTGACCAAAATTCGTAGCTTTAAAATTTCGGTTAAATCACTTCGCTATTCCTATTTTTTACACTATTGAGTCGTGTATATTTACCGATTTTAATAAAATTACATCGCTCAAACATAAATTTACGATCACTTGTAAACTCACATCGCTGAGTCAGGCTATTTTACTCTAATTATTTTTTACAGTGTGGTGAGATAAAATTCTAAGCTTGGTGTGTCTGCCACTAAGCTTGTTTTCGCGGGCTACTCACCGCTTCGAAAGAAGAAAATCTAAAAAATTAAATAATTATTAAATAATTTTTCAGGGTGCTTGTTTGTATCCCTGCAAATGAGAACGTTGCAAGCCGAAAAATGAATGCGAATATCTCTTGCAAAACTCATTTTTATGCAATCAAAATAACTAAGTAAATAAATAAAAGAAAATAAAAATTCTTTTAACGATCTCTGTATTTTTGGAAGTGACATACGATCAAAGAAAAAAATTGTTTGATTTCCATAAGAGTCTAGGTTAAAGTATTTAAAAAAATACTTTGATTTTTAACAAGATTAAATCGAACAAGTAAAAAATTCAATCATTATTTTGATATTAATCATAAATCGATCCGATCAAAATTGACAAAACGACTGCATTTTTTCGTACCAAACATCCTTAATATTTTTAAAACTTTATTATTCAACATTTATACGTTGTCATTTTTTGAAGTTTAAATAACTTTATTCAATTCATGATTTTCATTTAAATCACCAAAAATTAAATGACACATCTTTAGTTTTTCATTTTTTTGGAATTTGAAATTTTTTTATAGAACCTTCGCCAATTTTTTATAATAATTTAGAAAATTTTTCATCTTTACATTGAATATTTTTAATTTTCTGAAGCTATTCCATAATTTACTAAATTTAATAGTATCTTCTACAACCATTTTTTCACTCTCTCTCTTTACTTCTAGAAGAATTTGTCTAAAATCTCCCCCTAAAATTATTAATTTATTTGCGAAAGGTAATTTATTCCTACAAATGTCTTGTTAAGTCCTATCTACGATTTAGAATGCTTTTTTTGGAATCATAGATGCTTCATCCCACATGATGATGTCACATTCGCATAATTATTTTGTCTGATTCATTTTTTTTAAATTAAGTTTCAACATTATCTAAAATTAACGGTAATTTAAAAGTTTTATGAGTGATCATACCTTTCAGTAATATAATTGAAGCTATACCCGTCCATAGATAAACATTATTATTATTCGACATAAAATAATAAATTAAAGTTTTGTAAAGGAAAGTTTTCTCAGTGCCTTTTGGACCATACATAAAATACATATCATTGGAATTTTTGGTTTTTAGAGTGAAAATTGAATTTAGATCATCGTTCAATTTGGTAAATAATTCAGTATATTTTTCATGAATGTCATTTACACTATCATAATTTTGAAAATTGTTTTGCAGCATTCTGTGGCCAAAATTCGTAACAGCCACACCGCCAACCGTATGGCTGTGTCGGTTTTTTTGAACAGAGCAGACGCGATTTTTTTTTCCGCACAGGGTCGTCATTAGAAGAAGTTAGCGGCTAAAATCACTCAAAAATATATTTTCAGGTGTAAATATAAAGCTAAAAATGATACTAGACTGATAAACACCTTTAAAAACTTCAGAAAAGCAATTTATTTGATACTTCAAAATCTACGTCACAGTAGGTTAGCTACCGTGAATCAACTGACTTAAAGTTAGTCACACCTATTCGCTCTGTGCAAGGTGCAGCAACTATCAGCTAATCGGAGTAGATGACTTCGGATACTCTTAAAAATTTAATTTCAATAAAAAAATTAAATGTTATTTTTATTGTTTTAAACCAAAAATTAATTTTGAAACAATTATTACTTGTAACTTTTATGTTCATTCGATAAAAATCACGAAAAATATTTAGTTGAAATTGCTTGAAGACGTCATACTTCATAGTCATTGTTATTTATAGAACTAATATTATCAAATTGAAATATTTATTTCAATTTTGAATTTTATAACACTAGGAGTCGAGTGGGCGTGCGTACGCGTGCCGCGCAGAATTTGACAAAATTACAACCTCTAAAATTTATTGTTGATTAATAACCAAGTTTAAGATGAAGAACTCGATAGATGACGACATGCTTAACCAATAGGATCAAAAATAAAAGTCTTAAACTCAAAAATCGATATCGCTTACTCAACTTTGAGAGTGGATTATTAATTCTTTTTTTTTATATTTTGTTTGTTTACCATTGAAAAATCTTTAAAACTTTTATTACTTTTATTTTTCAAAACTTTGTGCAAAAATTATATATTTATAAATTAATTTTTGTCTTTTCTAAAACATCAATCTTCATTCAACTAATAGTAATTTTATTACTTATTTACTGAAAATATGTTTCATAAACTTTAAAAAACAATTAAGACTTTAAATTACAATTTTGAAGAATGTGATTTTTTTCAAAATAAAATCTATTTCATTTCTATTTTTGATATTTATTTGAAAAGTTTTTAAACTTAAAATACTTTTCGAAAATTTGAAAAAAATACATTATTTTTCAATTAAATTTTTTTTTTTTCAAACATAAATTTTAATTATTTTTTGACACTTATTATCTTTATAATTATGTTAATTGTTCAGTACTAGATAATTTTTTATACCTGTTAGTGGTAACGAATTTTTGCCACTCTTGTACAGTAATCCCTCGCTATTCGCGGTCTCTCGTATTCGCGGATTGAAGATTGATACCCGATTGGGGTTCATTTTTCCGTATCCGCTTTTCCGTCTTTTAAGTTTCCATACAATCATATATCCGCATTCAGATTTTCTGCACGACCATAAATCCTCATTCGGAAATACCGAAAATATTATTGTTTATTTTTTTAATTTTAAATTAAATATCTCCATGCAATAACGAGCTCTCTAGATTGGCGCAGAAAGTTCAAGCCACTTTTCGGAAAATACCGTCATTTTTCACCTGGTAGGAATATCGCTTTGACATTTCACAGAAGGTTTCTTTTAGATCTTATGAAAAATTTCCTCGCTGACAGTTTTTTTAAAATCCGAATATGCTTACTTTTTTAATCTAAAGTTTAGGTTAAAAACTGTCAAATTTTTGTTTCTAAAGTTAATTGAACGGCTTTTAAAGACTTCGAAGATATCCGTACCATTGTATTAGTCGTGGAAGGGGTTTCAGAATGTGTTCCTAAAATTTCATAAGAAAATATTGAGTATTTACCGAGTTCTTGTAAAATAACAAAATTTTACATTTTTCACTGAAGTATTTTTTTTAACAAGCACAGACCTATATAACATTCAAAATAAAACAAAGGTCCATGAAATCTAAAAAGCTTTGGAGCAAATCTTTTGAGATTATTTACAAGCTCAAAGAGATTTGTTAATATTAATCACTAAAAACAAGTACTGCTCATGACTTTATTGCTAAAAACCAAGAGTCGTCAAACGCCCCGTGTACACTGGTGGTTCAACCGCGTCTCGGCTTAACTTTGTTTGAAGAACTTTGCAATGTTGCCGTTGGAATCTAAGTTCAAGATGTAACCATCTTAATCTTATAAATTATTTTATATTTTGAAAGTACAAATTAATCCTTTAATCCAACGGCAACAATTCAAAATTCTTTAAACAAAGTTCAGAGATGCGGTTGAACCGCCGGTGTAGACAGGGCATAATATAGTTCCAACTACCTCACATAATTTATATGTTAAGATCTGACGGAATACTTGGATACACATTTAATTAAATGAATAGTTTCAAGTAAAATGAAAAAAAAAATATGTGCTTGTATAAAAACATAAAAAAAATTTCCGTGCTCCGACCGGGAAGCGCTACAGGCAGTAGCAGCACTTTTCGGACCCGTCGTACGGAAAAAACATTTCACACGACACTGGAAAAGAATTAGCAAATCCTTAATACCCTCGCCTTCGGCTCGGGCGTCAATTTGGGTTTGCTAGCATGCTAATACTTTCCAGCGCCTGGTGTGAAATATACTATTTTTCAGTTAGACTGAAAGAAAGCTTTTTCTTTGCACTGTTTCCTGCACCACACATAGTTTTTCTGAAGTTTACCATTTGAAATACTAAATAATTTTTATGTAATGAATGACTCAAATGCACATATTAAAATTACAGTAAAAGATATATTTGTAACTAAGTAAAAAAATCTTTGTACTGTCGCTGTGATTTGGGTATAAATTTTCTGTAGGCTATAAACTCAATTTCAAGCTGGGAGCAGGGCAGCAGACGACAGACCCATAAAGATCCACTAGGCAAATTTGTGAAAATCAGTTTTTCATAAGCTACGAAGCCAATATTCGTCCAATTTTTATTTTATTAGGCTTAAAAAAAAGTTAAAAATATTAGTTAAGCGCGCTACAGAGCGGGTCATTTTATTTTCAATCTCGTATGAAAAAAAAAAATTGCCTACAAAGTAAGAAAACGCTACGCAGCCGAAATCCGACATCTTCACCGCTCGAGATTGGCTCAAAAAGTGCCAGCCACTACGTGGAAATTACTGTAATTTTTTATCTTTTAGAAATATGAATTGGAAACTTTATAAAAATATTATTTGAAACCTAATAAAAAACTTCCTTGCTAACAGTTGTTCAACTCTAAACTTTTACGCTAACTTTTTAATCTTGAATTTTAGATTATAAACTGTTAATTTTTTATTTTTAATGGTGATTTTCACGACATTCAAGCACTTTGAAAGTATCTAAACCATACTATTGGCAGCGGAAAAGTTTCAAGATTATCATGCTAAATTTTTCTTCGAAAAAAATTGAGTGACTTCAAAGTTCTTACGAGTCGAAACCAAAACATAAATTTTATTCACTATACGAATTTTTAGTTTAACTTCCAAGAACTCTGGAACCACTGAATATTTTTTTATGAATTTTTGAACCCTCTACTGCCAATAGTATGGTTCAGATATTTTTAAAGTGCTTGAGAGTAAAATAAACTATTAAAAATAAAAAACAAACAGTTTCTTACCTAAAACTTCAGATTAAAAAGTAAGCACTAAAGTTTAGAGTTGAAAAAGCTGTCAATGAGGAAGTTTTTTATTAGGTTTTAGAAAATTCTTCTGTAAAGTTTGAAAAATGATATTTCTCAAGTACAAAAAATTACAATTTTCTTCAAGTAAGCGACTGGCGCTGCTTGAACTAATCCCTAGCAATAACCTCATTGTTATTACTATTGCACTGAGCTATTCAATTATTAATAACAAATTACTTGATCACTTTTAAGATTTCTAATAAAGGTTTTCATGTTTATCGTAAAAAAATACGTAAGTGTAGCCCTCAATATTTTCAGGAGCTCAGGAATCTTAAAAATTGAATGGTGGTGGGAACGTAGTTGCGTGGTTACCGCGCTGCTCTTATAGAGTTCAAATAATTAACGGCAGATTGTTGAGAAATGTATATATTGGCATTTTGCATGGGGAGAGACAAATTGGGGCGCGCTATTGCACGTAAACAGCCGTAAAAACAGTCTACAAAAATTTGATGGCAACTTCTTGAGCTAAAATTTTTACAAGGGATTTTTCATGCAAGAGCCTACAATTTCCCCTTCTGCAAGATGCAAATACAAACCGAACCCATGCAAAATAGTTTATGGTTATTTGTTGTTGCTTTCCCCCACCTCGACTTCGTTTCCAATCTCAAAATTTCCCACTGATTCTACGAATGGAGCCCTTGCGCGTTTTACGCCCTCGCACCGAGTATGGATCACGCTCTCAAATTCTTCACAGTCTACGTTCAAAAATTGCGTGCCCTACGCGTTGTTTTTCGGTATAAAAATAAAGTAAAAGAATAACCTTCATTTCCATAAAGTGAACTCAACATTCAAGAAATTAAAACCAGTGTTTCAAAATCTTTGATCTAACTAAGAGATGTTACGACATGTGGAACGCAGATATTCACGAAACTTTGGGGATCGTATTCTTCTGCCAAATGATGAACCAAATCACTAATATCTCTTACCAATGGGCACAGCCGTAAGGAAAATTTCGGGCAATTTTTAGAAAAAAAAAAAAAAAAACGGTTTTTAGCCTATTTTTGGAAAATTCGAAAATTCGTTTTTTTTCAAAAAATTTGCTTAAGTTGCCATTACAGCTATATGGTAAACCGTTGTATAAGGCCCATTGGCAAAAGATATTATTGGTTTGGTTCATCCTTTGAATGAGAAAATGATTCTCGTTCCACATGTCATAACATCTCCTGGTAAGTGTTGATTTGAAATTGAGGTAGCGGATACAATAATAACCAGGTGAGCGCTCAAGATCGGCTCAGGCAGCTCTACCAGCTATTTTGAAAATGCTGCAATTTTTTACCCATCCAAAATGTCAACTTTAAACTTTACAGAAATATTCTTCAAAACTAAATGAAAAACTTCCTCGCCGACAGTTTCTTCAACTCTTAATTTTTATACTTACTTTTTCAATCCTAAGTTTGAAGTTATAAATTTTTAATCTTGATTTTGAATAGTTAATTATTCGGCGTGGCAGTACTTTAAAAATGTTTAGATCTTTCTATTATCAGCTGAAAGGGTTTACGAATGTAACCCTGAAATTTAATATAAAATATTGCGTAGTTTCTAGGTTCTTTTACCAATCATATAATATATTCATTCAGGGGTTCAGCAGGATGCAGCTGCCTTTCACAGAGAAATGAACTTACAAAGGTTTATCTTATGTATTTTTGCCGTCTAAATACGAATTTAGATGGTACGTAACTCAAAGGTTTATTTAAAAAAGTTATGATATGTTTCAGACAAGAACTTAAATAAAAATAAAAAAAATAAATAAAAAATTGCTTTTTTTAGACAATTCTCATAAGGAAATATTCTTCTAAATATTTTTATATCTATCATAGTTTTCAAAAAAGGCGATTTTTATGATTTTTGACAGCCTGTCATTTGTAGTCTAAATTTAGAATTTTCTTGAAATCCTACACGGACAGAAAAAAAACAGGAATTTACTGTGTTAAGCTAACACGTAAATTTTCTGCGAGCGCCACACATAAAAATCGTGTGTTAGCTTTACGCAGAAAAAATCTTAAGCGGCACTGTAGCGGAACCAATCAGGTGCGACCGGAGTGATTTTGATTGGCTCCAATACAGTGCGCTTAAGATTTTTTCTGCGTAAAGCTAACACACGATTTTTATGTGTGGCGCTCGCAGAAAATTTACGTGCTTTAGCAGCACGCAAGTTTCTCGTGTCCTCCACAGTAAATTTCTGTATTTTTTCTCTCCGTGTACTTTAAGGATAGAAGTACTTTAAAATGAAATCTTAAATTATGTTTATTTAATAATTTAAAATTGCGTCAAAAATTACGATTTTTGCGGACCTTGATTGGGTGTTCTATCCTACATCTTGTTTAAAATCTAAGGAATAATAGGCATATAGCCAATTTTTTATTTCAACTATTGGGAAGAAAAGTGCAGTCGTGGTGGGGATGAGGTCACGTGGTTCACGCGCCGTTCTAGTTAATTTAAATAGTTATGGGCAGCCATGTTGAATTTAGGGTTACGTCGTCATGCGCGCTGATAGCATTGAAAATAGTTACGTGCAGCCATATTGCTAATATTCTAAGCCGGTTAGAATTTGGATAGGAGTATTTTTCTAGTTGCTCTACATTTAATCAAATGAATTTTATGGAAAAAAAAATTTTGATTTTAAGCTACTAATTTTTTTTTTTTAATAATTTTAAATCATTGCTTTGCAATTTTTCTCTTTAAATCATTACTATCAATACTTTTGCACTAAAAAAAAACTTTTGGACGGAAAAAAAATACTTTTAGATGGATATCAAGGAGCAATCGAAGTTTCATAGACCTTTTCGATTTAGATGGAAAATTTCAATGTATATTTATGTTTTCAACCCTGCTGAAAATGAATTTTTGGACAGGAGTACGAAATCATGTCAGCTTGTCACTTGTTGACGGATTTGACCTGCTAAAAAAATATTGCAATTTTCATGTTAAAAAAATATTTTCATATGCTTTTTGTGTCAATAAAAAAGGTCTGTACATATTTTGCTCTAAAGTTTGCCATTTTTATGGTAGTAGCTATGGTACTCAAATAACAGATCAAAATCGCACGAGAATTGGTGAAAATATCACTAGTAGTGAAATATTGATGCCCTTAAATTTTTGGGGCGTGATAGAATCTAATAAAAAAAATTAGACTTATTTTAATTTTGCTCGATTTAACATGTGCTCTTATGGGGAAATCATAACTTTTGATATAAAACCTCAAAATTCAATTCGAAAGAAAGATTGAAATTCAATAAAAAAATCTGACTGATGGAAAAATATTTAATACACGTTTTCCTACCTGAATGAACTTTTTGTGGAGCGTTTAAGCCGGTTAAAAAATTCTTCAAACACTAAAATCTTAGGTTCCGTTTTACACGAAGGCGAGAGAGCCGAAGAGCTCTATGACGCTCTCGGTCTCTTCGCACAAGTATAGCGTTCTCGTTGAAAGTTCAAAAAAATTAAAAATCAATTAAAGACTTTAAACTTGATTACTCAAGTCAAATCCTCTCGCATGACTATATTCTGATAGAACGCGCACGCTGATTGGTTTTTAAAATTTGTAATATTTTATTGCTTAGTTGTTTAATGCATCAAAAAATAGTCGACACGTGTTGTTTATTTTTTCCAAAAAACAAAAACTGAAGGATATGGAAGCGTTTAAATTTTTTCAAATTTCAATTTATATATTTATATATATATATCTTCCTATATTGTATAGTTATATCCAGGAGGAGCTCTTTTTTTTTTGGCTCCTCCGGGAGGAGCTCTGAAAATTACGGCTCCTCCGGGAGGAGCCCCTTTAAACATGTTGAATATAAGGTTTTTTGAAGGTTTTGAGGTGCTCCTCCGGGAGGAGCTCTTAATTTTAAAAGCTCCTCCCGGAGGAGCCAATTTTAGTAGCTCCTCCCGGAGGAGCACCTTAAAACGTCAAAAACCCTTATATTTAACATGTTTTAAGGGGCTCCTCCGGGAGGAGCCAAAAAAAAAAGAGCTCCTCCTGGAGGAGCACCTCAAAACCTTAAAAAAACCTTATATTCAACATATTTTAAGGGGCTCCTCCCGGAGGAGCCGTAATTTTCAGAGCTCCTCCTGGAGGAGCCCCTTAAAACGTCAAAAAACCTTATATTTATTATGTTTGAAGTGGGCTCCTCCCGGAGGAGCCGTAGTTTAAAGAGCTCCTCCCGGAGGAGCACCTCAAAACCTTCAAATAACCTTATATTTAACATGTTTTAAGGGGCTCCTCCCGGAGGAGCCGTAATTTCCAGAGCTCCTCCCGGATGAGCACCTCAAAACGTCAATAGATCTTATATTTAACATGTTTTAAGGGGCTCCTCCCGGATGAGCTGATTCTAAATTATAGGAGCTTCTCCTGTACGAGCACCTTAACTGTCAAAAGAGTCCATATTTAACCTCTTTGAAGGGCGCTTTTCCTAGAGTAGTCGTAATTTTAAAAGCCCTTTTTAAAGGAGTACTTCAAAACGGTTAAAAAATATTATATTTAACATGTTTTAAGTACTTGAAGTATTTTAGATTACTATTTAATTTTTATAACTATTTTTTTAGACTCACCATAATATAAAATTTTCTTTTTTCAATTTAAATCATATTCAACAATTTTACCTAAACATGTTTGAACTTTTATTCAATACACAAACTCAACTCAAAAAACATGTTAAATATTAACTGTCAAAAAACTCCATATTTTATATCTATTTTTATGGGGGTTGGCGAGCGAAGCGAGCAGGGAGGTACCCCCTAGTATATCTTCCTATATTATATAGTGATATCCAGGAGGAGCTTTTTTTTTTGGCTCCTCCGGGAGGAGCTCTGAAAATTACGGCTCCTCCGGGAGGAGCCCCTTAAAACATGTTAAATATAAGGTTTTTTGAAGGTTTTGAGGTGCTCCTCCGAGAGGAGCACTTAATTTTAAAAGCTCCTCCCGGAGGAGCCAATTTGAGTAGCTCCTCCCGGAGGAGCACCTTAAAACGTCAAAAACCTTTATATTTAACATGTTTTAAGGGCCTCCTCCGGGAGGAGCCAAAAAAAAAAAGAGCTCCTCCTGGAGGAGCACCTCAAAACCTTAAAAAAACCTTATATTCAACATATTTTAAGGGGCTCCTCCCGGAGGAGCCGTAATTTTCAGAGCTCCTCCTGGAGGAGCCCCTTAAAACGTCAAAAAACCTTATATTTATTATGTTTGAAGTGGGCTCCTCCCGGAGGAGCCGTAGTTTAAAGAGCTCCTCCCGGAGGAGCACCTCAAAACCTTCAAAAAACCTTATATTTAACATGTTTTAAGGGGCTCCTCCCGGAGGAGCCGTAATTTCCAGAGCTCCTCCCGGATGAGCACCTCAAAACGTCAATAGATCTTATATTTAACATGTTTTAAGGGGCTCCTCCCGGATGAGCTGATTCTAAATTATAGGAGCTTCTCCTGTACGAGCACCTTAACTGTCAAAAGAGTCCATATTTAACCTCTTTGAAGGGCGCTTTTCCTAGAGTAGTCGTAATTTTAAAAGCCCTTTTTAAAGGAGTACTTCAAAACGGTTAAAAAATATTATATTTAACATGTTTCAAGTACTTGAAGTATTTTAACTTACTATTTAATTTTTATAACTATTTTTTTAGACTCACCATAATATAAAATTTTCTTTTTTCAATTTAAATCATATTCAACAATTTTACCTAAACATGTTTGAACTTTTATTCAATACACAAACTCAACTCAAAAAACATGTTAAATATTAACTGTCAAAAAACTCCATATTTTATATCTATTTTTATGGGGGTTGGCGAGCGAAGCGAGCAGGGAGGTACCCCCTAGTATATCTTCCTATATTATATAGTGATATCCAGGAGGAGCTTTTTTTTTTGGCTCCTCCGGGAGAGGCTCTGAAAATTACGGCTCCTCCGGGAGGAGCCCCTTAAAACATGTTAAATATAAGGTTTTTTGAAGGTTTTGAGGTGCTCCTCCGAGAGGAGCTCTTAATTTTAAAAGCTCCTCCCGGAGGAGCCAATTTGAGTAGCTCCTCCCGGAGGAGCACCTTAAAACGTCAAAAACCTTTATATTTAACATGTTTTAAGGGCCTCCTCCGGGAGGAGCCAAAAAAAAAGAGCTCCTCCCGGAGAAGCACCTCAAAACCTTCAAAAAACCTTATATTCAACATATTTTAAGGGGCTCCTCCCGGAGGAGCCGTAATTTTCAGAGCTCCTCCTGGAGGAGCCCCTTAAAACGTCAAAAAAACCTCATATTTATTATGTTTGAAGTGGGCTCCTCCCGGAGGAGCCGTAGTTTAAAGAGCTCCTCCCGGAGGAGCACCTCAAAACCTTCAAAAAACCTTATATTTAACATGTTTTAAGGGGCTCCTCCCGGAGGAGCCGTAATTTCCAGAGCTCCTCCCGGATGAGCACCTCAAAACGTCAATAAATCTTATATTTAACATGTTTTAAGGGGCTCCTCCGGGAGGAGCCAAAAAAAAAAGAGCTCCTCCCGGAGGAGCACCTCAAAACCTTAAAAAAATCTTATATTCAACATATTTTAAGGGGCTCCTCCCGGAGGAGCCGTAATTTTCAGAGCTCCTCCTGGAGGAGCCCCTTAAAACGTCAAAAAACCTTATATTTATTATGTTTGAAGTGGGCTCCTCCCGGAGGAGCCGTAGTTTAAAGAGCTCCTCCCGGAGGAGCACCTCAAAACCTTCAAAAAACCTTATATTTAACATGTTTTAAGGGGCTCCTCCCGGAGGAGCCGTAGTTTAAAGAGCTCCTCCCGGATGAGCACCTCAAAACGTCAATAGATCTTATATTTAACATGTTTTAAGGGGCTCCTCCCGGATGAGCTGATTCTAAATTATAGGAGCTTCTCCTGTACGAGCACCTTAACTGTCAAAAGAGTCCATATTTAACCTCTTTGAAGGGCGCTTTTTCTAGAGTAGTCGTAATTTTAAAAGCCCTTTTTAAAGGAGTACTTCAAAACGGTTAAAAAATATTATATTTAACATGTTTCAAGTACTTTGAAGTATTTTAACTTACTATTTAATTTTTATAACTATTTTTTTAGACTCACCATAATATAAAATTTTCTTTTTTCAATTTAAATCATATTCAATAATTTTACCTAAACATGTTTGAACTTTTATTCAATACACAAACTCAACTCAAAAAACATGTTAAATATTAACTGTCAAAAAACTCCATATTTTATATCTATTTTTATGGGGGTTGGCGAGCGAAGCGAGCAGGGAGGTACCCCCTATAGATCTTCCTATATTATATAGTGATATCCAGGAGGAGCTTTTTTTTTTGGCTCCTCCGGGAGGAGCTCTGAAAATTACGGCTCCTCCGGGAGGAGCCCCTTAAAACATGTTAAATATAAGGTTTTTTGAAGGTTTTGAGGTGCTCCTCCGAGAGGAGCACTTAATTTTAAAAGCTCCTCCCGGAGGAGCCAATTTGAGTAGCTCCTCCCGGAGGAGCCAATTTGAGTAGCTCCTCCCGGAGGAGCACCTTAAAACGTCAAAAACCTTTATATTTAACATGTTTTAAGGGCCTCCTCCGGGAGGAGCCAAAAAAAAAAAGAGCTCCTCCCGGAGAAGCACCTCAAAACCTTCAAAAAACCTTATATTCAACATATTTTAAGGGGCTCCTCCCGGAGGAGCCGTAATTTTCAGAGCTCCTCCTGGAGGAGCCCCTTAAAACGTCAAAAAACCTTATATTTATTATGTTTGAAGTGGGCTCCTCCCGGAGGAGCCGTAGTTTAAAGAGCTCCTCCCGGAGGAGCACCTCAAAACCTTCAAAAAACCTTATATTTAACATGTTTTAAGGGGCTCCTCCCGGAGGAGCCGTAATTTCCAGAGCTCCTCCCGGATGAGCACCTCAAAACGTCAATAGATCTTATATTTAACATGTTTTAAGGGGCTCCTCCCGGATGAGCTGATTCTAAATTATAGGAGCTTCTCCTGTACGAGCACCTTAACTGTCAAAAGAGTCCATATTTAACCTCTTTGAAGGGCGCTTTTCCTAGAGTAGTCGTAATTTTAAAAGCCCTTTTTAAAGGAGTACTTCAAAACGGTTAAAAAATATTATATTTAACATGTTTCAAGTACTTGAAGTATTTTAACTTACTATTTAATTTTTATAACTATTTTTTTAGACTCACCATAATATAAAATTTTCTTTTTTCAATTTAAATCATATTCAACAATTTTACCTAAACATGTTTGAACTTTTATTCAATACACAAACTCAACTCAAAAAACATGTTAAATATTAACTGTCAAAAAACTCCATATTTTATATCTATTTTTATGGGGGTTGGCGAGCGAAGCGAGCAGGGAGGTACCCCCTAGTATATCTTCCTATATTATATAGTGATATCCAGGAGGAGCTTTTTTTTTTGGCTCCTCCGGGAGAGGCTCTGAAAATTACGGCTCCTCCGGGAGGAGCCCCTTAAAACATGTTAAATATAAGGTTTTTTGAAGGTTTTGAGGTGCTCCTCCGAGAGGAGCTCTTAATTTTAAAAGCTCCTCCCGGAGGAGCCAATTTGAGTAGCTCCTCCCGGAGGAGCACCTTAAAACGTCAAAAACCTTTATATTTAACATGTTTTAAGGGCCTCCTCCGGGAGGAGCCAAAAAAAAAGAGCTCCTCCCGGAGAAGCACCTCAAAACCTTCAAAAAACCTTATATTCAACATATTTTAAGGGGCTCCTCCCGGAGGAGCCGTAATTTTCAGAGCTCCTCCTGGAGGAGCCCCTTAAAACGTCAAAAAACCTCATATTTATTATGTTTGAAGTGGGCTCCTCCCGGAGGAGCCGTAGTTTAAAGAGCTCCTCCCGGAGGAGCACCTCAAAACCTTCAAAAAACCTTATATTTAACATGTTTTAAGGGGCTCCTCCCGGAGGAGCCGTAATTTCCAGAGCTCCTCCCGGATGAGCACCTCAAAACGTCAATAAATCTTATATTTAACATGTTTTAAGGGGCTCCTCCGGGAGGAGCCAAAAAAAAAAGAGCTCCTCCCGGAGGAGCACCTCAAAACCTTAAAAAAATCTTATATTCAACATATTTTAAGGGGCTCCTCCCGGAGGAGCCGTAATTTTCAGAGCTCCTCCTGGAGGAGCCCCTTAAAACGTCAAAAAACCTTATATTTATTATGTTTGAAGTGGGCTCCTCCCGGAGGAGCCGTAGTTTAAAGAGCTCCTCCCGGAGGAGCACCTCAAAACCTTCAAAAAACCTTATATTTAACATGTTTTAAGGGGCTCCTCCCGGAGGAGCCGTAATTTCCAGAGCTCCTCCCGGATGAGCACCTCAAAACGTCAATAGATCTTATATTTAACATGTTTTAAGGGGCTCCTCCCGGATGAGCTGATTCTAAATTATAGGAGCTTCTCCTGTACGAGCACCTTAACTGTCAAAAAAGTCCATATTTAACCTCTTTGAAGGGCGCTTTTTCTAAAGTAGTCGTAATTTTAAAAGCCCTTTTTAAAGGAGTACTTCAAAACGGTTAAAAAATATTATATTTAACATGTTTCAAGTACTTTGAAGTATTTTAACTTACTATTTAATTTTTATAACTATTTTTTTAGACTCACCATAATATAAAATTTTCTTTTTTCAATTTAAATCATATTCAACAATTTTACCTAAACATGTTTGAACTTTTATTCAATACACAAACTCAACTCAAAAAACATGTTAAATATTAACTGTCAAAAAACTCCATATTTTATATCTATTTTTATGGGGGTTGGCGAGCGAAGCGAGCAGGGAGGTACCCCCTATAGATCTTCCTATATTATATAGTGATATCCAGGAGGAGCTTTTTTTTTTGGCTCCTCCGGGAGGAGCTCTGAAAATTACGGCTCCTCCGGGAGGAGCCCCTTAAAACATGTTAAATATAAGGTTTTTTGAAGGTTTTGAGGTGCTCCTCCAAGAGGAGCTCTTAATTTTAAAAGCTCCTCCCGGAGGAGCACCTTAAAACGTCAAAAACCTTTATATTTAACATGTTTTAAGGGCCTCCTCCGGGAGGAGCCAAAAAAAAAAGAGCTCCTCCCGGAGAAGCACCTCAAAACCTTCAAAAAACCTTATATTCAACATATTTTAAGGGGCTCCTCCCGGAGGAGCCGTAATTTCCAGAGCTCCTCCTGGAGGAGCCCCTTAAAACGTCAAAAAACCTTATATTTATTATGTTTGAAGTGGGCTCCTCCCGGAGGAGCCGTAGTTTAAAGAGCTCCTCCCGGAGGAGCACCTCAAAACCTTCAAAAAACCTTATATTTAACATGTTTTAAGGGGCTCCTCCCGGAGGAGCCGTAATTTCCAGAGCTCCTCCCGGATGAGCACCTCAAAACGTCAATAAATCTTATATTTAACATGTTTTAAGGGGCTCCTCCGGGAGGAGCCAAAAAAAAAAGAGCTCCTCCCGGAGGAGCACCTCAAAACCTTAAAAAAACCTTATATTCAACATATTTTAAGGGGCTCCTCCCGGAGGAGCCGTAATTTTCAGAGCTCCTCCTGGAGGAGCCCCTTAAAACGTCAAAAAACCTTATATTTATTATGTTTGAAGTGGGCTCCTCCCGGAGGAGCTGTAGTTTAAAGAGCTCCTCCCGGAGGAGCACCTCAAAACCTTCAAAAAACCTTATATTCAACATATTTTAAGGGGCTCCTCCCGGAGGAGCCGTAATTTTCAGAGCTCCTCCTGGAGGAGCCCCTTAAAACGTCAAAAAACCTCATATTTATTATGTTTGAAGTGGGCTCCTCCCGGAGGAGCCGTAGTTTAAAGAGCTCCTCCCGGAGGAGCACCTCAAAACCTTCAAAAAACCTTATATTTAACATGTTTTAAGGGGCTCCTCCCGGAGGAGCCGTAATTTCCAGAGCTCCTCCCGGATGAGCACCTCAAAACGTCAATAAATCTTATATTTAACATGTTTTAAGGGGCTCCTCCGGGAGGAGCCAAAAAAAAAAAGAGCTCCTCCCGGAGGAGCACCTCAAAACCTTAAAAAAATCTTATATTCAACATATTTTAAGGGGCTCCTCCCGGAGGAGCCGTAATTTTCAGAGCTCCTCCTGGATGAGCACCTCAAAACGTCAATAGATCTTATATTTAACATGTTTTAAGGGGCTCCTCCCGGATGAGCTGATTCTAAATTATAGGAGCTTCTCCTGTACGAGCACCTTAACTGTCAAAAGAGTCCATATTTAACCTCTTTGAAGGGCGCTTTTTCTAGAGTAGTCGTAATTTTAAAAGCCCTTTTTAAAGGAGTACTTCAAAACGGTTAAAAAATATTATATTTAACATGTTTCAAGTACTTTGAAGTATTTTAACTTACTATTTAATTTTTATAACTATTTTTTTAGACTCACCATAATATAAAATTTTCTTTTTTCAATTTAAATCATATTCAACAATTTTACCTAAACATGTTTGAACTTTTATTCAATACACAAACTCAACTCAAAAAACATGTTAAATATTAACTGTCAAAAAACTCCATATTTTATATCTATTTTTATGGGGGTTGGCGAGCGAAGCGAGCAGGGAGGTACCCCCTATAGATCTTCCTATATTATATAGTGATATCCAGGAGGAGCTTTTTTTTTTGGCTCCTCCGGGAGGAGCTCTGAAAATTACGGCTCCTCCGGGAGGAGCCCCTTAAAACATGTTAAATATAAGGTTTTTTGAAGGTTTTGAGGTGCTCCTCCAAGAGGAGCTCTTAATTTTAAAAGCTCCTCCCGGAGGAGCACCTTAAAACGTCAAAAACCTTTATATTTAACATGTTTTAAGGGCCTCCTCCGGGAGGAGCCAAAAAAAAAAGAGCTCCTCCCGGAGAAGCACCTCAAAACCTTCAAAAAACCTTATATTCAACATATTTTAAGGGGCTCCTCCCGGAGGAGCCGTAATTTCCAGAGCTCCTCCTGGAGGAGCCCCTTAAAACGTCAAAAAACCTTATATTTATTATGTTTGAAGTGGGCTCCTCCCGGAGGAGCCGTAGTTTAAAGAGCTCCTCCCGGAGGAGCACCTCAAAACCTTCAAAAAACCTTATATTTAACATGTTTTAAGGGGCTCCTCCCGGAGGAGCCGTAATTTCCAGAGCTCCTCCCGGATGAGCACCTCAAAACGTCAATAAATCTTATATTTAACATGTTTTAAGGGGCTCCTCCGGGAGGAGCCAAAAAAAAAAGAGCTCCTCCCGGAGGAGCACCTCAAAACCTTAAAAAAACCTTATATTCAACATATTTTAAGGGGCTCCTCCCGGAGGAGCCGTAATTTTCAGAGCTCCTCCTGGAGGAGCCCCTTAAAACGTCAAAAAACCTTATATTTATTATGTTTGAAGTGGGCTCCTCCCGGAGGAGCTGTAGTTTAAAGAGCTCCTCCCGGAGGAGCACCTCAAAACCTTCAAAAAACCTTATATTTAACATGTTTTAAGGGGCTCATCCCGGAGGAGCCGTAATTTCCAGAGCTTCTCCCGGAGGAGCACCTCAAAACGTCAATAAATCTTATATTCAATATGTTTTAAGGGGCTCCTCCCGGAGGAGTTGATTTTAAATTATAGGAGCTTCTCCTGTACGAGCACCTTAACTGTCAAAAAACTCCATATTTAACATCTTTGAAGGGCGCTTTTCCTAGAGTAGTCGTAATTTTAAAAGCCCTTTTTAAAGGAGTACTTCAAAACGGTTAAAAAATATTATATTTAACATGTTTCAAGTACTTTGAAGTATTTTAACTTACTATTTAATTTTTATAACTATTTTTTTAGACTCACCATAATATAAAATTTTCTTTTTTCAATTTAAATCATATTCAACAATTTTACCTAAACATGTTTGAACTTTTATTCAATACACAAACTCAACTCAAAAAACATGTTAAATATTAACTGTCAAAAAACTCCATATTTTATAACTATTTTTATGGGAATTGGCGAGCGAAGCGAGCAGGGGGGTACCCCCTAGTATATATATATCTTACTATATTATATAGTTGTAATTTGCTCTTCGCTCTCACCCCACTCCCACCCTTAATTTTTCATTTTAGACCGTAAAATAGGTCAAAAACTGCATTTTTATTCCGCTCCCACCCCCGCCCTTTCTCGCCCTTTTTTTTCTCACCCCATTCCGCTCCCACCCCGCTCCCACCCTCTCCCACCCCGCTCCCACCCTTAATTCTTCATTTTATACCGTAAAATAGGTCAAAAACTGCACTTTTATTCCGCTCCCACCCCGCTCCCACCCTCTCTCTTTTTTACAACCTCCTCATTTGTAAAAATGTTATTTAAGGTAAACGACCCAATTAAAGATCAGTTAAGGATTTCGTTAGGTTAGGAAGATCCATAAAAGTTAATATTTTAAATTTTAAATATTTTAAATTAAATCCATAAAATAAATTTAGCTATAAATACAAACTGAAAATAATTTTTTCTGGACTAATAATCTTCATCGGATTCATATTATAAATTACAAATTTAAAAATAAATTTTAAGCGTTCTTCCTATCTTTCTCGAATTAAATCTATTACTACATTAATATTCAACAAACAATATTAAAATAAACAATATTCAATTGACAATATTTGAATAAAAAATTTAACATCTTCATCGATCTGTTCTTTTTTTTAAATTTTTTTAAATATTCTTTACAACTTATACTTTAGTATAGTTCTTAACAACTAAATCTTGCGCCTATGGTGAGATGGTTTAAAATTTTTTTATGTTTCATTTTTCAGGTTTTTAAAGTTATATCTTTTTTAGTTTATTACTTTCTTAATGCTGAATGATCAAACATCGATAACGTTCGATCTTTTCAAGTTCAACGTGAATCTCACCACTCGCCGGTAATTTTCACTTCAATAACCTGAACTTAGCCATCCGCCGGGCCATAAAAATAATCGCTTTCGACACTGGTTCTTTATTTTATCGTTGAAAATTATTTCAATAACCTATCTATACAAAATTGTATTATTAACTTTATATTGAAGTGTTAAAAAGTAAAAATGAGTTGCAGATTTTGTGTTGAAGATTTTTTTAAAAAAGTTTGTCCTGATTGCGGAAAACTAAATGAGTAATTTATTTTTTACATTAAAGTTTTTTTTTTATTTTTATTTTTTTTTTAATTTCTTATTATTTAATTTTTTTTTAACAGCAATGACATGTGTGGTTTTGGCAAAATTTGTTCTCAACATTTGAACTCAATTTTTGAAGTTGGAACTCAAAGTTTTTTGTTAAAATACTGCAAATGGTAAAAATTTCAAATTTTATTTTCATACTTAAATAAATATTATAAAAATTTCATCCTTAAATTAATATTATTAAAATAGTTAAAATCAATTTTTAGTGCTTTGCATGCTTTAGTGTAAATAATTAAAATCAATTTTTAGTGCTTCCGATAATCAATCATCTAATTTAAATTCCTCCGGCCATACATCGAAATTGTATCTGCAACAAATTTAGAATTGATCTTATGGGGTCGGTTAAGGTAGTTACAACCCATGTATGTATAGGTAACATAGAATATAGTTATTAGAATCTAGCAGGAGGGAAAATTGAAAGCTGTTGTTGAAGAAGATCTGTTTTTTTTTAATATTTTAAGAAAATTGAATTTGCAATCCAAGAATAACCTCTAAATTTGATCCATTTTACGCGCTTAGCATAGGAATCACACGTGAAAAGTTGAAACTTCTGAGCTTAATATCTCAAAATTTATCCCCGCTTGGAATTATTTGCAAAATACTAACATGTTGCGGACGCAAAGAAACTAACTCTGTGCAAAGTTATAGAGATTTTTTAAGAAACTCAATTTCTGCGGTAATTACCTTAACATAATGAATAAAATGCAAATAAATAGTTTTTACAGACGGTAGTCAAAATCAAAGTTAATCAATGTATACAGTATATGCCTTTATTTTGCAATCAGCATGTCTCTAGCTGTTACAGGTTATGAAATATGAATTAAAGTTTAAAAATAACTATTTTAAGCGCTATAGTCGCTAAGAAAGAAATAAGTAGCTTAGGTTAATGCCAATATCTTCTTTTTTTATTTTATATAAAGTAATATGAAGGCGAGGATTTCAAAAACGAATTTATTACTGATTTCATCGAGGATACTTTGAATGAGTTATATAAAAATTTATTCATAAATAAAATTTTAATTTGTATTTCAGAAATTACATATTGCATTAAAATTAAAACATTAGATGATATAAAACAAATAAATCAAAACGAACTTATGGAATTAGAAGATTTAATGAATGGATATAGATTAATAAAAAAAAAAAAGTAATATAGGAATATAGTAACATAGTAATTAATTTATATTTGTCTTAAAATAAAATTGTTAATAACTCTCACATGAGATAAATAATTTTTTTTAATATAATGTTATAATAAATAACATTAATTTTTAATTTAATAATACAATCATAAAATTATCATTAAAAAATAATTTTATTAATATATTATAATTATATTATTATATTATTTATAAAAAATTATTTATTTCAGATACAGAATGAATGAATCAATCGATGAAAAAACTATTTACTTTTGTAAAATATGTAAAAAAAATTTTAAATAACAGTGAATATTATGTGAAATTACATAATGAAAAACATTCTATAATCAAACATTCGTGCACAATTTGTGGAAGAATTTTTAAAAATAGTGATCATTTATCAACTCATTTGAAAGAACATAATAATTCAGATAGACCTCACAAATGCAAAGAAGTAAAATGTAATAAACGTTTCAAAAGAGTAGCTCATTTAAGAAGACATAAAAAAATTCATAAAAATAAAAATATTAAAATAAAATGTAAATATTGTTCAAAAATACTTTCTTCAAAAGATCATTTAATAAGACATTTGAAAAAATCCTGCAAAAACATAAATAAATCAAATATTGAATTATTAAAACAAAAAGAATAAAAAAACAACAACAATTGTAAATGCGGAAGATATGAAAAATAATTGAATTCTTAAAACGGAAGATTTTTTGATACTACAGATATTTTAAAAATTTTAGAGGAGAATTTTGAATATCTATTTTTTTCAAGAAAATAGATTTAAAAATTATTAAATCAAAAAATTAAAAAAATATATATATATAATACATGAAAAATAATTGAATTATTAAAACGGAAGATTTTTTGATATTACAGATATTTTTTTCAAGAAAATAGATTTAAAAATTATTAAATCAAAAAATTAAAAATTTTAACGGAAGAATATAATTATAAATATTTATTTTTTTTCATAAATATAGAATTGAAAATTATTAAAGAGAAAAGTTTTTTAAAATGAATTATATGTGGTTTGTACGGCTACTGGCAAAGGGTTCCACATATAGTTTCTTTTTGTTCTTAATTAAATATGAAAAAATTTTCAAAATTGTTCAAAAAAAAACCCAATGCGCCTTGCAAGTACCTCCTGGGTGGTGTGGAAAATTGTATTAAGTAATTTAAAATTAATAAGTAAAAAATAAATTCATTTGTAATTCAAGTATACTTATTACTATTTTATTAGAAAAGATATATAGTGTAGATTCAAGCATTTAATTCTGGGGGGTTGGCGAGCGAAGCGAGAAGGGGGGTACCCCCTAGTATATATATATATATATATATAATCTGGTTTTTTATGATCCTCAAAGTTGAGTCCTCAAAATTGAAAATCAATAAAAACACGGTCAAAAGACACGTAAAAAAGATACTTATGAGTCCTCAAAGTTGAGTCTACGATGGGAAAGTTGAGTCCTCAAAGTTGAGTCCTCCTTTCCTCAAAACGGTGCTTTTTAGATTCTCATGTAATATTCTCTATAGAAGCAGCTTGGTGTATAGAAAGATTTGAATTGTGTAAATGTAGTCATTCAGTACATCGTTTAGAAATTCATTCAGAAAATCAACAAAACAAAATATAGTTAAAAAATTAATTAGTTCAAAAATTGGAAAACAACTTTAGCAACTTGGTTTGAATTAAATAAAATTGATCTGTTAGAAATATTAAAAATGCCAATATACCAAATTACTATAGATTTCTAGATGATAAAACTTTTGTTAGATAGAAAAATTAAAAAAAATTTCAAACTATAGCTGGAATAAACGTTTCTTCTAAAAATTCATAGTTTTCACCTAAAATTAATATCAGATAAAGTAAAAGGTGGTACTTCTCACGAATACTTGAGAACTCATAATAAAATTATTTATAAACATATAGAGAAGGAGGTATTTAAATGGGTCTAATAATAAATGATAAAAATGTATATGCCATTTTTGAAGAATCTATAAACTATTTAACTCCGAAAAAATTACAAGAACTTTTCGGATTATTTTTATTGTCTGAAAAAATTCCTGGTAATTTTATTTGGAGCAAATATAAATTACATTTTATAAAAGATTTCAAAGATAATGCAGAAGATAGAGGTTTGAATGAAATAATCATATTTCTATCTAGCAAAGATTCTAATTTAAGTTATAAATGTTTTGGTTTACCAGAACCATGCTTAGAAAATATTTCTAATATTTCTGAAAATTATGACTGCAAAATAAACTGAAAAGAAGAGTATGAAAAAATGTTTGAAAAATTTAATAATGATAAAAATATATATTTATTACAATAACAAAAAACAAAAATAATATGTACTTAAAAGATGGACCAGGTGGTACAGGTAAAACATTTTTTCCTTTTGGAGGAAAATTAATAATTTGAGGTGATGATTTTAGACAAATCCTCCCTGTAGTCAAAAGAGGCAATGAAAAAATTATTGTAGAAGATACGATTAAATACAGTAAATTGTGGAAAAATTTCAAAATTCTTAAACTCACTGAAAATATGAGATGTAAAGTTAAAAATTTTTCTAAATTATTACTAAAAATAGGAGAAATTGGAAATTTTAAAATACCTATGAAATGGAAAAGTAAAGATGTTTGTTATTCAATTTTTGGAGATATAAATGAAAATAATAATTTAAACAAAGTTATTTTAGCTTCAAAAAATGAAAATGTTGCAATGTTAAACAGAAAAGTATTAAACATATTAAATGGACCAAGTAAAACATATTACAGTATAGACAAAGCCATTCATAAGGGAGTAGATCAAACTGATTCAAATATATGTTTAGATTATCCAATTGAATACTTAACTTCAGTAAATGACGGGCTTTCTACACTCGGAAAATAATGGGTATCATCTAGCCCATTAGTAGGGTTATGTTATGCCCGGCAGTTTCGGGCATCAGAGTTACCGTGGTGGGTACGGTGGTACCCGACGTGGGAACTACAATCCCTAAACTGTCGCGCTAACGCCCTCTACCGTTGTTTTGGATCTGCCTTTTGCTTAGTTTTACCCGTATTTGGGCACCACCGTCCCCACACTGTCGAGCAGCACGCTCCTATTTTTGGGATTGTTTGGGATCACTGACTCCCATTATTTTCCCAGTGTACCCATGAACTAAAATTAAAAAAAAATGCAGTGGTAATGTTAATTAGAAATCTAAGTAAAAAAGATGGTGTATGCAATGGAACTAGATTAAAAATAACAAATTTATATGAACATAATATTGAATCTACATGTGAAAAAACAGGAAAAATAGTTCAGGTTGGTAAGGTAGATGAGGTTGGTTAGGCGGAGGTTATGGGGAGGAGCGTGGAAGGGAAGATGAGGTGGGAAGGGTTTGTTATTGCACTTAAAAATGTTAATAGAGCTTTTTCAAAATTTGAAGTACTTCAACAAAACTTTAAAGTTAGTGACTGAGTTGATGAATAAAGTGAATAAGATTTGTTCGTAGATTGGGTGAGATAAGTTTGGGGGATAAAATACGGTATTTGAAGTAAATCAAATCAGTAATGTAGCTAAGATTGAATTAGGTCAGGTAGTTGAAGATAAAAAAGTAAATATAGTTAGTAGGGTTCTTAATATGGGTGAGAATAGTAAATCGGGTTAGATAAGGCGAGTCTGTGCGGAGGGTAGAGTGTAGGTAAGGTGGTTGTGGGCTGGTAGATCAGATATTAAAATTATAAATTTGGCTATAATTAGAATTTTCATATAAAATCATATATCATTAAAAAGGTCTTGAGCTCAGCAGCTTTCTAATTATGTCATTTTATGTCATTGAAATTTTTATTAAATCCTTTTTATTGTCATGAGAGGGTGCTGAACAAAGCCGTTTATCATTTTAAATCCAACCTTTCCCCCACAAAATCATAAATCGGCTTAAACGCAATTTTGCGAGCTGGTACTATGCAGAAAGTAAGTTCATCTCAAGAAGAATCTGTAAAAAAATTTTGTATAATCCAGCCGAATAACCCTTCGTGCTTCAAAATTTTAGATAATTTTCCTCCAGTTTTTTTGCACAGCAACGAGGGGGGCAAGTTTGACAGGTTAAAAATCACGAGCGCGAAGCGCGAGTGATTTTTTGTCAAACTTTCCCCGCAAAACACAGTCGGAAAATTATCGACAATTTTGAAGCACTAGGGGTATTACGACTGAAAATCGAGGCTTGCTTATACGAGATTGCAAAATTTGAAAATAATCGTGATTTTTTTATTATTTCGCTAATTACTAGAGTAGTTTTCAGGGTGGGCAGTTTAAGCTAGAGATCTAAGATGAGTCAGGTCCAAAATGAATAAGGTGAGAAGGGTTTGTTGGTAGAGTGAGTGAGAGATGAGTTGGGGATTAAGTGCGGTATTTGAAGTAAGTGAAACTAGTAAGGTCTGTAATGTGGCTAAGATTAAAATATGTTAGGTGGTTAAAGATGAAAAATCAAGTAGGGTTGGTAAGGTTATGAATCTTTTGGTAACATAATTTGGTAAAATTATGATGAGTAAGTAAAGTTCAAACTGAACTCTCGTGTCTAATTTTTATTGGTTTTAAGCACTTAAGTCTTTTTATTATTTTACCAAACATAGAGCTTACGTATTGTTTAGATTAATTTTTATAGTTATCAATTATAATTAGGGGGTTGGCGAGCGGAGCGAGCAGGGGGGTACCCCCCTAGTATATTATGTCATAAAGGTTATAAATTTTTTTATGCGATCGATTCTAACTTAATAAATTGTTTTTAGCATTAGACTTGAAATGAAAGTTAATCTGATAAAATACACATATACTTTTATATAATAATAATTATTAAAAGAGGATTACAAAAAAAAACCGAATATAAAAAATTTACTAAAACAAACATTTATATTGCAAGAAAATAAAATTAAAGACATTAAAATTTAATAACTATAATTAACAATAACACTCGTGTATAAGAATATTTGAAATACGCACTAATTTATAAATAAATAAATAGTTGCATTTACAATCAATTGAATGTACTAAATATATTATAAAAAATAATTATACAAAACATAACCTGAAAAAATTTGTTTGACACTATATTATCAGGTGCCCCATGCTTTTCTTTTGAGTCCCAACCAAATTTTATATTTGCTCAAGCTATTCTTAATCTTTCAAACTATTTTTTTATTTAAAGAAATAAATATTTCAGAAATATTTCTTTGGAAAAAAAATTTATTTTTTACTTTTGAGTAAATTTTTTTAATTTGTTTAAAACTAGTTAAAGAAAAGCATGTTTTAAAATTTTTTTATTTTATTTTTTTATTTTTTTTTTTTACTAAATATTTTTTATAAATTGTTATCTCTCAAAAATTAAAAGATTTTTTCGATCATTGAAAGCAAAGAAAAGTCACTTCCGTTTGGTGTCCCATCAGTCACAGCCATTATTTTTTGAACATCTTCTCGAAAAATTGGAATAATTTAGAAAGTCAAGAATGAAAATTCATCTACAGGCTGCAAGCTTTTTAATTATTGCATAATTTTTGACAGTGAATTTTTGGTCGCGTTTGATTATACAGCGAACCGTTTGGTTTGGTTCGGTTCGGTTCGGTTTTTCCGGCGTTTCGTAAATCCAAGCATTCTCGAAAAACTAATTCACAGGAACATCTTTAATGTTGGCAACTCATGGTCAAGTTTGTAAACACAATTTAAATTCAAAGTTTCTAATTTGATATTTTAAATATAATTATGAATTATTTATTCCCTGGGCGTCCGAGTTTAATTTTTAAATAAATAAATGATCCCCCAAGCTTTAAGTGCTAGATGCCCTGGGCGTCCGAGTTTAATTTTTAAATAAATAAATAAAAAACTGTACCCCGTCCCACGGGGTTTTGTAAATTTTTGCAAAAACTAAATTTTATTATTTATTTACTAAAAAATTAAATTCGGACTCCCAGGGCATCTAGGGTTTATAGCTTGGGGGATTATTTATTTATTCAAAAATTAAACTCGGACGCCTAGGGCATCTAGGACTTAAAGCTTTGGGGATTATTTATTTATTTAAAAATTAAACTCGGACGCCCAGGGCATTGTGGGTTCAGGGCTCGGAGGATTATTTATTAATTTAAAAATTAAACTCGGATGCCCAGAGCATCTAGGGTTCAAAGCTCGGGGGATTATTTATTTATTTAAAAATTAAACTCGGACTCCCAGGGCATCTAGGGTTTATAGCTTGGGGGATTATTTATTTATTCAAAAATTAAACTCGGACGCCCAGGGCATCTAGGACTTAAAGCTTGGGGGATTATTTATTTATTTAAAAATTAAACTCGGACGCCCAGGGCATCTAGAGCTTAAAGCTTGGGGGATTATTTATTTATTTAAAAATTAAACTTGGACGCCCAGGGCATCTAGGACTTAAAGCTTGGGGGATTATTTATTTATTTAAAAATTAAACTCGGACGCCCAGCGCATCGTGGGTTTAAAGCTTGGGGGGTTATTTATTTATTTAAACATTAAATTTGGGCGCCCAGGGCATCTAGGGCTTAAAGCTTGGGGGATTATTTATTTATTTAAAAATTAAACTCGGACTCCCAGGGCATCTAGGGTTTATAGCTTGGGGGATTATTTATTTATTCAAAAATTAAACTCGGACGCCTAGGGCATCTAGGACTTAAAGCTTGGGGGATTATTTATTTATTTAAAAATTAAACTCGGACGCCCAGGGCATCTAGGACTTAAAGCTTGGGGGATTATTTATTTATTTAAAAATTAAACTCGGACGCCCAGGGCATTGTGGGTTTAGGGCTCGGAGGATTATTTATTAATTTAAAAATTAAACTCAGATGCCCAGAGCATCTAGGGTTCAAAGCTCGGGGGATTATTTATTTAATTAAAAATTAAACTCGGACTCCCAGGGCATCTAGGGTTTATAGCTTGGGGGATTATTTATTTATTCAAAAATTAAACTCGGACGCCCAGGGCATCTAGGACTTAAAGCTTGGGGGATTATTTATTTATTTAAAAATTAAACTCGGACGCCCAGGGCATCTAGGGCTTAAAGTTTGGGGGACTATTTATTTATTTAAAAATTAAACTCGGACGCCCAGGGCATCTAGGGTTCAAAGCTTAGGGGATTATTTATTTATTTAAAAATTAAGCTCGGACGCCCAAGGCATCTAGGGTTCAAAGCTTAGGGGATTATTTATTTATTTAAAAATTAAACTCGGTCCCCCAGGGCATCTAGAACTTAAAGCTTGAGGGATTATTTATTTATTTAATAATTAAACTGGACGCCCAGGGCATCTAGGACTTAAAGCTTAGGGGATTATTTATTTATTTAAAAATTAAACTTGGACGCCCAGCGCATCGTGGGTTTAAAGCTTGGGGGGTTATTTATTTATTTAAACATTAAAATTGGGCGCCTAGGGCATCTAGATTCTAGTGTTCAAAGCTTGGGAGATTATTTGTTTATTTATATATATATATATTTTTTCATTAGTGTAACTCGGACGCCCAGGGTTTTGTGGGCTTAGAGCTTGGGGGATAATTTTTTATTCATTCCAAAAGGCTGTTTTGGCACTCCCCGCCTCTGCTGTAATTTCTACTACAGCGCGCCCTCTCCGCCAGCTGAGCAATATGCATACAGCATAGGCATAGGCCTGAAAATTCTAAGATGGCGAACTGAACGTGTTAATTTCCACTCGGATTATGAATGAGCGGAACGGTGCCGAAACCGAACCGAACCGAACCGAACCGAACGGTTCGCTGTATAATCAAACGCGACCTTTTTTTAAGGTGGTTTTCGACCAGAGCTATTCAATTTCAAGACTAAAAAAAAAATTATTCCAACAAATTACTAACAATTGGTTATTAAAATTTATTTTTTAACTTTTTATGGCTTCTGAAATTATTTTCTACCAAAAAAATATTGACAATCACAACAAAACATTTTTTTAAACATTTTACCTCACCTTTGAATACCGCAGTTTTGGAGGTTATTCACGTGAAAATTATTTTTGTAAAATTATTGTAAAATTTGTAAAAGGTCAATTTTTTGCAGTTTCAAGAATTGAATTCTTCGATAGTGAAACTATATGTATGTGGTTTTTCTAATGGATCTCTATTGTAGTAAGACAAATATCAACAATTTAGTATAATTTTTTAAAGTAGCAGCCATACGCGTAATGAAAAAAATTCAATCTTTAACTTGCTGTAACTTTTAAACTTTATGGTCAATTTTCATCGGACTTCGTAAAGAAATATTTATTCATATCTAATAAACACCTCCAGAAAATTTGAGCTGATTCTCTATTGTCATGCATTCGTAGAAAACCACCTTAATTGGTTAAAATTTATTTGAAAGACGTACAAATGTCTAACCACTTACCATGGAATTACCCTTAAGTAATGTGACTAAGATTAAAATTGGTCAGATGGTTAAAGATAAAAAATTAAGTAATGTTAGTTGGGTTCTCAAAATGAATCAGATATTAAAAACAAATAAAAAGTAAAACATTTTTTTTTTTTCTTACTCCACATCTTTACCCACATTTTTCTCGGTTACGCATACCTCAATGACTGGATTCTGTTTATTTATGCAAGTGAGGAAAATGACCGGGATTATTGGACACTTTTCAAGGGGGAATTTTCGGTTTACGCTCGATTATTATAGCAATTGTGCAGGAAAATCTATAATTCTTTCACAGTATGATAAATAATTGAGTCAGGAATTGCATTATTGACTCATTTTTCATCAATTATTTATCAAAAACCTTTTTTTTTTTTTTTTTTTTGCTTTACTTTAAAATAACGCAAAAATCATGTTTACGAGTTAACTCATGTAAACTCACCAACATTGATTAAAACTTGATCAAAATCACTTGTTCGCCTTTGAGGATGGTTAAATAAATTTGATTTTAATTACATATTACTAACAATTACACTCAACGTCAGGTCCCAAGCAGAAGATCATGAACAAAAAACTCAACTGAGGTTATCTTCGCCGATCCGGCCGTGGAGCAGTTTTTCGTAAAACTATGTTTACTTTTAAAGCTCAGATTTAAATTTTCTGCATGTTTTAACTCACCAAACTTTTTTAAAACTGTGTATAGATGATTCAAGATTTTTATGCGTAAACACAGGTCAAAATATTAAGTTAAACACGAAAAAACAAAATAAAAAAGGTGCCACCCAGAGTACAAACGTAAAATTTAAGCTTGCCCGGATGCCATTACGGGGACAAGTAGACTCAAACGTCCCCCTGAGCGACAACCCCTCATAAATAAAGAAAAGAGTTTATAACACTAATAGTTACTAATTGGTGATTTTTCAAGCTCTGATAAGCGAATATTCGATAACTAAAGGGGGGACCGGGGTCTAGCGGTAAAAAAAAGCACTTTTTTGTCGATTTTTAGAAGTTTTTCCTGCCTTGATATTAATATTTAAGCCCGTGGCAGCCGATTTCTGGAGACATCTTAAAAAAAGGTGTTGCACGGTGACCACTCTCACTCGCGACTGGGTTGTCCGAAACAAAAAAATAAAAAAGATTTAGTTAAAGTAGAGCAATTTCTCGGGGTTGACGGTTTTCTTTTTTTATTTTATCAATTTTTACAGGTTTTATGGCTATTTGAAGCAATAACACCAATTTTGACCCTAAAATTTCGCGATCGTAAGTCGCTATTTGGTGAAAAAAAAATAAAATAAAAAAATTAAAAAAAAAAACTCCGTCAACCCCGGGCATTTGATGCAAAGAAGGTGTGCACCAAATTTGATAATGATCGGAGCAGTATTTTTTGAGTCATTGCGGTCACCGTATTTGAAAATAGTAGTTTCGAGAAAAACGCGTTTAAAGTTAAAAAGCTCAACCCCGCTGCGCTAGAACGTCTTCGGCTTACAGCTCTACTGTAGCTCGGCTTTTGCTCCAATCGACTTGAAATTTTAACACAGCATTCTGATGCTGTACTATAAGAAAAAAAAAAAAATTCGATTTTTTGAAAATGCTCTGACCCCGGTACCCCCTAAACTCGCGTAGATAAGAGATGCCGTTTCTAACTCTCAGTGTGTATTTAAACTACATCTATTTATTATTATTTTTTTTAACATTGACAGTTTAAAGTGACCTTTGCAAACTGTATTCTTGCTTCTAACTGTCACACTCATTTTGAACCTTCATCGATCGACCTGAATTCCTTCAGTTACAGAAGTTTTTACAATAACAGCGAATTATTGTGAGTTGAAATATTTTAAAAGTAGTTCTGAAAATCAGAAGAAGAATGAGAATTGATTTTGCAGCCAGCTCAGAAACGTAGGCAACCCACTCAAACGTGGTGAGAATATGAAAAGTATGAATCCGGTACTGAGGCTGAAAATACTGTGAATTCACAAAAATTTTGGAAAATATGTTTATAGAGTGTAACTAGAAGTGGAAGGCGAGTAGACTATCGATGTACAATAGAAAAGTACAGAGTATCAGAATTTCCAGCAGGCGTATATTTATAGTATTATAGTTCCAGCAATAGTGTTAACTAGCTACTTGTTAAGGAGGCTTGGCAGTTTTTTCAAAATCCAAAAGTAAGAACTCAAAAAATTCCTGTAGATTCCTTGAAGTAAGACAAACAACTTTCCTATTTAACACAACAATGGTTGTCGGACTCGTTTTCGAGAAAAAAATCAGTTTAGAATTTTTTTTTAACATGGGCTCTTATGGAAAAAAACATTTAAAAATTTGGCAAATCATCAAAATCCACAAGTTTACTACGAGTCAGGTGTCATTTTAAAGATAAAAATTTGAAGATTATTTTAAAATTATCAAAATTTGAGATTATCGGACTAATTTACAAGAAAAATAGAAAATTGCGGTACATAACCTTCAAAACATGCAATTTTTCAACGTTTTTAAAAAATTTTTATCTTAAATTTTGTTTTAATATGTTTAAAAATGATAAATAATCACTTACTAATAAAAATAAATAAAAAAAATACTTTTTTTCTTATTTTCAATTTCATGCACCCGCAAGGGCCCCCGCTAGGTACGACCCCTACGCTGCCAAGCCTCCTTAACAGACGAATGAAGTGCACAAAAACTACTTGGATCATCCGATTCGAGGCTTATCATCAGACGATAAACTGTTTATCAAGGAAACTAAACGCAATTTTCAACAACATTTGTCGTAATCAAAAAGCTGAACCAATGAGGTTAAAGTTCTTTAAATAACTGCAAACACTTAACGCAATATCCCCAGAAAAAAGTGCGGAGCAGAGGAGCGAGGCGAGCGTCTCTGTTAGGCAATGGGCAGTAGAAAATTTTTAATCATAGCTGATTGAAGACAAATAGCATTGTAAATTTTTTTTAATAAAATTATTTATTGCAATGAAAAGAAAAAAAAATTTTTTATGGTTTTTTTTTTTTTTTTTTTAACAAAACTTTTCTAGGTTTACGTGGACACTAGTTTATACCGTAAACGCAATATCCCATCCTAAATAACCCATCTAGATTCACGTGGACACTATTTTTTTTTTTTTCAATCCAATAACTGTTCCCAAATAATCCTTCTAGATTTACGTGGTCACTAGTATTTTTTTTTTTTTTCCAAATCATAACCATTCTCAAATAACTCTTCTAAATTTACTTGAACTCTGGTTTTAAAATTAATTATTTTATGTATTTATGAAGTTTTTAGCAGTGAAACTTCAAACTGCAATATTTTCAAAAAATGACTTTTAACACCCATAAAAAAAAATCTTAAAAATCTTCAGTTCCATCAGTTTCATCAAGTTCTGTGCATTTTGACAAAGGTGTGAACATCCTTAAGAATTCACATATAATTGGGAACAAATTAAACACGTGCACTCTCTTTCGCTTGCTCGCTTCGCTACTCCGATCATCTGCTCCGCACTTTTTGCTGGGGATATAGCGTTTAGTGTCCTTAGTCAACTCGCAACAACAACAGCTTCCTGCAGGATTGATAAAATATTCATTGATAAAATGATTTTTACACTCGACTACTTTATACAAAAAGTATTGAAAAAAGGTATAAATTGAATATTTTTTTAAAAATAACTAATTAAACAAAGAATTGGATTGTATTAACAGAAATTGATGAAATCAGTTTAAATTTTTAACTTTTTTTGACGAAATTAACAGCAATTTATCGCAAGTGTCCCATCGGTCACGCTAGTCTTTGATTTTTTTCTTAAAATTTATCATTACTTTTGAAAAAGCAATCATCGGACCATAAAGTTAAGGATCTAGGCTTTAGCATGGTATTTTTTATAAATTTTAAGTTCTAACAATAAGTACATTTTTCTCCATAGTTGAGATAAAAAAAAAATAAATAAATAAAAAAATCAGTTCTATTTTGTCCTACCGGTCAGTTTATTTTCAATTAGAATTTCTACATAAAATTACATTTCATGAAAAAGTCTTGAGTTCAGCTTTCTAATTATATCATTAAATTTTTTGAAACTTTTTGTGGCCACGAAGGGGCCACAAAAAGTTTCAAAAAAGTTTTTACGAAAAATCGGTGAGATAAATAAAAAAAACACTAAGTATATTTTCTTCTCAGACTTTAACTCAGAATACTATTTTCTAAGAATTAAACTTTTTAGAATTGCCCCGTTAAACATTCGTACAAAAACACTACTTTGACATGCCATATCTTGTAAATAAAAAAGTTTCCCCTCTTGAAACTTTACGGGAAGTCATTTTAGACTAGAAACTGTCGTTTGCACCAAAAATTGACTCAAATTTCGTTCAGTCCCAGAAGGGCTACTAAAATTTAGTTAAAACATCAGTTTTTTCCTGGTAATAACACGAGTTTTTTTAAAAATGATTTTATAGGTGTTAGAAGATTGTGTTAGAAGTTGTTTTTTTGTTAAAAAATTCCGCCATTTTGTAGGTGCCAAATTCACAAAAATAAAAATTTGTAAACCCTCGTGTTATTACCTCAAAAAATATGTAATAAAGAAGCAGTCAAATTTTTGAAACGATCGGTGCAGCGGTTGTCGAGATATTTTCCTCACCGACTTGAAAAAGACCAGTTTTGAGAAAAACGCGTTTAAATTCCTGCACCATAAAGCAACTCTTCTGCTTCAGCTTCTTGATCTTGTGCATGCTTTTCTTCCCTTCTTCTTTGAATTCTAGCATCTTTACTCTCTCTGGTAGCTTCTTTTTCGGCCTTCTTGACTTTTTTTTCTTGGTTAACTTTTATTTTTTTTTGCAGACACGCTCATCGGATCGACTTTGATATTACCTAAAACTGCATGCACGAAAACAGCTGTAACTTTGCGAGATCAACTGAAAATTACTTGAAATTTTGACAAAATATTTCTAAGATGTTGTACTTAAAGAAATTGAAAAAAAAATCGATTTTTTTTTTACCTCAAGGGTACCCCCCCCCCCCTGAAGGACTTGTTTTTATGATGAATGCAAGCTGCGTGCACAGTTTCATGAAAATCCAGGTCTCAAAGGACAAATTATCTTCTTGTTAGCATAAAATCAATGCTGGTTTGTATGAGTTTTTGCAGTTTGAAAAAAATTGTATTTTTTACTTTTTGCTAATTACTAGAGCAATTTCATGATTTAGAAAAATAGAACATAAACTAGAGAAAAATGCGCGCATAAAAAAAAATGGTTTTATTTGGATTTAAAATTCATCGAACGCCGTTTATTTTAAGCTGAAGGTGTTTTTTTAAGTTTAAAACTCAAAGTTAAAGTATTCAGAACTCGACGAAAAAAAAATTTCTTGGCGTAACTAACAAGGAGAAGACCAGGCCTTTGGGTCATGGATTTGGCTCAAACTTGGTATATGGGCTCCAAATATGCCAAAAAGAAATCTCCAACTGTCAGTTTCTCTGAATGGGCCTTTTAAAGTCATGTTCTCTTTACACCCCATGTTAAAAAATCATCATTTTATCAGTATTTTTCAATAAAAAGCTGTTTTAACCTGATTTTCAAAAAAATATTGCTCAGACCCTATTACACTTACAGAATTCCGAGACCTCGCATTTTTTTTGTCTTTCCAAGTTCTTTTTGGGAAAAATTATTTGAGATTTTTGTTTATGTATTAAACCATGTACAATGAAGATATTTTTCGTCATTTTTTCATTTTAAATTTTTTAGCAGTAACGGTACTGGAGTAATAGGCCATTTTTCAAACTTTGAAAAAATCTAGCACCAAGCAGAAATAAGATAGAGACCTCTAGTTTGCGACAAAAGTCTTCTATTAAATAGTAACTTTTGCCAAAAAAAATTGCATTAAAATTCGTGAATCTCATGCGGGCTGATTTGCCGAAAAGTATTATTTTGACCCACCTATATGATACCACTATTTGTTTATGTATTAGACCATGTAAAATTGAGATATTTAAAATGAAAAAATGACGAAAAACATCTTAATTTTACATGGTCTAATACATAAAAAAAAATCTCAAATATACTTGGAAAGACGAAAAAAATACGAGGTTCTGGAATTCTGTAAGTGTAATAGGGTCTAAGCAATATTTTTTTGAAAATCAGGTCAAAAACAGCTTTTTAATGAAAAATGCTGATTTTTTAGCATTTGTTTTTTCTGAAAAATATGAAACCATTTTTTACAGTGCAAAATTGTGAAATTTTTGAAACTGTTTAAACAATATTATTGTTTAAACAATTTTTTCCCCATGTTTACCTTACTATTTTAATAAAAAACTATAAGAGAATGTTTTTATCTTCTTTTTTCCCTCTGGATCGGTTGCCGTCATCATTTTTTGAATTTTTTTATGAATTGTTTATTGATAGTTTCATTTTGCAATAACTTTGTTAGCGAACTTTATAAAAAAATTTCCTTGCGGTTCAGCGTTGGAAATATTGTTAAGAAAAAGTGGTCAAAATTTCAAAGAAGTGCTTCAATTAGAACCATATTTTTCTGAATACTAGTATATTTTAAAAGTTTTTGAGGATTCCCCATTACATTAAATAATACGAAAATCTACATCTTCTTCATTATTATACGCAGCATCCGTATTTTTTGTCCATCCGTCCGTCCGTCCGGGATCAACTTAAAAAATTTGATTACAACGCTCCTAATCATCGGATTCAATTCAAATTTGGTATACGGATATTTTCGAAGATGTATATTATGAATCTAACTTCCATTTTTTTGTTTCTTTTTCTTTTTTTTTTTTTTTTTAATGACAAGCATTTCTATTTTATATATTTTTGTCATCAGTTTTATTTTAAAAATTTAACATGGTTCTTCCAATGCATCCGATTTTTAAATAATTACGTATACGTATGTTTTCAAGGGTGCTGATTACAAATATCACTTTGAATTTTTAATTTGTTTTAAATAAAGTGCACTCACATAAGGTGAAATTATAATTCTCTCCTAATATATTGGATTTGTACGAAAATTTGTTTTCGATGTCTTTTGAGGGTCAAGATTACGAATCTGATTATCAATTTTAAATTTGATGACTCTAATAAGGTCTATACTCAAATAAAGTTAATTTGAAATTTTTGCCCCATTCATCTGACTCGTAATAAGTTTTGTGTATTGGGATCTCTAAAGCTCCTCATTTTGAATATGACCGTAGATTTTTATTTTACCCTGAATGAAGTTTACTTATATTAGGTAAAATTTTCTTTCGTTCTCAATCTATATAAGAACAATCAGAAATTTCGTATAAACCTGTTTTCAAGGGTGCTGATTACAAGTATCACTTTGAATTTTTAATTTGCCTCAATATTTAAGTATACTTAAATAAGGTGAAATTATAATTCACGCCTAATATATTGGATTTATTCAAAAATTTCTATTCTTTGGCTTTTGAGGCTCCAGATTATGAATCTGACCTTCGATTTGAATCTAATGACTCTAATGAGATCTATACTCAAATGAAGTTAATTTGAAATTTTTGCTCCATAAATTGAACCGTAATAAGTTTTTTGTACTGGGATGTCTAAGGTTGCTCATTTTGGGTATGTATGTATCTACATTCGAATAAGCCCAGACATTTGGAAGACTTTTTTTGTTTTTTTTTCATTAGTAATATGGTTGCATATTCTTGTTTTAAAATATTTTTGATTAAATTTATACTCTAAATCAAGTTTAATGTACGATTTCAACTTTCAACTTTTTACACGTGAGTCCTATGCTGAGCGCGTAAAATCGTAAAAATTTGGAGGCTATTACAGATTTGCAAATTTAATTTTCTTAAAATATTTTTAATAAACAGGTTTTTTTGTAGGAAAACATTAAAGGAATCGTGAAGTGCAAAGAATAATATAGGAAGCGGTATTCACTTCTGAGATAAATAACCAAAAAAATTAAAAAAAAGCATGATTTCGGTAGGTTTTAGAGCAGCGGTGGCGGTGGCGGCGGGTGGCGTCGGAGTGGGGGCAACGGAGCGTCTATGACTATATTTTTGATAGCTATATGCGCTTTAGGTAACTACCTCAAGTGCACCAGCCGTTCAACTGGGATCCGCAATTTCCCCGAGAAATCATCTCCATTGAAGAATTTTACAGTCAATTATTTTATTCATGAAATTTTATCACGCAAGCGTCAATATCTACAGGGTAGCGTAAATTAATCGTCCAGTGCGATTATCTCAAAATTGAAGCCTCGTACGAACTAAACTCAAGAGACAAAAGTTGTTTTGATTGGAGGGGGAAGTAAAATGGACCAAAAAAGATTGGGTCCGGGGCCTTCGATTGGGCGCTACGGACCTAAAGTCCGTCTTTTCAAATGGGATCCCCTATTTTTGACCCCAGATTCGGAAAGAGCTGAAAATTTTTTTGGGGCCCCATGATGCCTTGCAGGGCCTACAAGGCTTTCGTAAGGCCCATTTCTTTTAAACGCGAATTAACTCGGAAAAAACGCTTTTTTGTATTGCCCATGCATAAGAGAAGTTTCTTGTCTTTAAGTTTTTAACATAATGAGCCCAAAAAATTGGGCCCGGGACCTTAGATTGGGCCCTACGGACCCAAAGTCTGTTTTTTCAAATAGAAACCCCTATTTTTGACCCCAGATTCGGAAAGAGCGGAAAATTTTATGATTTTTAGGTATTTTTTGAAAAATTTTTTGGGCTTCCATGAGGCCCTACAGGGCTTACAATGCTTTCATAAGGCTCATTTCTTTTAAACGTGAATCAACTCGGAAAAAACGCTTTTTTGTATTGCCCATGCATAGGGGAAGTTTCTTGTCTTAAAGTTTTCAACATAATGGGCCCAAAAAATCGGGCTCGGGGCCATAGATTGGGCCCTACGGACCTCAAGTCCATTTTTTTGACAATTTATCGCCCAAACCACTGACCCCCTAAAAATTTACAGATTGCTATGAAATTTTGAATATTTAAGTAACAGCTTAAGTAAATGATTTATTTAATTTAAGGCCCAGGTTTATAAATGAGAAAGGGGTTAAGATTGATTTTGATGCATTTTTTTACTCAAGGCCCTTAGAATTTTCGGGGGTCAGTAGTTTGGGCGATAAATAGTCAAAAAAATGGACTTTGGATCCGTAGGGCCCCATAAGGCCCCGGGCCTAATTTCCCTATGCATGTGCAATACAAAAAATGCGTTTTTTCGAGTTAATTCGCGTTTGAAAGAAATGGGCCTTATGAAAGCCTTGTAAGCCGTGCAAGGCCTTATGAGGTCCCAAAAAATTTTCAAAAAATATCTAAAAATCGTAAAATTTTCCGCTCTTTCCGAATCTGGGTCAAAAATAGGGGTTCCCATTAGAAAAAAACGGACTTTGGGTCCGTATGGCCCAATCTAAGGCCCCGGGCTCAATTTTTTGGCCCATTCTACTTCCCCCTCCAATCAAAACAACTTTTGTCTCTTGAGTTTTGTTCTTACGAGGCTTCAATTTCGAGATAATCGCACCGGACGGCTAATTAACGCCACCCCGTATATATTCTGTGCATTTAAGCTTTATTCACAACTTTTGGTTACATAACTTTCATAACTGATGTTAAAAACCGACATTAGTTATCGACACTACTGATGATAACACCTCTATGTGAGACAGAACACTAGACTCGTGTGAAAAAGACAGAGGGAGTTTCAGAGCTCTTCTTCACCCTCTGTCTATGTCGCTCTCGTGTAAAATATAGTGACTGGCGTAGATTTTAGTGATAAGTGATTTTTTAAAATAACTTACGACAGACATTGATCGCTCATTCTGGCTTAGAAAAATGTATTAAATATTTATTCATCACTCAGATTCATTTTATCATGATTTTTTAGTTAGTTTGTCTGAAATCCTGTATTAACCTCTAAAAACGCCAATTTTCTATATGATTGCGTGTTAAATATTTGTTCTAATCGTTTTATCCACGAGGCAGAAAACTCTAAGAAATTGAACTGAGTTTATAACTAAGCATTAATAAAATTTTAGCCAAATCTCTTGTAAATCTTCCAGTTGAGTCGAGACCTAACATGCAACCTTAACTTGTTTTTTATTTAAAGTGTCCACGTAGCCACATGTTCGACCGGCAGATATTATTCTCCGCGTTTTACAAAAAAATAAAAACATAAATCGAAAACAGGGCTTTATGGCGCGCTCGTTGCTACTTTTTATAAGGGCGCTATAAAGCCCTTTTCTCGATTTTTGTTTTTTGATTTTTTGTAAAACGCGAAATAGGGCTACAAGCGTGGACTCACACTGAAACCCGTGATCACCAGCAGGGACGTGATTCGTCTTATTTTAAGGTGTTGATCTCTTAAAATACAACTGATTCACTGCTAAAAACAGCAAACAGTTTTTCGATCACTCTAATTTAAGGTGATCGATCACAAAAAACAAGCAAAGCAAGAAAGTAAATTTTAGTCTGCTACTCTGCTTCACACCTGCATCCTATAACTCACAAATATAAGAAATTTTTTAGCTTTAATCTTGAATTTACATTTTTTTAAAGTCAAATTTATTTTTTTCAAAGTTTAGAGGAACGAAATAATAGTTTTTTAAGTGAAACTTTTTTTACAAAGGTAAATAAATTTGTCAAGTGTAAGGTTATGTGCACCCGAAGTTTAACTTCTAAACTTGATCACCCGAAACTAAGGTGATCATCATCTAAAATGACGGTGACTACCCATCACTTGCATGCTTGTGAAAACGGGTTTCCGTGCGGATACGTCTCCACCAAATACCTCCCCACGTAGTGTTTCTCTATCGTATGTATATTGGAAATTCTCAGGAACTTTTAAACTCCGTAAAAGTTTGAGAAAATATCTTAAAAATTAGAGCTTATCTTTGAAATTTTGGCAGGTTCTTTTTATTATAATCTCTGGCTTGATCACATTAAAAAAGATTCTTTTTCATTCGCGAACGGAGCTACTGCAAAATAAAATTATAAATAAACAATTGATGAAAAAATTTTGAAAAATTAAAAAAATTCGACAATTGATTTGAGAAGAAAAAATAAGATGAAAAGATTTCATTCCTTTTCTCATTAGACGCTTGAATTGTTTATTATAACCAATTCAACAATATAAAGTCAATATGCTTACTGGGCTACAACAAATAATCTGGGCTTCTGTTAAAAAAATAAAATAAAATAAAACAATTTTATCTTTTTTTTTATCTCTGAATAGATTTCTATGATTATTTTCCCAAGCTGAATTTCAACCAATAGAAACGCCGCATTTGACATTTGGCGGAGGGGTGTGGGTAAAATTATTTCGATAATTTTTCGGTTATTTCCAATTAGTCACACAGCAACTCTAATTGTTAAACTTGTTCAATTTAAATTTTGGATTAGATCCGAGTGACTGCGGTGTACACCTATATATGAGTCATTCATAGGTATATTAATAGTAAACAAATAGTAATAGAACTATAACCACAAAAATGTAGAATACAGCATTTCTATGGGTTGAAATTCAGCTGGGGAAAATAATCCAGCCAAATACGCCTCGCGCTTCAAAATTTTAGATAATTTTGAAGCCCTCGGGGTATTACGACTGATAATTTTATGAATTTTTAAAAATTTTTTCACCAATTATTTATTGATAGTTACTAAAAATTAATTTATTTTTAAAATTAAAAACGACAATTGGTTAAAGAAGAAAAAATTATAAAAGAACATTCTATTCATATTTTTGATCATAAGCTTAGATTATTTGTTATATTGCGAACTCAACATGTTTATTAGGATGTAACAAATCTAAGCTTCTGATAAAAAAAAAAGTCCATTAATCGGGGTACTCCCGGCTCGAGATTTGCATGGTCCACATTCGGGGTACCTGTAATCACAAGTCTCAAAAATAGGATCCAAGACCTTTTGGGGACCACCATTGGGTGTCTTACCTTAGGGCGCGGCGCGTGCAGGGCCACAGTCACACGCGCTAAATTTTTCGTCCAGCATTGTCGTATTTTTGAAAATAGCTTTGCGTTATCTTTGTATTAGTTAAGTACAGAGTTTGGGTTTAATAAGTAAATAACAGTGTTTTATCAGCATAAACTAAGTGTTTTGTGTCTCAGTGAATAGCCCTTCCTGATTCATCTGTGATTATTCTTTTATTGGTTCATCAATCTATCAGGAAATGAATAACTTATTTTTTTAAATAACTATGGTAAAATAACTTATTTATCATTATTATTATTATTACTATTATTATTATTATTATTATTATTATTATTATTATTATTATTATTATTATTATTAGCATTTATTAACCATTAAGATTTTTATGCTAAGCATTCTCATTAGAAAGCAACTGTTATTGAGTTGAGTGAAGTGTACTGATCTACTTTCTTGAAACCGGTGCCACAATTATGCGGATCAGTATAAAGGGGGGATACGGAAACTAAATAAACCCAAAACTCCATCAAACACCCGAGGGAACTGTCAAAAAGAGCCTTGCTTCTGTTTGACAGAAGTGTATAGCATCGGTACTGCTGTACACTACTTCAGAACACAACTCAAACTAATGCTGAAATTGAAATATGCTGTAAATAAACATCTGATTTTTTAAAATATAGTTATGGGCAAATCTCTGAAACTTTTAAACTATATTAGAATAATTTTTTTTTTTTTTTTCAAAATGCAGACGCATATTTTTAAAGGGCACGCTGTTGCGTGAAAGGACGCTTCACCTGAAGAGGAGGGATGTTCCCTCGAATCGTTGTGAATAAATAAATCAGTAGAAAAAACATCTTTTTCTTTCTGCCTGGATAATCAATACAAAGTCACATTAATACTAGAATTATTAATATGGCTGGGCAAAATAAAGTTTGAAAAATAAAAATTAATTCCTGATTTTTAATTTTTTCAAGACTTCAAATCGAATCGGTGTTTGTAAAAAATATGATATTTTAATGCGACAGGTGTTTATTAATTTCAGAAAATGTTTCACTTGCTGATTGCATGTAATTTCCCATGTATGTGCAGTATGATGAAACTATTATCTTCAACGAAAATTTAATCTGTTCAGCTTTGACCTCACTGCGGATGGGAGGATGCTTGTAATGTATGAAAGTAGAGATGAGCGAGCGTCAGCACTTTTCGGGTGTGAGCGTCGGCGGCACTACGGCCGTGCTCAAAGTAACATGTATTCAATGATGGTTGATTAATAAATATAATTTAACAAAGTACTTATTCATTTCTTTCAACTACCCACTTTAAATACGTTACAGTGGCGACGAGGATTACCGGATCTAGTTGAAAGGAAAGTGGAGTAAATTGCTACAGTAAGAAGAGCGCAACTCAAGAAGGGAAAAAGTAATGACAGATCCAAGAATTTCTAATAGTGCATGGATAAGTAAGGCAAAAAAAAACAGAGTTGGTAGAATTCTTGTGCAAATACTTCCAATTAAAGGCGCAAACACTACTGACGTGGATATACAGTCATGAATTGAGAAAAGTAGTAAAAAAAATTGTAAAAAGACTACAAGAGCAACAAAATTTGCAAGACGAAAATACTGAAACTTTTGAAGAAAGTAAGAGCATAAGCACTCAAACTGAAGATATAATTAATACAAGTCAGGGCGTAGCACCCACCGGAAAAGAAGTGGACACGTCAGTAGGTGAAATTGAAGGAGCCAACGTGAGTGAAGTAAGCGCAACCGATTTAGCTGATTCAGAGCCCCAAAACGACGGTGAAATGGGAGTCCGAGTAGAATTTGTGCTGCATAAAGATGACTGGGAAACGTTTGTCGAGCAAATAAATATGTTTTTTGAAGCAAAAGATATAAAACCAGAAAAGAAGAAAGCACAATTATTGGTACAAGTAGATACAGAAGCGTTTAAATTAATAAAACGACTGTTATCACCATCCAAAATAAGTGAAATTCGTACAAGGACATTGTAAAAGTGATGAGTGAACATTTAAATCCTAAACCTTCAGAAGTTATGGAAAGATGCAAATTTAATAAGGCAAAACAGGAAGCATCTGAAACAATAGCAGCTAAACTGAAAAAATTAGCACTAAACTGCAATTTTGAGACAAATTTAAATTCTGCATTATGAGATCAGTTTGTGTGTGGACTTCATGATAATGATACAAGAATAGCACTTTTTAAAAATGAAAAATTGACTTTTGAAACGGCTTACAAAGAAGCGGTTGCTCAAGAATCAGCGGAAAAAGATGCACTCGGTACGCAAAAAATTCTACAAAATAAAGAGACGAAAAGTGAAGTATTTGCAATCGCAATTTCAAATAGTCCTACGCGGTCAGGTGAAAGGATGACTATGAAATCAAAGCCAGAACAAAACATGCAAGCTACTGGTGGTGATAATTTTCAAGTAAGAGATCAACGAGGAAGAGAATGTTTTCGTTGCGCCTCCCCTTACCATCTTGCCAACAGGTGCAGGTATATCGATTTTGAGTGTGATTTTTGTCATAAAAAAGGGTTTGCCGAAACCGCAAGGAACTAACGGGTAGACAACAACAAGTGCAGCTGATGCAGTACGATTATGACGGGGAGGCAGCGAGCAGCAGCGGCAGCGGTATCAGCGAGGTCAACGGCGGAAGCGCTGGACAAGCGCAGGAGTGGTCGGCGAAAAGTGAGTTTCTGTACATGAAGGGCGGTGATGAGAAAAAGTTCATAGGTAAGGTAATAAATGATAAGGATTTGGAAGGAAATCCAATGTTTGAAAATATGAAAATAAACGGTTCTACGGTGAAAATGGAAATCGATACGGGTACTTATGGTACTGTCATATCGGAAAAATGTTACGATGAAAATTTTAAAAAATTTAAAACTGTTAAAACAGAGCGAAAATTAAAAACGTATGATAATAGTTTTTTGCAACCAATGGAAAAATTATGTAATTTAACGGTAGAGTTTCGGGGAAAAACTTGCGTATTGGAGTGTTTTGTATTGTCGGGGAGAGGACCGTTGTTAATGGGTAGACAATGGTTAGCAGCTTTTGAATTATGGCCGTTAAAATTTGACGTTAAAAACGAGAATGAAATTAAATAAATTAAATGTTGAAAATGTAGCGCTGAAAATGAAAAAAAAATTTAAAGAGTTGTTTAGTGATTCAGTGGGTAATTACAATAAAAGCAAAGCCAAAATCTATTTGAAAGAAAATGCAAAGCCGGTATTAAAATGTAGAAATGTAGCGCATGCTTTAAGACCATTAATTGAGAAAGAGATTGAGAGATTAGTTAATTTAGGGAATTTGAAGCCAGTGGACGTGAGCGAGTGGGTTACACCCATCGAGCCAGTCTTTAAAGAAAACGGGAATATTCGAATCTGCGGTGATTTAAAATGACTATAAACCCGCATGTTATTGTTGATAATTATCCTTTGCATATGAAAGATGATATTTTTGCAAAACTGCAAGGGGGTCACACCTTTACTGAACTGGACTTAACACATGCGTACATGCAATTTCCGGTGGATGAAGAAAGTTCGAAATTATTGACTATTATTACTCACAAAGGCTTATTGAGATATACAAAAATACCGGAAGAGGTATCGCCTGCACCATCAGACGTGCAGAAAAAAATGGATGAGTGCTTAAGAGGGATTGAGGGTAGTATAGCGTATCTTGATAACATTTATGTTTCAGGCAAAACGGACGAAGAGCATTTGAAAAATTTAAACGAAGTATGTGAAAGATTACAAGAATGCGGATTGAGATTAAATAAGGGAAAATGTAAATTTATGCAGAAAAAATTGGAGGTGTTGGGATTTGTAATTGATAAAGAGGGATTACACAAAGCTAAATCAAAAGTAAATGCAATGGTTAACGGACCACAGCCAAAAAATGTTACAGAGTTAGAGTCGTTTTAAGGTTTGATAAATTTTTATGCACGATTTCTTGAAAAAAGGTCGGAAAAGTTAAAGCCATTATATGATTTATTGAAAAAGAAAAATTTTGAATGGGACAAAAATTTTACGATATCTTTTGAATGGTTAAAAAGAGAATTAATTTCGCCAAAAGTTTAGGTAAATTACGACCCGAAGGAGAAAATAATACTGGCATGTGACGCGTCGGATTACGGACTGTCAGCTATATTATCACACCAGTATACAGATGGCTCAGAGAAACCAATTGCATAAGCGTCTAAAAAAATTGGAAAAAATGAATTGAATAGGAAAATATTAGATAAAGAAGCGATGGCAATAATTTTCGGAGTTAAACATTTCTATCAATTTCTTTTTGGGAGAGAATTTATTTTGAGAACCGATAATAAAGCTTTAGGATTGATTTTGGGTCCAAAAAAAGGGATTCCATTGACAGCTGATAACCGATTTCAACGATGGGCTTATTACTTGTCGGGATTTGAATATGAAATAGAACACGTAAAGTCAGAGGCTAACGCGAATTGTGATGCATTGTCAAGGTTACCAATTGATGACGATACAGAAGCGGTAGAGACAGATTTTTCACAGGTAAATTTTTTTGAGGAAGGTATAACTACTTTTAATTATAAAATGTTAGCTGAATTGAGCCAAAAAGATGAATTGATTAATACAACGATCAAACGAGTTTTGGGGGTATGGCCTCATAATAGTAAAAATTTGACTAGCGATTAAAAAAGCCTGTATAATAGAAGGTTAAAATTAACGGTAGAGAAAAGGTGTCTTTTCTGGGGATTAAGAGCAGTGATTCCAGAAAAAAATGAGAAGTATTTGCATGCTACGCACTTAGGAATTGTAAAAATCGAAATGTTTGCGCGCTCATATGTTTGGTGCCCTAACATCGATCGTGATATAGAAAATTTAGTTAGCAATTGTAAAATCTGTTTAATAGAGAGAAAAAAAAAGCCTACAAAAACATCGTTAACATTAGGCCTTGGCCATACAAAGCATGGAGCCGCATACATTGTGATTTCGCAGGACCATTTTATGGTAAAATGTGGTTGATAATTTTAGATGCACACTCAAAGTGGCCTGAAGTAATAGACTTTAATACAAACACAAAAGTATATAGGCTGGTGATAGAATTTAAAAAATTATTTGCAAGATACGGATTGCCATTACATTGTGTAACTGATGGGGGACCTCAGTTTAAAAGCGGGAATTTTCATAATTTTCTCTCCAGAAATGGGGTTTTACATACGCTATCTCCACCATATCATCCAGCTACGGACGGGGCTGCTGAAAATTTCGTTCAAATTTTTAAAGATACAGTTGATAAAATTGTAAAGGGGGGAGAGACGCTGGATGATGGAATGTTGACGGCGGAAAGTTGTAATGTATGAAAGTAGAGATGTGCGAGCGTCATCACTTTTCGGGAGTGAGCCTCGGCGCGCCTGCAAACGCGGCAGTTGCACTACGGCCGTGCTCAATGTAACATGTATTCAATGATGGTTGATTAATAAATATAATTTAACAAAGTACTTATTCATTTCTTTCAACTACCCACTTTACATACATTACATTTAGGGTAATTTTTTTTCCAATTTTCGATGCTCCCAACATAAAATTAGTTTTTCTATTATGAAAGAATAAGCCCTTAATTTTTTAAAAGAATTTTTTAATGTCATTTAGAAGTTGCTAAATGAGGTTAAGGGTCGAAATCGGCTATTTTTCGTAAAAATAATTTTTATTCAACTGGGTCATGTAATGGATACTATTCGACGTGTAAAATACGTGAACAAAGTAATACTTTTACATCGTGATTTCTTTTCATCGCGACATTGCGTAATAGAGTACATTTACAGCGAGTTTAAATGAAAACTATCAAAATTATCTCAAAGTATCATATTACTAGACCTTGTTGAATAAAATATGATTCACAACTAATATTCGAAGTATACATTAAAATTGTAAGTGATTGATTCTCTTGATTGCTGCAGACAAGCGCGCTCCACGCGTCTCATGGTAGTTCTAGTTTTAATTCTATTATATACAAGCATATGTTCGAATTTTTTTTTTTTTTTTTTGTAATTATGGAGTGATTTTTTTTTTTATAGATTATTCTTTGTAACATTTTATTACTTATAGGAAAATTGGAGACCTTAAGTGCAACTTTGGATAAGATGGATTAGATCTTGAATTTTTCTGACAGTTGTGAGCATCTTGAAAATTTATAACAAAAATCTTTCTTTTTATTGGTTTTTTTTTTGCTCTTTATTTTTTTGAGTTTGAGTGTTTATAGAAAATTGTAATACATAAAATAAAAGCTACAGATTTTTTCATTATCTACGCCCAACTTTTTGCAATAGAAAGTTTATTTTAGTCAAAAATTACTAAAAGACCCCTAAAAGTTTATCTTTTATTACGCTACTAACTTGAAAGGCACTCTTTTAATAAAATTAAGGTTTTATAGTTTATGCTTTTTTATTTATTTACATTGAAACAATGCTGTAAGGAATTTTTCGTGAAGTCAGCTTCTTTCCGTCATAGTACTACTTGTCTACACCAACATGAAGCACGTGCCACGAATAATTATAAAAGCCCTGATGGTGTCAATAAATAACAATGAGAGAAAGACAAAAAGAAATAGGCAACTCAGAAATTTTTGTCTATTATCATCGCCTTGAAAATTGATGTCACTGTAAGGTGGGCTGGGCCGATTGCGGAAGATAAGACCCCGGGTCGGATAGTAGTTGGCTGTCTGCCCCTCTTTCATAAATTCAAGATTCTCACTGCCCGACTGTATGGAACCGGTAGACGACACCTCTCAATAAAGACCTGGGCCGTCTTCCATCGGTATCTCTCACTGTGTGTATCTCTGATTCATCATGAGTACAAGCATCTCGCATTTGGCCCTAACTGGTCACCTCCCTTCCACAGAGAAGAGGACACGACTCTTCGGAAAGAACATCAATATTTTTTATTTTATTTTTCACATTAGATAGATAAAATTAGTATTTATTATTATTTTATTAGACTTATTTATTTTTATGTGATTTAACTTCGTTTTTTATTTACTTTGCTTATAAAAACTTTGCTTGCTACAAAAAACTAAAACTAAATGTTTTTGCATGAAATGGAAATTATAATGATTTAGTTAAAAAAAATTAAATATAAGAAGTTGATAGAATAAATTGTGAATGCTAGAATGCAAATTGATCAAGTAAGACTTTGAGCTTTTATTTTATTATATATATATATATATATATATATAAATATTTTCTTTTCTTTTTTTCGTTTAATTTATATAGATTGAGTTATTTTAATCTTGAATATTCGTTTATTATTTTTGTTAAATTCATAAGTTGATAAGTTATTAACTTTTCACGCTAGTAGCACCGAAAGTACTTTCGGGCCCGTAGGTTTTTTGTACTTTCGGTGTACTAGCGTGAAAAATAGTATACAGCCCTTGGGAGTGCAAAAATGAGCTAACCTTTAGCAAACCTTTGATGACCTCGCCTTCGACTCGGACATCAATTTAGGTTTGCTAAAGTCTAAATAATTTTTGACTCCCTCGGGACTGTATACTATTTTGACTTATCGAGTTGATTTTTAATAAGTTTACTTTTACCGTTTGCAGATTGAATAGATTCTGCATGTCTGATACTCCATGAAACATTACTAGGATAGAATAAATCGACTCTTCGGATCACCGTAAAATTCTTCTGTGCAACTGCCAGAAAGTGACACTTTCAGGCTACAGCTTAAAACTTAAACCTTATCTCCTTCTGGCTCCATTGAACAGAAAAATATAATAGAATATACTCCCCTCATAAAAAAGAAAGCCTCAAATCACCTGTTTGTCAACCTTTACCAATCAACTTTTTTTTTTTTTAATATTAGCATTTATTAACCTTATATACAGATTTTTATGCTTAAAATACAATTATAAGTTAATTACATTGTAGAATAAGAAAAAATAAAATATATAAAAAAAATTAATTTAATAATTACATTGTTCGGACGCAGATTTACATTAAATTTTGAGTTTGCATTTCTTGAGATATAAGGCAAATATTTTACACAAGTGGGGCGTAGGTGCGTACAAGAAAATAGTGTCAATATATGGCGGATAAATTCTGAGTTTCATGAGCTCTCTGACAAGACCAATACGGTATTGATCGTACAGCGGGCATTGCCACAGCAAGTGATTAAGGTCTTGGGCGCTAAGGCCACAGGAACATTTCGCATCATCAACCACCCCAATTTTCGCCAGTGAAGCGCGCAGGCTATAGTGCCCAACTCTGCACCGATTAATCGTTACTATGACCTCCCTGGGCAAATTCAGACCATGAAACCACGGTTTCCTGCCAGAGTTGAAAAAGGAGTGCATGTAATGGGTACCCTTACTGAGGCCTTCAGTGACCACATGTACTGGGGTATCGACATACGCAAGCATTCCCCAGGTCGCATTAAGATCAGACGAAGGAATTAACATTGAGAGATCAGGCGAAAGTGTGGAGGCCTCTTTGGCAAGTCGGTCGACCTCCTCATTCCCTCCGATATTTTTATGGGCTGGAACCCAGTAAATCTTAACAAGAAAACCCGTCTTCTTATGGAAATCGTAAGCCAACTTCCTAATATGCAAAATGTAAGGGCTAATTTTAATGCTCATTGAACGACAGCTCAAGGCCATGATCGCGCTAAGGGAATCGGAGAAAATGAGGACGTCTCGATCCTTGTTCCTAGTTCCCATGTTCACGGCGTCAAGCAAAGCGATGCATTCGGCGGTGAAGATGGAAGCTCGGGGATCAATGCTTCTAGTAACCGTTACGTCATAACCGGGAGATCGACAGGCACTACCAACCGAGGGGCTATCTGACTTGCTTCCGTCCGTAAACCAAACTCTTTTGTCACCATGAAGGAGGAGAGCGTCCAAAGCTTGATCGGGGGTTCGGACTTCCGCAAGCAGAGAGCCCAAACGAGTCTCGGTAAAGACCTCAAAAATTAAAGCCTCATATGGTACCCCGTACATACTGAAGTTATTCGCCCTGTAGACTAGATCATCAAATGTCTCAGAGCTTCGAATACAGTGGAAAATAATGCGACTTTTGAATTTATTGCTGCCTATCTTCTGGACTAACTTGTGCGACAATAAACTGGTATTAGAAGAGATCCTGTTCAGGTATTTATGACCCAAGAACACTGCTCGATCAGAAAGTCGGATTAACTTTGATTCCGCCAATAAGAGATTCTTAGGTGTACTAACTCGAAAGCCGAGGGCTAATCTAATGGCTGAATTCTGAATCGCCTCCAGTTTATCCTGTGAGGTTTTCCTAGCTGGAAAATATATAAAGGAACCGTAGTCAATTATCGAGCGTACAAAACTTTTATACAGAATGAGCAGTGTGCTTGGGTCAGCGCCCCACCAGGTGCCTCTGAGATACTTGATGATATTCAAAGCGCGGGAGCATTTTTTATAGACTGCGTCAACTTGTAAGTCGAAATTGAGCTTAAAATCAAACACAATGCCCAAGAATTTGGCCGAAGCGCTATTCTGAATGGGGGTCCCTTTTATATCAAGTGTAATCGTACCAGGTTTAATACCCCGTTTGTTAAAATAGACTAAAACAGTCTTTCTAGGGTTCAAATGGAGGTCAAGCCTCAAGAGGTTATCATAAATAGTCTCAATGGCACGTTTAAGCAGCTTACAACAAGTTTCAAGAGACCCCCATTTGCATCGGAGAGAAGTGTCGTCGACAAACTGAGACATTATAACGCTCTTCGGAATACCCTTGCCAATATCTTTAACATACAAAATGAAAAGCAAGGGGCTAAGAACCCCTCCCTGGGGCACTCCTCTGTAGATGAACCTGAAATTTTTCCCGAGGAGTTCGCAAAAGATTCTCTTAACGAATGTGGCAAATTTGACATAGTTGAGAACATTGATCGAAATGCCAATGTCAGCTAGAGTCTGCAAAAGAATTTCAGGATTCACATCATTAAAGGCGGAGCTGACGTCAAGGAATGCCCCAAGAAGGCCTTTCCCAGCCGCGAAGGCCTCCTCGATGTCGAGTGTCAGGCCCAAAAACTGTCAGCTGTTGAATGACCCTTCCTACAACCATTAGAGGCTGCAGGGAGTTTATTATTGAATTCCAACCACCACTGCAATTTATTTTTCAACATGGTTTCAAACAGTTTGCACGTACAGCTGATGAGGCTTATAGGCCTGACACCCACACCATCGGCTTTGCCTATGAAATGGACAAAAGATTTGTTCCATTCTTCGGGGTATACTCCGCATGAAAATAATCCGTTAAAAATATCAACGAGAATTAGCTTAAATTTGACAGGAAGGTGCTTTAAAACGTCGTAATCTATGCCGTCGATACCACAGGCCGACCCTTCGTTTTTTGCTTTCGAGAGCAATATTAAACTCCATAAAATTGAAGGGAGAATCAAGAAATTCATTGTCCTGGATGCCTCTGGGCATCCACTCCGGGTCGGGCCTGTATGGAGGCGCTTCGGGGCATAACTTATCAAGGGCAGTTCGAACTCTGTCCTGCTGCTGATGATTTTCAGAATGCGACAGTGGCTGGGTTTTAACCCATTTGTTCTTCAAAACTCTGCAGGTGTTCCAAACATATTTAATTCCCGAGGTCAAGTTAATTTTCTCAGCAAATTTCCTGAAATAGGATCTTTTTTTGGCCTTAAATAGATTCCTAGCCAACGCAGAGAGTCTCTTAAAGTTAATAAAGTCGGCAAGAAGTTTAGTAAATTTAAATCGCTTAAAAGCAGCATTCCGCACTCGTTTGGCCTTGTCGCATTCAGAATCCCACCAGTGGACAGGGTTCCTGTGCTTCGCATTAGTATAGTTTCTCCTGGTTGGAGTGCAAGCTCCCAAGACAGTAGTAATGAGAGCAATGAAAAACAGATATTGATCGCAGGCAGATGCCGTAGAAAATTCATTACCCAAAAATTGGTAGTACTGGCTGTCCAACTCTTCGTTAAATTTACCTCAGTCGGTTTTTTTCGACTTCAAATTAAAAGTACGTTTCCGGTAAACGTGCTTCTCAATGCAAAGATTTACCACAAGTGGGTAATGGTCAGAGCCCAGGGAGTCGGCGAGTACATTTACAGAAATCGCGGCGCTCAAGTTGACAGAAGACAAAATCAAATCAATATTCGACTCCTTCGAGGAGCTAACATCAAAGCGCGTTTTGGTATCGTTGTTATGCACAAATAGGTCATTCCGTTCGATGGAGCTCAAAAGACGCGCGCCATTGGTGTCAACTCTCTCGCAGTTCCAATATGGATGATGAGCATTAAAGTCCCCCACAATCAGGGTGTGATTCCGTTCATTCAAACTGACAAAAATTTCACCCCACTGGTCTTGCGAGAGAGCCTTGCCTGGAACTCGATAAACACAATGAATGTCGATCTTAGGATTTACGTTAGTGATTCTAATACCTGCAAGTTCCACAGCGTCGGTGCTGCTCTGAAGCTGGATTTTGTGAAATGCCAAGTTATTTCTTACCAGGAAGACAATGCCGCCACCTTCTCTAACAACTCGGTCCTTGCGATAGGTTTTGAAGCCAGGGAATTGGAAATGCTTGTCAGGTTTCAAGAAAGATTCCACACATATGAGGATGTCAATGTCTTTGATCAGGTCCGCGATTTCAGCACTTTTTTCCGTAACACTGCGCGAATTCCAAAAAACTACTTTAAGATCGCACTGATGAGCACTGTTATCATTTTCTGAACCCATAGTTCACAGTTTATTTATTATTTATTTATTTTTTTTTTTTTTTTTTTTATTATTATTTTTTTAACAAAAACTTCACAGTTAGCAGCCTGACTTTTATTTTATTTATTGTTTATATATATTTACATATATATCCTCTATATTTTCTTTTTCCTCCCTTCCTACTTGAGGGGAAAAGAGAAAAGAGAAAAAGTAGCGTAAAGTTAGTTATCTTGAGACATATCTGAATTCTCTTGCTCAGACACAAGAGAAGATTCAGACTGAGATATATCGGCATGATTAAGTTCATTGTCAAGAGCTTTCCATAGCGAAGTTATTCGGTGCTTCAAGCCTCCGTCGCTAACCAAATTATGCACTTCCGTTAATAAATTTTTTAAGCTGGTCAAATCGATGCCATATTCAGCAACCAATTTAATCTTGTCGATTTTCTTTGAAAATGAAGCATGAGCTAGAAGGTTGGTGAATTTTTTGAAATTCAGGTTATGAGATTCTTGTGAGGAGTCTAAAACCGATCTAGCTGGCAGCAGTTTGGTCTCAATAGAAAGTGCGAGTTCTTCAATTTTATTACCATCAGCTTTTAGATTTTTCCTCTTCTTTTTTCTTCTAGGTTTAATAAAGTTGTCTTCATCAGCGTCGTCGCTTATTTTACCTGAAGGGGCTAGTTGACTATTGGGGATTAACTTCGGAGAAGATGAGCTCAGCTGAGACATTTCGCTGTTGGTAGGTGAGGAGGGTCTTTTAAGAGCACCTCTTGGCTGATTATTAACGTTGCACTCTTGATCTTGACTGTCGTTTTTGTCATCGTTCTCATTAAGGGAAGGCAGCTTGTATGTGTTGTCGGGCGCCAGCTGTGTGTTTTCAAGGTCTGCAATAGCCGCGCCGTCCGACGGCGTCGACGCGTCAATTTGAGAGACGGGAGTGAGAGAGAGGGCGTTATCTACCGGAGCGCTTTGAGTAGGGGGAACCCCCACTACTACCGGCTCAGAAGGTGAGCTTCCCAGAGCGTCTTTATTGTTATTGTTGTTGTTGTTGTCATTTTGTAATTCCGGGAAGTTAGATGAATTCCTTTCGATCGCTGTGTTATTATCGGCTTGCGGGCAAGTATTTCTAAAATGCCCGGTACGAAAACAGATGAAACATTCAGGTGAGTCCAAGTCAAAAAACACATTAAACGAGATCCCAGATACGGCGAACTTGATCAGTCCAGATGGTAAATTCCCAACATCATCAGGGTGTATGTAAACTACACGCCTGAAACAACGTGTATTGGGAAAATCTTTGCCGTCGGGATCCATGTTTGCCTTCAAATGTGAAACACTCGAGGCAGTCCTGATTTTACAGTCTTTATTTAGGAACTTTTTGATTGAAGAGTTAGTGATGTTAAAACCAGCATTAGAAATGATCACTTTCACGGATTTGGCCACGAGATACTTTATAGGTATGCTCTCATCTTCGATTGTAATATTTCTCACTTCATTCACTCAGAATTCGGCTTGTTCGCTACTTTTAAGTACTACGCATAAGCGGTCGCCCGAGACTCTGGAGACCATTTCAAAACTGTTCTGATCTTTGATGTGTTTATTTAGTTCTAAACAATACTTGTGATTAGGGATATCCCTCTTGATTGGCAGGACTATAACTTGGTCATCTCTAGGGCATATTTCACGAGGATCCTCGTAAACACGGACTGAGACGAAGAAGCCAGCCGGTAGTGACACGGCCATTTTGAGTTTGGGTTTCGGGCTTTTCTAACAAAAAGCGCACCAAAAACTCAAAAATAATTGCAGTGTTAGCTCTAACAAGCTGACACTGCAGGAGAAGCAAAGGTTTTCGCGAGGCTATACGCAGGCCGATAGGCCAAAAGGCAAAAAGAAGTCACACACTCAGATCAAACACGTGAAGTGCACGGAGCGAGCGAAAAACACGTCCGTCGCCTCGAAGGGCTACGGCCAGACTGAAGCTATCAACTTAAATAGTTTTATATTTAATAATTTTTTCTATTAACAAACAAAAAATTATTTCAAAACTAGGGATGTTTTAATGATGGTTAAGACTAAATTTTCAGATTATCAATAGTTTAATATTATGTAAAGCAATAAAAATAAATAAATTTTCAAAATATTTACTGTTAATTATAATTAATAAATAAAAATTTCAATTAGATTTATTAACATCATAAGCAACTCGATTTATTATTGATTTTTTAACTTTTAAAGTCTTTCTACGTCTGGATGTAATAATAATTATAATATCAATTACTATAATAATCATAATATCTATACTATAATATCAATTAATTTTTTAACAACATTCGAACTTAGTTCATTTTTTAAGAGAAGTATTGAATTAGTGACTATTCACTGACAATCAGTAAAGTTGCACTAATTTTTTTTAAGAATATAACAAAAGTGATTAATGAAATGTATATTGCAAATGTTGTACAGTAAAATTAGTTTGTTTACTAAATAGTTTGAAGGTAATCCAAAGAGTCAAATTACACGGCCTAGGTTATTATAAATAAAATAACATTTTAAGCATTCAAAATGCCAATAAAAATCATCTTTTGACAATTTTAATTTAAAAGAATTATTTGATCAATTATGCAGGTGAAATTTTTTCATACACAAAACTCTTATATCAAAATTTTGTGATAAAAATAATGAAAGAGTGAGTTTCTATCAACTTAGAAAAAAAAAAAAACTACTAAAAATTTGTAGCGTTATTTATTTGATTGTGAAAGTCAATTTAAAGAAATAAATTATTTAAGGTAGTTCTAAACCATACACCTTAAACAGTAAATTTTTTAAGTCATGATAGTTCTGCTGAACATGTTGTCGTAAAAATTTGAGTATCAGGACGTTTTTTTTTAAGAGAAAGTAATTTTAACTTAATACATTTGAGTGTCTACGAATTTACTAAATTTTAACTGAAACACTCTCCGCATAGTAATCTTAAATATGTGCCAACAAGGCCTTATCTAGACGCACCAATGGTTTAGATCGGATATTTAACGTCCGTAACGTGGTCCTGCTATGGCTTGAAAAAAAAAAAAAAAAAAAAAAAAAAAATAGAACTTGAAAAAATTTTATTTATAAAGAGTTTATATTATTTAAAATGAGTTCTCTATAATTCTATTGCATCAGAGCGGTAAAATATAGAAAATTAAAAATAAAATTAATTATAATAAAAACCAAATTTTTTTAGAGGTTTTTCATTAACTGTTGATATTTTTGATTCAAATAAAAAAGATAATCAGTTTTTTTCTCGGTTTTATCATAAAATTTATAAGAACTTCAAAAAAAATGCTAACAAAATAATGGTCAAAATACGAAATTTTATTTAAACAATTAATTATAAGGTGGGTGAACTTAACGAACACAATTTATCAGACATTACAAGAACCATAATATATAAATATAATTATTTATATAAACATTATTTATATAAAATTTTATATAAATTTATTTATATAAAATTTTATATAAAATTATTATACATAAACATAATATATATATATATAATTATAATTATATGAAATGTATAATCAATCTGGTTGACATTACAAAGACATCTTTAAGAGTACAAACTTTTTGAAGATAAAAAAAAATTTGTCTTAATGGGATTCAAACTACAAAAAACTTTTGCTCAAGAGGTAACCGTCTTATACAAGAGGTGCCTCAAAAATAAATTTCCCTACTCCAAGAAAAAATAAATACACCCGAATAGAAAGATCTTTAGGAGCGAATGTGGCCCTCGTAAGGTAGCCTTCGGAGGACCTTGTTAGGCATGTAACGGGGCTGTAACAGAACCCGAGCTAGGCCCCTCTTCGCCACAGTGATATTTATTTTACACTCGTACGCGCTGTCAAGCCAAATTTCGAGCGAGGGCCTAACTAGCATCTTAAGCACGGTGCGCTTGAAGGGACCGTAAATGAAAAAATCGAGTACCCCATATCTGACAACAGGAAAGTGTTTCTGAAGCTTTCAGTAAAACATCCCCCTAAGAATTAAAATCATCCCCTGGGCCGTTTTTTTTTAATCGCAAAAAAACCATTTTTTAAGTCGTCGACGACTAATGAGTTATACTTAGGCGTATCAAAGTGAATTTTTTTTATAAATAAATTCGCATAACTGGTAGTATTTATTTTTTAGGTAAAAGTACTCACTTTAAACGATATTTTCCCGCCCATGAAGTATTTGTAACTAACGCGCATGCGCTATTATGAATGTAAACAATGTGTTCTGCTAAATCTTGTGTGTAACGTGTGTCTCGTTCATCCATTCGTACCAATAAAGTTTTTGTTGTTAAGAATAATGAAGTAATATATGAAGTGCCCAATATTAGTGCAGCTATAGAATTAATTTTGTTTTTAGTGTCGAAATTTAAATTCGTTAAGAATGAAAACAGTGACGATTAAAAAAGATCATTTGTTAACTCACGACGAAAATTGTTTGAAATTATGTCTCCTCTGTCAAGAGAAAAAAAAAATATGTTTGTAATTACGAATACTCTGAGGGATTTAATTATTCTATATTTTATGTATGAAAATAATGATGAACGCTTGCCAAAAGTTTTATGTGGAACTTGCAAAAAAAAGTTTTATGCTAATAAAAAATCTCCTAATTCTAACTTAATTCCAATTCCTGATTATTCAGGTTACTTGCACATTGTAAACACTAGATCAAACGCTGGGTCAACATGTGATTGTAAATTATGTGTACTTGTTCGAGGTGAGCAAGTTAAAAATTTTACCAAAACTCTAGTAAAAGGAAAAAAAAAAAAGTTGCAAACGCAAGTCCAGTGTATAAATGTGCAAAATGTTTTTCAGACTTCGGGAGAGGAAAACAGCATAAATGCAATAAAGAAACATTTATTAAAAATGTAAGTGAGAGTTTAGATGAAAAAATTAAAGAACAAATTGCGTCTAATGTTGTAAAAGAAAAACTGAGGAGTCAAAAATGTGAAAGTAAACAGAAGGTACTATTAAGTAGTGCTCATGGAAAACCTCTTGCTATTTCTGTAAATTCAAAAAATTCATAACAATCAGATGATAAATATTTGATTTCTGCTGAAGATATTCTTAAAATAAGTACCGATTATGGACTATCGTCAAATACTACCTTGGGTATAACCCACTCATTAACCCATTAGGTCCCAAGAGTTATGAATTTTTTTTTGTACTTTGAGCTTATAAATCAAAGCGAAAAAGTTGAAAAATAATTTAAAAAATACCCTACCCCCCTATTTTCGGATATGCCCTACACGATGGCATTGTTTAAAATACTCAAAAATAACATTTTAATTTGTTAATAAACAAATTTAAAAAAAAAATGAAAATTTTTACGTCATTTTTTTTTTTTCAAGCTGGTGAACAATGCCAAAAAAATTATTTTTGCCCTCAAAAAATTGACCACGGGTGTTCACATTAGTTGAACTTTACGTGCATATTTGATTTTTTTGGTTTCGATTTTTTTAAACAAAATGGCGGACTAAAAACTTCAACGCCAATAATTGTACGGCAGCGCATGGTTGAATAAATACCGAAAAATTATTTTTGATAAAAAATGACTGTGGTTCCTAAGATTTTTATGGTCGCTGATTATGAATCTGAGATCAGAATATCAAAATTGTAAGAATTGGGCCCAATACCATAGGACCCAATACTCAAAGTTAAGATTTTATAAAAACAAAAAATATCATCATATTTTACGTAGAATTTCAAGATCAAAGTATACGTGGTCGTTTTTTGAAAAAAATCGTCATTTTCGAGTAAAAAATCAAAAAAAGTCCAAAGTATTGGATTTACTTCCGGAGATCCACAACAGCTCGTCCCCGTGTGCCTGTAACGAATTGAACACAACTTTTGAGATGGCAAAAATATATTTACGAGGTTTTTGGGTTGCTGATAGTGTATCTGAGGTAAAAACAGGAAAATCCCAAATATAGGGCCCAATACCGTAGGACCCAATAGTAAAAATTGAGATATCATAAAAATAAAAAATGCCATCTTATTCTGCGCAAAATTTCAAGATCAAAGTATACTTGGTCGTTTTTCGAAGAAAATCGTCATTTTCGAGTAAAAAATCAAAAAAAGTTCAAAGTATTGGATTTACTTTCATAGATCCACAACAGCTCGTCCCCTTGTGCCTGTAACGAATTGAACACAACTTTTGAGATGGCAAAAATATATGTTGGGTAGCTAATAGGGTATCTGAGGTAATAACAAGAAAATTCCAAATAAAGGGACTCAAGGACATGCAGCACCACGTGGTTTTAAAAAATTTTTTTTACTTTTTGTTTTTTATTTCGTCGATGTTTTTATACGACGTAACTCACGTGAAATGATTAGAATGCAGGATCTCTGCACAGATTTTTTATCTCATTTTTTATTTTTATGATATCTCAATTTTTACTATTGGGTCCTACGGTATTGGGCCTTATACTTGGGATTTTCATGTTTTTACCTCAGATACACTATCAGCAACCCAAAAACCTCGTAAATATATTTTTGCCATCTCAAAAGTTGTGTTCAATTCGTTACAGGCACACGGGGACGAGCTGTTGTGGATCTCTGGAAGTAAATCCAATACTTTGAACTTTTTTTGATTTTTTACTCGAAAATGACGATTTTTTTCGAAAAACGACCACGTATACTTTGATCTTGAAATTCTACGTAAAATATGATGATATTTTTTGTTTTTATAAAATCTTAACTTTGAGTATTGGGTCCTATGGTATTGGGCCCAATTCTTACAATTTTGATATTCTGATCTCAGATCCATAATCAGCGACCATAAAAATCTTAGGAACCACAGTCATTTTTTATCAAAAATAATTTTTCGGTATTTATTCAACCATGCGCTGCCGTACAATTATTGGCGTTGAAGTTTTTAGTCCGCCATTTTGTTTAAAAAAATCGAAACCAAAAAAATCAAATATGCACGTAAAGTTCAACTAATGTGAACACCCGTGGTCAACTTTTTGAGGGCAAAAATAATTTTTTTGGCATTGTTCACCAGCTTGAAAAAAAAAAATGACGTAAAAATTTTCATTTTTTTTTTAAATTTGTTTATTAACAAATTAAAATGTTATTTTTGAGTATTTTAAACAATGCCATCGTGTAGGGCATATCCGAAAATAGGGGGGTAGGGTATTTTTTAAATTATTTTTCAACTTTTTCGCTTTGATTTATAAGCTCAAAGTACAAAAAAAAATTCATAACTCTTGGGACCTAATGGGTTAAGATCAGCAGCCAAAAAAAGACAGTTGTTTCAGCCCAATTTAAGAGAAAAGTTGCAAGTTTCTTATCATCAGCTTGATTCTTATTTTGAAGTTACAAAGTGTACTTTTGAAAGTTTAAAAAAAAACAAAATTTAGTTACAGAAGAATATTTTGTTAAGTGTACAAGTATCGATGAGCTTGCGGATTTTGTGAAAAACAGTCGAGAAATAGAAGAAGTGCATCTCAAAATTGGCGCAGACAGTGGAGGAGGGTTTTTAAAAATCACTTTGTCTGTTCAAGCCATGAATCTTGAAGAGTTACACTTTGAAAAAAAGAAGCGTCATAAATACAATGAAGGGGTAGCAGCAAAAAAATTCTGTGATTCGGGAGTTAAAAAATTATTTTTGATAGGAATAACAGAATTTTCTCAAGAAAATTATGTAAACATTTCAAAGATATGGAAATTATTACACATTGCAAATTTACATACTGACCATTCGATATCGATTGCCGCTGATTTAAAACTGCTGAATATTTTAGTAGGTTTAATGCCACACAGTAGTACTTACCCATGCACTTGGTGTACTGCTTCTAAAAATGACTTAGAAAATCGAGGTGAGATGCGTACAATTGGTAGCTGTACAGATAATTATGAAGCTTGGCAAGAGAATGGTGGGAAAAAAGATGATTGTAAAAATTTTAATTGCTGCTCAAACTTACCAATTATATCCTCAGATAGAGAAAAAAAAAATCATTGAACTAATAACACCACCTCAGCTGCATTTATTTATTGGTGTCATAAATACTTTCCCTTTATAAAAGAGAGCTATCGCCATCTTGCGTAAGATTTTTATTCGTGAGCTGATTGGTGAACAAGTTTTTAAAATATTCGAAAAGTGCATTTTGAGGTTACTCTTATTGTTTTTTCCTATGCGCGCTTGAAGCGCGCTCAGAAGAGCTAGTGTTTGAAAATTTGGAAAAAAATTGCAAGGAAATCAGTGAACTGTGGGCTAAAAAATGTCACGTCAAGCGATCAGAGTTTTATGAAAATGCAGAATTTGCTGGTAATGATTGCAACGAATTACTGAATAGGATTGATATTCTTCATTCGATTATTACATCAAAAGGCAATTTTTCCTGCATGAAATATGTAAAGTGTTTCGAAGAATCCAAAAACGTTGTCAAATCTTGTTTTTCAACAGATTTAGAATCTGATTAATCTCAAAAAATTGTTGCTTTTAAAGAAAGCTACTTGGACTTGGATATTAAAGTGACCCCAAAAGTGCACGCAGTTTTTTTTCACGTGGATGATTTTTGTAAAATCAGTAATAAAGGACTAGGATATAACTCTGAGCAAGCGGTTGAAACGTCTCACTCCGATTTTAAAAAAATTTAGAAAAAGTATAAAGTAAAAAAATCGCATCCAAACTATTCCCAACGTTTATTAAAAGCTGTCCAAGAATACAACAGTCGCCATATATAATTATTCATATTAATATTTTGTACTGTAATTGACTACTGACATTATCAAAGTTAAAAATTAAAATTGGATAAATTATTACTATTTATTTTTAATACCTTATCTATCATTTTAAACAGTTTAAAGAAAAAAAAGTCAAAATATGTCTTTTTTAGCACTTACTTTCTGGAGAAATTTTTACTCAATTGAGTTACAAATACATCATGGGCGGGAAAATATCGTTTTAAGTGAGTACTTTTACCTAAAAAATAAATACTACCAGTTATGCGAATTTATTTATAAAAAAAATTCACTTTGATACGCCTAAGTATAACTCATTAGTCGTCGACGACTTAAAAAATGGTTTTTTTGCGATTAAAAAAAAAACGGCCCAGGGGATGATTTTAATTCTTACGGGGATGTTTTACTGAAAGCTTCAGAAACACTTTCCTGTTGTCAGATATGGGGTACTCGATTTTTTCATTTACGGTTCCATCAAGCGCACCATGTAAGGCATCGAACGAGGCCTTTGCTAGCGCCGTAAGAAACTTTCTGTTCGGGCAACTATTCATATTATTACAATGTAACGTATATATGAGGATGGTTAAAAAAATTTTTAAAAATCTAGTGGTAATATTCCCTTCATTAAAAGTATATCTATATATAAAAAAATATAGATATACTTCTAATGAGGGGGATCTTGCCACTTGCGCCACGACAATTTTTTCTAACCATCCTCATTCTTATACATTAAAGCAATCTTTTTACGTATTTGCTTTTCACTTAAATATATTTTTCACATTTTTTTTATAGTTCAAACAATCATTTTTAGTTAAAATGCCTATCTTGGGTTTAGAGTCATGTTATGAATGCTTTTTAGATCTTTTTATCCTCTCCTCCTTTCTTCAAAAAGAGAACCGTAATCAGTGATTTCGACGTTGTATTGGTTGAGTCAAAACAAAGGATTCATGGGTATTGGTTAGATTATCGTATGCGCACTACGATTAAGATGTTACGCCGTAACTTAAAGATTTTTATTTGGGCCATACAAACATTACGTCACGCTTTTTTTAAAGACTTTTCACCCCCATACCCTCCCTGTCACAATAGCATTTACACCTCCCCCCCCCCCCCCCCATTATTGTCACGTTCACGGAAACATTTTTAAGAAAAAAAAAAAAAAAAAAAAGATTCATTTAGTCTATATTAGTTATAAAATAATATTAAAAACCCGAACAGACGCTGCCCGTGCTCCGTCAGCTATCTGGGGCCTAGTTAGCCAAAACCTCGCCACCCGACAGGAGCCTAGCTAAGTTCGAGTTGAAAAAGTAATGCGGCGCTAGCAAGGGACTCGCGGGGCAGGCTATATTGCCTAGTTTAGGACAGCTATTATTATCTGGAAATGGCTTCCTTAGGAAGTTTTGACTCTGGAGGGGTCCGGGTGGATACCTAGTGCGCTTGGTGATAACAAAAACCTAGAAATGGTTTTCTCAGGAAGTATTGATTCCTAATCGGTCATGGCGGACACCTGGTGCACATAGTAGTAATTACGCCTTGGAGATGATTTCCCCAGGAAGTTTTGTCTCCGGAGAGATCAGGGTGGCCACCTGGTAAAGATGACGGTGATTGCGCCTTTTAGATGATTTCTCCAAGAAATTTTGACTGCGGAGGGGTCAGGGTGGACGTGACCTGTTTTGTACTACGTGGCCAATCTGACCCCACCGGAGTCAAAACTTCCTGGAGAAATCATCTCCGAGGCGTAATTATCACCAGGTATCCATCTTGACCCCTCAAGTGTCAACACTTTCTGGGGAAACCATCTCCAGGTTGTAATAATCGCCAAGTGCACTAGGTGTCCGCTCTGACCCTATTGGTGTCAAAATATTTAGCGAAAAAAAAAATTATTCAAGTCCATTTTAAGTGTGGCTATTCAGCAGGGATTGATTTTGTGCTTGTTTAATTTTATCAACTAATTAGAAATTAATATTTTAAATAGATCCACGCAAATCAACTTTGTAAGTGATATGAAGTTTATCTCTAAATTATAATCTCAATATCATATAATTTATGAAGATCAATCTTTTTATTTTCATTTTATTTCTCCAATCATTCTTTTTTTGAATAAAAATTTTTTTTTCAACTTTGGTGCATTGTGTGTACAAGTTGACGTAGTTTTACGTTTCTGTGTAGCTAAACGAGTGAAAATTGGACTTCTCTATGAAAAGAGATTTTAATTAATTATATTTTTTAATATTGAATTTTTTTTTAATTAAAAAACCATTTATCACTGATTTTATTTATTTAGAGGTTTTCATAATTTTGTAACATTTTTATCCATTATTTTTTAGACTAAATAAGTTTGTATCTAATTTAATTCATTTTTTTTCACAATACATTTAATTAATTAAAAATTTGACAGCCCAAGTAAATAATTACTTAGTAAACCTCATCATCTAAGCCTTAAAAATTTGATTGATCAATAAATTTAAACTTACCGAAACCCAATATTTTTTATTGTCCCATGATCTAAGTCTACATTGTTATAGTGCACGAACTAGCAATTGCGGACTCTGGAATACAACCAACGACGGTCCGTTACTTAGCCGTTCGGCTTCTATAATCTATCAGTGCAGTCGGTTTCAGGTCGACGATCTTCCTGAAATAGGGAAAAAAGTCCGTTCACGGTAACGAATCCCTACACGAATTATCTCACCTGGGAGGACGCGACTGCTCAATCATTTCGGTAGTGGGCGCGGGCTAAAGGATCGAGCGTAGGAACACCGGTTACTGGATAAAAATGTCTCAGGTTTTATTCTAACAATTTAATAAAAGAAAACAAATCCCAGAAAGAAATCAATACAAAATTATTAAGTAACGCAATGATAAAGATTAAATAAACCTTCGAACGGCTGTGATCAAAAATCAATAACACAACAAAGTATTGATTTTCTCCACTCCGAGTTCCGCGCGCACACAAACACTCAACTGCTACCGACAGCTTGCGCACACGTGAAAAACAAAGATCAATACAATAACAGTGTACTAAATACACTCACACGCATCCACACTCACTCGCACATATACAATTAACTTACGGAATCGCTAGGGTGCACCTCATACCAAGCCGTCAGGCTAATCAAAATGCCAGGCTACGATGCCTACCAGCCACAATAGCTACCACACTCGAGTCGCCGTGTAGCCTTCGTAAAACGGTCCAGGCGTTGACCTGAAATGACAACTTCACAAAAAAACATCACACTCTCACACTACGGCTCTACAACAACGCGCGACGTGAATGACAATAATTGCTTCGACTTCTGTACACGAGTAAGCTTCTTCAAGATCTGCCATAAATCGATCTCCAAATCTTCGCGTGTCTGCCGGACGTCGGTCTACTTCCCCGTCGTCCACGGCTTCCAAAAGCCGGTTGACTTGTTTTGACAAAAGAATGCTTCCCGGGTGATGACAATCGATCCCGCACCTTGTGACACATACAACACTCTCTTCGACGGCGTGCTACTCCCGAAAAGTACAATAATACGTCAAACCGAGACGAGTTGATTTTCATGTAAGTGTGACACGAAAATTACGAGTGCCTTGCCGATTCCCGCTCTACCGCCTCAGACGTCCACTCTGATCTGCGTTCTGGAGTCAGGTGACTCGCGCCAAATTCTAAATTGCAACCGTCGATTTAATTGGTCACTGGACTGTCACAACATAGTGAACAGTTCCTTATTACTAAAAATATCTTCATAGATTACTATTTTTTATTACGAGTTTGACATTTATTTGAAGGAGCAAATTTACACTTTTAATTTAAAAAGTTACATTGTTATTATTTTTTTAACAGTTACTCAAGTATTGATACAAAAATAATTTTTTAATTTTTATAATTTAAATGATTTTTGCAATTTAAATTTTAAATCGTTTATTATAAATTTCTGTTTAATACACGGAAAAAAAGTATAGCAGCTACTCCCGTTTATTCAAAGCAATTTTTCAGATGACGATTCAATAGAACTTTTCTATTGATTCAATGGAAAAAGTCCATTGACAGTCGCTACATTGAAATAAAATAGAATCAATTAATATACAGGTTATAAAGTACTTCATGCTTGATACTTAGAGCAATTATTTTTTACTGTTGAACTTTTTAAGCTCTTTGAAATAAAAAAATTATTCAAACAAAAAATAACCCATAAAAATTTAGAAAATTTGATTTCCTTTTTTAAAAACAATTCTACATTAAATATAATCTGTTTGATTATTGATTCTATTTTATTTCAATGTAGCAACTGTCAATGGACTTTTTCTATTGAATCAATGGAAAAGTTCTATTGAATTGTCATCAAAAATTGCTTTGAATAAATGGGAGTAACTGCCTTGCTTTTTTTTCGGTCTATATATAATGTTTAAAGTAATTTATTATTATTTAAGTTGAAAACTTAAATAAACATATCAGTCAAGTTTTAATCAGGCATCAAAATAAATTACGCTTAAAATAATCTAGTATTGATATAAATTTAATATTTTGTGACAGTCCAGTGAGCAATTTTTGTGTTGTGAAAAAGGGTAGCACGCCTTGCAGAGAGTGTTGAATGTGACTGGACTTGCGGCATCGATTATCATCACCCGGAGCATTTTTGTCAGCACGAGTCAACCGACTTTTTTTTATTTATTTAGGCGTACTAAAGCCTGAAAGGCTTACACGGCTTTTGGTAGCCGAGGACGACGGGGAACTATACAGGCATCTGGCAGACACGCGAAGATCTGAAAATTGATTTGTATCAGATCTTGAGAAAATTACTTACTCGTTTCCGGGAGTCGGTTTAATTATTGTCATTCGTGTCGCACGTTCTTGTAAAGTTGAGGTGGAAGAGTGCGGTATTTATTTGTGAAGTTGTCATTTCACGTCAATGTTGGGACCGCTGTACGACGGCTACGCGGCGAGTCGAGTGGGATAGCCATAACGGCTAATAGGCATCATAGCATGGCATTTTGTTTAGCCTAATGACTTAGTATAAGGTGCACCTTAGCGATTTCGTAAGTTAATTGTTATGTGTGAGTGAGTGTGGATGCGTGTGAGTGTATTTAATACTGTTGTTATTATAATCTTTGTTTTTCTCGTGTGCGCAAGCTTTCGGTAGCAGATGAGTGTTTGTGTGCACGCGGAAACTCGAACTGGAGAGAATCAATACTTTGTTGTGTTGTTGATTTTAGTTCGCAGCCGTTCAAGGGTATGTTTAATCTTTAACATCGCGTTACTTATTGATTTTGTATTAGTTTTTTTTAGAAATTTTTTTCTTTTATAAAATTGTTAAAATAAAACCGAAGAGATTTCCATTCAGTAACCGGTGTTCCTACGCTCGATCCTCTAGGTCGCGCCCACTACCGAAATTATTGAGCAGTCGCGCCCTCCAAGGTGAGATATATCGTGTAGGGATTTATTACCGCGGAATTTGTTCCCCTATTTCAGAATGATTGACTTAAGTACCAAATTTTAAATAAATTTTTTTCAGTAAAAAAGGAAACAGTTCAAAAACCAAACATTACGAGACACAAATGTCAATGATTTAAATTTTCAGAGTTTTTGGTGGTTGATATTAAAGATTAATTGCAAATTATATAAAAAAAACCTTTTCAATGAAATATAGAAAATAAATATAATTTAAATCGATAGAGTTTACATAAAAACGAAAACAATAAAAAATATTAGTTTTTGGTAAGTCTAAATTTATTGATCAATATAATTGTCGAGACTTAGATCATGAGCTTCACTAAGTAATTATTTACTTGGGCAGTAAAATTTTTAATTAGTCAAGTGTATTGTGAAGAAAATTAATTAATTTAGATAAAAATTTATTTTAATTTAAAAACGATAGACCAACACTGCGCGAAGCGCGGTATTTGACTCCTAGTTTGGGTAAAGTAATGGACACATAAACTTTCTTTTAAGTTTTGAAAAAGATGATGTTTGCTCGGTGCCAAGTCTGCCTTCGCAAGTTAGGCTGAATAATGAAAAGTTTGCTATTTTGAAATTTTGCTGCAGAATGAAGTTGAGCATTCTCATGAGTTTTTACTATTGAATTGAGCCAAGTGTATTACTAGTCAACTTCCCGTTACCCCGATTGAAGTGGATTAGTGTATATAGGTCAGAATAATACTTTTCGTCAAATCGTCCCGCACGAGGTCAACCGATTTTTTTTTAATTTTAACAGATAAAAGTTCTATTCAATACAAGACTTTTCTGACAAACTAGAGGTCGTTATCTCATTTTCAATTAGTACAGCATAGTTTTGAAATTTAACCCTTAAATGTCACACCCAAATCCAGCACTGCCACACTGACAGTTATGAGGGGTCAATTTGACCCAGTGTGTCATTTAAGGGTTAAAAAAAGGCCCAACTTGAGGTCATTTTAAGGTATTTTAATATACGCTAGGAATACCCGGTTCGCGGCAAAATTTTGTTTGAAGTAAGTACTTTTTAGGAAAAATATTTTCATTTATCGATAAGTTTTTATTTTTATGTACATACCATTAAAGAAGAAAATTTGGCGATAATGCAGAAGTCCCTATGACTTTTTGCTTCCAAGATACAGCTGTTTAAGAATTCCATAAAACGAAAAAAAAAGATTTTTTTAAATTTTTCCATGTGTTTTTGAATGGGTTCAACCTTTTTTTTTCCTCAAAATTTATGGAGGTACTCTTTATATGTTTCCATACAATATCCAATAATGTATTTTTATTAAATAAATCATTAAAATTTATTCTAGCGCTTTTACTTTTCACATGTTGTTAGTTTAAAAAAAAACCTCTTAGACCAATATTTTACCACTTACATCTTTTTTTATTCCATTCCAGTATATTCAACTAATTTTAAGCTGAAAATTAAGAAAATTGAAAGTGTGTCTCTTTCTTTGACCACATTTTCACTAACGTAGTGATAACTAACATTCACGAAATCGATTGGATAAAGAAAAATGATTAAATTTTGTAAAATAAATTTTTATTTAAAATTATATACCTTATAGTTGTTATCTGAATCTTTCAAATATTCATACATGGCAATCTTCGCCAACAAAGTTTTTGAAACAACAATTTTCATTTGCTGTCATTTTTATCTTAAATTCATTAAACATAGAATTTGACAAAAAGTATTATTCTGACCCATATACACTAATCCACTTCAATCGGGGAAACGGGAAGTTGACAAGTAATTCACTTGGCTCAATTCAATAGTAAAAACTCATGAGAATGCTCAGAGTTGAGTACTTTAGTAAAGTTTTCGACTTTACTAAAGTAAAGTGTAAAGTAAAGTAAAGTGAAGTGAGCACAGCAGCTGTACACATCCGCACAGCGAGCACACAGCTGAACGAATGCCACGGCTCCTCGCTGTATGACCACCAAAGGAGTCAAGGCGTACACGTGGTGCCAAGGACGGCGATGGCGCCCTGTAGATGATTTTCCCAGGAAGTCGTGACTCCGAAGGCCAAGGTCAACACCTGGTGCCAAGGACGACGATGACGCCCTGTAGATGGTTTCCCCAGGAAGTTTTGAAACCAGAGAGGTCAGGGTGGACACCTGGTGCGGTTGGTGATAGTGACGCTTAGGAAATGATTTTCCCAGGAAGTTTTGTCTCCGGAAGCATCAGGGTAGACACCTAGTGCACTTGGCGATAGCTACGACTTGGAGAAGATTTCCCCAGGAAGTTTTGACCCCGAAGAAGTCAGGGCGGACACCTGGTGTATATGGCGAAAGCTACGACTTGGAGATGATTTCCCCAGGAAGTTTTAACCCTGAAGAAGTCAGGGCGTACACCTGGTGTATGTGGCGATAGCTACGACTTGGAGAAGATTTCCCCAGGAAGTTTTGACTCCGGGAGGGTCAGAGTGGACACCTGGTGTATATGGCGAAAGCTACGACTTGGAGATGATTTCCCCAGGAAGTTTTGACCCCGAAGAAGTCAGGGCGGACACCTGGTGCACATGGTAATACTTACGCCTTAGAAAGGATTTCCCCAGGAAGTTTAGACATTGGAGGGATCAGGGCAGACACCTGGTTCACTTGGAGACGGTTGAACCTCGGAGATGATTTCTCCAGGTAGTTTCGAATTCAAAGGGGTCAGGGTGGACACCTGGTGCATTTGGCGAGAGTTACGACTGGAGATGATTTCTCCGGGAAGTTTCGACGTTGCATGGGTCGTAGTGGACACCAAATGGAAATGTTTTCTCAAAGAAGTTTTAACCTCAGTTGGTTTGAATTATTAGGTTGACTATTAGGATAGCATCTCCAGGGTGTAGTTATTGCTAGGCGCACCAAGTTATTCTCTTCATAGTCATAACTTCCTGGGAAAATCGTCTCCAAGGCATCATTATCTCTAGGTGCACTAGGTGTCCAAACAGACCCCCCCCCTCCCCCCGAAGTCAATACTTCCTGCGGAAATCATCTTCAAAGTGTAACTACCTCTAAGTGCACCAGCTATCCGTCTGGACCCCTGCGGAGTCAATACTTTTTCGGAAACTCATTTCCAAGGTGTAATTATCACCAGATGGTTCAGGTATACACCCTGACCCTTCCGGAGTCGAAACTTTTTGGGGGAATCTTCTCCAAGGCGTAAGTATTACTAGGTGCACCAGGTGTCCACCCTGACTCCTCCGGAGTCGAAACTTTCTGGGGAAATCATCTCCAAGTCGTAGATATCACCAAATTAACCAGGAGTCCACCCTGACCCCTTCGGATTCGAAACTTCCGGGGGAAATCCTCTCCAAGTCGTAGCTATCGCCAAATGCACCGGGTGTCCACCCTGACCCCTTCGGATTCGAAACTTCCTAGAGAAATCATCTCCAAGATCACCAGGTTTTCACCCTGATCCCTCCGATGTCAAAACTTCCTGGGGAAATCCTTTCTAAGGCGTAAGAATTACCACGTGCACCAGGTGTCCGCCCTGACTTCTTCGGAGTCAAAACTTCCTGGGGAAATCATGTCCAAGTCGTAGCTATCACCATATGCACCAGGTGTCCGCCCTGACTTCTTCGGGGTCAAAACTTCCTGGGAAAATCATCTCCTAAGCGTCCAGGTATCCACCCTGACCCCTCTGATGTCAAAACTTCCTGGGGAAACTATCTACAGGGCGTCATCGTCGTCCTTGGCACCACGTGTCCGCCCTGACTCCTTTGGTGGCTATACAGCGGGGAGCTGTGGCATTCGTTCAGCTGTGTGCTCGCTGTGCGGATGTGTGCAGCTGCTGTGCTCACTTTAATTTACTTTACTTTAAACTTTACTTCAGTCAAGTCGAAAACTTTACTAAAGTACTCAACCCTGTGCTCAACTTCATTCTGCTGCAAAATTTCAAAATAGCAAACTTTTCATTATTCAGCCTAACTTGCAGACTTCGCACCGAGCAAACATCATCTTTTTCAAAACTTAAAAGAAAGTTTGTGTGTCCATTACTTTATTCAAACTAGGAGTCAAATACCACGCTTCGAGCAATTTTTTAAAAAATACCTCAAAATGACCTCAAAATGGGCCTTTTTTAAATTTCAAAACTATGCTGTACTAATTCAAAATGAGATAACGACCTCTAGTTTGTCAGAAAAGTCTTGTTTTGAATAGAACTTTTACATGTTGAAATTAAAAAAAAAGGTGTCTTGGACGCCTATTAGAAGCGAAGCAAAATTTTTTTTAATTGAAAATTTTTTGAACAATATAAAAATTAGGTGTACGATTAAATTTATAAATTATAAAATAAAACTAAAAATTTCGAGGATTAAAAAAAAATTTTATTTATTTATTACATTTAATAAATGATATTATTGGATTGTGATAACTGAAATAAGAAACGTAAATTTTTGATTCTATATCATCTATAAATCTTATGAAAACTGCATCTAAAGTTGTCCCTCTTCTTGTAGTTGAAATTTCACGACTGTTACTCATTTTCAATTTAAATTTATTAAAAAAAAACTCAAGTAATTTTTCAGAATTTTTTTCTTGAAAATTACAATTGAAATCACCACCTATAACTAGTGGAACATTATAATCTTTTTCGTAATAATATGATAACGATTTATCAATAAATTCTATAATTTTATCTATACTATTTCCAGGAGATATATACACCGCTACTATAGCTAAAGTTTTTATTTTTATTCCTTTTAAAATAATAGAACATACTTCTCCTATTTCAGTAAATTTAGAATTCAATTCATTTAAATTGTCATTGTATAATTTCAAATTAATAATTTTATTTGAAATTTTGTTATTATTTTTTTTATTTCTGTATATAGCTACTCCACCACTTGTGTAATTATTTCTTTGAAATTTAGCAATACATTTAAAATTTGGAATTTCTATCGTTTCATTATTTTTCATTTTTGTTTCAGTTAAGATTAGTATGTTTGTTTTTTTAGTTATGTAATCAGTTAAATCCAAAGCATGTTTTTTTAAACTTTGGCAATTCAATGTAATTATACTGAATCTATTCTTATCATTTATTAAATTTTTCACTTTTTCAAAAACAGTTTCTAGTTTATTTTTTGATAATCTTTCTAATTCTTCTAATAAACTTTTATTTGTTAAATCATCTTTATAGCCATGATAAAATTTGAAATCTGAAATATTATTACTAGGTATTGTTATATATAGGTTGTTTATATCAGTCACACGTGTTAATGCAACGTATATTATTTGAATAGAATGTGTTTTTTCATATTGATAAACTATTTTCATAAATGTACCACCTTGTGACTTGTGAATTGTCATTGCTAATGCAGGAACTAGAGGAAAATGATTGCGCTTAGCAGTAATAATTTTATTTTTATCCAAATATATAGTGCTATTTCTTCTTGATATTGGTACAGAGTTGAAGTTAATACTTAAATTTCTAGCATTTTCAATGCTCATTATTTTTTTTTTCAAACCAATTTTTTTTTCTGTAAATTCAAGCCAAACTTTTTTTATATAATTTTTTTCATCTAACTCGACATGAATCAATTTTCCAACTTCACCGTTAGCTAAACCGTCGTTAACATTTATATTTGACGTTATCAAATAAGGTTTATTGATTACAAAAATAATTTCATATGGCAAACCACCAGTTTCACCTACGTTCATTTTATGTAGTTTTTGCCTCATTGAAGATTCTTTTTCATTATTCTTGCATCCAATAATTTGATCTAAGGCTATTGAAGTAATTTTATTTTCAGAGGAGTTTAGAACCATATTATTATATTTTTTTACAGAATCGTTACTATAATAGAGTCTTATGCCATCTGGACACATTTTTTTCGCATCTTCTTGAGTAAAAAATCTGCTTTCAATTAATTTTAATTCTTTTGTGCTTAGTTTTTTGCCATTTCCTATTTTTGTAAGTAAAGATGAAAATTCAGTTTGATTTTGTCTCATGACTTTTGTTAATTCATAGAATTTTAATCCTCGCCATAATCTTGGTCCTATTGATAATTGTGATAAATTTCCAAAAGGTTTGTAAATTTTAGTACCTTTCACCGGCGGTAGTTGCCTTAAATCACCAACAAATATGATATCTAGTCCTCCAAAATTGAAGTTATAGTTTCCTGTAATTTCTTTTAATCTGTAGTCAATTTTTGCCATTAATTCAGCACTAATCATACTTACTTCATCAATGATAATTACTTTAATATATTTAAATAATGATCTGTATATATTTATATTTTCAAAAGACAACGGTCTTATTGTTTTCATAACTTCAATTTTTAAAGCTGTGTGGACAGTTGTTGCGTTTATTGCAACAGCAGCTTTGCCAGTTGATGCACAAGCAATGTAAGAGTTACAAATTCCATCGTTTTCATAAAATCTATTATATATTTCCATTACTAATTTAAGAGTCCAAGTTTTACCGCATCCTGCTGGGCTTGTCAAAAACACTTGTAAAATCATTTCTAAATCATAAGTAAGATGATAAATAATATTTGTTAAAAAAGACATTTGTTCATCATTACATAATCTCATTTTTTCATAAAATATATCGTTATTCATCAAATTTTCTTTTTTTTCTTGCAATAGCTCCAAGTTTATTAAAAACAGATAAATTTAAATCTAAATTTCCAATACTATTTGAATTATTTAATTGTTCGTAAGGGTCAATTGGTCCAGTTTTAGACATTTCGTTTATATCATTATCATCAAAATCATTCTCATTACATAAATTTTTACAAATTTCCATAGTTTTTTCGATGTCTAAATTAGATTCAAATTCTTTTCTTCTGTTTAAAATTAACTGTTCATTATTTTTATAAATATCAATGTATTTATTTTCAATTAAAATATCTTCAAATTCATTTTTAAAAGGTATGTGTAATGTTACCATTTCTCGTATATAGTTACTATAGTTTTTCTGAGAGTCGTAATTTCTATATCTTATTATTTTTGATTCATTTCTCTTTAATAATTTACCTTCTTTGTTTTTATAATAATTTGAAACAAATTGTGCCAGTGTAATATTTTTCAAATCATTTGGTCTTTTTTCATATTTATCAAAAACATTATCTTTCCAAATTTGAGTAGAGTCAATTTCTAATTTTTGTAATTCTTTTGTGGTTTTTTTAATACGATGACGTTCATCTGGTGGAACAGTGGGAATGTAAGTAACTGTGATAGAAGATTTCGACATAGCTTGACGTAATAAATACCATGCTGCTTCTTGTGATGACATTTTAATAGTATTTAACATGTCTATACTCATTTTACGTGTTATATCCATAAAATCAAATTGTGGGTTTTCATCGATTATTTTTATAATATTTTTTTGTAAATTACTTATACCTCTATCAGTCTTGTTGACGTACTCTACAACATATTGAGCACAGGAGTATTCTTCTGTAATAATTTGGAAATCCATGTTTGATTTTAAAATATTAAAAACGAAAGGGTTGAAATTATTGTTCCATTTTTCTTTTAATTCTCTTTTTACAAAAATTCTTGGCCTTTTAATACCAGCTCTTATGATATTATTATAATGAATATCAGATTCAATTTTATTTTCTTTATAGAAATCATCAAAATCAGTATAATTATACAATTCTAAATTTTTTTTTATAGAGTTATAATTTTTTTTATATGATTTATAATTTTTTTCATGTTTTTTCATTGGTGTCAAGATAATTGTTTTTTTAGAAGGCATAAATGGAGCTTCGAATCTACATTTTTTTTTATAATTTGATTTTATTTTATAACAAGTATCCGTATGTTTGTGTGTGTTCAACTTTATATTTCCAGATGCTTCTGAATCTGATACTGAAATTAAACTGTCAATCATTTCTATTCCTTCTTTGTAGTTTTTATCTAAAATGTCTTCGGGACAATTATTTAACCATAAAAGAATATGAGCGTGAGGACTTCCTCTATGTTGGAACTCTATTCTTTTAAAATAATGAAGAACTCTATATTTTCCAAAAGGAGAATTTTTTGACATCAAAATATTTAATAAAACATGAACTAATTTATTAAAATAAATAGAACAAGTTACTGGATCTTCATTAACAAGATCACTTCTTTGCAAAGGATTCAGTATTTCAATTTTTTCTTTTGAAATTTCTTTTTCATTATTTTTTAATTCATACAATGAAATTAATAAATTAATCCATTTAATTTCATTTGCACTAAGCGTCATAAATGCTGTAGGTTTCCCTAATTGTCTTATCATAGCAAATAAATCTTTTTTCCTACTTGACCAGTACCAAACAGAATTAGGAATACTTTTTAAAAATGCAAGGTTAGCTTCTATACAATTATTTATGTAATCTTTTTGCAATATTTGATTAGTTGTAATTTTTGTATTATAACCAATGTTTTTGAATGCAATAGTAAGAGAATCTCTGACTTTCAATCTCATAATTTTCATAGCCATATATAACAAATGATTTGGTGTTGCCCCTCTTCTATCTGTACGTCGTAATTCACTTGTCGCAGTCATGAACGGTGTAATAAAAACATTTTCTCTGAAATTTCTAAAATGACCAAGATAAATTGATGGAAAAGACAATTCTTCAGCATGTTCGTCGAACAATAAACTAATTGGATTTTTATTTTCTCCTGGAGCTATGCATAAAAATTTATCTTCATTCCACATCAATGTTTCTTGTTGAGCTATAAGGGTATCTTCAATTGGAATATTTTCACTGATTTCATCAATATTGATATCTTCATCATTTATATTTTTAAAAAAATTTTGATTAATTTTAATATTATAGTATTTGTAAAGAGGAGTATTTACAAGATACTTTAACCAAATTTTTATATTTTTTTTATTGATCAAACCTTGTAAATAACTACTTTTATGTATTAATTTTCTTTGAATATGAACATAAAAGCAGTAGTCGTCTTCTAAATTACGAGGTAAACTTTTTACCATTGTATCGACCTCTACAGGTACATTAATTACTTGACCATAAATTTTGTATTGCCCTTGTTGTCCATAATGTCTTAATCGTCTGATTTGCATAAAAGGTAATCTTGGAGAAATAAGACGTTCAGAGATTATGTCAAGTTTTGGTAAATTAGACGGTAATTGCTGGTATTTAAAACCATTATATACAGATAACATTGGTATTTGATTTTTTTTTATTGACGTATAACAAGTAGAACAGACTTGGAATGTGTCACCATCTTTATTGTTCTGTTATTTATAGTATTATTAATATGTTTTGTTAATTATAAAATTGTATTATCATTAATGTTAAAAATATTAATTTACCTCCATTATCATTCGTAAAATTTCATTGTTTTTAATAAATTTTAAATCATTTTTGAACCATAGTCTGTCACATACTTGACATGAATAACCAAAGGGATTATTTATAAAAAGTTTAATATACAAAAGTCTAGCCAAATGATGATTTTTAAATCCGTTATAGTTTAATTTGTTGTCTAAATTTTCTTTATTTTGATAATTTTCTTGTGATTCAATTTTTTCACTGTAATAAATTAATTAAATTAAAGTTAAGTGGTAATTCAATAAATAAGGTACGAAATAAGAGTTACTTTAGACACTCTTTGAATTTAAGTGGGTTTTTTAGGATGGGAAATTGAATTTAAAGTAAAAACTAGTAGTTTTTTAAACATAAGTGGATTATTTGGGATAAATTATAGGATTTAAAGTAAAAAGCCACGGTACACAGCGATGGTACCTAGACATAACCTTATAATATAATGTAATATACTTATGTAAAAATTTATTTTTGGTTTAAATATTATTTTCATAATGAATATTTAACTTACTCTTTATTTAAATTGTGAAGACTATTTATATTACATTTTTTTGAAAATGTAAGTTTTTTCCTATACTCTCGACATCTTTCAGAATTTGTTTTTCTTTCTTTAATAGATCCATTTTGTACTTTAGTTTTGAGTTTTTCTCTTTTCTCTCGACATCTTTGAGAATTAGTTTTTCTTATTTTAATAGAGTTTGTAATTTTTTTAATTTGAGTTTTTCTCTTTTCTCTCTACATCTTTCAGAATTTGTTTTTCTTTCTTTAATAGATCCATTTTGTACTTTAAATTTGAGTTTTTCTCGTTTCTCTTTACACCTTTCAGAATTTGTTTTTCTTTCTTTAATAGGTCGATTTTGTACTTTTGATCTGAGTTTTTCTCTTTTCTCTTTACACCTTTCAGAATTTGTTTTTCTCACTTTAATAGATTCATTTTGTAATATTGATTTGAGTTTTTCTCTTTTCTCTCTACATCTTTCGGAATTAGTTTTTTTAATTTTTATAGATATATCTTGTAGTTTTTTTAATTTAAATTTTTGTCTTTTCTCTTTACATCTTTCGGAATTTGTTTTTTTCATTAGTAATGGAAAATTTTTTAATTTTTGAATCTTAATTTTTTCTCTTTTCTCTTTACATCTTTCAGAATTTTTTTTTATTATTTTAATAGAACTGTTTTGTAGTTTTTTTAAATTTAATTTTCTTCTATGATCTTTACACTTATCAGAATTCGTTTTCTTCATTTTTAGAAAATAATTTTGGATTTTGATCTTTCAATCTCAATTTAACTTAGTTTTTCATTTTTCATTTGATTAAAAAACTGTAGCATTATCTACGTATATGTAGATGTCTGTATATTTACTTCTTCAATTTTAACTTATTAACTTCATTTCAACAAGTAATTGGAGATTTTTTATACACATAATTTCAATGTAAACTACCTTTAATTTTTGTACAGTACATTTTCGCGGGATAACCTTTTATATTTTACAGCGTGAATTTAGTTTATATATATAGATAGTTTGATGTTTACATTTTAAAATCAGTCAATATAATCTCTATTCTTTAAATATTCGTTTGAATCAAAATCAATTTAAAACAAAAATTTTTAAGTGATGTGAGTTAATCGATATCAAGTATTTTTTATTTCATAAAGTTGTGAATTTTAATTCAAGTTTAATTGAGGAGTGAATTATTTGAGGTAAATTTAAAAAAGTATTTTTATGAAGTTGGTTAGGTTTTTTTTAATAGTAAATAAAAAAGTATTAATTTTGATAAAAATTTTCTTTAATTTAGAAAAGCTTATACTCAAAATTTTTTTTGAAATTTCAAATGGCGCCAAAAAGAACTTTAGAAAAAGAAGAAACCAATCCTAAAAAAAAATTATCAACAATTCCATTTACTTCAAATGAAAACTTGAATAAGATAAAAATCAATGACAAATCAGCGTAAGAATTAATTTTTTAATATAAGATACTTTTTATTAACCTAATTATCAATTATTGTAACACTTCAGTAGTAGGATATGTTGAAGAGATTCTTGGAACTTGCTCATATTTAAATTCAGTAAAAAATGAAAACTTTAAAATATTTAAATTTATCATAAATAACAATAATGGATCTATAATTCAAGTGAATATTTATGAAAAAAATATTGATGTTTTTGCTGGTTTAATAAAATTAAATGAGGTGAATAAACTATTTTAAAATAATTTTTTTTTTTTTTTTACTTGAAATTAATATTTTTATTATCTCATGTTCCTTTTAGAAATTACTTCTCGAAAGATTATCTGTAACTGAATGTAAAAATTATTCAAAAGGAAATTTAAAATTCGATTTAAATGTACAAAGTTACTCAACAATAACTCCTATAGGAGAATTCAATGTTTTAAAACAAAACAAAATCAAAAAATTAGAATTTAATGAAATAAAAGGTAAAAAAGGTTACATAAGTAAGTATAAAAAACAAACTAACAATTTAAAATACTTTGAAATTTAAAAAAGCTAAACATTAATATTTTTTTAAAGAAATTATTGGATTTTTAAAAAACAATTTTGTACTAAAAAATCACAACAATGAATCGGAGTATTTCGGTGTTATGACAGACGGAGAATTTAAACTTGACCTATTATTACTTAAACAAAATGAAGACGAAAAGTTAAATTTTACCCGTGGAGAAAAATTAGAAGTTATTGGAGATTTACAGGAAAACAGTACATACTTAATGTTACATTAATCAATTTAGTATTTACTTTTTTTTTTTAATCAAATTTTAAATAATTCTAGATGAAAGCTACATATTAAAAATAAGAAATTTGGAATACATAAAAATTTTAAAAGACGAAGTGATGGAGTTAGAAAACTTGTTAGAAGGGAATAAGATTTTTTTAGTAAAGGTATTTAAAATTTGTATAAGAAAAAATTTCATTTTATTTAAATTAAATGAAATATAATTTACAGAATGACGAAGAAGACGACTAAAAAAAAAAAAAAATTTACAAATTTTGGTGAAAAATTAAATAAAAAAAAAATTTCAGAGAATTTAAAAGTGTTACTTTCCTTTAAAAGCAATAGTTTTCAACAAAAAAATACCTACTTAAAATTTTGTGTTGATAAGATAACATCTACTATAATCTGGCTTGTTAGATATGTATATATATATATATGTGTGTGTGTGTGTGTGTGTGTGTGTGCGCGTGTGTGTGTGTGTGTGTGCGCGTGTGTGCGCGCGCGCGCGCGTGTGTGTGTGTATTACTATAGATATATACATCTAATACATACCTAGATATGTATATATCTAATAATAATATCTTGTTAGATATATATCTAATAACAAGCCCGATTATTATCTAGGTAAATCCATATGTATATGTATGTATGTATGTATATGTATGTATTATCTAGGTATGTATATATCTATAGTAGAAGGGCTGTTATATTATAGGCGATATATATATATATATATATATATACATACGTATATATACATGTGGAAAATACATATATATAGTGGTGTCGCTTTTTTGGGTCGGATTTTTGGGTCGGATTTTTGGGTCGCTTTTTTGGGTCGGTTTTTGTGGATTCACCCCTCATATAAAAAGCTTCGCTTCAAAAAATTGGTTGACCTCGTGCGGGACGATTTGACGAAAAGTATTATTCTGACCCATATGGGAGTTATGAGAGTTTTTCAGGGACTAATTAAACTCAAAACTACCATCGAATGAAGAAGACCGAGAGAATTATCAAAAAGATTCTTGCTTTTGTTTGACAGTGTTTAGCATCGATACTGTTGCAAAAATCAAAGTTCTTACTAACTTGTAGACTTCCGAGAAAACATTATCTTTTTTCAAACTTAAAAGAAAGCTTATATGTCTATCACTTTACTTGAATAGAAAGATTTAAAAAGCAGTCAAAATATGACTAAACCCAGGACACGCATTTTAATGAATAATGATTGTTTGAACTATAAGACAACCATCAAAAATATTTTTAAATGAAAAGAAAATAAGGTAAAGGACCCAATTGTGGACCCCAAAAATCACAACTTTCGGGGTCTTTGAATTTTATAGAAAAAACCAAGCAAGTGAGGTTAATTTTTTTTGTACATACTTAATTTTAGTGGTCTTAAGAATCAAAATCAATTTTTTTTATTAAAAATTTTTTATTTATTTACAGAGTAATTAATGTTTAAAGTAGAGACCTTTTGGACCGTATTTTTGAGACTGTGTGTCAAAGTACCCCGATTAATGGACCTTTTTTACATGCGATATCCCCTTAACGTTTTTCTTACCCCAATTAATGGACCCTGTGATTTTATTTCAAACTATTGACTTTTGAGGTTACGATTTTTGTTGACATTGAAGTTAAAAGTAGTTACAGTTTTCATTGACAAAAGTAATTTAACCACATTAGAAGATTTATAAAGCTGATATTTTAGTGTATAAAACTCGGTATGAAAGCAAAAACTAACGTCTCATTAACCCATTACCGCCCATGGAAAAATCAAAAGTGATATAAAAAAACCAACTGTTGGAAAACCTGTCTCATGAAAAAATAGTAGAAACGTATTTTTTCTTTTTTCAATTTTCATTGTTTAAACATTATTTATTTAAACAAATTCGGAAAAAATTTTAAATTTTTATAAACTAATAACGGCATTCGATTCTTTGACCAAAAATAAGGCGAAAGTCATCCAAGAAATTTTTTGATCAGACGCTTAGATCTTTTGCTACGAGCGCTCAAACATGTAAAAATATGGTTTTATAGTGGTAAGCTCTGACTCGTAAAAGTGTATCTTCGGTGCGGCGCCTCGGAGCTCACCACTATAAAACCATATTTTTACATGTTTGAGCGCTCGTAGCAAAAGATCTAAGCGTCTGATCAAAAAATTACTTGGATGACTTTCGTCTTATTTTTGGTCAAAGAATCGAATGCCGTTATTAGTTTATAAAAATTTAAATTTTTTTACGAATTTGTTTAAATAAATAATGTTTAAACAATGAAAATTGAAAAAAGAAAAAACACGTATCTACTATTTTTTCATGAGACAGGGTTTCCAACAGTTAGTTTTTTTATATCACGTTTGATTTTTCCATGGGCGGTAATGGGTTAATTGGGGTACTCGGGTTTTCATTTAAAGGTTCGTATTAATGGACCGCTGCTCTTCAGGACCATTAATTGGGGTACCTTAAGACTAGGGCCCAATTATGAGAACTGCATTATTTATTTAAAAATTTATATTTTTAACTTACAAAATTGATACTATACTAATTTTTGAAGTCTAAGCTTTTCATTGATCAGTGATACATTGCGTAAATAAATAAAGTATGCCTAGAAATTCAAGTTTGAAAGTTGCTTGATTCGCTGCAACGAGAACACCAACCTAACCTCGAGTCAACCAACATTGTGACTTTCAAAATAAAACGGAATTATTAACGTAAACTTGAAAAAAAAATTTCGAAATATTCTTTGATAACATAAGTTTATTTTAAAATAGTTTTATGTCGATATTTGCATTAAAAAAATATTTAAAAATGATTTTGGCTGAAGGGGACCATTAATTGGGGTAAGGGGTCCACAATTGGGTCCTTTACCTTACGTAGAAAAATTGTTTTAACGTATAACAATAGTAGATACATATATTTCAATAATCTGAATAGTTTTATTTTTTTTCTGAAGTAGGGAAACTGACTTTCAAGACATCCTTCGTATCAGCCACTATTAAGTGCTCTGTTTTTTCTATTTTCAAAATTTTTTTATTCCTAGAGTTATCTTTGTAAAGCCTACCGGATTGTACATCGTCCTATATAATAACTAACAAATTATGTTTGTAAGATCACTCACTGAATAATTAATTACGAACTATTTCTGATTTCAATAATACATGATTTCAAATTTATTGGAAAATAAATAGAAAAAAAAAAAAAAATTGCACCATATTAAATATTCTATGGAGGAGGTCGATACTTGATGAAGATCCATGTCAAAGTATTAAAAATAAGACTAAAAATAACACACAAAGTATTTTAAAAGTCTGTTATTTTTAGTCTTATTTTTAATACCATATTAAATAGTTTCAAAATTTTATTTTCGTGAATCCACTTGATCTGTTTCAAATATTTTGATGCATATTTTTATTAATTTTTGAGTTATTATAAGCTTTTGGTCAAAACCCATTTGATTTTATGTCCTACCACAATATTTGTTGAACTTTTTCTAAAATTACAAATTTTTTTTTAACTATTTGGCTGTTGTGTTTATTACAGGGTTAACTATAAAACTTTTTTGACCCATTAACGCCTGGGATCAAAAAATTTTTCGGTAAACTTTGGACTAAAAAATGTTTAAGATAAACTTGAAAAATGAATCGGAAAATACCCATTCCCACTATTTTCAAGGATGCTCTACAATATGCCATAGTTTAAAATGTCGTAGTTTAAAAGTACATTTTTTTTTTTTTTGATTGAATGAACGACTCTTGCATGAATAGTATATTATTCACCGAGGGACTAAAGTTTGCAGTGTTTGCAAGTTTGCAATGACGGCGGGCCTCCTCAGCAAACTTAAGTCTTGAGTGATATATGAACTTTTTTAACGTCCGTTTATTACAAATAATAACTTGATTTCCTCCGATTAAAGCCGAAAGAACGAAATGTACTCCCAAAGCCAGCGGCCAGCACGCAGCCATGTTGCAACCCGAGCGTAAGCAAGGGCATAGAACAGGCTCGATGCGCGTTGGTCGATGGCGCAGGGAGTAGATTTTGTTCTTTAGGTTTGCGTCGGAGGGACTCAAGTTATTACTTCCCGGAGAGAAAAAATATGATTTTTTACCATGAATGTTCATGACAAAATCTCATTGATAGGAGGCGTGGCGAAAAACCATGGCTCCATGATTTTTTGTCATAAGCCCATGGTTTTTCACTTTGGTGCGCATGGCTTTTTATCATTGCCGCGCATGGTGTTTTCTAAATATAACCTAGCATGGTAAAAAGCCATATTTTTTTCCTCCGTGTTGTGATCAACGAGGTTACAAAATTCATGGAAATTCGCGGGTATTGGAGATGTGATATGACCGTCCTCACAAAGTTTGTCTTGACACAGACAACTGGGACCGTCTTGGGACGTCAGCGACATGTCTTTTAAATTTTTAAATTTTAAGTTTTTTAAATTTCTGTATGTGATAGGACGGTCTTATTTTTGGAAGGTCTTGCGACAAGACGTCTCAAATATTTCTAGACTCTATTAATTTATATTTTTTATACAGATGTGATCGAACGGTCCTGCTTTATTGTGGTTCCCGAAACTGTGTCAAAACTTAAATAAATAAATTAAAATAAATTTACTGCTTATGATAAAATTATCTCTCCGTGTGATGGGACGTCATAGCTTGTGTGGTCTGAGTATTTGAAGTATTTTTAAAGTTGAAATAAAATCGAGACCGTCCTAATTTTTGCAATGGTGGGGGACTGTTCCTGGGACATGTCCTAGGACGTCGCAAAATCTGAGACTAAAACAGTTCATATCTTAAGCGGGTATTGGTAACATAACGATAAAAAAAGTTGAAACGAAAATTAATGTTTCAACCTTTATTTTCAGAAAGATGTAAGCTTGAATGTTTACTTTAATAAAACCTGCGACAAGTTTTTTGTGAAACATATCTAAAAAAAATCTCTAAAGCCCCTTTTGATACTATTTTTTGTAATGAATAATCGCTAAGTTTTGTGAAGACTTCGGAGAATGAATGGCAGTGCTTCCAACGTGGTGGGCCCAACTTGAATGAATTTTTGTAAAAAAACGGTATGCCCAGTCAAAAAAATGCCAAGTATACTGTATCCTTAAAATTTTAAGTTCAATACGGTGGTGTTTTTTATTTTCGAAAACTCAATTTTTACATTTTGACCCTAACGGTATTGGGCCTTCTATTTCGAATTTTGCAGTTTTTAATAACAGAAATTACCGTAAATCAACCATAACATATTTCTTCATCCTCAAAATGTATTCAGTTCTAAGAAAAACACGATTTTTTTTGTCGGTTCTATAATTAACTGCTGTGCGATAATTTAAGCCCAAGTTTTTTGGCCGCCATTTTTTCAAAAAAAATCGTAGCGAAAATTTTAAAGAAGATTCGGAAAATTCTAACCTAACTTTTATTAATGTTACAGTAAAAAAAAAATTTCTACCCTCTATAAAATTCAATTAAAAAAAAATGCATGAAAAAATGTTTTTTTTTTTTTTTTAATTTGTTAATCAACAATTGATACCAATTTTTTTAGCATTTTAAACTACGGGATCTTGTGAAGCATCCCTGATAGGAATGAGTATTTTCTGATTAATTTTTCAAGTTTATCTTGAACATTTTTTATAACAATGTGTACCGAAAATTTTTTGGATTTCAGACATAAATGGGTTAATATAAACAACGTATATAAACATAATTCAATTAATCAAGGATCATTCTACACTAAATGAAACCAGAGCGAAAAGTGATTTTTGTAAATATTTTTGATTTATTTGATGTTTTGTAGAAATTAACAAATGGAATTCAAAGATTTTTGTAAAAACTATCAACTAAAGTCAAATGTTATTGAAAAAGTTTTTTAATGTTATTTTTTTTTATGTTCGTCACTTTTTGCTTCAAATTCCCAAATAAAAACGTCAAAAAAGCCTCATTTCGAAACCAAAAAAAATAATATAAAATCAACTTTTTAGTTAAAACTGATTGACTAAATCAACAGTGGAATGGTATTGGAAGACCCCGCGAAAGATTAAAATGATTGAAAACTCTATTTTTTATAAATAAAAGGCCTCTAATTTACGTTTTCGTACGGGTTTCAAAAGTTACATGAGGATGTCCTACCACGGTGAATTTTATTTTTAAAAAATTTAAATTTTCTTAATTTACAAAACTCATGATAGGAGATGATAGTCCACACTTATAGTTATAACATTTTTTTTCCAGATTTTTTCTCTTGGCATAATTCACAGATTTTTTCAATAATTAGTGCCAAAAAAAAGTTCTTTTCTTTTGTAACCCACTCGTCACAGTTCTCTTTTTTATCAATATCTCCATCAAAATTGAGATTTATTTAAAAAGTTGGTCATGAAAATAATCTACTAACCAAGAGCTTTTAATTAGTCCTGAAATTTTTAATAATTATTATTTTTTTTTTCTTTGTTTAAATTTTCTGTAAAGTTCCGCGGATGCCCCACTATTCTTTAACAGATTGACAAAACTGTGCGATAAAAGTTCGAAAATGGTCATTTCATTTATATCGCGTTGAAAACTAGGACCTTACAATATTTTGAATAAATTTTTGGATCAATGATGCAATTAAAAGAAATCGGAACATGGTTTAGACGTGTGTGGAAGTAAAAAGGAACTTAACCGCCACAGGCTTGTTTGACTTTGTTATTTTCAAAATGGTCGGTAAAATAGCGCAAAAATCTTGACGGAGTATTACAAAAAAAAGACCAAATATACAAAGTAGGATTAAGTGGACTCCAGGCAGACGTCATTTAAGCCCCAGGAATTCACCTGCATCAAAATAAGTACTAGTTGGCACATTCTACGCGGGTCTAACTATATTCGCGATGGGCGTAACAGCAGCTCTCGGCGAAAAAGCCGCTTTTGTAAGTATTATTCTTGAAAATAGAAGGTAATGTAATTAGCGAAGAAAAAATTTTAAAATTTCATATAATTTAAAAAATTGCAAAAGAAACCAAAGGTAATTTTTTGAAAAAGATTTTTTTATCAAATCCTGAGAAAAGTTTAAAGTGATCCGGGAATTCAAAATAAAGAAAAATGATAAACAAATTTTTAAAACATGAATGATTGCTAAATAAATTCTTTTCAATTCTTTGTATCGAAACAAAAAAAAAAGTATAAAAGCGTCTAGGTACCATCGCCGTGTATCGTACACGGTGCACGGTACACGGCTCATAAGAGTTAGTTTAGAGTTTATGTGGAATTAAGTTATTTTGGATGGGCTTGGATTAAAAGTTAAAACTAGTATCTCTTAAAACTTAGGTGGGTTATTTAGAATAATTTATAGTATTTTAGGTAAAAAGCTAACGTGTGCCGTGCACCTTGTACAGTACATGGTAGCTAGACATAACCAAAAAATATTCTGAAAAATATTTTTTATTTTTTTATAATATAAATTTTTCATGTAATTGTGTTGATTAAAACTTCATTCATTTTTAACTTGAGAACTCTCTTACGACTGGATCTGCTGCTAACAAAAACATAAGGGTGAAACACAATTTTTTAATAAGTAAGCGGATGATATCTGAAGAGAAGATTAAATCTTGAATATATTTAAAAAATTTTTGCTCGTATATTTTGATAATTATCAAGTCACAAATAAAAGTCTTTAGAACGCACCTCGTCAGTTCTTTATAAAAAGCGTTCTCGAAGGGAACAAATAAATACAGAAATTTACTGTGGTAAACTAACACAAAATAAATCTGTGTAAAGATATAGACTGAACTTTGCCGAGCGCAAGAAAAAATTATGTAATAGTGTTACGCAGAAAAATCCTACGCGCCACAGAAAGATAGCCAATAAAAATCACTCTTACCAGAACTAATTGGTTCGACTACAGTAGCACTTGGGATTTTTTTGTTTAAACCAGAGCACAGTTTTTTTCGTATACCGCTCGCATTTACGTGCTCCTTGAGCACAGAAGATTCTCGTTATTATTCCACAGTATATTTCTGTATTTCTTCTCTCCGTGTTGACGTATAGAAGTTAATGTTTCTACGGGGTACTAAATACTGTAAATATTAATGTTTATCATATTAGAATTAAATTAGAGTGATTTTCTATCAGAGCTAGTCAAGTATAAAACTAAAAAACAAATTATTATACCGAATTACTAAAATTGTTTATCAAAATTTATTTTTTAGCTTCAAAAAAAAATTTCTATGACTTTAACAAAAATTTTTTATCAAAAAACATTGGCAGTCACATCAAAACTTTTTTCTAATCATTTCAACTCTCCTTTGAATACCGCAGTTTTGGAGGTTGTACTTGCGGAAATGATTTTTGTAAAATTATTGTAGAGTTTCTAGCAAGTCAGTTTTTAGCAATTTAAAGCAATTAAATCTTTAATACTTTTAATAAAATATATTTTTTTAATAAACTATACGTGCGGTTTTTCTATAAAAATCTACAGTAGTTAAAGATTAATATCAATAATTTTTTACACTTTTTCAACGTGGCGGTATACGCAAAACAAAAATAAATGCCAACTTTAACTTGCTATAACTCTTAAACTAAATGGTCAATTTTGATCAAGTTTGGTAAAAATGTTGAATAATACCTAATAAAAAACTGGAGAAAATTTAAACTGAATCTCTTTTGTCATATGTTTGATAGATCACCTTAAGGAGGCTCACGCGACTTTATTATACGAGGTGGAATAAAGTCCACCAATATTACTAAAATTTTGAGAAAACATAGTTTTTATACCATAGATTACATTTCTAAAAAAAAAAAAAAAATATTCAAGTTGGCGACCTAAATTTCGAGAAATTGCATTTATAAAACGTGTTCTTATGGGAAATTATCGATTTTTCGTTCGCTTAAAAAACTGACGAGGACAATTGTTCTGAAAAAAATTGTACTAATGGTTTATTTTATTCTGAAAATTTTTGCATAAAAAAAAAAAAAAAAAAAAAAAAAATTGGTTAGTGGAATAAGTTTTGAGAAAAAAAATAAAATTGAACAATCAGGTGATCTTAATCTAACTTTTTACTAAAAAAATATACGAATGCAGCTTTAATTGTTTGAATCAATAATTAAAAGAAAAAAAAAAAAAAAAAAAAAAAAAAACAATTGATTTGTTCATTTAAAAGCTTTTTTTAATAAAATAGAAAAAACATAAATTCACTATCTTGGAATATCTTCACTTGATACGGCCCTGCTCGCGTGAGCCTTATTAACTAATAATCAGACTATGACAAAAAATTGTTTATCTTATAAAAAAAAGTCTGTAGTACTTTTTGAGTTTTTATTTTTTCTTATTCTTGTGTTCATAAAAAATTGAAAAAAAGATTTTATTGAAAAAATTTATACTTTTTGAAATTTTTGTGAAAATTTGTTAATAAGGCTTTTTCATAGCAGACGACTTACATTTATCGTAGTGAACCCAAAACGATATTTTGTAGTTTCATTTAATTGTCTAAGAATTTTTAAACTTTTTGTAAGAGTTAGTTTTAAACTCTATTAGTTATTCTATTATTCTGACAACTTTATTGTAGAGAAATTTAAGTTGTTTTTACTTCAGAGCTGATAAAAAAATTCTTGCTATATTGCCCGGGTCAAAAGTTATTCACATCTTTTGAACTTTTTGACTTTTCGCATTCATTTTTACCAAGATTATTTAGGTTTTTAAAGATTTTTTAGATTGAATTGAAAAAAACTTTTTTTAACATTAACGCTGTAAAGCCGACAGAATTGGGAATTTTTTTTTTAATCGGCAAACAGTAGGTTTGAATAATTGTCTGCTATGAAAAAGCCTTATAGGAAATGTTTAATTATTTCTGAAAAATAATCTCTGATTTTTTTCTGCAAGTCGGTTAACTATACAAATTAAAAATTTTTTTCCCTTTATTAACCACGTTTTAATCCGGGAACATTTAAAAAATAAGCCGTTTTTCACCAAGCTCCTCAGTCATGCCCATTGCGAATGAATTAGGATTTAAAATGATTAAAAAAAATCAAATTTGCTAAAAATAGAATTATATAACATATTTTACCGTTAATATTAAAAAAAAAATTATTATCAGGATTTACAAGAAAATAATTATTAAAAAAAAAAAAAAAATTAAAAATAACAGAGTAAAGAGATCTTAACTAAAAATTGCACGGTTCAATAAAAAAATTATTTTCATCAAAGAACTTATCAATAAAAGAAATAAAAAAAATGTTCTACCATAACATAAATATTTATGTTTAAAATAACTTTATTATTATCTTTTTTAAAACAATAATAAAAATGTTGATATGAAATTTGAGCACTTAACTGATCAAAAAACTTTTAGAACTACCTTAAATTAAAATTATGAAAAATTTTCTTTAAGTTTAATATGAAAAAAATTGATATAATAGGTGTTTTATATTACCTTTTAACAATTTTAAATTTTTCAAAATTTTTAAAGTATGAGAATATTGCAATAGTTGTTTATATATATATATATATATATATATATATATATATAGGTGTGTGTGTGTGTATGTATATGTACACACACGTAATAAATTTTTTGTTTAATTAAAGTACTGAAAGTTACATTGAATTTAAGTTAAGATACAAATAAAAATAGCGAGAATAATCAAAATTACTCTAAAAAATCTGTTATATTTTAAACGCTACTTATGAATATCACTTTGCAATCAAATTAATAGTAGTAATTTTAAAATAGATAACATAGAAAATATATGAAATTTTCCGTACCTGCCAGCTAACTCGACTTGACAAATTTTCTACAGTAAGACGATACTCTGTTCTCGTTGGCGGTCCATACCTATAAATAAATTTTTCATTATAAGAACGTGCACAGAAAATATCTTTTGTCACTGCAAAATTTTTTTTTCAAAGAATACACACGGAGAAAGAGGTACATCATGAAACTTGGTGTACACCGCCATCGTTTTATATGATGCGTGGTGCAGCGTGATTCCAAGTCACAGTCGTATTTTCAAGTGTACGCACCGTCTTTTCCAGTGCAAAATTTTTAGAGAGACAGTTTCGATAGAGCAGACGACGGCGCTCGGAACACCCACGCTACCAGTTTTTTAAAGTCTTACACTAAAAATTGTGTACGATTCTTACTTTGAAATGTTCTTGCTGTCTTTCCTAACAAATTTATAAACTTCAATTATGATTTCGAACTTGATATTTATATTTAAATGATTTTAAAGTTTCAAGGTTAGAGATTCAGCAGAACTTGAGTAACTGAGAAAAAAGCATGCGTCAAATGCGTACACTGGAAAACACCGTGCACACATTGTGTTTCATAGTGTATCTCCTTCTCCGTGCAATAGTGTCTGATAGATCTCAAATTCAAGCAGACGGCGCCAGGGTGCTAAGAATAAGATTTCGCCGAGACGGTATGACTGTACAGGGTGAGTCATTTTAATCGATCCACCCGAATAACTCGCTTGGAAAGGCCCAAATCGAAAAAAATGTAGAGATCAAAGTTTCATGATTTTCTGGGGCTAATGAAATGAGTCCATCGAAATTGGGCCTTATGCTTTAGTTTGGACCCTACGGGCTTTAACTTTATTTTTTAAATAGGAAACCCTATTTTTGACCACCGATTCGGAAAGAGCGAAAAATTTTACGATTTTTCGGAATTTATTAGAAATTTTAACAGCACATGCATTGGAAATGTTTCTTGGTTTGAAATTAAAAAAAAAAATGGGCTTAAACAAATCGTGCCCGGGGTCTCATTTTGGGCCCTACGGACCCAAAGTCCAACTTTTTACACCAGAACCTCCATTTTGAACCCCGGGTCCGGAAAGAGCGTAAATTTTTTAGGAGTTTAAGGTATTTTTTGGAAACTTTTTTGGGCCTCCTTAAGGCCCTGCAGGACTTATAAGGTTCTTATTTGAAAAAAAGGAGTGTAGGGCGCAACTTAAAGACCCGGGCCCAAGTTTATTGGACCAAGTTGGTCGGAAATTTTAAACTATGAAACTTTTCCAATGCAGGAACAGTACAAAAAATGCGTTATTTTCAAGTTAATTCGGATTAAAAAGAAATAAGCCTTATAAAAGCCTTATTAGCCCTACAGGGCCTGACAAGGCTTTATAGAAATAGAGACAAAAGTTTTCTGATTATTTGGGGCTAATCAAATGGGCCCAACGAAATTGGACCTTATAGAAGTGAACACTTGGTGCACATAGTGATTACTACGCCTTGGAGATGAATCCCCCAGGAAGTTTTGACTCCGGAGGGGTCAGGCTGGACACCTGGTGCACCGGGTGATTATTACGCCTCGGAGATAATTTCCCCAGGAAGTTTTGACCCCGAAGGGGTCAGAGTAAATACTTTGTATTTCTAGTAATAATTACACTCAAGATGCTCTCATTATAGTAAACTTGATAATTGGACCGCTCTTGAGTCGAAACTTGCTGGGGAAATCATCTCCAAGGCGTAATTAACACTAGGTGCACTAGGCGTCCGCCCTGACCCCTCCGGAGTCAAAACTTCTTGGGGAAATCATCTCCAGGTAGTGATAGCTGCCTTGTGCACCAGGTGTCCGCCCTGACCCCTCCGGAGTCAAAACTTCCTGGGGGAATTATCTGCAAGGCGTAGTTATTACTAGTTTTCCTCACCTAGTTATCACTAGGTGTCCTCTCTGACCCCTGTGGCACACGTGTGGCTATACAGAAGAGTTAAAACCACAATAATTTTATTTATAGTATATTTGAATATTAATATTTTAGCCTTGCTTGAGTGAGATAATATATCGAACAAATGCCTTACGTGGCCCTTACTCGCGCTCCGTTACACACACACACGCGTTGTCAAGCAAAATTTCGAATGAGGGCCTTACTAGCATCTTTCGGTATCGAAGGTGGCCCTTGCTAGTGCCCCGAGAATTTTTCTGTTCGGGTAAATACATCAATTTGAAAATACATACAGACTATGTTTTGAGCCCAAATCAATTCGAAAATTTTTGTTACTCTCTGAAATATTCAATCTTTAAAATTTTGCAATTTTGAGAATGGAGTTTTTTTCGCTTATCTAAGTGAAAAAAAATAATAATAATAATAATAAATTTCTAACTAACAACGTATACATATAATCGAATTTTATCAGAAAAAATTGAATATTCATTGAAAAAATGATTTTTACACTTGTCTACTTTTTATTAAAAGTTTTGTAAAATGGTATAAATTAAACATTTTTGTTAAAAATAACTCATTAAACAGAGAACTGCATGGTATTAACAGGATTGATAAGGTCGGTTTGAATTTTAAACTTTTTTTGATAAAATTATCATCAATTTATCGGACGTGTCCCACCGGTCACGTTAGTCTTTGATTTTTTTCTTAAAATTCATTATTATTTTTGAAAAAGCAATCAATGGACCTTCAAGTTAAGGATTAAGGCTTTCACATGGTATTTTTTATAAATTTTAAGTTCTTAACAATAAGTACATTATTCCACATAGTTGAGAGCAAAATAAAAAAAATCAGTTCTATTTCGTGTCCCACCGGTCACGGCCCCAATTTTGTTGAAGATCTATCTTAAAATGTGAAATAATCAAAAAAGTCAAGAGTGAAAATTAATTCACGCGCTAGCAGCTTTTTAACTATCACATAACATGTGGTAAATATTTTTTTTTACTTGGTTTAAAATTTCTTGAAAGAAGTACAAATAACCCACCGGTCACAATGAAATGACCCATAACAAAACTCAAAAGAATTAATCAGGTAAAATAAAAAAAATGTAAATTTTTTTACAAACTTCTATATATTAAAAATATCGAGGAGCACTTTTGCCTGTACACATATTTTTCTAGATATATATATATATATATATATCTTACTATATTATATAGTCACTTTTTTCATTTTTTCCCAATTAACTACCTATTCTTCCCCACTACCTCCCCATTTCTCAGAACCCTTAATTCTTTACTTTTTAACCATAAAACATATCAATTTTTTAATATTTTTTTTTATTCAATACCTCCCCATTTCCTCCCCATTCTACCCCACCCCTCCCCTTTTTTGGCTGATCCATTTTCGGCCCCACCCGCCCCACCCTCCCCACTCCACGGTGAAGAGTTTTAATCGCTTGTAAAAAGAACTTGAAAAAATAATAGTAAAATACAATATGGTTAGAAAATAACAATTACAAAAAATTAAAAATTTCATTAAATTAAATAAATCTAAAAAAATTTTTTATATTCTATGTTCTGCTAGGAGATTCTCAAACATTTTTAAATTTTTACCTTTTTTTTATTCTTATTCTTATTCTTTTAATTTAAAAATTATTTAACATTTGTTGCTAAGCAAAACAAAAAAAAAAGATTAAAGATAAACATAACCATTTAATTTAATATTGAACCCCTAGTATATCTCCCTAAATTATAATCTGGTTTTTTTTTATGATCCTCAAAGTTGAGTCCTCAAAATTGAAAATCAATAAAAACATGGTCAAAAGACACGTAAAAAAGATACTTATGAGTCCTCAAAGTTGAGTCTACGACGGGAAAGCTGAGTCCTCAAAGTTAAGTCCTCCTTTTCTCAAAACGGTGTTTTTTAGATTCTCATATAATATTTACTATAGAAGCAGCTTGGTGTATAGAGAGATTTGAATTGTGTAAATGTAGTTATTCAGTACAACGTTCAGTACAGAGTTGAGAGAGAGAGAGAGAGAGAGAGAGAGAGAGATCTCCGGTCAGTGACATTGACTCAATGAGGCATCAAAGAAACGGGTCCCATAATAGTTTAGGCGGACCGTACCTGTAGGAGAGGGAATTAACACATGAGGAGTATTATAATAAATTAGGCCAAGGCCAAGCCCTCTTAGAAAACGGGCCAAATTATTGGACTAGAGAAAAGAGCCTGGAATCTCCTTCAGGACTGTGTAAGAACCACCGATTCACCACCTCAAGCAGCCAAGCGGGAATCTTCGGCTTTCAACACCGTGTGGGCTCCGCGCTGCGAGACCACGGTAGTGCGAGTGAGAGAGAGGCTTTCGTAATGGCCTGGAATTTCTACGTCGCGGACTCTTACTTATACTCTTACTTATACTCCATCCTTGGAGCCAACGTCCTTAGTCCTTTCGATCTCCTCCCGTAATTGAAAACGCAAACGCCTGGTAGATAACGTGACCCAGTTGCACGCCTCTGGGACTCTCCGCGAGCCTTCAGTTTTTGGCGTGAGCTCGGTAGACCCTGGCCACAAGTACTACCACATTCCCTCTAAGTTTCCTCGCCTTCTTGGCCTTGAGCCAACCGCTCCACTTCAGGAGCGTTGTGTCTTTCACCATATCAAAACCACCCCCCCCCCCCCGTGGCCCAACGCGCCCGTCCACTTTCTACTGAGAAACGGAAGTTTGCCATCAAGGAATTCAATCATCTCGCCCAGGCCGGCATCCCCAGTCGTCCTCGACTGGAGTGCCATGTCCGTTGACGCGATTCAACTTCCGGCAGTTCAGTCTATTATGGCAAGGATCGACGCGTTTCGTCCCCCACGACATTTTCCCTTGCTGAGCTTGCGGCTAGCCAAGCAGCCGACTAGCAACTTCGTGAGATCCTCGCTGACCCTCTGAAATTGATCAGGTTTACTCTCGGCGAGAACCACACGCCAATCTTCTGTGACACGGTCGACTACTCCATCCGTCCGTACGTTCCACCTCCTTTGCGCAGAGGGATTTTCGATCTTTTTCACTCAAACTCGCACCCTAGTTAGGCTCCGCGCTGCGAGACCACGGTAGTGCGAGTGAGATAGAGAACGAGAGAGAAAGAGAGTGAACGAGTAACGCCGCCTGCTGCTCGCTACGTCAAGCTTAGCCTGCCGGCCCACCAGTGCGTGCCTAGCTACCGAACGGCACAGACCTAAGCTGCTCGCGCCTCGTGTGACAGCTTGTACTTAAAGTATAATAAATAAACGTAATTAATCCTACACCTTGTGTCAGTAATTTATACCTCAGTGAAACCTGCACCAGGAGAATAGGGCCTCCTGCCAAATAGTATCACCCAGATACCTTCAAACCCTACAACCATCAACTCTCTCTCTCTCTCTCTCTCTCTACCGAGCTGAGAAGTCGCTGCCGCGATCGCTCTCGCTATTTTTACTTCGCTTGTCGCTTTTACTGTGCCCCGGTTCGACCGCATTGGACACATCAGTGCAGGATTCCAAGGCCTACGCCCTGGTTGGCCTCTTGGAGACGGACAGGCCGCTCCTCGTCGATCCTCGCCTGTTTTTCTCCGGCCCTCGTTGTCATTTGGAGGTTAGTTGCAGCCGGTGAACCTCTTGCCATCAAGTTGGCCCCACTGCATATCTGGCTGGCGCGCCGCCCTCGCTCATGCGTAGTGGCCCTGGAACTGTTCCTGCCGTCGTCTGCTGCCGCTTGCTGTCTACTGCTTCATGCCTGGTCCAGTCTGCCCACAGTGCCAGCTGCACATCGAGAGATCCACAGGTACGCAAGGTTCTTCTATCTGTTCAAGTGCTCGCTCCTCTTCCACCCGCGGTGCATCGACCCCGAGTCGCTAGGAGGGCCACGCGTTTGTTCCACCTGTGCATCGATCCCCTTTCCCGCTCAGTCCTCCCGCGCTTCGATAACTCGCCAGTCATAGCTCAGACAAACCCGCGTTCCGCCTAACTCGACTGCCGAGCGGGTTGCAAAGACCCAGGTGCTACCGGTCACCGCGGACCTACTTGCGACGACGACTCGCGTGGTTGACACCACTCCTGGCGCGCCTGCCGCCCTTCAGGCGTCCGTTGCCCAACTTGCGTCGACCGGAAAGCGCTTCCTAACGTCACCGCCTGACATATCGCCGCGCGACAAGATTTTTTGCCAAGGCACTCCCCCCCCCCCCCGCCCAGCGCTCTACCATGTCATCTAGCAGCCTTCCAACGTAGGCCCCTGATTGGGCAATTGCGTTGTCCCAGCAGGTGAACGACCGTTTCGATACACTAGGGCAAAAGATTGATGGCCTCGTTGAGCGAGTCTCCACCATCGAGACTAACCAGCAAATCCTCAACGCCAAGGTCTCTGCCATGCAAGCCGTCCAGGCATACAGGGACACATGTGAGGTCCGTATCTCCGGCATACCGCGTCAATTGCTGACCTCCTCTCGGGCCATGAACGAGGCCATTAATAAGGTCCTGACTGCCATGGGTTGTGAACGTGCAATTGACCATGTGTATGGCACACGCGTGTTTGAGGCCCGGTCGTCTGCTACTATCCAGCCGTCCACCGGGATGGTGGCCGTCCAGTTCACATCGACTGCTGCTCGCGACGACGTGCTCTCCTCCGGTCGTAAGCTGAAGGACTGTACTGCCATGTTACTGTTCGGCCTTGGCGGCGACACTGGCATTTACGTCAACCCCATCCTTCCCCCGCCCACGCATAAGCTGAGCGTAGCTTCTCGCGCTCAGGCGCGTGCCCTTAACTACCCTCCCCCCATTGTGCGCCCCACAGGCGTCTTCATGCGTCGCTCGGCTGATGGCCCTCTGATTCCCATCACGCTCCAGTCGGACCTCCAGAATCTTACCTCCAACCCTCCCCCCTCCTCTGGTATGGAATCTACCTGAGGACCCCCCCCCCCCATGCATCAGCCCCCCCTCGCGCGCAGCTGTCGACTTTACGCATTGGCCACGTAAATATTAATCGTCTCCCGACTCATTTTCACGAGCTTGAAGCCCATTGCAGTACTACTGCATACGACTTGCTGGCCATCACGGAGACATTTTTAGATGGTTCCATTCCCGGCGGCCCCTTTCGGCTTCCTGGAATGGACATGTTTCGACACGACCGCGAGAACAAGGCCGGTGGTGGCATCTGCCTTTACGCCCGCTCTGACTTCACTGTCACCGAGCTTTGCAAGTCCGACCCCTGCCTTCATAACGCCCCCCAATACATCATATTCAACATCCGCTCCTCTCTCTTCTCCATAGTTTTTGCCATAGTTTACCGCCCACCTGAAGCTGCCCTACCCCTTGAATTTCTTGAGAAACTTGCCCACTACATCCCCCTATACCCCCACGTCATTGTCACCGGTGATTTTAATATCAACATGCTTGCAGTAACCACTAACTCCACACTTTTTCGCCGTCACTTTACCAATAGTTCTCTTCATCTGGTTGATTCTCCCCCCACTCACTATTGCCTCTGGAAGGACGGGTCCTCGCACCACACCTGGCTTGATCTTTTCCTGCTCAAGGACCCTGAGAGGCTGGTCGAGTACCGGAAATCTGCCACCCCTTTCACCGTGGGCCATGACTTCATTGAATTAGACTACTCACTCTCCACCCCCCCTCCACCCCCCCAGAACATTTCTTCTCGCAACCTTAGCCACCTCACCCGCGATATAGTTTCTACTAAACTCACCCCCGCTCTCAGTGCACTGCCACCCACCCTCAACCTTTCTGATGCACCCCCGACACATGCTTGTCTTCGCCCGAATCTCCCCTTCCCCCCCCCCCTTGACTTCTACGCTACCGCGGTCTCGAACGCGGTGAGGTTGACCTTCGACGCCCTCGCCCTTACCCGGACGTTCACCACCTCGCCACGCAAAAAGCCGTGGGTTACGGCGGACATAAGACAACTTATTGCCCAGCGTACCCGCTGTTATCGCATAGCCCGCCGCTCACCCTCCACCAAAAACAACGCCGCTTTTCGGAACATACGTAATGAGGTTTGCAACCGAATCGCCACTGCTAAGAACAGTTTTATTGCTGCCGGCATCTCTCGCGTATCCTCCGTCTCCGATAAGTGGCGCGAGCTGCGCAAACTCGGCCTTGGCACACAGGCTACAAATACCCCCCTCAAGTACTTCACTGTGGACTCCCTCAATGCGCACTATGCCTCTGTGTGTGACGCCTCACCCCCCCTGCTCGACAGCGACATTGTGGCCGTCTTAAACACCCCCCTCCCTCCAGGCATACTACCCTTCGAGTTCGCACAGGTCTCCTCTACGACTGTCAGTAAGGCCCTCTTCGCTTGTACTTCTTCCAGCGTAGGTGTCGATGGCATTTCCGCTGAAATGCTCAAACTGTCCTCTCCAGCAGTTTTGCCTCACCTGACTGCCCTGATCAATACCTCACTCGAGACTGGAGTTTTCCCTTCTGACTGGAAGAAGGCCCTGATAGTGCCCTTACTCAAAGCCCCTTGCCCGAAATCTTTGCCTGATACCCGACCCATTGCCCTACTTTGTACTCCATCCAAGCTTCTGGAACGTATTGTCCATGATCAACTGATGGCCCACCTTACATCCCATGATCTTCTCGATCCGCGCCAGTCCGGTTTTCGCGCCGGCTACTCCACCCAGACCGCTCTCCTCGGCATCCTTGAGGACGTTCGCGAGAGCATGGACCGCAAGAAACTCACGGGGCTCCTCGCCTTCGACTTCTCCAAAGCGTTCGACACCCTGCCCCACTCGCGACTCCTGGCGAAGCTGCGGCTGGTTGGTTGCTCCGATGGCGCCATACAATGGTTTGCTAACTACCTCATCGGCAGGTCCCAGGCCGTCAGGTCCGGAGACGGCACCACCTCTAGCTGGCTCGGCCTTTCAACCGGTGTTCCCCAGGGCAGTGGTCTCGGGCCCCTGCTTTTCCTGATTTTTGTGTTAGACCTGCCCCGGGTACTTGCCTTCTGCTATCACATGCTCTACGCCGACGACCTGCAGATCTACCGCTCGGCCCCACCTACCGAGGCCGGTCTCGCCACCCTCTCGCGTGAACTCTCACTTGATGCTGCCGCCATACTTGAGTGGGCGACCGAGAACGGCCTGAGATTAAACTCAGGCAAGACGATGGCCCTACTATTCGGTAGCGCGCAGTACCTCGCCAAACCTGAGCTTGCCTCGCCACCCCCGATCCACATCGGAGACGCAGTCGTTGCGTTCTCCCCCTCTCTCAAGATCCTCGGTGTCACCCTCACCCCGTCCCTCAACTTTGAGTGCCACATTAATGGCATATGCTCGCGCGTGTTCTCCTCACTTCACAGTCTCCGTTACTATAGACATGCCCTCTCACGTACACTTAGGAAGCACTTGGTCGAGGCCCTTATTTTGCCCCACTTTGATAACGCCTGCACTGTCTATGGTAACCTGACCGTGAAGCAGGACCTCAGACTTCACCGCCTGCTTAACGCGTGCGTGCGTTATGTCTACGGGAACATACCCTGGATGGCACATGTCACTCCCTACCGTCTTGGCCTCGGATGGTTGTCGGTCGCTCGACGTCGCGACTTCTTTGTGGGCAACACTGCCTTCAAGGTATCGACCGACTGGACCCTACCCTTTCTCTCCGAGAGACTTATCCCTGCCCACACACGCCCTGACATCCGGCGATCTACCCGCGCTTTCAGCGGGTACTTCCTGCTCCCCCATGCGCGAGGTGTAGCCCTGGCAAAATCCTTCACCCATAATGCCATTCGCCTCATTAATTCCATGGGCATCAGGGACCTCAGCTTGCTCACCTTTGACGCTTTCCGTACTCAGCTCTGGGACCAGCTGCTTCTCCTTGACAAGCACGACTGGATCACGCGGGCTCAACGTGAAGGCCTAACGCCTGTGCCTCCTCAGCTCACGGACTCGATGAGGTTATACCCTCCACCCCTGGCCCGCCTCTGAGACCACCTCACTTGGTCCACTTGCCCCCCTGGCGCGACACTTGACACAATGATAGTGAGACGACTGCGCGAGCCCGGATCTGCTCGCAAGCCTACTAAACTATAATGATCTCCATGCGCTACACCAGCTGATCTCACCTTACTACTAAGAAGAAATTTTTATCTTTTATTTTTATATATGCTGTTATACTTACAAATGTTATACTTATACTTAAGCTCTACTTATACATATACTACTTATGTTATACTTATACTTTTGCTGTTATACTTTATATTTTCTGTTATTATTTATATTATATTTATTACGATTTTGTACCTCAAACGCGGCCACATAGGGTTCTACCCTTGGTCGAAATAAAAAACATTATACAATCAATCAATCAATCTCTCTCTCTCTCTCTCTCTCTCTCTCTCTGTGCAGTGTCCAGAACTTTAATAGAAGTAAGATTATTTTTAAGGAAGTAGCTCGTGTAACGTTTTGTAATGGTTTGGTTTTTATAATAAATAGATTTTCATAGTAGTCTTTCGGGTTCTGTAGTTTCATTAATTAACCTCCTCTCAGTTATTCGAATCACCTACCCGGTCACACAAAAGGGTGAAGTAGAGCCAAATTAATTAAATAGATCTGTCCCAATTTCGGGACATGACATTTTGGAGAAAAATTAATAATTTTAGGTGGCGATTTTAGACATATCCTTTCTGTAGTCAAAAGAGGCAATGAAAAAATTATTGTAGAAGATACGATTAAATACAGTAAATTGTGGAAAAATTTCAAAATTCTTAAACTCTCTGAAAATATGAGATGTAAAGATAAAATTTTTTCTAATTTATTACTAAAAATAGGAGAAGGTGAAATTGATAATTTTAAAATACCTATGAAATGGAAAAGTAAAGATGTTTGCAATTCAATTTTTGGAGATATAAATGAAAATAATAATCTAAACAAAGTTATTTTAGCTTTAAAAAATGAAAATGTTGCAATGTTAAACGGAAAAGTATTTAACATATTAAATGGACCAAGTAAAACATATTACAGTATAGACGTATTATATTTATGGAGTAGATCAAACTGATTCAAATATATGCTTAGATTATCCAATTGAATACTTAAATACAGTAAATGACGGGCTTTCTACCCATGAACTAAAATTTAAAAAAAATGCAGTGGTAATGTTAATTAGAAATCTAAGTAAAAAAGATGATCTATGCAATGGAACAAGATTGAAAATAACAAATTTATATAAACATAATATTGAAGCTACAGGTGAAAAAATAGGAAAAATAGTATTTATTCCAAAAATAAGTTTAAGTACCAATGAAAATTCAAATTATCCATTTATAATTCACAGAAAACAGTTTCCAATTATTTTAACTTTTGCAATGACAGTTAATAAATCTCAAGGACAAAGTTTTAATGAAGTAAGTTTGTATTTAAAAACAGAATTTTTTTCTCATGGACAATTATACGTTTCATTATCAACATCTAAAAATTCTGATCTCTCTATATTATATTTCCGTTTTTTATTCTGATCCCATGAATTGGATTCTCCAAGTTGGATCTTCGAAAATCTGAAATTCTTAAAAACACGGTCAAAACGCAGTTAAATATCGCACTTTTTTGATCCCCCAAATTGGATCTTCGTCAAAAATATTGGATCCACTTTTTTTCAAAATTTTTTTACTGAAATATAGTATCTTTTATAATCAAAAAAATAAATAATTAATTTTAGTAATTTATAAATAATGAATTTCATTTGAAAATTTTTTATTTCATTTTGAAACAAACTTTTTTAAATCTAAACCTAACCTTTATACCAATGTTTACTTTTTGATAGAAAACATTTACTTAGAAATTAAAATTTGTGCCGTACGAGAAATTTTTCCGGGTAATCAAGGGACACCTTAGTGGGCAGATTTGCGCAATCTCAAGCGAGCTGGTTAGATAAGCGGAATACGTTAGTTTAGTGAGAGCTAATCATTTCAGTCGGTTCCGGTTGGTAAGGTAGATGAGGTTGGTTAGGCGGAGGTTATGGGGGAGGAGTGTGGAAGGGGAGATGAGATGGGAAGGGTTTGTTATTGCACTTAAAAATTTTAATAGAGCTTTCTCAATTTTTAAAGTTAGTGACTGAGTTGATGAATAAGGTGAGTAAGATTTTTTCGTAGATTGGGTGAGATAAGTTTGGAGGATAAAATACGGTATTTGAAATTAATCAAATTAGTGAGGTCAGTAGAAGATTGAATTAGGTCAGGTAGTTGAAGATAAAAAAGTAAGTATAGTAAGTAGGGTTCTTAATATGGGTGAGAATAGTAAATCGTGTTAGATAAGGCGAGTGTGTGCGGAGGGTAGAGTGTAGGTAAGGTGGTTGTGGGCTGGTAGATCAGATATTAAAATTATAACTTTGGCTCTAATTTGAATTTTCATATAAAATCATATATCATCAAAAGGTCTTGGGCTCAGCTTTCTAATGATGTCATTTTATGTCATTGAAATTGTTATTAAATACTTTTTATTGTCATGAGAGGGTGCTGAACAGAGCCATTTATCATTTTGAATCCAACTCTACCCCTACAAAATCATAAATCGGCTTAAACGCAATTTCGCAAGCTGTTACTATGCAGGAAGTAAGTTCATCTCATGAAGAATCTGTAAAAAAATTCTGTGGATTATTTTCCCGAGCTGAATTCCAACCAATAGGAACGCTGCATTTGACATTTGGCGGAAGGGTTTGGCTAAAATTATTTCGATAATTTGTCGGTTATTTCCAATTCGAACGTTTTGAGTCGTATAGCAACTTGAATTGTTAGACTTACTTGAATCAGCTTTTGGGTTAGACCCGAGTCTCTGCGGTGTATACCTATATATGAGTATTCATAGGTATATTCATAGTAAAAAAAGAGTAATAGAACTATTACCGCAAAAATGTAAAATACAGCATTTCTATGAGTTGAAATTCAGCTGGGGAAAATAATCCAGCCGAATACCTCTCGTGCTTCAAAATTTTAGATAATTTTCCTCCAGTTTTTTTGCACAGCAACTTGCGGGGCAAGTTTGACAAAAAATCACATGTGTAACAAAACACAGTCGGAAATTATCGACAATTTTGAAGCACTAGGGGTATTACGACTGTAAATCGAGGCTTGCTTATACGAGATTGCGAAATTTGTGGGCAGTTTAAGCTAGAGATCCAAGATGAGGAAGGTCCAGAATGAATAAGGTGAGTAGGGTTTGTTGGGAGAGTGAGTAAGAGATGAGTTGGGGATTAAGTGCGGTATTTGAAGCAAGTGAAATTAGTAAGGTCTGTAATGTGGCTAAGATTAAAATATGTTATATTACTAAAGATGAAAAATTAAGTAGGGTTGGTAAGGTTATGAATCAAATTATGATGAGTAAGTAAAGAAACTGAACTCTTATGTCTAACTTTTATTGATTTTGAGCACTTAAGTCTTTTTATTATTTTACCAAACATAGAGCTTACGTATTGTTTCGATTAATTTTTATAGTCATCAATTATAATTAGGGGGTTGGCGAGCGGAGCGAGCAGGGGGGTACCCCCCCTAGTATATATATATATACAGGGTGGCGTTTTTTAAGTGACCGGTGCGATTATCTCGAAATCAAAGCCTCGTATCAAAAAGTTTGTAAGACAAAAGTTGCTCGGAATCGAGGGGGAAGTAAAATGGGTCCAAAAAATTTGGACCCGGGGCCTTATTTTGGGCCCTAACTTCGTTTTTTTAAGTGGGAACCCCTATTTTCGACCCCAAATTCAGAAAGAGCGGAAAATTTTACGATTTTTAGGTATTTTTTGAAAATATTTTAGGACCTTATTCAGGCCCCAAAAAGCCCTATTTCTCTTTCACCCTAATTATCTTCGAAAATACGCTTTTTTCTTATAGCACATGCAATGTGAAAGTTTCATGAAAAAAAATTTACGATTTTTTGGGCTCCTAAAAATTTATCACCCAATCTTTTCCAAGCCGTTTCACTCCGATAACCCCGTGAACTTGATAGGCTTAGAATCAAATGTAATTAAGTGTGTTTTGGTTTTTCTTTGCAAAGTAAAATCACGCTAACACACTTAATAACTTTTGTTTTAGGAATTAAAAAACTAAAAAAATAATTTTTTTCCAAGTCCCTATTTACAACGATGTAAACAACGTGGTATACAACGTGGTTTACAACGTTGTTTACGACGTCGTAATTTTTTATGGGGTATTAACTTTTAAAAAATACAAATAAAAAAATCAGTTAAAAAAGTTTATGTATCGTAAATAGCGCTACCTAAATTCAAAAAATACAAATTAAAAAAGTTTTTAATCGAAAGTTTAATTTTATTTTTTTTTTATTTAATAACCCAAATCCGCAAAATTTTTAACCGTTCTTATAAAGAAATGATCAAATCCACAATTTTGTTGCAGGTTTGGAAAGAGCTAGAAGTTTTACGGTTTTTAGGTATTATTTTAACTTTTTTTTGGCCTTTCATAAGGCCTCACACTTTCAATAATCAAATAAATAAATTAAAAACATTTAATGATTGAAACCCAATAAAGCTGAGTTATTGCGTTCTCGAGTACATGGTGTTATTTATTTCATTATTAATTTTCAAAATTGCAGTACACCTAGCCTTATCGGGTTGATAGGCTTTGAATATTATTTATTTATTTATTAAAAATCCCGAGCACTCAGCGTTTTTGAGTTTCAATATTAGGATTAATTTATTTAATTTTTATTCAATTTTTTTTTTTTTTTTTTTTTTTTTTTTATTAAAAAACCTGAAGGCCCAACGTTATTGAGTTGTCAAGTTTGGGTTTCATTCATTAAATTATTTATTTCTTTATTTATTTATTCAAAAATCCATGCTGTTCATTATTGAGTTGTTGAGCTTGAGGGATAATGAATACATTAAAATCCCGCGCTCACCCACCAAACAACCTGAAGTGAACTGCCTGAAGTGGGTCCGCGTGGTCGGTAACGTAAAACTTCTAGCTCTTTCCAAATCTGCAACCAAATTGTGAATTTTCATTTTGAAAATCATACTTTGGTTGCGTAAAGCATGAGCCCAAAATAAGGCCCCGGGCCCAAATTTTTTGGGCCCACTTGGTTGGAAATTTCAAACTAAGAAACTTTCCCGATGCATGTGCAATACAAAAAATGCGTTTTTACCGAGTTAATTTGCGTTTAAAAGAAATGGGCCTTATGAAAACCTTGTAAGCCCTGCAGGGCCTCATGGGGCCCCAAAAAATTTTCATAAAATACCTAAAAATCGTAAAATTTTCCGCTCTTTCCGAATTTGGGGTCGAAAATAGGGGTTCCCACTTAAAAAAACGAAGTTAGGGTCCGTAGGGCCCAAAATAAGGAATTGGGCCCAAATTTTTTGGGCCCATTTAACTTCCCCCTCGATTCCGAGCAACTTTTGTCTTACAAACTTTTTGATACGAGGCTTTGATTTCAAGATAATCGCACCGGTCACTTAAAAAACGCCACCCTGTATATATATATACACTTTAAATACAGTTGTTTTATTAAAATTGTGATTTTTTATTTTCAAAATTAAAAATTTTTGGCAAAAAAATATTTAGTTTTTACAATGAGATCTGTAAAAACTGCAAATGGTCCTATCAAAGTTAAATAACTGGTAAGATCACTTGATGTGAGGTTCATTTGAGGATCATTTGATGCGAAGGACCAGTGAGGTAAAGTGAGCACATGTCAGAATTAAAATTGAGTATTGAAAATTGTTAAATAGGCAACGAGTTAAAGAAAGAAAAAATAAAAGAACATGAGTTAAACGAAATTGTGAATAATTCAAATTTTGAGTTAAGATTAGAAGATAGAAATTATTTACGGATAATTTTTCTGAAGGGTTTGAAAAGAGTTTTGGTTACTGACCGAGTGTTAAATAAACCTCAATTTGTAAAGAAAATAAAAATAACAAAAATGTCTTAAATCGAGGAGGTGATAGTGCAAATTTTTGACGGTACCGAGGCGACTACAGCATTTGGAAAAAACGACTCTGGCTGGCATTGAAAATCAAGAAAAATGATGAACCAGCAAAAAAATATAGAGCAGTTACTGATGAGCCAGAAGAGTGTCAAGAAAAAAATGATAAAGTTATGAGTTATATCTACAATAATATTTTAAACGATAAATTTTAAATTATTGGAGAAGAAGATTCAGCTTTTAAAATAATAAAGGTGTTTGATAAAATGTATTTAAAAGAATCTACAGCACTACAGATTTGTATACAAAATAAACCCGATAAAATAAGATTAAAAGATTACGAAGACTCGAGTACATTCTTTTTAGATTTAAAAAAAAACTGTGAACGAATTAAAAAGTGCTGGTGCAAATGTAAGTGAGGCAGAAAAATTAAACTATATGCTCAAGACCCTACCGGACTCTTTGAATTATATTGGCGATTTAATTCATGTGCCAAAAGAAGAAGTCAGAAACTGCGACTTTACAAAAAAGAAAAATAGTGATGTGGGAAACTATATATAATAGTGACTCCACTAAAAATAAGGCAAGTGTTTTTAAAGTGGAACAAAAAAATTTAACTTGTTATGGTTGTGGTGAGTCGGGCCACAAAAAAATGGACTGCAACAATCCTTGGCTGAAAGGACCAGGTCGAGGAGTGGTCAAAGAGGAGCTGGTGCATACAACAATGGAGGTGCAAGAGGTCGGCAAGGCCGACAGCAGCAGTAGCAGACGATGCGCGGTGGACACAGCTCCGACCGCGGCTGAGGCAGCTCACAGCGAGATAATTGCAGACAAGACGGAACGGACCGCGGAGCGGGGCAGCAGCGAGATAACAGCAGACCAGACAGAACAGGCCGCGGAGCGGGGCAGCAGCGAGACAACGAGACACGCCACGAGAGCTACAACTACAACAATGAACGAGAGTTTCCAGGTTCGTTTTTGGCGCAGGTAATGCGTAATGATAATGATGTAAAAGCGAATGTTTATAATTGTAATGTAAATAGAATCGATTGGATATTAGATAGCAGATACTCGAATCATATCGTGAATGATGATCCGTATTTTTCTGAATCTGTTTTTTTGAAAAATCCAATTAGAGTCAAAGTCGGTGATAGTAGAATTTTAGAGGGAACTAAAGTCGGTAAAACACAACGTATTTTACGGTTGACAATAAACGAATAATTAAGTTTGCACGCGTTACGGATAAGAATAAAATTTTTTCAATCGGTGATACTGCGAAAATTTATGATAAGAACTAAAGATTGTTAGGAATTGCTTATAAAGAAAATGGTTTGTACAAAATGAGTAGTTTTAATTTTGACGGAGAAAATTATAATACTCAAACAAATTTGAACGGCATGACTACGAAAAAAAAGCTTCACCGAATGCTTGGTCACTTGAATTTTAAATATTTTTCAACACACGGCGCAGAAAGTTCAAACTTTCTGATTTGTCCCAAACAGGGAGTTTGAACTTTCCTTGTCTTGTGTTGAAAAAAACATTACACACGACGCTGTGTAATATACTATAAATTACATGTGCAAAAATAAATTGGTGGCCAGTTTACCCAAGAAACTAGAATCTTTTTAAAATGCGGTACATGTTTGAGAGAGAAAATGAATAATTTGCCATTTAAAAATAATAGATCTAAAGCAAGTGAAATTTTAGAGTTGGTACATTCAGATTTAAATGGTCTTCACAGGACAACCGGTTTTGATAGATCAAAATATTTTTTTAGTTTGATTGATGATTCTAGTAAACTTGCCGTTATTTATACTATTAAATATAAAAATGAAGTTTAAGAGTGTTTTGAGAAATATATAAATAAAGTAAAAAATTTAATCGGTAGAAAGATTAAGAAATTCAGATGTGATAACGGGCGAGAATATTTAAATAAACATATTTATGCTTTGGCTAATGAAAATGGCATATCTATTGAACCGTGCCCACCAAACGTGCACGAACTAAATGATGTGGTTGAGAAATTTAATCAAACGATTATGAACTTCACGAGATGTTTGATGTACGAGGCTGACGTGAATGACAGATATTGGCCGGAAGTTGTGAAGATAGCCGTTTATTTAAAAAAAAGAATTTTTACGAGAAGTACAATAGAAACTAAAACACCGTTTGAGATATTTTTCGGTAAAAAGCCAAATTTGAGTAACATAAAATTATACAGTAGTAAAGTCTTTGTTAGAGTACTGGACGTGAAAAGAAATTCTAAATGAGATAGAAAAACCGGCGTAGGTATTTTGATAGGTTATGATAACGTAGGATACAACGTTTTAATTAACGGTAGTATTTTTGTTGCACGATATGTTGAGGTAATTGAAAATAAGGATAGTTTGATCGATTATAACGGGAAGGAGGAAGAAAGTAATTTTAGTGATGATAATGATTCTTGTGAGAGCATTTCTAGTAAAAACTCTGGATCCGATGTTTCAATTAAAGAATCTGAAAATGAGAAATTAATTGATAAACAAAATAAAAGTCCGAAAATTAAAAGTAAGAAATCTCCCCCAAATATTTGGAGAAGGCCTACTAGAGGTAAAAAGAGACCCGATTTTCACAGCGCGAATTTGGCTGATACGGAAGTAATTTATGTGAATTTAGTTAACGTCCCGTACGAAAAAAACCCTGAAAATTTGGGCGTAAACTCCCAATTTTGGGAGTAAAGACTCAATATTCAGAGTAAAGTACCAAATTTGAGAGTAAACTCTAGAATTTCGAGAGTTAACTCTCAAAGTTGAGTCTTTACTATCAACTTTTGAGAGTTCACTCTCAAATTTGAGACCGTACTCTCATCTTTTGAGGGTGACTCTCAAAATTTCAGAGCACACCCTCAAATTTTAGACTGTACTATCAACTTTTGAGGGTGACTCTCAAAATTTCAGAGTACACCCTCAAATTTTAGACTGTACTATCAACTTTTGAGGGTGACTCTCAAAATTTGAGAGTAAATTCTGATCGTTAAGTCTTTTCTTTTTTACTCTCATCTTATGAGAGTGATTTTCAAAATTTCAAAGTAAGCTCTCACCATTGAGTCTTTACTCCAACCTTTTGAGAGTACTCTCTTAATATTTCAACTTAACTTCCAACATTTGAAGGATGGGTACTTAAACATTATATTAAAGTTACTCCATACCACGTGTTGGTGGACCGGTAGTATTCTAAGAGTTCATTTAAAAAGTTATTGTTTAATAAGTAGTTCCTTGATTATTATTCAGTGCATTATTTTAATTTTATTCAAACAAATTTAATTTTACACTGTACTTTAATGTATTAATTAAAATTTGAAAACAGAAAGAAGACCTAAAAATCAGTAGGGTTATGATTTTTTTCTGAATTAGATAAGTATATTTTAATATACATTTACAAGTAGTCAATCTTTTATTAATATCAAAAAATTTCTTTAAGAGTTGATTCTTTGGTGAATATTTATGTTTTATTAGGTGAAAACTTAAATTTAATGCAGTGGGTGAAGTTAATGATTGCATTAAATTCAGCTCAAAACAAGATGTCCCTAACTAAATTCAAGATAGAAGATATGGATAAACTCTTTGAAAATGCAATGTTAATCAAGCAGAAATATCACAAAATTACCAAATAATACCAGCAGATTGAGTAAACATAATGGTAGAGTTTTCTAATGCGCATCAAACAAACTAAAGTAATTGCAGAAATACTGCAGTGCTAGTGAATAGTGTTTTTTATATTAAAAATGAAAAAGAAAATTTATCAAATGATTATTTCTCTTTTTTCATTAATGTAAATAGTGATTGACCGAGTTACACCGGAAGCTAATTTTGTGCAAAAATTAGTTTCAGAAAATAAACAGCAAAATATTGGTCAAGGTTTAAGATATATGATAGCGCTGAAAAAATACAACTCTGCTGTATTTTATAAATTATATGAAAAGGTGTTTGTTTCTGTTATTTAAATAAAAAAACTTTCATCAACAAACAAGCCAAATAATAATTTCATATTTACTATGGCCAATGTTGGTATTTTCACTTTGTAAGTAAAAAGTTCTTTATTATGTTTACATAGAATGTATTGATAATTTAGTGATATTTGAACAAGATTGAATTACTTTGAAATAGAATTTTTTTAAAACTTTTGTACTTACACCAAACTATAAATATCATACTTAAAATTACTTATAAACATGAGTATCTTTTGATTAAGTGATTAAAATCAGTCAGCTTAATACAGTTGAGATCGAAAACATTTTTTTTTTTTTTTTAAATAAATCACAGTATTAAAATATTTTAAAAATATGATGATGAAAAACTTTTCAAAAATGTTTTTTTAACTAGTTACAATATTACTTTTTAGTTATCAAATACATAAAAAAATTATTTATCTTTTCTCAGTGTAGTACATTCTTTATTTTTTATCATGAAGATACAATTAAAAAGATTTACAATCACAGTCTTTACTATTGTGCAATGAAAAATAGTTTTTTTTCTACAACTAAAAAAAAAATTTTAACTTCATAAGATTGTCATTTTTTTTCATTTTTCATAAATTATTGAATAGAATATTTTAAGGTATTGAAAAAAAAATCAGGTTTTAAGTTTATGTAGTAAAACTATACAGCTATTAATTGAAATAAACTCATGTATACTGTTATAGGGCTCAAATTAATGAGGCAGACTCGGGAATACAACCCACGTTGATTTGCCGAGCTCGCCTTACAGCCGCTATAATCCGTGTCGCAGTCGGCTACCCGCCGACAAACTTCCTGAAAAAGGAGAAAAACCCGACAAAAACAATCCCTCTCACACACACGCTAAACGATACTTTGTTTTCTTTCGCGCTCGCGACGACCGACCTTGACCCTGGTCGGCAGCAGTACTTCGCTACTGCGCTCGTCTACACACACTACACACACTTTCGAGCACCGTGACGTAGGTACTCGAAATCAAAAACCCACCACGTTGTTGGGCGCCATGTTATAGGGCTCAAATTAATGAGGCAGACTCGGGAATACAACCCACGTTGATTTGCCGAGCTCGCCTTACAGCCGCTATAATCCGTGTCGCAGTCGGCTACCCGCCGACAAACTTCCTGAAAAAGGAGAAAAATCCGACCGCGATATCAAACACCTAAGTGATACAGGAATCGGGGAGGGCGCGACAGCTCGTTAAATTCGGTAGGTGGGCGTGGGCTAGTGGATTCGAGCGCAAGGAACACCGGTTAGAATAAATAATCGTAATCCAGAAAGTTAATTTTTTAATATTTAATGTAAAAAAAATCAACTTAAAAACTAACACAAAATTGACATCTAACGCGGTAATTCGTTCCCAAATAAATACTCGCACAATCGAGTTTTCCAAAACGGCAACAAAGAATTACCGTTGCTCTTTAAATCGAGCGGCGCGCGCACACAACAACTTGCTGCTATCGGTAGCTTACGCGCGCGCGAGGAAAGAAACGAAAACAAAGTATCTCGCGATTTACAATCGAGTGATCCCGGACACACACACTCACAATCGCTGTTTTCTACAGAATAAAACTCACGCTAAATTGCCGCAGGTGCACCTGTTCTAAGTCGCAAGGCTAATAACAAAGCCGCTCAGCTGTGTGTAGCTCTCCAAGCTACGATGGCTCCCGCCCGGCGTCCGGCTCAGCGTCGTCGTCTTAGTCCTGAGAATACCAAGTCGTCAGGTGATGACAACCTTCCTGCTGACTTGGTTTGTCCTGCTGGATATCTCACTGACACGCACGACACTGCAACCGATCTCTTTCTAGCGAATTTCTACGATATTAGTGAAGTTTTGAATACGCGAGTTTACGAACTATACGTGTTCGTTCAAGCGTTGACTCCGGAATGCTCTCCCGTCCTCGTTCCACCCGCCCCGATATTCCATAGCTTCCCGCGCATTCCGATCCCACTCGTGCAGCGTTCTAACGGTCGCGCGGCGAACGTGAAATTAATTTAACACCGCCGCGTTAATTAATTCGACCGTTACAATACATGTTCAAAATAAATAAAATAAAAATAATCAACTTATTGTTTAAATTTATTTCAGGTTTGCTTTCAAATTTAAAAGCAATCAAATTAGAATTTAACTCTCTGTTTGAGGATAGAATTCTAACGAAAATTCGCTCTCAAATTTAACCACCAACTAAAAACTTTCAATTGAGAGTTACTCTTACTCTTAGTTGAGAGGGTGCGAGAGTTTACTCTCAGTTGAGTCTACTTTCGGACATCCCTCAACCTACTTGAGGGCAAACTGGGAGTTAATTTTGAGAGTGTAAAATTTACTCTCAATTTGAGAGTAACTCTCAAGTAGGTTGAGGGATGTCCGAAAGTAGACTCAATTGAGAGTGACTAGTTGGGAGTGATTTTGAGGGTTTTTTTGGGGATAATTTTGGGGGTTTTTTCCGTACGGGCGTGGAAAGGCCATCGAGTTATTACGAAGTTATTGAATGCGATGAACGCGATTTGTGGAAAGAAGCGATGGATAAAGAAGTATACATTGAGAATTTTAAAATATTTATACTTAACTAAAGGTTTGAAATTTTTGGCAATGTTATTTATTGGAAATCGAGAAAACAGGGTAGTGTAACTAAATCTTCGACAGCTGCTGAATATGTAGCTTTATCTGATTCTGTGAGTGAAGTGAAAGTGATTTTGAATTTGTTGAAAGTTTTCGGAATTAAAGTGAAAAATTCAGTGAAAATTTACGAAGATTATTCGGGAGCTATTGCTATTGCGAAATTATCATTTTGTGAATGAAAGTAACGAGAAACGTATAATTAATATTGTAAAAGTAGAGTCAGATAACAATATGGCTGATATAGCGTTGAATAGAATTAAGTTTGAAAAAATTTGCGAATAGTTTAAAATAAAATGGATTATTTACCCGAGCTGAATTTCAGCTAATAGAAATGCCCGAGGAAACGCCGTAATTGACATTTGTCGGAGGAGTGTGGGTAAAACAATTTTGATAATTTTTCGGTTATTTCCAATTAGTTTCATAGCAACTCGAATTGTTAGACTTATTCAACTCAATTTTTGGGTTAGACCTGAGTCACTGCGGTGTATACCTATATGTACTTATGAATACTCATATATAGGTATAGACCGCACTCGGATTAGCCCGGGTCTAACGGAAAAAATTGAATCGAACAGGTTCATTAGTAAACAAGTATGCAAGGGTCTCGCCTTGCAGTGCTCTAACCATGTAAATTATGTTGATTTATTTTTTATTTTTTATTTTTATATTCTTGATTTTTTTTGTTATATTCAGAGGAGCAGTGAGTCGGTAAGGTAGGTTCTAATGAACTACGCGACGTCCTTTTCGGTCGACGGCGACAAGACCCCCACCAAGCCAAGTCATAGGTCAAAGATCTATGAAGCCGCTTGCGCGCCCCACCACTGAAATTTGGGTCCCGAGGGCACGACGCGAGGTGCGAGGAAGGCTGGCCACGACGGGAGCGAGACTTCTTAATCTACCCTTGTCCAATGCACACTGAATTTTCAAACATCAGACTGGTGCATTAGACAGCTCATCGTTTTTTTTTTTTTTTTTAGTACTTATCATACGTATACGCGAGTGCTATCATCGTAGGTCCGACGAGACCCACGAAGCGATTTGTTTTTTTTTTTTTTATAATAATCTTTGGCTGCTAATCAACCGCGCCGCGAACTTGGCCTTACAAGGACAGAACGAGTGTGACGGCCACCCTCCGACCGAGTGAAACGATTTTGGACTGGCAGGGCAAATCTACTGATCGGAGATCAACACCAACGCTGACCGGTAAAAGCAACTACCCAAGGCCGCGACCACAGGAGAATATGCAAGTGCCCATGTATTGGCTAATATATATTGTAACTCATACTGCGCTGCAGGCACGGTCCGTTTTTTTTCTCTTTTTTTCGTGATGCACATACTCTATGAGTAACGAAGCCCATGATTTTATTAACAGGATTGATCTCACAGTCTGAGAACCAAGTCAATCACCACGTATAACCGCGGCTCACTGCTCATCAGACATCACCACAAATTCCTATTAAAAGAACGTTATTCTACTTTAATATGTTGAAATAATCTTTAATTGTTAACTAAATCGAGTCACTTCTGAGAAAACTCTGTAACTGTACGTGGAATGAAATTAAAATTTAGAATAAATCAGATGTTGTTTCGATTATTATAAAATTTGTTTCCTTATTTATTAAATTTGTAGATTTCGCCTTTATTTATTTAATTGTTTTTTTTAGCATAAACAAATTTTAACGGAGCCACCGTGCTCTCAACATTTAATTAAGTTACCAGTGGTAAATTAAAATACTCCACACCGGCAGTAAGTTTTCCTCCCTATCCAGAAACAACCCAAGTAGTAGCCTCTCTAATTCAAAGAATACTGAAAACAAAAACATACCTTTAAAAAGGTAAAAATTAACGGCGAGTGGTTTTTATCTGTCCGAATCTAACAAAGTAAATCTTTGACACGTCAAAGTAGCATCTTAAAATAGTCATTTATTAATAGAATTTTTTAACTACATTTTCAAAAAAAAATATTTGATCTTTCTAAAAATAAATGTTAGATTTTATTCTTTATGACAAAAATTATGTTCACTCTACCAATATCAGTTTTCGTTTCAACTTCATTTATAAGTTATATCCTTTTGAAAAAAGACATATTTTGCTTACATAATATTTATTTTTTCATTCGTAATTTACATCTATTTTAAGTCCAAAATATTACTGAAAATCCCTTTATAAAAGAGAGCTATCGCCATCTTGCGTAAGATTTTTATTCGTGAGCTGATTGGTGAACAAGTTTTTAAAATATTCGAAAAGTGCATTTTGAGGTTACTCTTATTGTTTTTTCCTATGCGCGCTTGAAGCGCGCTCAGAAGAGCTAGTGAGATCAAATTACATAACTCTCAATATATCAATAAACTAATAAACTTAACGTAGTTTACTGACCTATATAATTTATTGTTTACAATTTTAAGGCTTTACTATTCATAATATAAACTATTGACTGGAATAAAATCATACAATAATAACGATAAGTTTTTCTTCGTGCCTCTATTGATTAAATTAACTTATTAAACTTAATGCAATTTATCAAGTTTTATAATATTAATTAATTCTTTACAATTTTATTATTTGTAATATAAACTATTGCCTGAAGTAAAATCAGGAAATAATAACGACGAGTTTTACTGCGTTTCTATATGAATTTAAATATTTATATAAAGTACGAATAATTTGTTTATTAAGTTTTAAAAATTTAAATTATAAAAGGCATTTTCTATGTCGTTAAAACCATTTTGATACTCGACGGACCCAATTCTTTGCCGGCAGTCTCAGACTAAAATTTGTAACGATGCACATAAAGAAAGATATCAATTTCCTTTATTATAACAAAAAACTGAAAACGGGCAGTGTTTTGCTAATATGACCTTCTGTTTTTTTATAAATGGCAAAGAAATGGGTCCGTGGAGTATCAAAATGGTTTTAACGACATAGAAAATGCCTTTTTTAATTTAAATTTTTAAAACTTAATAAACAAATTATTCGTACTTTATATAAATATTTAAATTCATATAGAAACGCAGTAAAACTCGTCGTTATTATTTCCTGATTAAACTTCAGGCAATAGTTTATATTACAAATAATAAAATTGTAAAGAATTAGTTAATATTATAAAACTTGATGAATTGCATTAAGTTTAATAAGTTAATTTAATCAATAGAGGCACGAAGAAAAACTTTTCGTTATTATTGTCTGATTTTATTTCAGTCAATAATTTATATTATGAATAGTAAAGCCTTAAAATTGTAAACAATAAATTATATAGGTCAGTAAACTACGTTAAGTTTATTAGTTTATTGATATATTGAGAGTTATGTAATTTGATCTCATTTTCAGTAGTATTTTGGACTTAAGGAGGTTCCCTACCATTTACGTAAGTCAAATGTGTATTTGACTACAGTAGTTGTCTGCTCATTGGCTCAGCTACTTTATAACCTCTGTATGAGCCAATGAGAAGTCATATTTACAAGAATATAAAATCAATTGTTTATAATTATTACTACAGGCTCCTAATAAATGTTTTGAAACAAGTATAATCAAAGTCTGATTTTTTCCGATTTTAGTGCGTAGTTACATTAAAGTCTGTGGGCTGGAAATTAAGTATTTGCTGTTTAAGTAAATTTCCCATTAGAACCCATGCAAATTTGTGAAATTTGAAATGTTTATAACTTTTTTCACAAGCTCCTCAGGGCTTTGAAATTTTAGCTGAGCTATTTTTATACTAAAAACTATGTGTTCATTTAATTTGGACAAAATCTGTGGGCTAGATCTATTTGGTAGGGAACCTCCTTAAAATAAATGTAAATTACGAATTAAAAAATAAATATTATGTAAGCAAAATACGTCTTTTTTCAAAAAGATATAACTTATAAATGAAGTTGAAACGAAAATTGACATTGGTAGAGTGAACATAATTTTTGTTATAAAGAATAAAATCTAACATTTATTTTTAGAAAGATCATATATTTTTTTTTGAAAATGTAGTGAAAAAATTCTATCAATAAATTACTATTTTATGATGCTACTTTGACGTGTCAAAGATTTACTTTGTTAGATTCGGACAGATAAAAACCACTCGCCGTTAATTTTTACCTTTTTAAAGGATTGTTTTTGTTAGATTTTATTTTTTTCGCAAGGCAGACCACAAAACATAAGTTTCATATTTTTTGATAGTCAATAATGTTATTTCTTTAAAAAAAAGAGCCACTAGTCGAAAATAACTTGACCCCGTCGGCCGTCGAGGGGTTTTGGGGGCCGGAGCCGCCTCGACTGAAAAAATAATACTTAAAAAACTTTTTTTTTAAACAAAACAATATATTCATTAAGGATTGAAAAAATTTTTTTTATAAAAAAACTCAATTTTATTAAAATTAGAAAAATATAAAAATTTTTAGTATCAACCTGAAATTCTCAAAAATAGCTGTTTGTGGTATGCATACATTTTTGTCAGCAAAAATTTTCTAAAATAGTTTTGATAGACCAAAATTTTGCCATCTAGTATAGAAAATAGTTCAAAAATTTTTTTATTTTTTTACTATGCTTAAGGCTCTTTATTGGTGGATAAAACTTAATTGTTACTACTCTGATAACAGAGATTACAAAATGAAAGTCATAAACTTATAGTGAAACTAACAGAAAGTCATTCTTTTAAACTCAAAAAATTCACTTAACAAATTTTACTTTTTATTTTATTTAAATCTAAATCAATGAGCACTGCCCTGTATATTATATCAATAGCTTGAAAAAAAAATTACCAGCCTGAGTCTCAGTATTCAATAAAACTTATACAATAGAATGATATTAGCCAAAAAAAAGCCCTGCGATAGAGACTAATATGGAAAACTATACTTTAATAGTTTAATGAAACAAGTAGTTAGGTTAATCTGACTCCAATTGTATTTTAAAGCTGAAAAAAAAATTGACTCTGCTAAATAACCATTTGGTTCAATTAATTACAGTGTCTTTTAAAACTTTCAAAAATTGACTTCGCTGAAATGTCATTATTAAAAAAAAAAAAAAAAAAAAAAAAAAATTATTAACCTGAGTCTTTGTATTTAATAAAACTTATTCGATGGAATAGTTACAGCTAAACAAAAGCCTTGCGATAGAGACTATTATGGAAAATTATACTTTTACTTTTATAGTTAAATGAAACAAGTAGTTATGTTTATCTGACTGCAATTGTATTTTAAAGCTGTGTAAAAAATTGACTACTAAAATAAAAAAAAAGATGATATTAAATTTACAGCAACACCTTTTTAATAATACGATGATCACAATTTAACTGTATTTAATTAGCATTGGTAAAAATCACTTTGATTAAGTCAAGTTGTTTTGGAATCAATTCTTAATCAATATAAGCTATATCACCCGTCACTCGAACAAGATACAATTCACTCAATGATACACAATAACACAACACAGATGATTTATCAAGAATACTTTTTGATTGTAAAGTAATTGATTTAAAAAATCATTTCTTAAAATCACTTGATCTTGTTCATTAATTGATACATGTGTCAAAATGATGTAATAATAAAATACTTAATTATTTGTAATAAATCATATATAATAAAATAATAATTATGACCGCTGTCTTCTGCTCAGAGCTGCAGCAGCAGCAGCTCGAGCTGATCAGCTGCTGTCCAGGCCCTGGGCCTCTTGCGTATGCGCACCTCGCCTGCGCAGTGCGCTAGCCGCAGCCTTGCTGCAGGCTGCAAGAGTGAGACAGAGAGTCAAGTGTTCCGGTTTCGGCTACATGCAGCCCATGCAGAGAAACTGGATGCTCTCGACTGAATTCGGAAATCGCCTGACGCCTAGACGAAAAGAAATTAGCGCTTCGAAAATTGAAATGCTTATAACTTTTTAATGCGAGAACTTTTGGGACAGTTTTTTTTTAAATTATTCAGGAAATTATCGGCCATGCATGGGATATGTATTCTAGAAAAAAAAAAAAAATCATCCTAATAGCGTTTTTTTCATGAGTGACCTAACCTAAAACCGAAATTTAAAGTACATAAAGCGGTACGCTTTCACGGTAGTCAGTGTTAAAAACCAACTCACCGTTAAAGGGTTACCACCCTTTAGGATAAAAAGTCTGCTGTTCCACAAAAATGTAAAATACTGCATTTCTATGAGTTGAAATTCATCTGGGGAAAATAATCCAGCCGAATACCCCTGGTGCTTCAGAATTCTAGAAAATTTTCCTCCAGTTTTTTTGCACAGCAAATCGCGGGGCAAGATTGACAAAAAATCACGAGTGCGAAGCGCTTGTGATTTTTAACCTGCCAAATTTATCCCTCTCGTTACTGTGCAAGAAAACTTAGTTGGAAAATTATCGACAATTTTGAAGCACTAGGGGTATTACGACTGAAAATAAAAAATTTGTATGCGAATAAAATATTACTATGTACGAATTGAGATAATTATTATAATAATACTGTGAATAAACGAATAAAAGAATGAAATTGTTTAAAGTGAAAATTTAAGGAGGTGTGTTGGGAAATAAGGTATATTTACTTTTCTCGGCAATGCAATAGGTACTTTTCGACTGCTGACCTAGCCTGGGTAAGTTTCTCTTTACTCTCGAGCAGTGGAGGGGGAGCATTTTACACCTCGCCGGGATGGAAATTTTTTTTCAACACACGGCGCAGAAAGTTCAAACTTTCTGATTTGTCCCAAACAGGGAGTTTGAACTTTCCTTGCCTCCTGTTGAAAAATATATTACATACGAGAGAGTGCAAAAATGAGCTAACCCTTAGGGCTATCACAGGAACTCGGGGGATTGCGGGATTTGCTCGATCCCTCAATCCCGCGTCCCGCGTTCCCGCGTTTGCTCCTAACCTAACCTCATTGAAAAAGCGCGAGACGCGGGATCGCGGGATTGCGGGATCAAGCGAATCCCGCGATCCCGCGAGTTCCTGTGATAGCCTTTAGCAAACCTTTGACACCCTCGCCTTCGGCTCGGGCATCAATTTCGGTTTGCTAAGGGCTAACTAATTTTTGACTCCCTCAGGTATGTAAAATACTATTTCCATCCCGGCGAGATGTAAAATTTTGGCTGCACTATACGATTCCACGACGCTGCGTTTGTTTACAACCATTACGTGCTTACCGAAGAGCGCCAGGCATTAAGGGGAAAAACCGTAGCGTCGGCGGGTCGGACCCAGTCTAATGACCTACCTAGTCTGCAGCACTCTTTCCCAAAATTCTCCCGTAAGCTAATACCACCAATAAAACTTGTGTTTCCACTACACTTTTACAACGCTTCGCTTTTCTGAAAACTCCACGCACAAAAAAATTAAGAAGGTATAGGACACTGCGTAGTTTTGCATTTCCTGCAAACATTTTGCAGTTGAGGTAATATTTTAACTGCAATAACTGCGTTATTAATATAACTTATAAATGAATAAAAAATACACCTTATCATTAAATAGTTATAATAATATTTTTTATATTGGCCATAAAAATGATGTATTTTACATAAAATATTATATTATACATTTATATTCTATCCTAATAATAAATGAATTTAATTTTTAATTTTTTAAAGTAAATAAGTTGTAGAGTAATATTTATTTAATATTTACATTTGTAAGTTTTCTCAAAGTACCATATTGCATGCCCTTGTGAAGTAAAATATGAAACTACCCTTAAGGAGACGTCAAACATTACCGTCTCGACTACGGGGTTCCCGCGCTACGCACGCTCCTCCTGCGTCTCGGGCAGCGAATTAACCTCTCGACGGTAAAGTTTAAGGGGCAGTGAAAGTGGATAATTTTTTATTCTTTGTTTATTAATTTTTTCCATAACTTATTTATCAATATAAAAAAAATAAAAATTAAAATCGGTACCAGCAAAGTTTCTTACACTTGATCAACATAGTATGAATAATTCTGCAAAATTTTGAAATCGAAGTTTTAATTATTTCGGTTTACCATTGTCAGTCATTTTTACAAAACACTGTTTTTCAAGCAAAATTTCGATAAAATACGGCTGACAATGTTTTTCCAAATGTAATCAAAATTTTGATTTGAAATTTGGCAGAAAGTTCCATTACTTGTTTATCTAGTGCAAGTTTCTCTTCATTTTAAATAATATTGTCTTCTGTTCAAGTTTGAGACCAATATTTAAGTTATTTTAGTTCTTCTTTAACACAATATCTTTGATCTGATTTTGATAGTTCTTACATTATTATTTTTTTTTTAAACCAAACAATATTATTAAAAATGAAGAGAAACTTGCACTAGATATACAAGTAATGGAACTTTCTGCCAAATTTCAAATCGAAATTTTGATTACATTTGGAAAAACATTGTCAGCCGTATTTTATGGAAATTTTGCTTGAAAAACAGTGTTTTGTTAAAAAGACTGACAATGGTAAACCGAAAATAATTAAAACTTCGATTTCAAAATTTTGCAGAATGATTCATATTATGTTGATTAAGTGTAAGAAACTTTGCTGGTACCGATTTTAATTTTCTTTTTTTTTTATATTGATTAATAAGTTATGGAAAAAATTAATAAACAAAGAATAAAAAATTATCTACTTTCACTGCCCCTTAACTTACTCCTTAAGGGCAGTTATATATCATTCCGCTTCAACGAGAGAGCGGCAAGTATTTATGTATGTGTGTCGTGTGCAGTACGAGTATGCGTGAGCGACACATGCGTGAACGGCGCTGCTTATGGCAGTTGGAAAGAGTCGTCCGTAACAGACACTACGTGCATCAGGACACACGCTATTTTTTTTTTTTTTTAATACTTATTTATAATCGCGACTTTTTATGCTCCGTATGGGCTTATTGACGACTTTGTCCCTACACTGCTTCGCATTAGCCCATGGGCCCATGTGCAGTACGGGAAAGCCAGGGTATGTGCCTCATTCGAGTTAATCGTAAGACCAGCGCTGAACTGGCAGGGACTTTTGATCCCACATATCGCCCCCAATCAGATAGTCTTGGATTAGACCAGTGCCGAAGCGAGTAAAGCTCATTGGGAAGGTATGCCCCAAATATTGCCCTCGGTCGAGATAAACTTACGACCAGCGCTGAAATGATGGCCCCCGGTAAAACCAACTCCAAAGCAGTCGGGGTGAACGTAGGGATCGACATAGCCGACGCAACGAACGAAGAAAATAATTCCAAGTTAGTTGCGCGGAGAATCGAACCCAAGACCCCTCGAACAACGTTGTTTCAGAAGCGAGCACGCTAACCACTGACCCAACGACCGCTCTAGACACACACTATTATTAACTTATTAAACAACACTAATTCTTATTAATAAATAATAGTTAATATAACGATCTACGAATTCTTAATCCTCTGATACGAAAATCCCAACAGGAACAATTAACTTTTCTAATCCACCTATTGAAAAAATGTCGAAACGTTGCAACCTTCGGCGTTGCAAGTCAGTAAACTAACTTTGGTTGTTTAACATTAATTAACAAATCTGAATATTCATCTTCACTAATAAAAAAACTGTTTGAGCTTTTTGAAGCCACTAATCTTTCAAATTCTTCATTGAGTTTAGTTTTGAATTAAAGATATTCTTCAATCAATTTGAAAACATTTTTAAAAATAGAAAAATTTTAAAGAGAACAAAAATAACGATCTTGTTCCTCCAAGTCGAAGAAAGAGACTACTTTAATTCGATTGCCATTAACTAAGCATTTAAATTTGGGCAAGGTACATTACCACGTAAACTGGGCGGTGCAACTTCAGCCGGCTACAGTTAGCTTTAGTCAACAGGACTTGTCCGGATGAAGTTAGCTTTAGCCAAAAGGCATAGGCTAAAGTCAACTTTAGCCGGCGAAAGTCCGATTTTTTTACTGTTAATACAACTTCAGCCAAAAACAGAGGCTAAAGTTAGCTTTAGCCGGCTTGGGGGCTTTAGTCGGCTTATGTCAACTTTACCAGGTTCATTTCCCAACAAAATCATTTATTTACAAACACTCTCTTAAATATGCAGAAAATCAGCAAGCCTCAGCGACCATCTATTCATACCAGACGCCAACTTGACGAAGCGTTTACGCAAGATCTCTTTTACAAAGGGATCTTTGACTTAAAAAAATTTTTTTTATTCTTTAATCATAGTGTTTTTTTTCAACTCAGTAAGACTTGCTTACTTATATACTACTGTATTTTGACTAGTTTTAAAAGTAATAATTAAATCAAGTGATAAGTCTTAAAATTGTTAAATTATATAAAAAAGATTATTTCTAATGAAAAATTTTAAAATTTATTCGTAAGGTTAATGTCCAAGACAATTGAACTTTTTTCAAGGGGGGATCTTTGGTGTACGCTCGATCATTACAGTAATACTGCATAAAAATCACTAATTTATTCATAGTATGGTCAAAAAATTAGTCAGGAACAGTGTTCAATCATTTTTTTATCATTTATTCTAGGCTAACTTTAGATAAAAATATGTAGAGACCTTTTTTGTTTATATTGACCCGAAGCATCTAAAAAAAATTTGAATATTTCAAATAACTTGAATATTGCAATTTTTTTTTTTTTTTTTTGACAGGTTAAATCTGTCAATAACTATTAAACTGCCATGACTTCGAACTTCCGACCAAAAAGCGTTCAACGGGGTCGAAAATATAAGTATACACTGAAATATTCCACCTAAACGCCCTTGGCTCCTATAGAATAATATCTGTCAAATTATCGTTATTATATTTTTGTCTCATGGAGAACATTCAAAAATTTTTAATTGACCCAAAAATTCTTTTATTGCTACTTGAAATTGAGCTATCAGATCAACATTAATGAGACTATATTTCTCTGATCTAACAATTCTAAAGGCGTTGATACATAATCTAGATCACTAATAGCAATCTGTTTAGGATTCGCCGAGGATACGCTGTAGGATAATGGGATATTTACCGCGATCGCGAGGGAGTTTGAAAAGAGAAGAAAAAAGGTGTTTATTAACCCTTAAATGCCACACGGGGTCAGAATGACCCCACATAACTGTCAGTGTGGCAGTTCTGGATTTGGGTGTGGCCTTTAAGGGTTAACCCAACACATTAGGTTTATACTGAACTTTAAGGTGATTTATTTACAACTTTATACAATTGAGGAGAGAGAGCTCGCCATTTTGGCAGGGAGTCTCTCAACCTCAGGTAAAACTAGGTGGAATCGTCGTAGATAAGCGGGCAATCTACGACGAAGGCTTTGAGTTCCGTGACGCGTGTTTGCAGCACGACTGGTTGGCAGACGGAAGTTGGTCTCTCCGATCAACCTCGGTGTCAGTAGCTCGGATGACCAGCACGGTTAATTTCCGAATGCAAAGAACCCGCGAAATCCCAAACACAATCACAGTTTTACCTTATCTGCTCTGTTGAAAAATCTGATTGTCGTTCGGTTTATTTTTTATGTAGTTAATTACTTTGTCTACTAAAAAATAATAATAAACTTTTTTCATCAAATACATAATTATTTTGAATTGGATGAAAATATTTATTTAGTTAATCATGGTTTAACAATATGCAATCCTCCAAGCTCAATTTTGGCAGAAGTATTTATGAATGAATTAGAAAGATTAATTTAGTTACGCAAGTACTTGAAATAACTTCAATTTTAATTATATATATATATATATATATATATTCTAATTTATACTATATTTTAAATTTATATATTAATATGTAGACGATATTTTTGCTATTTTTATTGGAACAGAAAGTCAGCTAGGACTTTTTTTTTTAAAGATTTTAACTAATTAGATGGGGGGGGGGGGGCTCAAGTGCAGACTGGATAATGTGCAGACGTCTCATTATTGGATTAATTGTTACAGAAAAGTAACTACCACAATGTAGTATTTTTTTTTACCGAATTTTACAAGTATTGGATTTTTCAGAAAATTTTGTTCTCATTAGTTTTCTTCAGTTCTACTTGCGGTTATATCAACTTCTTATAACTATTTTATAAAACATTTTATTTTATTTTTGAAAACTCGATAACAATATTACTATAGTCTAGTATTTGCTTTTTGATTATAAATTTTCTAATAATGGATCGTCTGCAAATTACCCAGTCTGCACTTGAGGTCCCCCCGATTTTAGCTTAAAGAAGATTTTAAGATTGTTTTTATAATACCTTTCCAACCATTTGAAAAAGATAACAAAGAAAAACAAGCACGCAACGGTGAAGTTTCATGCACGTCTGTACAAGAAATGCTCTAACTTTTTTCTACTACATGTTTTGATCTAAAAATTTGTACACATAATCTGGAGGTCTTAATTTTTCAAGTGAGATTAAAAAAGTTAACGTTTTTAAGGTCGTTACAACTCATGTATATGGGGAATTCTCAAAAACTTTTAAACTCGGTAAAAATTCGTAAAAGTATAGTAAAAATTGCAGCACACTTTTGAAATTTTGACAGCTATTTATTATTGTAATTTCTGACTTGATCCAATAATAAAGAATTTATTTTTTAGTTCACCAACGAAGTTATTGCAAAATGAAACTATCATGAACGTTCTGGCTCCGTGATCAAGAACTCTTTTTTCAATTTCAATGATTTTTTTCACATTACCTAAGGCTTTAAATAAAAAATATCTAACGACACTTTTAATTTTGTTTGTCCTGAAAAATATGAAACCATTTTTTACAGTACAAAATTGTGAAATTTTTGAAATTGTTTAAACAATATTATTGTTTTCGTTTTAAACTTCACTACCAAAGTTATTGCAAAAACAATGTAAGAAAAAATTTTGAAAGATTAAAAAAATAACAACGGAAAATGTTATTAGATAGATACGTTGGGTTATCGAATTGATTGTTTATCAAATAATTTTTCTGCTTTGAAAATAGCCAATTTAATTTTTTTTAATACTCATGAGGATTTGTAACTTAAGGGGTCATTCTAGTAGATTCGATTTTTTTTTTTTTTTCAAAGATTTTTTATTTGTAGTAAAATTGATACAATCGCTTTGAAATGTTTACACAATGAAGTCAAATAGTAAAAATACAAGAAATTTTATTTTATTTTTTATTTTCAACAGTTTTTCTTGGTCAAGTCAAGCTCCGAAAATCGTCCTCTTTTTTGCTGGTGGTAGCTTTAAAAAAAATAATGAACGGAATCACTCCAAATTTTAATTAACTGAAGCCTCCTGACATGTATCCCTATCGCATGAACTAAAATTAAAAAAAAAAATTAAAAATTCACAAAATGGCGGGCTTTTGAATTTTTCGACCATTTTTTTATAACTTAAATTGTTTATAACTTTTGTAATTGTTTATAAAAATTCATTATTTTAGTTCATAGGGGTACATGTCAGGAAGCTTCAGTTAAAATTTGGAGTAATTCCGTTCATTATTTCATATAAAAATTAGTTTATACTATGTTATGTTGAAAAAAGTTTCAATAAATATGTGAAAATAAACTTACGAAAAATTTACTCTAAAAAGAAAAATCTTTTTATTTAAATTTTAGGACTCGTTTCGTCTTTGACCGTCGATAAAATCATAGAAAAAAAGTATATTTTATTCAAGAATTACCTTATCATGTTTCTGTTTTATCATTTAAGCACTTCTTGATGAAAAAAATGATATCATTTTACTCGTGAGCTCATTTCTTGGCTTACTAATCGAGCGCGCTGCGCGGGCTTTGAGTATGCACACTGCTTATATATCTATGGGTCAAAATAATACTTTTTTTTAAAACTGTCCGCACGAGGTTCACCGACTTTATTGCAATTTTTTTTGGCAAACTATTTAATAGAAGACTTTTGCCACAAACTAGAGGTCTATCTTATTTCTGCTTGGTGCTAGATTTTTTCAAAGATTGAAAAATGGCCTATTTTTAAGCTGTTTTAAGCAATTTTAAGGTATTTTTCGAAAAATTCTAACTTTTGATCAAAATGAGATAGAAACCTCTAGTTTGCGGCAAAATTTTGTTCAAAATAAGTTCTTTTTTGTAAAAATATTTTTACAACATAGTTTGGTTATTTTTATAATAATACAGTCGTACACAGATATTGCTATTTTTGCTCATTTGCAGGTATCTTCAAACGACCGTAGCTTTTTCTAGGCTAAATTTTTGTGCATATTAAAAAATTGCTAAATTTTGTTCATGAAAAATCAAAAATTTTGCGACCAACCGGAACGCTGTACGATCTTCCACTTTCCACTTTCATACAGCTGTTTAAAGTTGTCAAAAAACACAAAAAACGCGTTTTTTTCGATTTTCACACGCATTTTTGAACGGTTTCGACCTTTTTTTTTCTCTCAAAAATATGTGGAATCTTTTCTTCATATGTTTCCAAACAAGCTCCCATAGTAATTGTAGTGCGGATTTGGGGTTTTAGTTGATTCCAAAGCATACACTTTTGACACATTTTATGTGCTAAACTAGTGTTTTTTTAACAATATACACGCTACATTTAACTTTTTCGTTCATTATAGATGTTTTGAAATTATTTTTTGACTAAAAACTATTCAAATTCCAGCCAAAATTAGGCCACCTGCTTTGAAAAAATTGATACTCAACGAAATATTGATCTCAATATCAAAATGATATACTACTTTTATTCAGTTTTTTAGTTTTTTGATTCGTTAAAAATCTATGTTCAAATATTGTAAATAATATACCACTTGTTTATTTATTTTTTTCTATTTTTGAAATTACAAATAATTGATCATAGTTTATCAATTATTCTGATAAAACAATCATGGATTACTATTGCTTACTCTGAAAAAAATGAGTCCAAATTAAAAATGTTATTTTTTGAATTCTATGAAGCATGCAACAATCTACCAATCTACATTCTACTTATAATTATGTCCACTTATGAAAAAGAGAATAAGAGATTCGATTAGAAAGTCGAGTCGATATATCGAATCGAAACTTGATCTTTGATTCTTGGAGCAAGAGCGCCGCCTTAAAGGCCTCTCAAAAGTGTGAACCAGCCAGACGCGCCAAATTTAAAATCTTCAGGCATGCTTGATTTGAATTTTTTGTTTTTTTGTTTTTTTTTTAATTAATAAAGTGAGTAACGAAATTTAAATTTTTAATAGACAAATAAGCGGATAAGCTACAACTCCAAAACACTGGGCGTACTTAGTAAAAATAATTAATTTTTTTTAATAAACAAATAAGCCGATAAGCTACAACACCATAACCTAGCGCATGGCTGAAAAATATGTTAATATTTTTAATAAACAAATAAGGTGATAAGCTACAACCCCATAGCCTTGGGCAAGTCTAAAAAAAATGTTAATATTTTTAATAAACAAATAACGCGATGAGCTACAACCTCATAACCTTGGGCATGACTAAAAAAAATGTTAATATTTTTAATAAAAAAATAAGGCGATGAGCTACAACCCCATAACACTGGGCGGAGTGAATGAGACATAATTAAATTTTTTAATACACATATAAGCCGATTAGCTACAACCCCATAACATTGGGCATGGCTCAAAAATTTTTTTTATCCATGTCTAAGGTTATGGGGTGGTAAACTTGTTTTCTTAGTTGTTTATTTAAATATTCACATATTTTATATTCACTGCGCCCAATGTTATGGGGTTGTAGCTCATCGGCTCATTTGTTTATTAAAAAAATTAATTATTTTTCATTCACTACACCCAATGTTATGGGGTTGTGGCTCATCGGCTTATTTGTTTATTAAAAAAATTAATTATTTTTCATTCGCTACGCCAACCGTCATGGGGCTGTAGCTTATCGCCTTATTGGTTTATTAAAAATATTAACATTTTTTTCAGCCATGCCCAAGGTTATGGGGTTGTAGCTCATCGGCTTATTTGTTTATTAGAAAATTTAATTATTTTTCATTCACTCTGCCCAGTGTTATGGGATTGTAGCTCATCGCCTTACTTGTTTTATAAAAATATTAACATATTTTTTAGCCATGCCCAAGGTTATGAGGTTGTAGCTCATCGCCTTATTTGTTTATTAAGGGGGTACATATAACTAAAATTTTTCAAAAAATCAATTTTCAGGTTTTTGTGTTTATTGATGCACTTTTACATCAGCTTTCAAATGCCGCAAACCGCGTTTCTTAATTCGTTAAGGAAAAAAAGTTACAGTTAATTTAATAAAGACATTCAATTGATTAAATTTACGTTGAAATGGCTTTTTTTGAAATTCAAGAATTTCAAGTCAGTTCTAGTAGCAGAAATACTTTCTACGATACTATAGGTACAAATGCTTTTTCGATGTATTTTTTCCTTTTTTAATTTTCGCAATGTAGGTATAATTTTTTTTTTTATCCTCGAACAGAACTGTAAGTATTTATATCGTTTTCGTCTAATAAAAACGATGAAAAAACAGAAATTTTTTTTATCTGTGATTAGATTTTTTCCGTGACATAATATCTTAATAATGAAAATTAAGAATGACAGATTAACTTTCATTTCAAGTCTAATGCTAAAAACAATTTATTAAGTTAGAATCGATCGCATAAAAAAATTTATAACCTTTATGACATAATAAACTAGGGGGGTACCCCCCTGCTCGCTCCGCTCGCCAACCCCCTAATTATAATTGATAACTATAAAAATTAATCTAAACAATACGTAAGCTCTATGTTTGGTAAAATAATAAAAAGACTTAAGTGCTTAAAACCAATAAAAATTAGACACGAGAGTTCAGTTTGAACTTTACTTACTCATCATAATTTTACCAAATTATGTTACCAAAAGATTCATAACCTTACCAACCCTACTTGATTTTTCATCTTTAACCACCTAACATATTTTAATCTTAGCCACATTACAGACCTTACTAGTTTCACTTACTTCAAATACCGCACTTAATCCCCAACTCATCTCTCACTCACTCTACCAACAAACCCTACTCACCTTATTCATTTTGGACCTGACTCATCTTAGATCTCTAGCTTAAACTGCCCACCCTGAAAACTACTCTATTAATTAGCGAAATAATAAAAAAATCACGATTATTTTCAAATTTTGCAATCTCGTATAAGCAAGCCTCGATTTTCAGTCGTAATACCCCTAGTGCTTCAAAATTGTCGATAATTTTCCGACTGTGTTTTGCGGGGCAAGTTTGACAAAAAATCACTCGCGCTTCGCGCTCGTGATTTTTAACCTGTCAAACTTGCCCCCCTCGTTGCTGTGCAAAAAAACTGGAGGAAAATTATCTAAAATTTTGAAGCACGAAGGGTTATTCGGCTGGATTATACAAAATTTTTTTACAGATTCTTCTTGAGATGAACTTACTTTCTGCATAGTACCAGCTCGCAAAATTGCTTTTAAGCCGATTTATGATTTTGTGGGGGAAAGGTTGGATTTAAAATGATAAACGGCTTTGTTCAGCACCCTCTCATGACAATAAAAAGGATTTAATAAAAATTTCAATGACATAAAATGACATAATTAGAAAGCTGCTGAGCTCAAGACCTTTTTCATGATATATGATTTTATATGAAAATTCTAATTATAGCCAAATTTATAATTTTAATATCTGATCTACCAGCCCACAACCACCTTACCTACACTCTACCCTCCGCACAGACTCGCCTTATCTAACCCGATTTACTATTCTCACCCATATTAAGAACCCTACTAACTATATTTACTTTTTTATCTTCAACTACCTGACCTAATTCAATCTTAGCTACATTACTGACCTCACTAATTTGATTTACTTCAAATACCGTATTTTATCCCCCAAACTTATCTCACCTAATCTACGAACAAATCTTATTCACTTTATTCATCAACTCAGTCACTAACTTTAAAGTTTTGTTGAAGTACTTTAAATTTTGAAAAAGCTCTATTAACATTTTTAAGTGCAATAACAAACCCTTCCCACCTCACCTTCCCTTCCACGCTCCTCCTCATAACCTCCGCCTAACCAACCTCATCTACCTTACCAACCTGTACTATTTTTCCTGTTTTTTCACATGTAGCTTCAATATTATGTTCATATAAATTTGTTATTTTCAATCTAGTTCCATTGCATACACCATCTTTTTTACTTAGATTTCTAATTAACATTACCACTGCATTTTTTTTTAAATTTTAGTTCATGGGTAGAAAGCCCGTCATTTACTGAATTTAAGTATTCAATTGGATAATCTAAACATATATTTGAATCAGTTTGATCTACTCCCTTATGAATGGCTTTGTCTATACTGTAATATGTTTTACTTTTATGTAATACTTTTCTGTTTAACATTGCAACATTTTCATTTTTGAAGCTAAAATAACTTTGTTTAAATTATTATTTTCATTTATATCTTCAAAAATTGAATAATAAACATCTTTATTTTTCTATTTCATAGGTATTTTAAAATTTTCAATTTCTCCTATTTTTAGTAATAATTTAGAAAAAATTTTATCTTTACATCTCATTTTTTCAGTGAGTTTAAGAATTTTGAAATTTTTCCACAATTTACTGTATTTAATCGTATCTTCTACAATAATTTTTTCATTGCCTCTTTTGACTACAGGAAGGATTTGTCTAAAATCGTCACCTAAAATTATTAATTTTCCTCCAAAAGGAAAAAATGTTTTACCTGTACCACCTGGTCCATCTTTTAAGTACATATTATTTTTGTTTTTTGTTATTGTATTAAATATATTTTTTTGATCATTATTAAATTTTTCAAACATTTTTTCATACTCTTCTTTTCAGTTTATTTTGCAGTCATAATTTTCAGAAATATTAGAAATATTTTCTAAGCATGGTTCTGGTAAACCAAAACATTTATAACTTAAATTAGAGTCTTCGCTAGATAGAAATTTTATTATTTCATTCAAACCTCTATCTTCTGCATTATCTTTGAAATCTTTTATAAAATGTAATTTATATTTATTCCAAATTAAATTACCAGGAATTTTTTCAGACAATAAAAATAATCTGAAAAATTCTTGTAATTTTTTCGGTTCTAAATAGTTTATAGATTCTTCAAAAATGGCATATACATTTTTATCATTTACTATTAGACCCATTTAAATAGCTCCTTCTCTATATGTTTATAAATAATTTTATTATGAGTTCTCAAGTATTCGTGAGAAGTACCACCTTCTACTTTATCCGATATTAATTTTAAATGAAAACTCTGAATTTTTAGAAGAAACAACGTTTATTCTACCTATAGTTTGAATTTTTTTTTAATTTTTCTATCTAACAAAAGTTTTATCATCTAGAAATCTATAGTAATTTGGTATATTGGCATTTTAAATATTTCTAACAGATCAATTTTATTTAATTCAAACCAAGTTGCTAAAGTAGTTTTCCAATTTTTTAACTATTTCATTTTTTGACTATATTATGTTTTGTTGATTTTCTGTATGAATTTCTAAACGTTGTACTGAATGACTACATTTACACAATTCAAATCTTTCTATACACCGAGCTGCTTCTATAGAAAATATTACATGAGAATCTAAAAAACATCGTTTTGAGAAAAGGAGGACTCAACTTTGAGGACTCAACTTTTCCGTCGTAGACTCAACTTTGAGGACTCATAAGTATCGTTTTTACTTGTCTTTTGACCGTGTTTTTATGAATTTTCAATTTTGAGGACTCAACTTTGAGGATAATAAAAAAAAACCGGATTATAATATAGGGAGATGACATATATTACCTCTACGAGTCTACTTTAGTATATTACACCAATATCGATCTATAGATATCAAATTAGGTATTTCTACGCAGCGTTGCAAGTTCATGACGACTTTTTTGTTCTTTGAGTCATCTTTCGAGTGAAATTCTACTTTACTTGGTTTTGTTTTTGTTATTATTTCAATCTGAAGTAAATAAGTTAGTTTTATTCAAAAAAAAAAAATTTAAGAATAAATGACCAAATCTTACCAGGTAAACTAATGAAGTTTTTTAGTTGTTAAAAAAAAGGTGTTTATGTACAAATGTGAAGTGAAAAAATAATTCTGTGATTTAAAATTAAAGATAATTTTTAGATAATTGCATGTGAAGACTCCGCTGACTCAAAGTCTTAACTTGCTCGTGGTGCCTAATAGTGTGTGATCTGTGTTTTTGATAAAAAAGCTAATTGGATCACTTTAGGAGCAGGAGAAAAAAAATAAAGTATCCAACTATGTGCAAAAGAGTATTTACATCAAGTAAGAGTCCTGCGACAAGATATTTTCAAGATATAAATGTTTATGTGTTGGTGTGTTACATTATATTCATCAAAATTTCTTCAGAACTTTAAAATCCATTTTCTCAAATATGTGATTTTTGAGAAAATGAGGGCATTGCTCGTAAAGCCAAAATTTTTCCAGACAGCGGATGGACCCAGGACTTTGCACACTTGTTGTACATGTGAACCCTCATGAGCGCAACCTCAGGCAACCAAATCTAAGCATTATTAAGCTGATGGCACACCATAAATTGACTAAAATGATAAAAACTATCAAAATTTTAACCACACTAAGCAATTTTAGAGTATGCAAGTAGCTTAATAGTGCTTGGATTTGGATGCCTGAGGTTCCACTCATGAGGGTTCACATGTACAACAACTATGCCAAGACCTGGGTCCATCCGCTTTAAGGAAAAATTTTGACTTTACGAGCAATGAACTTTTATAGCCTAAATAAGCTGAATTTTATAACAATTATAAAAACACTTATTTTAATTTTCTAAATGTAAAAAATTATGTAAAAATGTGTGTATATTATGGAAAAAAAATATCTTTTTAAATAAATCATTTTTAAAAAACTTACAAAATTTTTTCTGAGTTTTTTTTTTAGGTATATGTACCCCCTTAAGAATATTAACATTTTTTTTAGCCATGCCCAAAGTTATGGGGTTGTAGCTTGTCGCCTTATTGGTTTATTAAAAATATTAACATTTTTTTCAGCCATGCCCAAGGTTATGGGGTTGTAGCTTATTGGCTTATTTGTTTATTAAAAAAAATTAATTATTTTTACTAAAGTTAATTATTTGTTATTCACTACGACTAGAGTTATGGGGTTGTAAGCTTGTCCGCATATTTGGCTATTAAAAATTTAAATTTCGTTACTCACTTTATTAATTTAAAAAAAAAAAAAAAATTCAAATCAAGCATGCCTGAAGATTTTAAATTTGGCGCGTCTGGCTGGTTCACACATTTGAGAGGCCTTTAAGGCGGCGCTCTTGCTCCAAGAATCAAAGATCAAGTTTCGATTCGATATATCGACTCGACTTTCTAATCGAATCTCTTATTCTCTTTTTCATAAGTGGACATAATTATAAGTAGAATGTAGATTGGTAGATTGTTGCATGCTTCATAGAATTCAAAAAATAACATTTTTAATTTGGACTCATTTTTTTCAGAGTAAGCAATAGTAATCCATGATTGTTTTATCAGAATAATTGATAAACTATGATCAATTATTTGTAATTTCAAAAATAGAAAAAAATAAATAAACAAGTGGTATATTATTTACAATATTTGAACATAGATTTTTAACGAATCAAAAAACTAAAAAACTGAATAAAAGTAGTATATCATTTTGATATTGAGATCAATATTTCGTTGAGTATCAATTTTTTCAAAGCAGGTGGCCTAATTTTGGCTGGAATTTGAATAGTTTTTAGTCAAAAAATAATTTCAAAACATCTATAATGAACGAAAAAGTTAAATGTAGCGTGTATATTGTTAAAAAAACACTAGTTTAGCACATAAAATGTGTCAAAAGTGTATGCTTTGGAATCAACTAAAACCCCAAATCCGCACTACAATTACTATGGGAGCTTGTTTGGAAACATATGAAGAGAAGATTCCACATATTTATGAGAGAAAAAAAAAGGTCGAAACCGTTCAAAAATGCGTGTGAAAATCAAAAAAACGCGTTTTTTGTGTTTTTTGACAACTTTAAACAGCTGTATGAAAGTGGAAAGTGGAAGATCGTAGAGCGTTCCGGTTGGTCGCAAAATTTTTGATTTTTCATGAACAAAATTTAGCAATTTTTTAATATGCACAAAAATTTAGCCTAGAAAAAGCTACGGTCGTTTGAAGATACCTGCAAATGAGCAAAAATAGCAATATCTGTGTACGACTGTATTATTATAAAAATAACCAAACTATGTTGTAAAAATATTTTTACAAAAAAGAACTTATTTTGAACAAAATTTTGCCGCAAACTAGAGGTTTCTATCTCATTTTGATCAAAAGTTAGAATTTTTCGAAAAATACCTTAAAATTGCTTAAAACAGCTTAAAAATAGGCCATTTTTCAATCTTTGAAAAAATCTAGCACCAAGCAGAAATAAGATAGAGACCTCTAGTTTGTGGCAAAAGTCTTCTATTAAATAGTACTTTTGCCAAAAAAAATTGCAATAAAATCGGTGAACCTTGTGCGGACGGTTTTTAAAAAAAGTATTATTTTGACCCCTATATATATTCACACTCGCACCGAGCGCGCGCCCGGCTGCGCTTTTTTAACAACAACAAAAAAAGGTTTTAAAGCGAAATAATGTTTAATTGCTCCATCAGAAACTCTTCAGCTAGCTTTAAAGAACACGTCGAATACTAAAAAGTTACAAAAAAAATTTTTTTTTCATACAGTTTTGGAGCGTTGAAAATCGTCATTTTGGCCTTTTCTCAGTCTTTCAAGTATTTTTAAAAAATTCGAAAACGGTCCATTTTAGAAGAAAAGTTGTAGAAAACTTATTTGTTTGTTTTAGTCCATAGATTATTAAAAAAATTTTTTTTTTCAAAATCACAATTTTATAGTTTATAAACAAAATTTGTTAATAACAATTGAACGACCATGTTTTCGATATTCCGACCAAAAATTCGTTTTTAATTTCGTGCATCGCAAGTAATAGCTTGAGTCCCTCCGATGAGAGCCAAAAGAACGGCGGGGGCTCCCTGCGCAATCGACCAGCGCGCATAGCAGATCAGCTGTCTCCCCTCGCCTGCGGCTCGGGGAGACACACACTGATCTGCTGTGAGATGCGCGCTGGTCGCTTATGCGCAGGGAGCAACCTCGCCGTTTTTTTGGCTTTGATCGGAGGAAATCAAGTTAAATCTTGCGATACGAGATTAAAAAAGTGTATGTGTCACTCGGAACTAATAATGTGCCGGGGAGGCCCGCTAATTGCAGCCCTCGCCCTCGGCTCGGGGTGCAACCGCAGCGGGCCTCCCCGGCACACTTTAGTCCCTCGGTGAATAATATACTATTTCAGAGGGCCCAAAAACATAAGATTACGTGAAAAAATTCTATCTAGATTGAAAAGGCCATCAAACGAGGATGGCGCCCTGACTACTGTGCCAGAACCTGCAATAAGGAACTTCGTTCCAAAATAAAAGAAAATTTTCTTGTATTTTTACTATTTGACTTCATTGTGTAAAAATTTCAAACCAATATATCAATTTTACTACAAATAAAAAATCTTTGAAAAAAAAAAAAAAAAATCGAATCTACTAGAATGGTCCCTTAAGAACAGTTCACTTAAGAAAAAAAATGTCAAGACCTTTTTTGTTTATATTGACACAAATATAAAAAAAAATTTTGACCACAAAAATCGAAAAATTTTTTTTTTTAATGGTTAAACGTTAAAACCATAAACAAACAGACATGATTTCGAAGTTCCGACTAAAAAATTCGTGTTTAGTAGTGTCGAAAACATGTACAACAAAAACAAACTGAAATATTCTATTCAAACCTAATAGGCTACAAAAAGCCCTTGGATCATAGAGAAATAGCCTAGGGCAGCAGCTAAGAATGCAGCGGCTGATTTCCAGCCTACGTTTTTAAAAAGGGCTCAGAGGAAGCTAGAACTTTTTTTTTTTTTTTAATATTTAACAAATATTGGTATTTATACTGCAAGGCCAAATTAGCCAAGGAAAATGAGCCAAAAAAATTTTTTTTTCTCATTTTCATAAGGTCATAAGATCTTTTTCAACTATCGGTACTGATGTAATCACTCATTTTTTTTAAGTTCTAAAACTTACCGGTTTTATTGTTGTTGGTCGTCAGTAGTAAGCGTATACTTTGACTCTTGAACTGTTATTTGTTTATTTAATCGTAGTAAATTTTAGCTTGTTCAATTACTTCTTTTATTTAAACAACTTTTTTGTTTTTGCGACTCCTTATACGCACGATTTATAGATTTGTACTGGCTGGTAGCCAGGCGTTAGTGATTAATTAATTATTGCATGGTCAAACCATTTATTTAACACGTACGTGTCCGCGATCTACCAAAATCATCGAGGCACGAGAAAGTGTACGAAAAGTATTCGTACACACTCGGGCAGGAAGGTGTAGTAAGTATTTGTCGGGACTTGCTATAAGCTATCTAGCTAATTATTTATTTAATTTTCCCTGTTACACATATTTTTCAATATTTATTTTAATTAATTTAACATAAGTAAAATTAAAATGCGCGTCTTTTTTGAAGAGGTCCATTTTTACTCAATATTTTTTATTCTCGAGTTATTTGGAAAAAAAATCAAATTCTCTGTAAACCCAAAATTAATAACATTTTAATTTTAAAACTGATAAAACTTAAGGTGGTTCTCTACCAAATTTCTACGAAGTCTGATAAAAATTGACCATATATAGTTTAAAAGTTACAGCAAGTTAAAGATTGAATTTTTTTCACTACGCGTATGGGCGCTACGCTGAAAAAGTTTACTTAATTATTGATATTCGTCTTCTTACAATAGAGATCCCTTTAGAAAAACCACATACATATAGTTTCACTATCGAAGAATTAATTCTTTGAAACTGCACAAAATTGACCTTTTACAAATTTTACAATATTTTTACAAAAATAATTTTCACTTGAATAACCTCCAAAACTGCGGTATTCAAAGGTGAGGTTAAAAGTTTAAAAAAATGTTTTGTTGTGATTGTCAATTTTGTTTAATAGAAAAGTTTAATTTCAGAAGCCATAAAAAGTTAAAAAATAAATTTTAATAACCAATTGTTAGTTAAATTTGGTGAAATAATTTTTTTTTAGTCTTAAACATGACTAGCTCTGGTAGAAAACCACCTTAAACACAACATTTTTCAAGTATTTCTATGAATTTTAATACATTTTATAATTTTTAAAAATTATTTAGGGTCTCGTAGTAAATTTTTGATTAAAAAAATTTATGCAATTTTTTATAAACAGTTTGGATTAAAAAAGAAAGCAAGATAGTTTTGAGTTCAAAAAATGTCAGCAAAAAAGTTGGTGAATAGGGATTATAGAAGTTTTCTAAATAAATTGAATCTCTATCTATCTATATTTGTAAGTAAAAGAGGTTGCTGTTTTTTATTGTCACGTGTGTAAACTACATACTCGAAAAATTTGAGGTTTTTCCAAATAGCTCGAGAATAAAATGAACTAGATAAAAATGGTCCTCTGCAAAAAAAGATGCGCATTTTAATTTTACATACGCTTGAATCAATTAAAATCGATATTAAAAAATTTGCCAAATTCTGAAATCTTACCTTTAGCGGCTGGGGCCGGTCGTAAGCGAGCCGTAGACTTTCTTACTGCTCACGGCTTTATTCATGTGGTCCCTTTTACAAAAGCGGCCGTTTCTCGTCCAAGGCTAGGCTAAGAGAGGGCGTTTGTACGAATGAGAGATGTACCACGAACTTTAAACGCTTATAAATTGAAAAGTATTTCAAAATATTCAACTTTTTTTTTTTTTTTAAATGAATAATTGAACTTATTGATATAATAGCGTAATTTTCAGATAGTTTACTTTTAGTTTTACAATAAAATAATTGGTTTGAAAAAAAAAAAAATAAGTGCGGCTAATAGCCCGATCTCAAATGGTGGCACGGCAACCGTGTCAGATCATCCGTTCCGGGCCCGTGCACGGCTTGTAACGCTAATCCGGACCCGGCACGGATGATTTGCCGTGCGAATTGCCGTTTGATCAGATATGTATACACATTCTATATTTACGCCATATATGTTGTCTGCTGTATCATTCATAACAAATAATTGTAAATTGCTAAAATTACATTTATAAATTTATGAATGTAATAATTAAAAATAAATTAAATTTGAAACAGCCAATACAGTCGTGCGAGTTGCCGTGTGATATAATATGTATATTGTAAATATTTGTGTCAGTGTGTAAACAGTCATAATTACACGGTGATATTCGTTGCAGTGTCGTTATTTCTAAAATAATACTATTATATTAAGTATAATTTAATAAAGTTAAAGGTATTAACCAAAATAATTTGTTTTAATAATAATTTTTGAATCTTGAAAAATATTTATTCATTGGTGTATGATTGTTGTATAACGAGTAAGATAACCACTACATTCGACTCATTTATATTAATCAGTATCAAAGCTTAGGTAACAACATCTAAAATCAATGTCTCAATTGCAATTCAGGTTTTCAACGAATATTTTACTTGTAAAACCAGATATACTAAGCTAATATTTATATAAAGTTTATTCTTATTCTGTGTGTATTATATTTAAAAGTTTTGACTATAAAACTTTTTCAAAATCAAAAGTACTCTCAGTTTAATAATGTAGAAAAATGAAAATTAATTCTGTATTAATTTATTTTTTATTAACTACCTGCCACTCTTACTTTGAAAAATAACTGTTTGTAATTAAAAATTTTTCAGGATATATGCTGTATGGTATACATATATTTATACTGGTGGTATAAAACTCAAACTGTATTGGCTATTTCAAATTTAATTTATTTTTAATTATTACATTCATGAATTTATGAATGTAATTTAAGCAATTTACAATTGTTTTTTATGAATGATACAGCAGACAACATATATGGCGTCTATATAGAATGTGTATATATATATCTGATCAAACGGCAACTCGCACGGCAAATCATCCATGCCGGGTCCGGATTAGCGTTACATGCCACATCCGATCCGTGGCCCGGCAACACGGCAACCGGGCCCGGAACGGATCTTTGCCGTGCCGCCTTTTGAGATCGGGAGTACGAACGAGAGGCCGTTAGTACGAGGCCTTTTGTACGAAGGCGGGCGTTAGTACGAGACTGTTAGTGCGAACGGTTGATTAGTTCGATGTTAAGTTAGATTAGGATGTGGGCAAAAGTCAAAAAGTCGTCCACTTTTAGGATAATATTAATAAAAAAAAAAAAGTTATTTAAATTCATAAATCACAATTTATTTTGTTGATACTAATAAAAAGGTTACTAAAAATTTATTTGGCCGCGCAAAATAAACATTTATATTGTTCATATTAGCTAAAAGAAGTTGAAAAATGAATACGTATAAGTTGCAGTAGAATTGTAAGTTAGAATTGTAAGTAGGATAATATTAATAATTTTTTTTGCTCATTGTTTATCAAAAAACAAAAACAGGTACAAAGAAAAATTTGTCACTGATAAATAACCACATAAAACCAAACAAGTTCAACAGAGTAAATGCGTAGAGAAAAATCTCGTACGTAAAATCACATACAGCAGACGACGTCCAATTCACTTTATGCAGCTGCGGAATTACAGGACAAAAGTCTTCACAATTTTTTTTTCAAATTGTTTTTGTTGATTCGGTGTTTAAAGACTAAAATGATTTCTACAGTACAAAACATTTAATTTTCAAGTCTCAGGAATACGTTTTTGGGGTTTATTTTAATGAAAAACAAAGATTTATACTTTTTTTCCCTGCGGAATTACAGGACATAATAAAGGTACGCTTCACCAAAAGCATCTATTAGTGAGATTTTTTGATGTAAAAATAATATATACGTTCTTTTAAACATAAAAATCTATCAGAATGCAATTTTTAAAAAATTATAGAGCCATCAAAAAATTTAATTAGGTCTTTTTACATTGTTTACCACTAATTAACCCATTACCGCCCATGGAAAAATCAAAAGTGATATAAAAAAACTAACTGTTGGAAAACCTGTCTCATGAATAAATAGTAGATACGTGTTTTTTCTTTTTTCTATTTTCATTGTTTAAACATTAATTATTTAAAAAAATTCGTAAAAAATTTTAAATTTTTATAAATTAATAACGGCATTCGATTCTTTGACCAAAAATAAGGTGAAAGTCATCAAAGTAATTTTTTGATCAGACGCTTAGATCTTTTGCTACGAGCGCTCAAACATGTAAAAATATGGTTTTATAGTGGTGAGCTCTGACGTAAAAGTGTATCTTCGGTGCGGCGCCTCGGAGCTCACCACTATAAAACCATATTTTTACATGTTTGAGCGCTCATAGCAAAAGATCTAAGCATCTGATCAAAAAATTACTTAGATGACTTTCGCCTTATTTTTGGTCAAAAAATCGAATGCCGTTATTAGTTTATAAAAATTTAAATTTTTTTACGAATTCGTTTGAATAAATAATGTTTAAACAATGAAAATTGAAAAAAGAAAAAACACGTATCTACTATTTTTTCATGAGACAGGTTTTCCAACAGTTAGTTTTTTTATATCACTTTTGATTTTTCCATGGGCGGTAATGGGTTAATTGTAATTATCATGGTTCGACGTAAAAAACCAAGACAAACTTATTTCGCTTGACAAATTTTTTCTTTTGCATATTTAGAAAATTTGAAATCGTTTTCAGATAGCCTGAAGACCGTACTTGAACCCTGCTGATTAACATTTCATAAAAATTTCGTTAACTCATGAAATCTAGTCATGTTAAACTTAAAAACGTGGTCGGGCCGCTCAAATGGCCGACTTTTTGACTTTTGCCCATATACAAAGCTACTACTGGTTTTCCGTTCTTAGAGCAATAGAAAATCTAATCTTAGAGTAATAATAGAGCTAATAGAGCTCCTGCTCCTGCTCTTTCGATAAAACTTGTTTAAATCCAGCTTTGCTGTCTGTCGGTCTGAGACCCTTTTTTTTTTAACGTAAAGTAGCCTCGGGAATTCCATATTTTGATGCCACCGAATTTAAACTTTTTCCTATTTTATTCACTTCATTTAAGGCAGCTTTCAAATCTTCTTGTGAATAGCAAAGATTTTTGACATTCATACCAATCTCTCGGACTTTCTCTCAGACCGTATAATGACTTTATCAATTTTCCAACCCTACCTGTATTATCATCAAAACCTAATGGTTGTTTCACAAATACTTCTGTCTTAACCTCACCATTTAGAAAAGCTGTCTCAACATCTAATTGGTGAATAAATAAGCTTTCCTGGCAACAAAATGACAACAATAATTTCAACGTCTGCACCCAAGCTACTGGTGAATATATGTCCTCAAGCAGTTTTCTTTGCTGAAAACCTCTCACCATTAATCTCGCCTTTTTTTTTTTTAATACTTATTTATAGTCGCGATTTTTTATGCTCCGTATGGGCTTATTGACGACTTTGTCCCTACACTGCTTCGCATCAGCCCATGGCCCATATGGACTATGTGGAGTACGGGAAACCCAGTGTATGTGCCTCATTCGAGTTAATCGTAAGACCAGCGCTGAACCGGCAGGCTCATTGGGACTTTTGATCCCACATATCGCCCCCAATCAGATAGTCTTGGATTAGACCAGTGCCGAAGCGGGTAAGGCTCATTGGGAAGGTATGCCCCAAATATTGCCCCCGGTCGAGATGAACTTACGACCAGCGCTGAAATGATGGCCCCCGGTAAAACCGACTCCAAAGCAGTCGGGGTGAACGTAGGGATCGACATAACCGACGCAACGAACGAAGAAAATAATTCCAAGTTAGTTGCGCGGAGAATCGAACCCAAGACCCCTTGAACGACGTTGTTTCAGAAGCGAGCACGCTAACCACTGACATAACAACCGCTCTAATCTCGCCTTTTTCCGATTATCAGATTTATTTGTGAAAACCCATTTTAAGTCCAAGACTTTCGCGTTTTTTGGTTTTCTACTAATTTCCACGTTTCATTTTTCAACAAACAATCCATTTCTTTTTCCATCGCTTCTTTCCACAAATCGCGTTCATCGCATTCAATGGCCTCGAGATAACTTGATGGACATTCCGCGTTAACTAAATTTACATCAATTACTTTCGTATTAGCCAAATTCGCGCTATAAAAATCTGGTCTCTTTCTGTCTCTAGTAGACCTTCTCAAAATATTCGGGGGCGATTTCTTACTTTCAATTTTCGGACTTTTATTTTGTTTATCGATTAATTTCTCACTTTCAGATTCTTTCATTAAAACATCGGATTCAGAGTTTTTACTCGAAATGCTCTCACAAGAATCACTAAAATCACTTTCTTCCTCCTCCCCATTATAACCGATTAAACTATCTTTATTTTCGATTACCATGTCCTGCAACCAAAATTCTACCGTTAATTAAGACTTTGTATCCCACTTTATCATAACCTATCAAAATACCCACGTCGGCTTTTCTATCCCATCTAGAATTTCTTTTCACGTCCGGTGCTCTAACAAAGACTTTACTACCGTAAAATTTTATGTTACTCAAATTCGGCCTTTTACAGAAAAATATCACAAAAGGTGTTTTAGTTTCTATCGTACGAAAAAGTTATATTCTTTAAATAAACAGCTGTTTTTACAACTTCTGGCCAATATCTATTATTCACGTCAGCCTCACACATCAAACATCTCACGGAGTTCATGATCGTTTGATTAAATTTCTCAGCCACACCATTTAATTCGTGCACGTTCGGTGGGCATGGTTCAATAGATATGCCATTCTCACTAGCCAAAGCATAAATATGTTTATTTAAATATTCTCGCCCGTTATCACATCTGAATTTCTTAATCTTTTTACCGGTTAAATTTTGTACTCTATTCATATAACTCTCAAAACACTCATAAACTTCATTTTTAGATTTAATAGTACATACTGCAAGTTTACTATAATCATCTATCAAACTAAAAAAGTATTTTGATCCATTAAAACCGGTTGTCCTGTGAGGACCATTTAAATCTGAATGTACCAACTCTAAAATTTCACTGGCTCTAGATCTATTATTTTTAAATGGTAAATTATTCATTTTCTCTCAAACATGTACCGCATTTTAAATAAATTGATTCTAACTTCTCGGGTAAACCGTCAACTAATTTATTTTTGCACATGTAATTTAAATATTTGAAATTCAATTGACCAAGCATTCGGTGAAGCTTTTCTTTCGTAGTCATGCCATTCAAATTTGTTTGAGCATTATAATTTTCTCCGTCAAAATTAAAACTACTCATTTTGTATAAACCATTTTATTTGTAAGCAATTCCTAACAATCTATCGTTGTTATCATAAATTTTCACAGTATCACGGATTGAAAAAATTTTATTCTTATCCTTAAGGGGGTACATATACCTAAAAAAAAAAACTCAGAAAAAATTTTGTAAGTTTTTTAAAAATGATTTATTTAAAAAGATATTTTTTTTCCATAATATATACACATTTTTACATAATTTTTTACATTTAGAAAATAAAAATAAGTGTTTTTATAAGTATTACAAAATTCAGCTTATTTAGGCTATGAAAGTTCATTGCTCGTAAAGTCAAAAATTTTCCTTAAAGCGGATGGACCCAGGACTTGGCATAGTTATTGTACATGTGAACTCTCATGAGCGGAACCTCAGGCAACCAAATCCAAGCACTATTAAGCTACTTGCATACTCTAAAATTGCTTAGTGTGGTTAAAATTTTGATAGGTTTTATCATTTTAGTCAATTTATGGTGTGCCATCAGCTTAATAATGCTTAGATTTGGTTGCCTGAGGTTGCGCTCATGAGGGTTCACATGTACAACAAGTGTGCAAAGTCCTGGGTCCATCCGCTGTCTGGAAAAATTTTGGCTTTACGAGCAATGCCCTCATTTTCTCAAAAATCACATATTTGAGAAAATGGCTTTTAAAGTTCTGAACAGATTTTGATGAATATAATGTAACACACCAACACATAAACATTTATATCTTGAAAATATCTTGTCACAGGACTCTTGCTTGATGTAAATACTCTTTTGCACATAGCCGGATACTTTATTTTTTTTCTCCTGCTCCTAAAGTGACCCAATTAGCTTTTGTATCAAAAACACAGATCACACACTATTAGGCACCACGAGCAAGTTAAGACTTTGAGTCAGCGGAGTCTTCACATGCAATTATCTAAAAATTATCTTTAATTTTAAATCACAGAATTATTTTTTCACTTCACATTTGCACACAAACACCTTTTTTTTAATAACTAAAAAACTTCATTAGTTTACCTGATAAGAATTGGTCATTTATTCTTAAATTTTTTTTTTGAATAAAACTAACTTATTTACTTCAGATTGAAATAATAACAAAAACAAAACCAAGTAAAGTAGAATTTCACTAGAAAGATGACTCAAAGAACAAAAAAGTCGTCATGAACTTGCAACGCTGTAGAAATACCTAATTTGATATCGATAGATCGATATTGGTGTAATATACTAAAGTAGACTCGTACAGGTAATATATGTCATATATTATGTCATAAAGGTTATAAATTTTTTTATGCGATCGATTCTAACTTAATAAATTGTTTTAGCATTAGACTTGAAATGAAAGTTAATCTGTCATTCTTAATTTTCATTATTAAGATATTATGTCACGGAAAAAATCTAATCACAGATAAAAAAATTTTCTGTTTTTTCATCGCTTTTATTAGACGAAAACGATATAAATACTTACAGTTCTGTTCGTGGATAAAAAAAAAACTATACCTACATTGCGAGAATTAAAAAAGGAAAAAATACATCGAAAAAGCATTTGTACCTATAGTATCGTAGAAAGCATTTCTGCTACTAGAACTGACTTGAAATTCTTGAATTTCAAAAAAAGCCATTTCAACGTTAATTTAATAAATTGAATGTCTTTATTAAATTAACTGTAACTTTTTTCCCTTAACGAATTAAGAAACGCGGTTTGCAGCATTTGAAAGCTGATGTAAAAGTACATCAAAAAACACAAAAACCTGAAAATTGATTTTTTGAAAAATTTTAGGTATATGTACCCCCTTAATGCGCGCAAAACTAATTTAATTTCTACTCATATTTTTTACATGGAATACATTGGATAGATTGATTTCCATTCGTTTATTGTCAACAATAAAATTTTGTGATTTTACCGACTTTAGTTCCCTCCAAAATTCTACCATCACCGACTTTGACTTTTATCGGATTTTTCAAAAAGATAGACTCAGAAAAATACGAATCATCATTCACGATATGATTCGAGCATCCGCTATCTAATATTCAATCTATTCCATTTACATTAAATTCTAAACATTCGCTTTTACATCATTATTATTACGCATTACTTGCGCCAAAAACGAACCTGGAAACTCTCGTTCATTCTTGTAGTTGTAGCTCTCGTCGTTTCGCTACTGCCCCGCTCCGCGGCCTGCTCCGTCTGCTCTGCTATTATCTCGCTGTAAGCTGCCTCTGCCGCGGCTGCGGCTGATGCCACCACGCGATGCTGATGCTGCTGTCGGCCTTGCAGACCTCGTGCACGTCCTTTGTTGTATGCACCAGCTCCTCTTTGACCACCTCGACCTGGTCCTTTTAACCAAGGACTTGTGCAGTCCATTTTCTTGTGGCCCGGCTCAATACAACAATAACAAATTAAATTTTTCCGTTCAACTTTAAAAACACTTGCTTTCTTTTTACTTGAGTCACTATTATACTTAGTTTCCCACATCACTATTTTTCTTCTTATGAAGTCACAGTTTCTGTCTTCTTCTTTAAGCACATCAATTAAATCACCAATATAACTCAAAGAGTCAGGTAGAGTCTTGAGCATATAATTTAATTTTTCTGGCTCACTCATATTTCCACCAGCACTTTTTAATTCATTCACTGTTTTTTCAAAATCTAAAAAGAATGTACTCGAGTCTTCGTAATCTTTCAATCTTATTTTATCTAGTTTATTTCGTATACAAATCTGTAGTGCTGTCGTAGATGTAACTCATGGCTTTGTCATTTTTTTCTTGCCACTCTTCTAGTTCATCAGTAGCGGTTTTATCTCTTTTTGCTGGTTCATCACATTTTTTAATTTTCAATGCCAGCAAGAGTCGTTTTTTCCAAATGCTGTAATGGCGACCGTCAAAAACTTGCAATTTCACCTCCTCGGTTTTAGACATTTTCGTTATTTTTATTTTCTGTACAAATTTAGGTTTATTTACCACTCGGTCGAGAACCAAAACTCTTTTTAAACCTTTCAGAAAAATTTTCCTTAAATAATTTCTACCTTCTAATTTTAACTCAAAATTTGAATTATTCACAATTTCGTTTGATTCGTGTTCATTAAATTTTTCTTTATTGAACTCGTTGCCCATTTAACAATTTACAGTACTCAATTATAATTCAGACATGTGCTCACTTAACCTCACTTTTACCATGCGTTCGTTCAGCTACATAACCCACCACGCGCTTGCAAGATTTTAACTCCACGTGCATCCAATAAACGCACGGAGTTTTCCTCAAATTCTCTTTGCCTTTTCAACACTTCGTTTTCAAACTTGGCCAGAGTAATATTATTTTCTGTGCCCCTGAGACAGCAGACACAGAAAAAGTAAAAAATTTTTAGAGCACATTTTTTTTTTCTTCACCGCACGTTCCAACTACACTTACTTATTGTTCGTTCAAAAGCAACTACTGGCCTGCTACCATGTTGGGATTTTCGTATCAGAGGATTAATAATTCGTAGATCGTTTTATTAACTATTATTTATTAATAAGTATAATTGTAGTTTAGTTTACAAGTTAATAACGTGCGTCCCGAAGCACGTGGTGTCTCTTACGGACGAATTCTTGCGACTGCTACAAGCAGTGCCGTTCACGCATGTGTCACTCACGCATACTCGTACTGCACATACACACACATACGTACGTACCGCTCTCCCGTTGAAGCGGAAATTAACCTTATTTCTCAACTGTTCTCGTACTATCAGCCGCAACAACGCGAAAAAGACCGAATGCGCGCGGTAGTATAAATTTTGAACATGAAATTGATTTTTTATTTTCAATTTAATAAATATTTTTAAAAAGTGATATGACAAAATTATTTATTCAACAATAATACATTTAAAATTTTTTTTTGTAAATGTCTAACTAAATTATTGCTCTATCTAAATAACAAAATCATTTTTGTTCGTACTAACATACGCATTCGTACAAACGCCCTCTCTTACCCTACAGTTACCCCCACAGTGAGTAAAAAAAGTGATGAAATCAGTTTTCTTTGAAATTTTTGAAAGTTTCACGGCTTTGACAGCTTAAAAGTTAATTTTTTCGATTCTACTGTATGATATTCTACTAATATCGTACTAATACGTTTTCCTAAATTTTTACTTATCAACCCATTTGGTCCGACGCGGATATTTTATAGTTGATTGGTTTTGTACTCAGAAAATACGAAAAATAAATGAAATTCCATTCTGTGTCAGGTTTTTTCTAAGTAAAAATACTTGCTTTTTTAGAATTTTTAGTCGGATTTAAAAATTTTCTACAGGAAATTAAATGTGGCCTCCCATCCAAAGTTGACTAAATTTTTACTACGACTATGTTAATTTCATTCCAACTTTTCTTTAGTTTGAATGATGAATACAAGTTTTTAACCAATCTGATAAGGGTTTTCTATTGACGTAATCAAAATAAAATGTCGAAAAATTTTAATAATTATTATAAACAAAGATGGCGGAGCCATAGTCATAACAAAAATCCTAGAATCGTGGCTAAAACTGATAAAATTTTCTCGGAAAGATGAAGGTGATTATTTTTCTTTTTTACGATTTTTTCGAGCTCAATTATTCAAAAAATGATATTACAATTCCATTATTTTAGACGGAAAATTCAGAATGCCGGGCATATAATTACAGAAATCAAATCAACAAGTCGTAGTAAAAATTTAGTCAACTTTGGGAAGCCATATTTAATTTCCTGAAGAAAATTTTTAAAATCTGACTGAAAATTCTGAAAAAGCAAGTATTTTTACTTAGAAAAAACCTGACAGTATTAAATTTCATTTATTTTTCGTATTTTCTGAGTACAAAACCCATCGACTATAAAATGTCCGCGTCGGACCAAATGGGTTAAATTATTTTATTTTCTTTAACTAAACAAACATTCATTTAAAAACTAAAGATTTATATGTATAGATTATCAAAACATTAATCTTAAAAAGAAAATGGTAAATATTACCAGGTAAAAAAATGAAACTTTTAATTTTTTTTAAATACTGTAAAGTTGGTCACTTGGGGGATTACTTATGTATAACCTGAAGTTTGTCAATCAAACGGCCATAAAAACTATCGCTCCCATCACTGCTTTAGGTAGTAAACAAACTTCTGCTATAACCTCTAAGAAGATTTTACTATTATATTTTGCTTTTAAGTCATACTTTTTATTTGATTGCTATTCTTTTGCTTTTACAGTAAAACCTGTCTATAGCGGAAAATTTTTACGATCCCGGCAAAAAAGTTATCGAAACAATGTAAGTAGGTACATCACCGTAAAAATTTTAACACATGAAGATGCTTTAGCAACTACTTTGAGTTTACTTTATTTTACTGCTCAAAAAAATGAGCCAGAAGTGTTTTAATTATTATCCCAAACACGCTTACTTTTAGAGAGTCAAATTGCTTCTAGACCGAAAAAACAAAAAAATTTATATAACTTTTGTCAGAAATGAAATATTTGTGAATATTTTATACTATTTTGATTGCATATATAACAAACATTAAAAAATATTATTAATAGTACCATTTTTTGTTGTAACTTTTTTATTTCCTTGAAACCTGGATATAACGGAAACCTGTGTATAGCGGAAAATTTAATTGGTCCCGTAGGTTTCCGCTACAGACAGGTTTTACTGTGTTTTCACCTCAAAACGCGTCATTAGGTTTCATGATCATACATTCTTTCTTTCAAAAAATGGTGTCACAGTGACATGACAACTACTAAAATTTTAAAAATTAGTGCCAGGCCCACTGTAACGAATCAGATGCCATAACATTATTAAAGTAGCAATCGGAAAGAAAATAAGACGAGTGCTAAGATGTCAAAAGTTGGATAATACAATAGCAACTACAAAAAAAACTCTAAAAAAAAAAATTTTAATCGATAAAAAAGAATGTATTGGTTGTAGAAATTAAGCATGCGCTAAACTTTTTTCTGCGCATAGTGTTGAGAAACTTCTAGAGGATTCCTCGCACCTATGTATTAGTTAAGCACAGACTATAAGGTGTCACAAAATTCAATGAAAAAATTATATATTACAGAATTAAAACTCATTGTTGCATTGTACAAACGCACGATGCAAAAGTCTAATTCGAAGAACAATATGCTCCAAAAAGTGTGAAGCTAACCTCGTGCAAAAATATATAAAAAGAAAAAATAATATAATGAACAATAAAAAGTGAATACAATTTTGCTAGTATGTTACCAAAATGTACAATTGTATATTATGCATCTCCACAGGCCACATCTTGATATAAAACGCAGCTTAATGCATGATTTATCGTGATTACAGTAAGATCTCGCATTGCATTGCTTAAAAATATATGTGACTGGATCGCAGCGTATTTCATTTTAAAAATTACATTGTACCGTATCACTTTGGATCATGATGTTTCAAATTAGACTGCGTTGTATAATTTTGGATTGAATTGGATCACCTGAATACTGTGGAATCGGATTGGGCTTCAGTTCATCACTTTTTATTCATTGCATTATATTCGATGTATTTGGATCGCATTGAGCTTGAGAGAATCACTTTTTTGAATTACATTTGACTGAATCTTGACTTGAGATTATAATAAATCGTATCCGACCACGCCGTACAATTTTGAATTGTATTGAATGGGTTTGGATCGGATTGAATCGCATTGAATTGGATCGGATTGGATTGAATCGCATCGCATCGCATCGCATCGGATCGGATTGAATCGCATTGGATCGCATTCGATTGGATTGGATCGGATCGGATCGCATTGGATTGGAATGCGTCGGGATCGCGTCAGATCGTAATGAATTGCGTTGCAATCGGATCTTATTGGATTGAAACGGATTAAATTAATTAACTTTCAACTGGAAAATAATGAGTCTGAGAAGGAGCTTAAGTTTCCCACCCAGTAGCAAAATAAATAAAAGACAAGTTTGAGATAAATACTGGCTATACCCCGTCTACACAGGCGGTTCAACCGCGTCTCGGCTTAACTTTGTTTAAAGAATTTTGCAATATTGGCGTTGGGTTAAATGATTAATTTGTACTTTAAAAATAGTAAATAATTTATAAGATTAAGATAGCTACATCTCGAACTTCGATTCCAATTGCAACATTGCAAAATTCTTTAAACAAAGTTACAGTAGTGGTCAAAAGTTTAGGGCACCCTCCAATCTCATGTTTTTATCGTTTAATTTTCCAGCTTGTAAGTGAGCGCAAGCGTTCAAAACTTTAGTTGAGTTGTCTTTAACAATTTTTTTTATTTAAAATACTAAATTCCTTCAGAGAGAATTATTTACAATATATTAATTTAGTTAATAAATTTATTTTTACCCACATTTTAGTTTGAAATGTTATTTTTCTAAAAACTGACGTTCTAGCTCATTTTATGATTTTTGATCAATTTTCAAAAACTTTTAGTAACTGTCGGGCTTATAAATTTTGTCCCCCCTTTTCCTTTCATACTAAAGTTTGAAGAAAAAAATTTATAAGTTGTTATATACAAAATTATTCAAACCACACTCAAATAACGTATTTTTTTAAATCTCAAAAAATCACTTATTTTTGATAATTTTATGTAATTTTACTCATAAATAATTATTTTTTTTTATATGTTATGGATAATTATAAATAAAAAAAACACATATTTTATGTTGATTTAATTATTTTTTTGAGAAATACACAAAAAATTTATAGCAGAAAGTGAATAATTATTTAATTTTTACAACATTTACAACTGTGTTAAAATTTTAAATAAAAGCATATTTTCGCCAATATCTATTAAAATGAAGCGGGGTACTACATTATTTCAATGAGCGTGAAAAAAAATTTTTCAATTTATTTCATACAATGCCTCTCCTACATTCACTTAAGTTTGAATTTTAAAAAATCTTCAAATTTTAGAAAGTTATATGCTCCCTTCCAAGAAAAAGATCTTTGAAAGAAGAAAAATCATACCAACAAGATAACGCCCCATGCCAAACGTCTAAAATGACTATGAAATGCATAAGTGATAAAAAATTTCCTATTTTAAGTTGGCCAGCTTGTTCTCCTGATCTCAATGTCATCGAAAATGCTTGGGATCAGATAGAAATAAACATCAAAGACAAAAATGTTAGAAATCTTCAAGAATTAAAACAAGAAATTGCTGCTTCATGGCAAAGCCTGAGCCCTAAATATTGCGCAAACCTAGCAGAATCTATGGTAAGAAGAGTGAGGGCTTGCTATAAAGCAAAAGGAGGAGCAACGAAATATTAGTACTGAGCTCAAAATTATTTTAAATTAGTTCATCATATAGAAACTAGATGTTCATTATCAAAATAATGTAGTACCCCGTTTTATTTTAATAGATATTGGCGAAAATATGCTTTTATTTAAAATTTTAACACAGTTGTAAATGTTGTAAAAATTAAATAATTATTCACTTTCTTCTGTAAATTTTTTGTGTATTTCTCAAAAAAATAATTAAACCAACATAAAATATGTGTTTTTTTTATTTATATTTATCCATAACATAAAAAAAAGTAATCATTTATGAGTAAAATTACATAAAATTATCAAAAATAAGTGATTTTTTGAGGTTTAAAAAAATACGTTATTTGAGTGTGGTTTGAATAATTTTGTATACAACAACTTATAAATTTTTTTCTTCAAACTTTAGTATAAAAGGAAAATGGGCGAAAAAATTTATAAGCCCGAGAATTACTAAAAGTTTTTAAAAATTGATCAAAAATCATAAAATGAGCTAGAACGTCAGTTTTTAGAAAAATAACATTTCAAACTAAAATGTGGGTCAAAATAAATTTATTAACTAAATTAATATATTGTAAATAATTCTCTTTGAAGGAATTGAGTATTTTAAATAAAAAAAATTGTTAAAGACTACCAACTAAAGTTTTGAACGCTTGCGCTCACTTACAAGCTGAAAAATCAAAAGATAAAAACATAAGATTTGGGGGTGCTTTAAACTTTTGACCACTACTGTAAGCCGAGACTCGGTTGAACCGCCAGTGTAGACGAGGCACTAGGCATTGATAGTGAAAATACCGAAAAAAAACTTTCAAGCAATCTAGCACTAAGGTATTCAGACATTTTCAGGACCTACAAAATAAAGTACCCAGATATTCGATTATGAGTACTTTTGCATAATTTGCATTGACTTTTGCATGAAGACAAAATCATTATTTGTTAATAATATTTTGAAAAAAATCTAAGAGAAAAATTTATTCTGGTTATTGATAATGACATGCATCATGACATGTATAAAGTTGCCATAATGAGCTTTGAAAAGATTTTTTAGACTACTTCTTTTTGCGAGCGCGAAAATTCTTCTGGCAAAGTGCTATTCCACCGGGCTTTTTTTGCCCTGAGGGTGGTCAAAAACTCAGAGGGCTGTTTTTCGTCCACTTTGGAAAAGGCACCAGCCTCGATCGAAATTAATTCCATAATTAATAGGTAAAAACAATAAATTGTATTGCGAACTTGGGGAATCACTAACGAGCATCATCGACCTCTGTTGTAGCCCAAAAAAATTTTTTTTTAAGCTCATTATGGCAACTTTATACATGTATGATGTATATCATTATCAATAACCAGAATAAGTTTAACTCCAAGATTTTTTTCAAAATATTATTAACAAATATTGATTTTGACTTATAGCAACCTGGATTTGAGTTTTTCATGACCATGTAGAGCATAGTGCCGTAAAGAAAACCCTGACCAGATTGGTCAAATTAAAACGTGAAAACTCTTCTCAAGTGATTTAAATATGTAGTAAAAACAAATTGGAAAAGCCTTAATTAAAAAAAAAAAAAAAAAGAAAGGAATTTTTTATGTTTTCAGCATCTGTTTTGGAACTGATAGCCTCAATCACTGAATAATTTTATTATAAGGTCGTTTATGCAAAAGAACTTATAACCTAATATCTTGGTATTCCATTTTGTAGCTCCTGAAAATATCTTAATACCTCACTGCTAGAATGCTTGAAGGTTTTTTTCGGTATTTTCACTATCAATACCTAGCCGGTGTTTATCTTAAATTTGTCTTTTATTTGTTTTGCTACTAGGCGGGAAACAGATCTCTCAGACTCCTTATTATTTTCCAGTTGAAAGTTAATTAATTTAATTCGATTCGATCCAATACGATCCGATCGCAATGCAATCCAATTCGATCCGATCCATTGCGATCTGATGCAATCCGACGCAATCCCAATCCAATCCAATGCGATCCGATCCCATGCGAACTAATGCCACTCAATCCGATCTGATGCGATGCGATCCAATCCAATGCGATCTAATGCGATTCAATCAGATTCAATGCGATCCGATCCGATACGATCCAGTCCAATCCGATCCGATTCAATGCGATTCAATCCGATCCGATTTGATCCCATTCAATACAATTCAAAATTGTACGGTGTGGTCGGATACGATTTATTATAATCCCAAGCCCAGTCAAATGTAATTCAAAAAAGTGATTCTCACAAGCTCAATGCGATCCAAATACATCGAATATAATGCAATGAATAAAAAGTGATGAAATGAAGCCCAATCCGATTCCACAGTAATCAGGTGATCCAATTAAATCCAAAATTATACAACGCAGTCTAATTTGATACATCATGATCCAAAGCGATCCGGTACAATGTAATTTTTAAAATGAAATACGCTGCGATCCAGTCTCATATATTTTTAAGCAATGCAATGCGAAATCTTGCTGTAATTCTACGGTGTTAAATTCGATCGACTGTAATCCTATGCGATCCAATTCCATACGATGCATTGATAATCACGATAAATCATGCATTAAGATGCGTTTTATATCAAGATGTGGCCTGTGGAGATGCATATAATACAATTGTACATTTTGGAAACATACTAGCAAAATTATATTCACTTTTTATTTATTATTATATTATTTTTTCTTTTTATATATTTTTGCACGAGGCTACCAACACACTTTTTGGAGTATATTGTTCTTCGAATTAGGCTTTTAGGGTGAGATCTGCATCGTGCGTTTGTACAATGCAACAATGAGTTTTAATTCTGTAATATATAATTTTTTCATTGAATTTTGTGACTCCTTATAGTCTGTGCTTAACTAATTCATAGGTGCAAGGAATCCTCTAGAAGATTCTCAACACTATGCACAGAAAAAAGTTTAGCGCATGCTTAATTTCTACAATTGATACATTCTTTTTTATCGATTAAAATTTTTTTTTTATAGTTTTTTTTTTTTATAGTTGCTATTGTATTATGCAACTTTTTGACATCTTAACACTCATCTTATTTTCTTTCCGATTGCTACTTTTAATAATGTTATGGCATCTGATTCGTTACAGTGGGCCTGGTACTAATTTTTAAAATTTTAGTAGCTGTCATGCCTTTGTGATACCACTAAAAGCTCTTTTTGCTTTTCCAACATAAACTTCAGGGCGATTCTTACACGATAACGAGGTTTATGTTTTATTCATAAACGGCACCTGTCTTATCAAGTTTCACTGTAATATCTTTGCCCAGTTTTATAACATTATTAAGAGATTTTTTTATTCATGGAACAGTTGTTACATGGAAACCTTTCAGTACGTTACCGCATCTTTTGAAAAATCTGTTGTTTGTAGGTTCGTATCGTAGATTAGGTATTGGGTGGGTTGTTATTATTTTTGCCATTTTTATTATTGTTATCTGTATTGTTGGAATCGTATTTATGTTATATTTTATTAATTCTAATGTCGATGTGTTTTCTATAGAGCCTTGGTCGTAATCATTTTTGATGAGGAGTAGTTTAACGAGGTTTGTGTATTGTTTATGAAATTTCTTATCTGAAACTAAAATAGCTCTGTCTATTAGGTTGTAAATAATATTTTTTTTTTGTTGGATTGTATGGTTTAAATAAAAATTAAGAATTCTATCTGAAGAAGTAGATTTCTAGTGCCAGTTAGATATGTATTTTTATGTATACTATATTTTCATTCTCTCTAATAAGTATGACGTCTAAAAAATTTATACTGTTATTGCGTTCTAACTCGTAGGTGAACTTCAGGTGTTTATTGTAGTTGTTGAAAACTTGGCAGATAAGGTCAATTTAATCAGATTCTATGCACATGATAGTTGTCAACGTAACTGAAGTAAAAGCGAAATATAATATTGAATTTTTCTTTTAACTTTTTAAGATAGTCAGTTTAGAGATCTTCCATGATCATGTCTGCAAACTCTGGACTGACAGGTGAATCAATCGGGATCCAAAGATTTATTTGTAAAATGTAAAAAAAAAAAAAAAAAAATTACATAGTTATTCAATAACGACCGATTTTTCATAAGATGCAGTAACATACTGAAAGGTTTCCATATAACAACAGTTCTGAGAATTAAAAAATCTTTAAATAATGTTATAAAACTGAGCAAAGATAGTACAGCGAAACTTGATAAAACAGGTGCCGTTTATGAGTTATCGTGTAAGAATTGCCCTGAAATTTACGTAGGAGAAACAAAAAGAGCTTTGAAAGAAAGAATGTATGGCCACAAAACCAAGTCAGAACCTCCACCAGCAGTCTACCAGCATAAGATTAACCACAACCGTGATTTTCTTTACGATAAAGTTAAAATTCTAGATCGAGATAAAAACATCTACAGAAGAAAAATCTTCGAAATGCTTTTCATTAGGTCAATAGAAACGATCAACATAAAGACAGATCTAGATAAACTTAATCCATCTACAATAACATTTCTTCAATCTTGCAAACTACTTGAACTATGGATCAATCGTACATCATTTCATTTCATAATAAACATTAGCTCAGAGACAATTTATATTTAATTTACTCTCGACCATGATTGTTATTACTTTTATCTATTAGAAAAAACACATCTTAATCTTTAAGGACGTTTCAGACCTCCAGTGACTCTCATTCAGTTTTGGGGCTCTCCGCACGAGAAACAGCTGACGCGCCGGTCGTTCTGTCTCTCTCGCTCTCGTGGCGCAGCATAACCGCTAAGACTAAAAAATCAACTTTACTGTTAAATTACTCTGAAAGTAGGCCCGGTTGCCGTATTTTGAAAAATGTTAAATTGATTCTTATTTCAATAGCTAGAATATACTCTTTTTTTTAGAAAAAGTTAACTACTAGTTAATTTACAGTCGTCGATAACATTAAAAAATTGTAGTGCTCTACGTGCCATCGCATGCAAAACGACCGAACTTTGAGCGTTCATAACTCAAAAACGAGTCCCGCTTGCCCTATTTTTTTTTGTGGCATTGGAAAGAACACATAAAAATCTTCTTGTATGCCGAGTTACAAAATTTGATAACGTTGACCGAAAATCCCTGAAACGTCCTTAAGCCAAGCTCGTTGAAAACAAAGTTAAAACTTTAGGTCGGTACAGTCCAAAAAAAAAAAAAAAAAAACGAAGTGATTATTTGTAGGTACTAACATTGAAGTTTGCTCATCTATTTTTAAATTTAAATTTCGTAAACTGGACATGCCCATGTCATTTAATTACCTGATCAGTTGTTCCTTTAAGGGGAGGAGTGCTTAGTGCTCTTACTTTCACTTTAGTTTATGTTTGACTCTGTCGCAATAAGTTTCTTAGCAATTTTTCGTTGAGTATAAATTAGTATACATATAAAATTTGTTTTCGTTTCTTTAGTTGATCATTTTCTTCAATTTTATAATATTAACACAGTTATTCTTAATAAATATAATGTCAGAAAAAAGCAATGAACAAAATTTTTCTGAAGTTGGGGCAGAATTTAAGAAGTTTGATTTCAAACAAAAATTTCAACAACAGAGTTGAACGATCATTTTGGACATTAAGGGCGTTTCGAGGATTTTTGAGTAACGTTAAAAAATTTTGTAACTTGACACAGTAATAGATTTTTTTGTGCTCTATTCAATGAAACAAAAAAAAAAAAAAAAAAAAAAAAAACATAGCAAGCGGGACTCGTTTTTGAGTTATGACATGTCAAAGTTCGGTAGTTTTACATGGGATGGCACGTAGGTCACCAAATTTTTTGGACGTTCATAACGATTGTGAAAAAACCAATCGTTACAAGATTTTGGAAAATGACTTATGTTGAAGGGCTTGAAATGAAAAATATTCTAAGATTTTTTAAAATATGGCAACCGGGCACACTTTTTGGGTGGTTGAGTAGTTAAGTTGATTTTTTAGCTTTGAGGTTAGACACCGCCATGAGAGCGAGAGAAATAGAGCGAGCTGCGCGTCAGCTGTTTTCGGTGCGTAGCGCCTCAAAAGAGAATGAGTGTCACTGGAGGGTTGGAACGTCCTTAAAGGAGAGTATTCAAGATAGATTTCTAACTCTCCCTCCTATTCAGCAAAGCGCCATACATCTAATTAGTTTTTATGATGACAGAATTACAAACTCAGTGTCACAGGGAATGCTAGAGGCCATCACAGGAACTCGCACGATGCGAGAATTCACGCATCTTGCATCGCGCGTCGCGTAGTTTGGCTGTAAAGTTAGGTTAGGACAAGCGCACGACGCGCACGAATTCTTGCATCGCGCAGAGTTCCTGTAATGGCCTTAAAAACGCTTCGAATTTACGATTCAGACGATGTTATAAGTAAGTTGGATAAAGAATCATCTCTTCACTTGAATGAGCGTGGTTGCATTCTTTTCTATAAAAGCTTAAAAGCTTTGCAAGCACGCCGAGAATACATGAGTCTTGTGATTGGATCAATTCTTGTAAAAAAATTATGATGAAGAAGTGAATTATGATTGCTCATTAACAGCATGCGCATGCACTTTTTACTGCAATAATCAATCACTTTGCCGACATATTCTGCTAAAACGAGTGATGGAGCCTGAATTGAGACAATGCGTTTTTTCTCTGTCTTTGTTTCACACAAGGTATTACAGAAAAACAACTACTACTGCTAGCGTTCAAATGGTACATGACGAATTCACATTGAGTTCTGAATGCGAAGGATTTCAAGAAAGCATCTCTTTAAGAATTGACAGTGTATCAAAAACATTAAACAATCAACTCTACTGAGTATCGCCAATCTCGCCTCATCTCATGGAACTAAACAATTCATTTCTTACTTAAATGTTGTAAAGGATTTGGAGCAAATGATAAGAGAAAAGCTTGATGTACAGTTTGCTGCAAAGAAATGTGAATCCCAACCAGAGCTGAAAAACCAAGATGAGAATAATGAACCACAAGAAAATTTAGTAGGAAGATCTGACCACGATTGTGCACTGACTAACACTAGTAAGTTTGGAAATTTACACTTCCGTGCTAAGGTCAGCTCCCGAGGAAGGCCAAAACGTACGACAAACGTTGTCATTTAATAAAATTTCTGTAGATCGTCAAGTAATAACCAACAAAAAAATGGCCATCCAGAAAAAACTATGCAGCAAGAAAAGCAGACAAAAGAAACTTCAGACGTTTTTACTATCAGTACCTGCAGCAAGAAAAAACGGCCCTTAGATCAATTGGATCTTTTAAACAAAAGTACTGAAATAACAAGACCTTAAAAAAAAAGTAAAAAAAAAAGTCAAAAGGTAACTTGTATTTTTTCTTATTAACGTATTTGTTCTTAAAAATTAAAAACATGACATGATTAAATATAAGGTATATACAAATTGAAATATTTGTTTTTATTACCCTTTAGTGAAAACTTACTCAAAAATAGACGAGTAATCTTCTATAATGGTACCTATGAATAACGTTTTATCCTTAAGTACTGTACCTACGAATAACGCCATCCAAAAAAAAAAAAAAAAATATTTTAGAGTTTTATACAATATAAGTGTTAAGGTGGTTTTCTACCAAATGCATGACAATAGAGAATTAACTCAAATTTTCTGAAGGTGTTTATTAGATTAATAAACATTTCTACGAAGTCTGATCAAAATTGACCATATAGTTTAAAAGTTACAGCAAGTTAAAGATTGAATTTTTTTCACTACGCGTATGGCCGCTACACTGAAAAAGTGTACTAAATTATTGATATTTATCTTCTTACAATAGAGATCCTTTAGAAAAACCACATACGTATAGTTTCAGTATCAAATAATTCATTTCTTGAAACTGCAAAAAATTGACCTTTTAAAAATTTTATAATAATTTTGTAAAAATGATTTTCACGTGAATAAATTCCAAAACTGCGGTATTCAAATGTGAGGTTAAAAGTTTTAAAAAATGTTTTGTTGTGATTGTCAATGTTTTTTTGGTAGAAAATAATTTATATTAATTTGGTGAAATGATTTTTTTTTAGTCTTTAACTTGACTAGCTCTGGTAGAAAACCACCTTAAGCAGTAAAGATCCAATAAAACTTATTTATGTAATTATATGAAAGTAAGTATTAAGAAGCATATTTGAGACAGCTTGATTCAAAATTGTTTGAAGATAATTATGAGTTAATTTTTTTAGGGGCCTCGAGTGCGAAACAGCTGTTTTCAAATGACTGTACCTGTTTTTTTTCAAATTTAAATCAATAATGATAACAACTATTTAAAATAAGCTGATAAAACTATACTTTGATATAAAAAAAGTTTCAGATATATATGAGCGAATATAAAAATTATTGAAAGTTAAAATAGATGTATCTGTACCTGGGCAATGATTGCTTGTAGCTAGATGAGTTCCTTGAGTTTCTGTTCACACTATCTCTGCAAAAAGGGATATTATGTGAACAGAAATATTAATAAAAAAAACAGATAAAGAAATAAAAAACAATGGCTAAAAAAGTGCTTTAATCTATTCTAGTTACATTAATCTCAGTAAAAACATTTAATATTTCTATATATGCACATACTTTTAAAGATACGCAGGTATAAAATCATACGTACGTGTAAGGCAAATATAAATACACGGAAAAAAGTTTAGGACAGTGAGCGCATCCGTTAGTCAGCAGCCGAACAAAATGTGTATCGTCCGCTGGACAACAGATTGACCTGCGGCGGAACGAGCGTAGGCCTATGAGTGGCATGCTAGGCCTCCGAATGTCCTATACGTAGGCTCCTGCGTACGCTGCTCAGTGAATCTGTTCTGCATGCAGATAAGGATTCGCGCTTGAACTCTCGACCCGATCGGACGTGTTGTCGTTCTCACAATATTAGTTTTTTGTTTTTTCTTAACCGTTTCTATTTTTTTTTTTTTTTTTTTTTTTTTTTTTCTTAAAACAGTCAAAGTTTCCTTTCTTCTCCATTCTATCTTTTTCTTCCACATCTGGTAATACCACGACGAGGTTAGGAATCAGACGAATCAAGAAACCGACTGTTGATGGTTAAGCCAATATTTTAACCAGGATCTATCCTACCCCGACTGTTGATGACCATGAGATTGAATTCGGTGCCAATATTTTGAAGAAGAAGAATCATACAGATTACCTAAAAATTTCTCACGCGCGCATGGTGTAATCACGCGTTCTCACGTTTTTCCCTTTTTTGACGCTATTATTTATTATTTATAATCGTTTAATCAAACTGTCTTCAAGATTATAGAATTTTTTTTATAAAAATGATGTGATTACGGTTAGATTTGCCTGTAAACTGCTTGAAAATGACCACTACAGCTGAAAAAGAAGGTAATGTTATATGTAGATCATCACGTTCAAATTTCAGAAGCATTCATGATTTCAGAACTAAGTATTTTCAGTCCCGACTTCTCCGAGAATTTAAAATGAATAGATTGAATTTCACCTACAAGTAGGCCCACTCGCACCCTACGGTAGTCTTATACTCGGCCAACGCTCGTTCATCAGCTGCCCTAAGCTTATAGGTTTCCTGCAGCGCCACTTTCACTCAACTATCATCCTAAACTTTTTTCGCACAGTAGAGATCAAAAATTCAAGCCACCCTAAATATCATTTTTTTAATGTTAGATTTTTGAGATTGTAAGTGACTGTAAACGTCCAAAACTTAAATCGAGTTGTCTCTTAACACTTTTTCTGAAACAATATACTCAATAACTTCAGGGGAAACCATCGAGTATACGTATATAAATTTAATTTGTAAACCCATTTTAACCCATTATTTAGTTCAAAAAGTTCTTTCTCAAAAAACAGCTATTTTTTGTCATGTTTTTATTTTTGGTGGATATTGACAAATTTTTACAGAACTTTACCAACATAATTTTGTTTTCTCGAGTTTCTATAATAATTGAGTTTGAGGAAAAAAATTTTCAAGATGGTACGAATCATACTCAAATAATTTTAAATAACTACTTATTTAACACGATATCTCATGTTACTTTTATCTTAAATTAATTTCATCATCATCATCATCGTCATCGTTATCGTCATCATCATCATCATCATCATCATTATTATTATTATTATTATTATTCTGGTGCGGAGTTTTTGGTTGGTTTCGCCCATCTAGCGCCTCCCTGGGTTGCGGATAAGGGAACGTTCCCTACTTTGTAGAGGGTACCAGGGAAATAAAATACCTGGGGCGGACAGAAAAACAGATCTATGGGAAGGATGCCCCGAATTCAAACCCCTATCATGGACACGACTCTGAAAACAGGTGTACCCCAGGGAGTAAATCTTCCCGTAGGTTCCGACTCGGTGAAAGCCCGGGTGGCCTGCGCTGGCCCCATGGATTCTGGGGGGGGGGGGGGCAAGAACGTGTAGATACGGAAGCAAAGAAGCAAGATTTGTTCCTTAAAATACCAGCTCGTGAGGAACGGAGAGGAAGCAACGCTAGCATCGGCAGTAACGTGAGTGCTTTTAGTAACGCCACGGCGGATGATATGAGATACAGCGAGGAGGACAGGCAGAACCTTGTCAAATCGAGGCAGGCCGATTTGATTTGATTTGATTTTGATGCGTTTATTAAATGTACATTATGTTGTACAAAATACATAAGATTATACACAAAGTTCAACATTAGAATATAATTTCAATATAAATATAAAATAAAATAAAAATGAAAATGAAAATGAAATGAAATATAATAAAATAAAATAAGATAGAATAAAATAACAATAATATAAGTAATAATAATAACAATGAAAATGAAAAACAATGAAAGTAATAAAAGTAATAAATGAAAATAATGGTATACTATACAATCTATAAATTAAAGTAACAAGGGTAACATTATCAGTCTCAACAGTATTAGAATTCACTCCGAGAATCACAAACTAACATTTATTCCAAACAGATCTCGAGTTCAACAGTGTAGAAAAACTTAATCTTCTCCCTCGGTAATAAAGATGTGCGATTTGATGAGGTGTTTGAATGAAGTGAAGGATGTAGATTGGCGAATATTTGGGGGTATGGTATTCCAGGAGTAGGTAGTTGATACATGGAAGGATCGCTCCAGAGATCTAGTGCGGAAAGAGGGGACAATCAAGGCATCAAGTGCATGCGGATTAGCCAACCTTAATGGACGTGAGCTGAGCTTTTCAACAAAAAAAAATTCGCCAGATAAGACGGAGTACCTATGTGCAGGATTCTATAGAGCAAGCAGGCAGCAAAATAAACTCTGCGGCCCGCCACCCGAAGCCAGCCGAGCTCACGTCTATAAGGTGTGACATGATCGCTCTTCCTGATCCCAAAGATGTACCTGATCCCACGATTGAGCAAGCGCTGTAATACGAGATCCTGCTCACCCGAGATATTACAGTAGACAAGCGAACAATAGTCAATTATAGGAAAGAGCAGGGTCTGTATAAGGTGCTTGCGCAGTTGAAAGGTGGTGCTGCGTCTGAAGTGGTTAAGATGGTACAAAAGAGAATTGGCTCTCCGAGAAACATAACGAACATGGTCCTTCCAGCTCAGCTTAGAGTCCAGCACCACCCCCAGACTACGCGCTGAGGGGACAAACGGGACAGTGCAGCCGCCAAACTGCAGGTCATGAATTCCCAATTCATTAAAGCTATTGACATACGACGGAGTCCCAAAAACCATTGCCTTGGTCTTACCAGCATTCAGTACCAGCTGATTGGCGGCAGCCCAGTCAGCAACGTGCTCAGCACCCCGGCTCAGTCTTCCCAGCGTGGCATGTATGTCCTCAAGTCGGCCCCGCACGTAAATCTGCAAATCATCCGCATAAACCACATAGCAGACATCAGGGCCAAGGCCATGGGCAATATCAACGATGAACAGAAGGAAGAGCAGAGGACCCAGCACCGAGCCCTGAGGCACACCCTCATTAAGGGGACGGAAAGAAGTAAAAGTGCCGTCCTCCGCTCTTACCGCCTGCGAGCGGCCAGTCAGATAAGAGACAACCCACCTCAAAACCCCATGCGAAAAACCCAGAGATTGCAGCTTCCTGAGCAATGTTACGTGCGAGACCGAATCGAAGGCTTTACTAAAATCAAAAAGTAGCAGCGCAGTCATTTGTCTCCTGTCCATACCGATTCGAATGTCGTCCGTGAGTTTAAGCAGTGCTGTCTGTGTACTATGTCCCGCCCTGAAACCCGCCTGATTATCGTCCATCAAACCCTGCGATTCAACAAAAGTAGAAATCTGGTTATGGACAAGCCTCTCAAGTATCTTCGACATGAAACTGAGCAGGGAGATGGGACGAAAATCATTCAGGCAAGACGGAGAGGGAGTCTTATTCAGTGCGATCACCATCGACCTCTTCCACTGCTCAGGGAAAGTCGAAGTCGATAGGGAAGCATTAAAGATCTTGCAGATGAAAGGACCAATAGATGGAAAAGCTGACTGAATAAAGCTCTGTGGAAGAGAGTCAAAGCCCACTGCCTGGGATGTCGACTGACTGATAGCACGTGCTATCTCGTCCAACGTCACATCCACAAACGCGAAGCCACCATGATCTTCCTCTCTTCCCAAGTCATTCAGAAAGAGAGAGAGATCCGGCGCCATACTATCAAAAGAAACAGAGGCAAAGTGAGCATTAAGATCTTCCACTGAAAACCCGCCCAAATTAGAATCCGCTCCGGAAGAGATACCAAGTCGCCTTAGTTCCTTCCAGAGCTGCTGAGGATCAGTGATGTCCTTGAGCCTACACCAATAGTAATCAAAAAACCAAAGAGAGATCTCTTGGAAGAGATCCAACTCGAAGTCAACAAGATGATAGAGTCGTGCAAGTCGCAGAAGGGCGTCAACATGACCATCAAGGATGGCCTAATGTCAGTGAAAAATAAAGTGGAGATGGCACTGCGTGAGCATGGAGAGGGCGACGAGAGGGAAAAAGCCTATCACGAGGGCCTTATCACGACCGAGGAAGGCAGACAGGCAAGAGGGAAGATCCGACGAAGGATAGAAGGGCAGTTAGAGCGGGATGCGATCTTCGCCACCCGCAATATGCAGAGGGAAGAAAAGGGCGAGAATAAATCCTCCCCACTCTTGAAGGAAAGGAAGAGAGACAATGGCGAAGCCGCACCAGGAAGAAAGGAGGAGAACGGAGGAGAAGGAGGAAGGAAGAGAGAAGAGGGAAGAAAGAAGAAAAAGAAACCGGGAAGGAAGAACGACGCAACCTCCAGCACACTGGTCAAGGTTGGCACCGGCCAGACCTACGCCGGTGTGCTAGCAAAGATGAAGTCGGAGATCCACACGGAGAAGGAGAGACACCATGAAAGATGGTATACAGAGCCACCGTGTTAGTCAATGCGTAAATCGTAGAGTAGCGTGTGTCGCAGCGTAATTCCAAGTGCACGCACCTTGTTTTCCAGTGCAAATTTTTAGTGAGCCAAGTTCGGTAGAGCAGACGATGGCGGTCGAAACATCCACTAACCCAGTTTTTCAAAGTTTTACACAAAAAATCGTGTACGATTCTTACTTTAAAATGTTGTTGCTATTATTATTTACACGTTAATAAACTTTAATTATAATTACAAGCTTGATAATTGAATATATACGATTTTTAAGTTTCGAGGTTAGAAGTTCAGCAGAACTTGAGTATCCGAGACTTGCCGAGGCCGATGTAAGAAAACAGCGTGCGTACACTGGAAAACACCGTGCACGCATCGTGATTTACGGTGTAACTCCTTCTTGGTGCAGACACGGAGATTATCATCATCATCGTCATCGTCATCGTCATCGTCATCGTCATCATCATCATCATCATCATCATCATCATCATCATCATCATCATCATCATCATCATCATAATCATCATCATCTATTATTATTATTATCATTATCATTATCATTATCATTATCATTATCATTATCATTATTATTATTATTATTATTATTATTATTATTATTATTATTATTATTATTATTATTATTGTTATTATTTCATTTTTTTATTTTTTTTTATTTTTATTTTTTTATGAAGATCAAATAAAAAGTTGGTTGTGCCAACCTCAATTCTCACGCAAAAAAATCTAATGTTTACGTTGGTTAGGTGATTAGGAGAAATAAATTCAAATAATTTTTTAAATGAATTATTTAATTTTTTATTAGTTCAAGTGAACGGTATATGATCTATTTCATAGTGCTGATAGTTTTCTACCCTCTGATCAAGTTTGAAATAAATGTGAAAACAGTTTTGCCATCGATTTTTTAGATTCAGGTAATATTCTTTATAATAATATTCTTTATCAACAAATTTGTAGAGCCTGCATTGGATGTTTACACCGGTTTTTAATAAAAAATAGTCTCCGCGATCGCCACCTTTAAACAAATATAGTTTCTCTCAATATTTTTATCGAATATTATCTCCTTTACCCTCTTAAACCAATGTTTTATAAATTTGTTTCCAATTTTTTTTAAATTTGTATTGAAAATTTAAATCGTAGGGGACCTGTTTTTAACCATACAAATAACTTATCGAGATTAAAAAAAATTACTTAGTTAATTTTATTAGCTGTATTTTTCAAAAAATAATTCTCCGCTCCTAAAAAACCCTTGCAGAGATAGTGAGCACCCTTGAGATCTACTTTTTAATAGAATTATTCCGCGGTCTAATCCAAACCAAATTTTTCAATCGAAATCATGTCTATTTCAGAGTCGGCACGTCGGACAACGAACCTCGATGTGAGTCGCAAAACGCAAACTTTGTCTAAGTTTGAAAATGGACTTTTTGAATTCAACTTTTAATAAAATTCAGTAATTATTAGATGAGACGATTCGGGAACAAAAGCGTTTCTAATGATGAAATACTCAATTTTATAACTGTAAATGCTCAAACCAATTCAAATAGCAAAAAACTCATACCAAACGATTTGTGTGTATTTTTTTTTTTTTTTAACTTTAATAAAACAAAATTGTTGAGTTCATTTTAAATAATTGATAGGTAGCAAAGCTGTTTTCACACTTATTTCAAACATGATCGGCAGGTAGAAAGCTATCAGCACTATAGATCATCGTGCAGTTTAACTGATAAAAAAATTAAACAATTAATTTGAAAAATTATTTAAATATATCTCTCTTAACCTCCTAACCAATATGAACTTTAGAATTTTTTTGCGCAAAAACTGAGGTTGGCACAACCAACTTTTTATTCTACGAAAAAAAAAGGAACTTTTCTGATAATTTTTCAGTTTTAACAGCAAATTTTTTCGTAAATGTTCAAATTTCATTTTAAAATCAGCAGTTGATCTACGTTGTCTGCAATCTTATTTTAAATTTAAAAAATTTCGAATTTCTAAGAAAGTGTAAATATCACCATCTAGTTTTTTGAGTTAAGAATGAGCTAAGTTTAAGTTTCTATTAAAATTTTTAATAATTTATGCAAAAGCAACAATAAATTGCAAAAGTAATAATGGGGAAAAAGGCTATAACAGAATCAACTAAGTGGCAGATGATTGACCAATTCAAAGCTGGGAAAAATAAGTCTGAAATAGTAAGACTTTTCAAAATAAGTATGCATTGCATTAGAAATACGATATCTGCATATTTAAATTTAAATTTAGTGAAAAACAAAAGCCGCTAAGGTCGGCCTCGCGAAACAAGCTCTAGAGAGGGTAAAATTTTTTGTCAATGAAGCAGAGAAAAACCCGTTCGATTACAGAAAAAGCCTTGAAGAACAAACTCGAAAGCCGATCCAGAGTTTACATTTATAGAGAGACAGTTATAAGGCGTTTGCTAGAGAAAAATTATAAATCTGCAACTGTACGGAAATATCTATTAACCTCGAAAAATAAAAAAGCTTGCTACGACCGGTGTAAAGACAAATTATCATGGACTACAGAGAAATGAAATATAGTATTATTCAGTGGCTACATGAAGCCAGAACCCATGAAATCGATTTTTTATTGATTCTTTTTTTGGAAAATCGATAGCGTTTGACCTCCTAAAACGAAAATAATCCATGAGACTTTTCATCGCAAACGCATTTTTTAAAAAATAAATCATTAATTTTGGAGTTGCCAACCAATTTTTAAATCCGGTTAATAAAGCGAAAAACCGTCCAATCATATCAATTTTTTTCAATCTATCGCAAAAGCCTAACGCAAACAGCATCCGAAATAAAAATTGAAAAAAGTTAATTATTTTTTATAATAAATTGATTTAAAAATAGCAACCGCTTTTGGATCCTTTTAAATCGATGGCTGGACGATCATCAAATATGCGCCATTTTGGAGCAGAGGTCGGAGAGAGGCTAGAGTGAGGCAGCTGTTGAGCGTTAACAGTTGACTCGTCTTTGCAACAACAAAAACTTTGCCATAGTCTGACGATAATTCCGAAATAGCGCGCATGCGCTGATCGCCCAGCCATCGATCTAAAATGACCCAAAAGCGGTTGCAATTTTTAAATCGATTCACGCTTTGACTCTCGTCCTCATCGGACGTGTTGTCGTTCTCGCTATAATAGTGTTTTGTTTTTTCTTAACCTTTCCCATCTATTTTATTTTTTACTTTCTTTTCTTAAAATAGTTGGAGCGATAGCGGAAAATGTCAATGCATACACGGAAAAAAAGGAAGGCAACCTTTACTTTTTCGAGCGAAGCGCTAACCGCTTTGCTAAAAAAAAAGAAGTAACTGCATTTTTTGAAATGTAAATGAAGCTTTTTTTTCAACTGTAGAAGGCGCAGTTATTTAGAAGCGGATTATTTAATTCAAATATTTTTATCGATCGTTTTACTGTTCGCCGTGTCTTTACATCACAATAAAAAAATTAAAAAATAAGTAAATCGTATTAAAAATTACGTTAATTATTTATGATTATTTTTTTTTTTTATAAGTTTAAGAGATGAAAAAAACTTTAAAACAGGCAACCAAAACAAACTTGAAGGTTATAAACTTACCGATAAATCGGTCTAAGAATTTTTCCAACTTCCACTTCTCCAATAACATTGATACGAGCTTAAAATCTTCACTCATGTTTACACTCATTGAAAATAAATAAATAGTTCTTGATGATATTTTCGTTGATTTAATTACATTGTTTAGTCGTATAGACGCACAGTGAAACGATCGATAAAAATATTTTGAATTAAATAAACCGCTTCTAAATAACTGCGCCCTCTACAGTTGAAAAAAAAGCTTCATTTACATTTCAAAAAATGCAGTTACTCCATTTTTTTGGCAAAGCGGTTAGCGCTTCGCTCGAAAAAGTAAAGGTTGCCTTCCTTTTTTTTCCGTGTACCTTGCATCGAGTGAAACGACAGTGGGCCGTAGCCAGGCAAGATATCTGCCTGCTTGAGCGTAGCGAAAGGGCCAGAGAGCGCTATAAACTAGTTGAAACTACATCAAAAATGTATTTTTTTATCGTTTTCACTCTTCATAATAAAAAAAAAAAAAAAAAAAAAAAATCAATTTAAGATTAAAGCAACATGAGATCGTATTGATAAGTGTTTTTACGCTGAAAAATAGTCGTTATTTGAGAGTGGTTCGAATAATTGTGTACAAATCAAAATCAAAATTTTTTCCACAAACTCAATCATAATAAACACAAAAAAAAACAAAATTATGTTGCTAAAGGTCTGTAAAAATTTGTCAAAATCCACCAAAAATAAAAAAAAAGACAAAAAAAAAGCTGTTCTTTGAGAAAGAACTTTTTGAACTAAATTATGGGTAAGAATGGGTTTATAAATTATATTCATGCACAGATACTCAATCGTTTTCCCTATGGGGACTTATAGAAATGAAAGGCACTGGGGCGTTACTAGCAATAGCCTCCTCTACCAGAAGTTTGGCACGGAACAGAATTTAGATTGTGTGCACATGCGTGAGACGACATCATGCACTAAATCATGTACATGTGCTCCATGCTAAACTAGTGGGAGAGGAGGCTATTGCCAGTAGCGCCCCCAGTGCCGTTCATTTCTATAGATTCCCATAGTTATTGAGTATATTGATAGAGAAAAAATGTAAGAGAGAACTGAATTTAAGTTTTAGAGACGGTTGCAGTTACTGACAAACTAAAAAATCGCACAATAAAAAGATGACACTTGGGGGTGGCCTAAACTTTTGACCACTACTGAAAATATATGCAGGTGTTTGTGCTGTTTACATGCACACGTGCGCGGTCACGCACACACAAAGGCATTCATTGCACAGGCACTACATCACCTGATGCAAGAGAACTTAGTTTAAACTTATTATATACAGAAAAAGCGTACCTGTCATGCCGTGTATCATCTCGGCTGTAACAAACATAATACGAGTAATTTTGTTAGTGTTTTGTAATAAAGAAATGTTTTAAAAACAGTATTTTCGGACACATGTGACCTAAGTAAGAGTTTTATGAATGGCGGAAATATCGCCTGAGAAAACAAGAATATCAATACGTCATGCTTAGGTCAAAAGTATCACATTTAGGTTCTTGAAATTCATGTATGACAATGGCCAACAAACTTAATATAAATAAAGAAATTGAAATAGCAGAAACCCCATCATCTAACTATGAGCAGGGTTAGAAAAAAATGCCACTAGTACGCTCTGAGAAGGCGCCACTGACAAGAACCCCCTCATTTAATCATTACAGTATAACTATGCGTAAGCGTGTTCTTGCCAGTGGCGCCAACATCGGAATTTTTTTCTAACCATTCTCATATTATTTTACGATATTATATAGGACTAAGGTAAGCAAAACTAAGAAAAAAATGAGGTTTTTATGAGAAAAGTTTTCATAAAAAAAATATAAGATTTTTCGGCTATTTTTAGCTATTTTCCAGTATACATATTTTGGGTGCTCCTTGGATGCGCACGCATCATCGATGAAAAAAGTTTCTTAAATGTCTCAGATAAATTAGAAATTATGTACTCACAAGGGAAGGACTTCAGGTGTTCGGCTCCGATCGGTACCGGACCGGGCGCAAAATTGACTTCAAGTTACTCAAAAAAAAGTCTGATGGGTCCCGAATCTTCGATCTTTGATATTTTTTTTCCCAAGCCCTTGAATATTGCGATTTTATGAGTTTAAGGAGTCATTTTTTGCCATTAAAGTATGAGACTATTTTTTAATTTATTTTTCATGGTAAAACAAAATAATTAACAGTATAGATAATTGAAATTTTTAATTTTAAAAGCTTCTTTTCATATTTTTGATATCATAGTTTGTCTTGATATGATTTTATTAACCTCATTTGATCTATTTCATCAAAAAGTACAAAACTTAGCAAATGGTGGAATTCTTCATTTCTCTCATTTTCTTTCAGAATATTCTAGTAAATATTCATTTATTAAAGGTTAAACTAATATTTTTCAGACAATTTCAGTGTATTTTAAATTTAAGATGGTCTCATGAATATTTCTTGGGAGTATTTCAATTATTCAATTATTCAGGCATTAAAAATGAAAAAAAAAAATTATTAAAAATATAAAAAAAAAAAAAACGTAAAAATCAACGTACATCATTCATTGTTGATGAGATATTTTTTTAATTTAGTAAAAGTACACAATGATATTTTGGAAATCACTTCTCATTAAGTTAATAGCAAATATTTTTATATTAATTGCGGAAAGTTAAGGTAACTACCACCAGTCGGCGCCTAGAACACTTTTTCTACAATCAAAGTAGATAACTTTTGTTATAGGGCGTTATTTAAACGAGCAGACTCAGGAGTACAACCCACGTAGATCTGCCGAGTTTGTCATACAGCCTCTATAAGCTCTGCCGCAGTCAACTACACGTCGACGAGTTTCCTGCAAAAGGAGAAAATTCCGTCCGCGATTATATATCCCTAAAAGGTTTATTAATCGGGGAGGGCACGACAGCTCGTTGATTTCGGTAGGTGGGTGCGGGCTAGAGGATTCGAGCGCGGGGAACACCGGTCAGAAAAATAATTGTTACTCAGAAAGTTAATTTTGAATATTTAATAACAAAAAATTAACTTAAAAACTAATACAAAAATCTATGCTTGACACGGTGATAATTTATAAACAAATACTCATACGGTTGAGTATTTCAATCAACAACAAAGAGTTATCGGTGCTCTCCAAGTTGATTTGCGCGCGCACACAACGATCTGCTGCTATCGGCAGCTTACGCGCGCGAGAAAAACAAAGTATTTTACAACTGATTTTAATCACTCACACTCTCACACGATAACGATTATGGTCGCTTAACAAACAATAACTCACGAGGACGCCGCAGGTGCACCTGTTACAAGCCGTAAGGCTGAAACTCTAGCCTCCAAGCTAGATACCCAAATCGTAGACTGCTGTGTCTCGATGCCGGCGTACGGTCCAGTGTCGTCGTCTCGTTGTCGCAGGTTAACAAGTTGTCCAAGGATGACAATCCTGTTGAAGACTTGTTTTCGTCGCGACGATAACTCCCGAGCACGCGCGACACAATAAAATTGACCTTTCACTCGTACTTTTTATAATCTCGCGAAGCTTCGAATCGGTACGATCTGTACTCGAACGCGTGCGGTGATTAGAATGACTCTAGTCCTCCTTCTCTCCGGCTCGATACTCTACCGATTCCCGCGCGTTCCATTCCCACTCGTGTTGCGTTCTAACGGTCGCGCGGCGAACATGAAATTAATTTAATGTCGTCGCGATTAATTAACTCGACCGTTACACTTTATAAGTCTTTACATTTCTGCAATTAAAAGAAATTAAAACTATTACCACCAGGTGGAATCCAGAAATTTTTTTTACAATTAAAGTAGCTGACTCTATGGTTATAAGTATTTACATTGCCAAATCTCAAAAGAAAGTTTTGGCTAACTGGTGGTGCCTAGAAAATTTTTCCTTTTTTTAAAAGTAGATAATTGTGATTTTTTTGAGTTTGATTAATTTGTTTTGTCATTTCGTATAATATTTAAGTTTAACTTGGAAGAAAAAATATTTTTACCGATAATTCTACGCTTTTTTACTGCATGAAAATTTTATTTCATCATGGAGATTGATCATCGTCAAGTGTTTTTTTCTTTTTCAAATGTATTTTAACGATCAGTGCAAACCAGTTAAACCCGAGGAATTTTCAGGAAAAATTGACACTCATCATGCTGCTATTGCTACTAATTTGTGGGATTTGTTTGAAAATTTATGCAACAAATCTATTGAAGTAGAAACAGAAGAAACTTTATATATTGATAGTAATAGTGACAGTGACAGTGATCAAAGTGAATTTTCCAAAACTAAAAATGTGAATAACAACAATAATGACAAGTTAGACTTTGAATTATCACAAACATTTGAGTCTCAAGCAAGTATTTCTAATGATTCAGAGTCCCCTTCTCTGTCAGAGCCCGATCTCAAAAAACAAAAGCTTGAAGCTGATGGTTATGACTATTTTCATGAAATAGAATATACTGATCACACATTTACATTCGAAACTATGAAAAAAATCATTGAATTGAAAGATATTAAAAAACGATCATTTAAATCCATACAAAATTTGTATCCCAAGTTACATCCAGTGCATATTACTAGGTTTCGAAAATACGTAGAAGCTAGCGGAACCTTTGCTATGAAAATGTATGAAATGTAATAGTACCTGAAGAGTAGAATTGATAAGTGTAGATTGAATGATTTATCAGCCATTTATAATGTTCACATTCGGCGATGGGCTATCCAAAAAGCACGTGAAATGGGACTAGGAAAATTTAAAGCCAGTTTTGAATTTGTGAAAAACTTGAAACGTCGACTTCGGATTAATTCTCATGAAGTGACTCATCTTGTAACAAGAAAACATTCTGTTGAAAAAAACTAGTATCGATCAAAACTTAAGCAATCACCTAAAATTTACAAATACCAGCATACCCAGTTACAATTTAGATCATGTATTAAATTCCGATCAATCTGGATTTTTAAAAGAATTTCATTCATCAAGAACATTGAGCTATAAAGGTGAAAAACACACTAAAGTGATGGTAAACAGCATTGTCAATACTACTCATTCGTACACAATCCAGCCAACTATTACTGCATCTGGTAAGATTTTATCACCAATGTTGATATGCTTGCAAGAAACCACTGGGAATGAGTTCGGGCCTCTCGTGGCTAAACAAGTTGAAGAAAATACACCGAATAATTTAGATGTCGTTTGTAACAAATCAGGTAAATTAACAAAAGAGCATGTCAAAATCTGGCTCAAAGACTGCTTAACCCCGCCAATAACACAAAAAAGTTTGCTCTTAACCGATAGTTGGTCTGGGCAAACTGATAGTTTTTTAAAAGATTCTTTATTGTCTGAAAAAAAAAAGAACTTTTAGAAACCATGACGATTCCTGCTGGCACAACAGGTTTATGTCAGCCTCTAGACGTTTACTTTTTCAGACAATATAAAGGATTCATACGTCGAATTTACGACGAGATGATGCTAGGATTTGAAGAGCAGCAAGTTTATAATAGATTGTTCTTTTTTAAAATTCATTCACTTGTGCACAACCAATTGACAGCCGACGTGTTTCGTCCAATGATTCAGTATGCTTGGTTTAAAAGTGGATATTCTGTTCCTGATCCAGGTAAATTTGAGAATGTGAATGAAATTTGTTTTAATAAAAAAGAGATTTTGTCAGATTGTGGCAAATGCGAAACTTTAGCTTTTATGAAATGTGCACATTGCAATAAACTTTTGTGTTTGAAACACTTCTTGGAAAAAGTGTGTTTTCATTAAAAAAAAAAAAAAAAATTGTAAATAGTTTTGAGAAAATTTTGTAAATAGCCATGTGAACAATATTGTAAATAAAAATTATATGTTAACCTATACTTACTATACTTATTCTGTTAATTTTTAATAAAAAATACTCCCAAGAAATATTCATGAGACCATCTTAAATTCAAAATAAACTGAAATTGTCTGAAAAATATAAAATATTAGTTTAACCTTTAATGAATGAATATTTACTAGAATATTCTGAAAAAAGTGAGAGAGGTGAAAAATTCCACCATATTAAGTTTAGTACTTTTTGACGAAATAAATTAAATTAGGTTAATAAAATCATATCAAGACAAACCATAATATCGAAATAATGAAAAGAAGCTTTCAAAATTAAAGAATTAAATTATTTATACTGTTAATTATTTTGTTTTACCATAAAAAATAAATTAAAAAATAGTCTCATACTTTAATGGCAAAAAGTGACTCATAAAATCGCAATCTTCAAGGGCTTGGGAAAAAAAATATCAAAGATCGAAGATTCGGGACCCATCAGACTTTTTTTTGAGTAACTTGAAGTAAATTTTGCGCCCGGTCCGGTACCGATCGGAGCCGAACACCTCAAGTCCTTCACTTGTCAGTGGTTTCCGGGGCTGCTGATCACGAATCCATCATTCATTTTTAAATTTGACCTACGTAAAGTCTACTTATTCAAGGTTAAAATCTATTTTTTCACAGACTCTTTTCAGACTTTTACGTCTATGATTAATTAGAAATTGAGTAGTCAGTTTTTTGGGGTCGCTGATTACGAAACAGATCTTTATTTTTTGATTTAGCCTATGTAAGGGCTAGTTAAGGTAAAATTTTTTTGTACAAGCATTTTTTTGAAACTTTATTTACGAAAGTTTTTGGAGTTGCTGATTACGAATTTGACATTTATTTTTAAAATTGACCTACGTTAAGTAAAGGGCCATTTACGTAAAGTAAAAATTTATTTTTAATAGCGTTTTTTTGAAACATCAAAAAAGAGAAATTTTGGGGTTGCTGATTAGGAATCTGATATTCATTTTTAAGGACGTTTGATCGTGTGACGAAGGTCATTAGAATCGTTTGAAAATTATTGCAATCTTTAAGGTGGGACCACACCTACGGCTCTAGTCAAGATACGATTTTGGCCGAACATTTGACTAGCTTCACGCGTATATAGATAGCAGTGCATAGATCGCAGAAGTTTTTTTTAACCAGAAACACATATTTTTGTTTTTAATTAATACTTAGAAGAACCGAAAAGATTATTTGATTAGTTTGTACGTTATTCGCGCATATTTTATTTTTACTGATACGATTCCAAACACCTGATCACATGTAATTATATGAAAATTTTATTAAAATGCGCTCTCCCAAAGACTACGGATTAAAATAACGTGATGAAAATATTTAATTACTCAACAACGAAAAACCCCCAGCCTCTATAAATTTAACAGTATCATTTTCTAATATTTATCTTTCAGTTCCCCAAGTTTGACATTTTTTACACATCTCTTTCTAGTTTGTCCGGTCCTACCTTAAGTTTAGGTGTAAGAAATAACGTGTCCAAATTTCAGAAGGATTCACAACACGGTTTTTGAGATATTTTAATTCAAAGTTGGGCTAAAATCGCACTAAATCGGGTGGTTTAACATAGGCTCTTATGAGAGAAGCATGCTATTTTCATTTCGCTGTAGTTTTTAAACCAGGATGTGAATCATCTTGAAATTTGGATATGTTATTCCTTAAGCATTAAAGAATAAATTGCTATGTTTTTGGAAAATTTCTTATAGGTTTTTAAAACCATTTCAGTGTTGCTTTGCAATTAGAAAATAAGTAAAAAAGTTTGCTGATTTTTCTTAATTTTTTTAAAAGTTTTTTGGACTTTTGATTTACACTGTTAGGAACGAGAAGTTTTTAGTAATACCCTGTAAAAATTCCAGAAAGATTAGTTTATTCAATTTCTAGTCCCAACGAGTTGAAAATAAAATAATTTTGTCAATCGGATGTAGCGCGTGTCAGCTGTTCTCGTGTCTAATCTCCCCCCACCACGACGCCACGATCGAACGTCCTTAAAATTGACCTAACCAAGGGCTACTTACTTAAGGTAAAAATTTATTTTTAATAGAATTATTCTCAAACTTCGTATATATGGTCGTTTAGGGTTGTTAATTACTAATCCGGCCTTCATTTTTTAAATAGAGAAGATACACACTTTCTAATTATATTTTTTTCTGATCACCTTATTTTTTGCATCACCCACACACCCAGAAAATGTCGATTATTTATAACCTCGTCAATCGTGTCAAGAAAGTGGGGGAAATCTTGCGGATGAATGAGTACCCGTCTAAATTTGCTAATAAATATATTTACCAGAAACTTCATGTAATTAAGAATGACAATAACAACACGGCAAATAGAGCGGACAATCACAATAAACCTGTGATTGTGCTCCCTTATGTGAAGTCTCTGACAGGTATTTAGAGGAGTAAAATCCGTAAATTTAACATTTGCCTCATGAATAAAAACATTAACAGATTTAACTCGATGATTAAACTGGGTAAGGACAATGGGGAAGAATGAGATGAGCAATATTGTCTATAAGATAAATTGCAACGATAGTGAGAGTTGCTATATAGGACAAAGTAGTCGCAAACTCAAGAAGAGAACTTCTGAACACTATTACGCAATTCGGAAAAATAATCGAAAAAATGCGGTTGCATTGCTTGCAAATGGTGCAAGTCATAGTGTGGATTGTGGAGGTGCACAGTTATCAGACATGGAGAGAAACTTTTTTATAGGCGATCGTTTAGTGAATCACTCAACATACACTTCCACGATCACACTATGAACTGCATCAACGATACTGTAATGCTAAAGAATGATTATAAAAAATGCGTCGCAAACATCAAAAATCATTTAAGCAAACGAATTAGTAATAGGACCTCGACTTCGTCCTAAATTTTTCCCTCTCTCTTCGACATACTTAGTTAAGGACTATGGCAAGAACAGTACGAAACTGATGAACCTCTCCATGAGTGAATACATGTAAGTCGTTTTTAATTGTATTAATCTTATATTGTAACTAGCGCCTTATTTATGTTTCTGTATGGATTTTTTTAACTGTTTTATTATGTATAATCCTATAATTTATTATTGTTCTATAATATTTTGTAATACCAAAACTCCAGTTCTATTTTAATTATAGATCCCAGAAATCCCTTTTTTTTTGTGTATATATAATCGATATTTCGGCTACCTTCGGTGAGCCATCATCAACTTAATAAAAAAATGAAAGGTCTCGTAAATTTTCGTATACCACGTTGATTGTTAATATTGAATTTAAGTAATTGACATGTGTTGGAGCCAAAATTTTCTTTAATTGTCTTGAAAAACATGTTGAACGTTGTACGTTGTTAAGAATTTTTAGATGAATATGTTTATTTTTAGAAAAAAATTTACGAGTTCATAACCTTTCATTTTTTTATCATCCTGCTGATGGCTAACCCAAGATAGCCGAAACGTTGATTAATTATACACAAAAAAAAACAGTTTTTTTGTACACCTTACTGTTTCCTTGGTCCGAAGAAATCGTAAGCAATCATTAAATTTATATTCATTATTTTCAGACGTAAAACAACTATTGGAAAATAAAAGTAATCGAATTCTCAACCAAGCAAGCGTTACCGCCGCGAGGAAATGAAGCTAGTATTAATTAATGGGCTACACTTCAAACCCAAAAGATTAAAAAATGTCTCTTAATGGGACAAACTCTTGAGTTTGTATTTAGTTAGTATTAAAGTACAAACTGGCGAGTTTATACTTAGCACCGTCTACGCTCAGCAAAAGTACAAACTGGCGAGTTTTTACTATAGTTGGAAAATGTATTTGACGGACTCAAGTACAAACTCGCAAGTTTGTACCATCAAGGGACATTTTTTGATCCTTCGGGTTTAGAATGTTTACTCGAATATTTGAATATTATAAAATAAAATAATAAATAAAAATTTGATTATGATCTTTCGATGAATCCATAGCAATAGCTTTGCTTTTGTAAACATTATATTGTACTCCATAAAAAATTTTTATTCTTCCCAACTTCTAAGTCCTGTTTTTCTAGAATCGATCAAAATCTCTAAAAGACACTATACATGTATATATCGTTCCAATAATAACTTTTTTTATTTTTTTTTCTTATAATCCATTTTTTATTTTTAAAAATAAAATGTTTTGAAATATATTTACAACGCAAAGTTCTTGCTTATTTATCTTTTTTATTTTATTCAAAACATTCAGTTAAGGTAGTTTTCCAATTTTTTAAAGCAGATTTTTCCTCAGATTCTTCAAAATAAATAAATTGATGATTCCCTGTGTGTAGAGAGAGTTATTCAACAGTATGACTGTCACAAATAGAAAACTCTTTAAGTCTCCAAGCAGCTTCCATGTAAATTTGTATACATAAAAAAATTAACTTGAAAATGAATTAAAGAATATAAAAAATAAAACTTTCTACAAAAAAAAAAAAAATTGGAATAGAAAAAGAAAAAATTCATCAAAAATTTTTTCTTTCATTCATATATTATGGATTAAAAAATTCTTACTATAAGCAATTAATTTTTTAATTTAATTTTGTTCCTTTCAATCAGATTTGATCGCTCTATTTACATAAATTTTTATATATATATATATATATCTTACTATATTATATAGTTGTTTTTCCTCTCTCACGCCCCCCCCCCACGCCCCTCGCCCGCCCTCCCCCCGCCCCCCACAGGCCTCTCAAAAAAGTGCTTAACTAACCGTAAAAGTCTACCGAAATATGCTTATTTCTATGAGTTTTGAATTTTCCTATAATTTTCCAATCACGCCCCCCGCCCGCCCTTCCCACGCCCCCCCCGCCCTTTTTTTTCCCCGCCCCCCATTTTTAATGTTTTGTTACAAGTTTTGTATATTTTCTTAATTTATTAATTCTTTTTTAATAGTATGATTAAACTATATAAAATTTTAAAATTTGAATTCATTAATTTTAAAAAATTTCATTATAAGATTAATTAGAAAAATCCAAGTTTTTAATTTAAAAAAAATGAAAAAAAGATTTTATTTTCAGAAAAATTAAATTTATAATGGAGTAATTTTTTCTTTTTAATAAATTGTAAAATTTAATTTAAAAATTTCTTGTTAAACTTTAAATCCTTATTTATTTATTTTTTTTTTTATTTTGTAATTATCATCCAAATATATTCATGTATGTATTCATGTATGTACTCGTGCGCGTACGCGGAGGAGTCTCCGCGTAGGCGTAAACTTACCCTTTCAAACAAAAATTTGCGCGTACGCGCAACTTAGGTGTTCCGCGTACGCGCAAACTAAATTATCCCACGTGCGCGCAAACCTAGGTACTCCGCGTGTGCGCAAAAACTTTAGATCTCCGCGTGCGCGCAAAACTCTAGATCTCCGCGTGCGCGCAAAAACTTTGAATATGTTGCGATAAATGCATTAATTATTGTCCTTCTAAACATTAAAATTGTGATTAAAAAAACATCCTAACTCTATAAAATTTATTTTTCACACACGGTGCAGAAAGTTCAAACTTTCTGATTTTTCCCAAACAGGAAGTTTGAACTCCTTGCTTTGAGTTGAAAAAAACATTACACTCGACGCTAGAAAAGTATGAGCTAACCCTTAGCAAACCCTTGACACTCTCGCCTTTGGCTCAAGTTTTGAACACAAATTGTTTGAAAATTAGCTAAAAACCCAAAGAAGTAACCCAAATGTCTAGTCCTAGCGGGTCCTCCTCTCAGGGTTGGATAACTTTTTTTGGATCATCGATTGCAGAAATTTTGGAAATCGCTTTCTGGTACCGAATGATGAGCAAAATCATCAATAATTTTTCTAAATGGTCCTTGAATTTAAATTGGTTGAGATCTTCTTTATATTGAATATTGAATCAATTGGGATGTGTCTTGACTGAACAAATTATGGTATAGATTTGTAAAAGTATCTTTAATGGATTTTTGGAAAAACCTCGGCCAGGATTATTTTGGTCAATGTCCTCATTACAGGCATCACGATTACTGTTACTGCTTTAATAAGGTATGTTCAACCACGAATATTAATACCTAATAACAAAGTGGATTGTTGAAAAAAAATAAGATAAAAATTTTAAACGAAATTTACTGTGTACTACATTTAGATCAATCAGATAAATATTGACTACGTTGTGTATTAATATTCGTTGTTGAACATGCCTTATTGAAGCAGTAACAGTATCGTGATGCCTGTAAAAAGAACATTGACCAAAATAATCGTGGCCGAGGTTTTTCCAAAAATACTTTAAAAAATCTATAATATAATTTGTTCGGTCGAAAATATCTTTCCTAGTCGACAGGTTAGATCAATAAGGTATATCCGTATATTATTGCACAGCATAGACGAGATTTATCTTATTGATCTAACCTGTCGACTTATCGTTTCTTCAAAAGTTCTTTGTTAAAATAAAAAAAATAAATAAAACTCAAGACAGATCCCAATCGATTCAATATTCAATATAAAGAAGATCTCAACCAACCTAAATTCAAGTCCAAACTCAAAAAATTGAACAGGAATAATTTGTTACTAGAAGTACTTTTTAGCATTTTCTGAGGTTTGAAATATAAATTGTTCAGATTTATACTTTTTGAGTTAAGAGTTGAAAATATTTTTCTCTTAAAGTTCATAAAGAGACAAAAACATGCAAGGATACACATGTCTAGGAGTGCAATGGGCTTTAAACACAAATTGTTTGAAAATTATTTAAAAAACAAAAATAATTCAAACATTTTGTGTGGACAATCGAAAAAAGGACCATTTAGAAAAATTATTGATGATTTTGCTCATCATTCGGTACGAGAAAGCAATTTCCAAAGTTTCTGCAATCGATGATCCAAAAAAACTTATCCAAGCCTGACTGACTGACTATATAAGGTTTTTATTTCGGCCTTGGGGTATAACCCTATTTGGTCGCTTGACAAGTACATCGAGTGACACAAATATATGGTAACACGTTCGCATAAATAGATAATTAAATGCACTTAAAACTAGATTACAACGAAGTAAATAACAAAGATATAATATATAATAACACGTTCTCGTAGGTAGAATAATAAATGCACTTAAAATAGTATATTATAGTACAGGTGCAGCATCGTCACCGGGGTGGTTTTAAGGACCCAAGTACGTAGCGAAGCACAGCACGAGGTTCTTAATAAGCCCTGTTGACGTACTGCACTCGTACTATATACTATTTTATAGTACGAGTCACCGAAAACACGCATCAAAGATTTGATTTTGTGGTTAGAGTGACCAGGGGTACTATAAATTAACTTACAACAAAGTGACTTATAGGGCAGGAAACAAAATTTATCAACTGGGTAAGTGTGGCAGGTGCAATAGTAAATCGAATCGAATCGTGGGATAATCCATTCACTAGAAAATATATGACGTTTTCCCGTGCGAGATCAATTCTATTGCCGTTTAAAACATTTATTTCCCGCGCAATGTTAATTCTACTCCCATTCAATATATTTTTTTTCCCGTTTAATACATTTAACTTCCGCTCAAGTATTTTTTTCCCGTGCTTATAAATTAAACCCTTTTCTAATAACCCCCCCATGTCCTTTTTTTACTTACGCCCCCATTTTTGATATATGTTATCAGTTTCTACCCACATCGCCAATTTTTGATACAAGTTATCAGCTATGTATCTATAGAAGAAATTTAAAAAGTAACTACGAAGCATTAAAAAAATTAACTAATATCCAAAGATAAAAGAGAGAACCCAAAAAGAATGTCAGCATTTTATTCGTGATGTGATTGGTTGAAGAACAAAATTTAAAATTTGAATTTTTATTTTTAATTTTTATATTACAATTCAATTAAAACATCTAGAGAATAGATTTAATGAAAAAATAATTATGTAATCAAGTGTTCGAAATTATCCGATTATAATCATGAAAATAATAATTATTAGTATACAAACTGAAACAAAACCAATGAATCTATAACCACAAAAGTTTAAATGAATATGAACTCTGAACGTACCGCAAAGGTAAAGGATATATACACCACCCAATTTAACATCAGAAATTCAGCCAATGGACCAAGGAATTATCAGAGCTGTGAAAGCACGTTACAGACCGAAAATGTTAAGATTTTTAATTGCTATTGCTGAAAAAGATGGCTCAAGAGCAGAATTTCAAAAATCCATTACTGTTTTACACGCAATAAGATGGATGTATGCTTCTTTGAAAGAAGTTCAACAGTCAACTTTTGAGAAGTGTTTTCGTCGTGCTGACTTCCCTGTGTCATCTGAACAATCTCAGACCGTTGATGATGAAGCGCCTCTAACAGAAGTTTTACAAATTCTTCCAAATAATTTTCTTTCAATCAATAAAATCGAACAGCGAGATGAAGGAAAGCTTGTTCATGAGCCGTTCCCGGTTACCATTGATGAAGCCGTTGAAGAAGTATTAAAATCTTTCCTCGAACCTCAAAAGAATCATGATGAAGAAATTGACGAAGAGGAGGAAGAGGACACAAATCAAACGATAAACAAATATTTATCTTACGATGAAGCTTTAAAGAGTGTTATCGATATCATTCGATTTTGAGAAAAAGTTTAAATTAATGTTGAACATTTATATGATTTATATATTGAGATTGAAGCAAAGTGGATTTCTTCAGCTTGTGCTGCTAAGCAAACGAAGATCACAGATTATTTCAATTAGAAAATTAAACTACAATACATTACTAAAAATTTGAAACTTTTTTTTTAGCCCACCCCTTCACTTTCCTTTGTACATTGGCCACTTTTCCTTGGAACGGGAGGTGGTCAATGTACACAGGTTCTACTGTATAACTTATTGTCGATTAATTTAAATGAAGCTTCGACAAAACTTGTTTTAGATAATATAATACAATGTTGCGTGCGCTTCTCTTAGAGAGCTTCAAGGTTTGGCAAAAGGGTAGGTACATCAGTAGATTCAAAAGTGGGTAGTATTTACCTACAAAGGTTTGTACAGGATCGAAAACAATAGTATAAAAGATGTTAGTTTCAGGGTTTGATAATGAAAAAAAAAAAAGTTCAACTTACGTTCCAAGTTACAAATTGAAGTATGAAAATAATAACAAAGTGAAAGAGGCTACACATGGCTGAAAACTGGTGTCGTAAGATAAACTTCGATATTAATCAAGATAGGTTGATTGGGACAGACCTACGTAGAAAAAGCATTGATAACAAATGTAAAAGGATGTAGGAAATATTTGTCAAAAAAGTTAAAGAGCTGTGTGGGTAAAATTGTATGAAGATGATTAGTTTCACGATTGCAATTACAAAAAAATTTGAGAAGAACAATAGAAAAGATAGTTTTCACAAAGATTAGAACAAAGATTCAAAAGTAGAGACCAAAGCATGAAAAAAAGAAAAAACAACAGCAATCACCAAAATTTAAGCAGGTAGATTCATGTGAAAGAGATAGAAACAATATTAAGCAAAAATGTACATATAAGCGTAGGTTCAAAGTTACAAACGTAATGACAAGTCCAGGTATGGCAGTGGGTACAATGAAGTTACCACAGTAGTTATCAAGTTTGAAACAATGTTATGAACAAGGTTTGTTATAGGGTTATTTAGAGTAGTAAGTACAAGAGGATAAAAAAGATTATACACAAGGCTAGATTCAGGGTAGAAGATTAAAAAAAAAAAATAAAGAACTAGAGTTAGCTTGGGACTAGAAACAGATATAGAAACAAATGCATGTGCAGAAGGTTCGGCGTTAGAAGCTTGAGTAAAAAATAGGTAGTAAGCACAAGATTATAAACATATGTAAGAAGTAAAAAAATCAACAGACGTAGTAAAGAGAGTCGGAAAAAAATACTCAACACACGTGGATAGTAGGAAGGTTATAAAGCAGGGAAGGTTAATAAATAAAAAGACGAAAATAAGTCGGTGAAAGCATGGATACAGATGTTTAACAAAGGATTGAAATGAAAGTATGATCAAAGATTAGAACAAAGTAGTCTTAGAATTAGAAATAAAAGCATAAAAAAAATTCAAACACCAGTTATCACCATGATAGAAATATATATATAAACATGAGCATATTCCTGGGTAAGAGCTTAGTTATAAAAAGCAGTAAGTGCAACGGTAAGAACAAGGGTACACGGGTTTGGAGTAAGATGAAAGGTGAGAACAAAGGTAGGCACGAAATAAGGTGCAGTATAGTCACAAGCTATAAAAGTAGAAACAATGGTATGTATCAGAGTAGGTACAGAGGTAGACACAAGAGTATGTGTATAAGCGTAGGTACAAGTGTAGATTCAAGCATAAAATTCTGGGGGGTTGGCGAGCGAAGCGAGCAGGGGGGTACCCCCCCGAGTATATATATATATATCCCTATATTATAATCCGGTTTTTTTTTATTATCCTCAAAGTTGAGTCCTCAAAATTGAGTCCTCAAAATTGAAAATTCATAAAAACACGGTCAAAAGACACGTAAAAAAGATACTTATGAGTCCTCAAAGTTGAGTCTACGACGGAAAAGTTGAGTCCTCAAAGTTGAGTCCTCCTTTTCTCAAAACGATGTTTTTTAGATTCTCATGTAATATTTTCTATAGAAGCCGCTTGGTGTATAGAAAGATTTGAATTGTGTAAATGTAGTCATTCAGTACAACGTTTAGTAATTCATACAGAAAATCATCAAAACATAATATAGTTAAAAAATTAAATAGTTAAAAAATTGGAAAACAACTTTAGCAACTTGGTTTGAATTAAATAAAATTGATCTGTTAGAAATATTAAAAATGCCAATATACCAAATTACTATAGATTTCTAGATGATAAAACTTTTGTTAGATAGAAAAAATAAAAAAAATTTCAAACTATAGGTAGAATAAACGTTGTTTCTTCTAAAAATTCAGAGTTTTCACTTAAAATTAATATCAGATAAAGTAAAAGGTGGTACTTCTCACGAATACTTGAGAACTCATAATAAAATTATTTATAAACATATAGAGAAGGAGCTATTTAAATGGGTCTAATAGTAAATAATAAAAATGTATATGCCATTTTTGAAGAATCTATAAACTATTTAGAACCGAAAAAATTACAAGAATTTTTCGGATTATTTTTATTGTCTGAAAAAATTCCTGGTAATTTAATTTGGAATAAATATAAATTACATTTTATAAAAGATTTCAAAGACAATGCAGAAGATAGAGGTTTGAATGAAATAATCAAATTTCTATCTAGCGAAGATTCTAATTTAAGTTATGAATGTTTTGATTACCAGAACCATGCTTAGAAAATATTTCTAATATATCTGAAAATTATGACTGCAAAATAAACTGAAAAGAAGAGTATGAAAAAATATTTGAAAAATTCAATAATGATAAAAAAATTAATAATTTTAGGTGACGATTTTAGACAAATCCTTCCTGTAGTCAAAAGAGGCAATGAAAAAATTATTGTAGAAGATACGATTAAATACAGTAAGTTGTAGAAAAATTTCAAAATTCTTAAACTCACTGAAAATATGAGATGTAAAGATAAAAATTTTTCTAAATTATTACTAAAAACAGGAGAAATTGAAAATTTTAAAAAACCTATGAAATGGAAAAATAAAGATGTTTGTTATTCAATTTTTGGAGATATAAATGAAAATAATAATTTAAACAAAGTTAATTTAGCTTCAAAAAATGAAAATGTTGCAATGTTAAACAGAAAAGTATTAAACATATTAAATGGACCAAGTAAAACATATTACAGTATAGACAAAGCCATTCATAAGGGAGTAGATCAAACTGATTCAAATATATGTTTAGATTATCCAAATGAATACTTAAATTCAGTAAATGACGGGCTTTCTACCCATCAACTAAAATTAAAAAAAAAATGCAGTGGTAATGTTAATTAGAAATCTAAGTAAAAAAGATGGTGTATGCAATGGAACTAGATTGAAAATAACAAATTTATATAAACATAATATTGAAGCTACATGTGAAAAAACAGGAAAAATAGTACAGGTTGGTAAGGTAGATGAGGTTGGTTAGGCGGAGGTTATGAGGAGGAGCGTGAAAGGGAAGGTGAGGTGGGAAGGGTTTGCTATTGCACTTAAAAATGTTAATAGAGCTTTTTCAAAATTTAAAGTACTTCAACAAAACTTTAAAGTTAGTGACTGAGTTGATGAATAAAGTGAATAAGATTTGTTCGTAGATTAGGTGAGATAAGTTTGGGGGATAAAATACGGTATTTGAAGTAAATCAAATTAGTGAGGTCAGTAATGTAGCTAAGATTGAATTAGGTCAGATAGTTGAAGATAAAAAAGTAAGTATAGTTAATAGGGTTCTTAATATGGGTGAGAATAGTAAATCGGGTTAGATGAGGCGAGTCTGTGCGGAGGGTAGAGTGTAGGTAAGGTGGTTGTGGGCTGGTAGATCAGATATTAAAATTATAACTTTGGCTCTAATTAGAATTTTCATATAAAATCATATATCATTAAAAAGGTCTTGAGCTCAGCAGCTTTCTAATTATGTCATTTTATGTCATTGAAATTTTTATTAAATCCTTTTTGTTGTCATGAGAGGGTGCTGAACAAAGCCGTTTATCGTTTTAAATCCAACCCTTCCCCCACAAAATCATAAATCGGCTTAAACGCAATTTTGCGAGCTGGTACCATGCAGGAAGTAAGTTCATCTCAAGAAGAATCTGTAAAAAAATTTTGTATGATCCAGCCGAATAACCCTTCGTGCTTCAAAATTTTAGATAATTTTCCTCCAGTTTTTTTGCACAGCAACGAGGGGGGCAAGTTTGACAGGTTAAAAATCACGAGCGCGAAGCGCGAGTGATTTTTTGTCAAACTTGCCCTGCAAAATACAGTCGGAAAATTATCGACAATTTTGAAGCACTAGGGGTATTACGACTGAAAATCGAGGCTTGCTTATACGAGATTGCAAAATTTGAAAATAATCATGATTTTTTTATTATTTCGCTAATTACTAGAGTAGTTTTCAGGGTGGGCAGTTTAAGCTAGAGATCTAAGATGTGTCAGGTCCAAAATGAATAAGGTGAGTAGGGTTTGTTGGTAGAGTGAGTGAGAGATGAGTTGGGGATTAAGTGCGGTATTTGAAGTAAGTGAAATTAGTAAGGTCTGTAATGTAGCTAAGATTAAAATATGTTAGGTGGTTAAAGATGAAAAATCAAGTAGGGTTGGTAAGGTTATGAATCTTTTGGTAACATAATTTGGTAAAATTATGATGAGTAAGTAAAGTTCAAACTGAACTCGTGTCTAATTTTTATTGGTTTTAAGCACTTAAGTCTTTTTATTATTTTACCAAACATAGAGCTTACGTATTGTTTAGATTAATTTTTATAGTTATCAATTATAATTAGGGGGTTGGCGAGCGGAGCGAGCAGGGGGGTACCCCCCCTAGTATATTCATATATATATATATATTTATTCAATAAAATAAATAATTTTTTCTTTATCCTTTCAATTATCAATTCTTTAATCCTCAAAAAAATATATCTCTTTATAAAAGAGAGCTATCGCCATCTTGCGTAAACAATTTATTCGTGAGCTGATTGGTGAAGAAGTTTTTAAAATATTCGAAAATTGCATTTGAGGTTGATTTTTTTGTTTTTTTCCTATGCGTGCTTGCGCGCTTAAGAACTGATGGAGTCAGAATTTTTTATTTTATTTAACAAAAATTTCTTTTGCAAAAGCAATAAATAAGAGTCCGTGCGCGCTTGCGTACTGAGTAATTTCTAGTACTTTAAAAATTATATAAAATTTATTTAAAGTTGCTTTTAGTTGTGGTTTAGAGGTATGTATACATGTTTTCCCTTTATAAAAGAGAGCTATCGCAATCTTGCGTAAACAATTTATTCGTGAGCTGATTGGTGAAGAAGTTTTAAAATATTCAAAAAGTGAATTTGAGGTTACTTTTTTTGTTTTTTTCCTATGCGCGCTTGCGCGCTTAAAAACTGATGGAGTTAGAATTTTTTATTTTATTTAACAAAAATTTCTTTTGCAAAAGCAATAAATAAGAGTCCGTGCGCGCTTGCGCACTGAGTAATTTCTAGTACTTTAAAAATTATATAAAATTTATTTAAAGTTGCTTTTAGTTGTGGTTTAGAGGTATGTATACATGTTTTCCCTTTATAAAAGAGAGCTATCGCAATCTTGCGTAAACAATTTATTCGTGAGCTGATTGGTGAAGAAGTTTTAAAATATTCAAAAAGTGAATTTGAGGTTACTTTTTTTGTTTTTTTCCTATGCGCGCTTGCGCGCTTAAAAACTGATGGAGTTAGAATTTTTTTTTTTTATTTAACAAAAATTTCTTTTGCAAAAGCAATAAATAAGGGTCCATGCGCGCTTGCGCGCTGAGTAATTTCTAGTATTTAATTAATATAAATTTAACAATAATAATTATATTTTTTATTTTTATTATAATAATATACATAAATAATAAGCAGATTTTCACACCACCCATGAGGTACTTGGACGTCTCGTTATGTTTAAAAACAATTTTTTTTTTACTCTAAATTTTTAACAATGTTTAATTTAAATTTATTTTAATTTATTTATAATTTAATTTAATAATAAAGAAAAAAATAGATACAAAAAAATAAAAACAATTATGTAAATTTTAAAAATTGTATGTGTAGGTAGAAAAAAAGTATACTTAAAAGAAATTTATTGATTAGAATGATTATATTAATAATTATTAAGTATCTCTTAATTCTATGAAATTAAATATCAATAATTTATTAAACCTTTTCCGGCCATGCACGTAATGGAAATAATGCAATCTTTAACTTATTTTATCTTTTGCACTTCAATTTTGATCAGGCTTGGCAAAAATGTTCAATAATATCTAATAAACATCTTCAGAAAATTTACATTGATTCTCGATTGCCTTGCATTTATTAAAAAACCATCTTTTTTATTTATTTATCCTCCCTATTGATACACTTTTAAATTTATTTATCCTCCTCATTGATTCACTTTTCAAATAAAATTAATTAGCATGTATGTTATATTTTTAAAAATAAAAAAAAATTAACGCTTTTCTCGCGCCACAGATTAAAAACTAATATTTTTACTTTTATTTACATTTATAGAAATCAAAACATAAATTTAAAAGTTACCGCGTGATGACTGCGTGATATCGCGATCATAATGCACATGCGATGAGGCTTCACTTATTTGGGGTCTCTTTTGTAAGGGAGGATATATATATATATATGTATATACACTGAGAGAAGTAATTTTTTGTCCCAAAGATGTCGCTCTTGGGGCAAGAGCGCCGCGCTCTTGCAGCAAACCCGCGAGGTTCTTGCAGCCAGAACCGAATCTTTGTATCAACACCCGTGCGTTTGTAGGACGGTACTTCGATCGTATTCTTTAATGATATAAATCAGTCAGCTGATCGGGTTGCAGACGATAATTATATTATATGAGTGTTCAGTGTAATAAAAACTAAATCGAGCTTAAATATAACAACACATCCAGTGACTAAACATGTAAAATAACGTAGATCTATACTATAGTTCCTGTGTACATAACAATTAAAGTTCATTTTGTAAATAAAATTTTTTTTTTTTTTTAATTAATCGTACCCACAAAAGTATTAAGGATGTTTGGTACTTACCAAAAAATGCATCCGTTTTGTCAATTTTGATCGGATTGATTTATGATTAATATCAAAGTAACCATTGAATTTTTTGCCTTTTTTTGTTCGATTTAGTTTTTAAAGAAATCAAAGTGTTTTTTAAATAATTTAACCCGGACTCTTACGGAAATCAAGCAATTTTTTTCTTTGATCGTGTGTCATTCATTCAAAAAAGCAGGGACCATTAAAAGAATTATTGGGATTTGTAGATTTTAGCTTGAAGAAGATTTTAAGATTTTTTTTATAGTACCTTTCCGACCATTTGAAAAAGATAACAAAGAAAAACAAGCGCACAGCGGTGAAATTCCATGCACGTCTGAACAAGAAATGCTCTAACTTTTTTTGTACTGTATGTTTTGATCTAAAAATTTGTACACAATATCTTGAGGTCTTAATTGTTTAATGTGAGATCAAAAAAGTTAATATTTGTAAACTTTTGTCGCAGAGTTTTGTAAATTGAAAATTAGGTTATGTTTCCGTGATTTTTTCTAATTATTCAAAATATTTTTAAAACATGAAACTAATACTAAATCAAACTATAGACTTTGAACTATGCTGTGTAAAATTTTCAAAATGATTCATTCATTAGGGTCAGAGCACTGATGAGTTGAAAATAAAATCGTCTCGTCGGGCGCTATGGTGGCCGTCCCCTCCCCTCTTTTCCCCTCACGAAAGTACCAAACATCCCTAAATTAATTAATACTTTTAGTGTTGAATTGAAAAATTAAACAATTTATAAACTTTAAAGCATGTTTTGAGGTTATGTTACTTTAATTCTGACATTTTTTACATTTATTGATAACTTTTTTTTTTTTAAACACAGACTATAGATCTAGTGATTAGCATTTCAATTTTTTTCATCGACTGGTTTAAATTGAAGTTTAATAAGCATTTAAATTATAAGCTTTGAATTATTTATTAATTAATTATGATTTCAATTATTGTAAAATACTGATGATTTCGTTTGTGAATTTTAAAAAATATTTAAAAAATCATTTAACAACCTAAAAACTTGGTTTTATTGAGTTCTTTGATTTTATTCACCACTGAATTCAATAGTATTATTATATTTACACAGATTTTATGCTTGGTTCATTTTTATTGCGCAAATTCTAGTAATATAATTCTCGTCCGCAACCCGATCAGCTGACTGATTTATCATTAAAAAATAAGAATCGAAGTACCGTCCTACAAACGCACGGGTGTTGATACAAAGATTCAGTTCTGGCTGCAAGTGCCGCGTTCTTGCTGCAAGAACCTCGCGGGTTTGCAGCAAGAACGCGGCGCTCTTGCCCCAAGAGCGACATCTTTGGGACAAGAAATTACTTGTCTCAGTGTATAAACGTTTCTAAACAGACACTTATGCCAACATGTTGGCATAATCCTTTTACGCCCTCCTAGAGTAAGAATCATCCCTCTTTGTCCCATGCTAGAGTAATAATCATCCCTCTTTTTCCCCCTAACTAATAAACCAAAATAACCCTTTAAAACATCCCTTATAACAGGGAAAAAAAACAACCCTAACCCTTTTTCCACCCCACCTGTACAACCCCGAATTACCATACGCCCCAAGACACCTTTTTATAGTGGTTTTTGCGTGGAACTATATATAAATATATAATTCGTTACCCAACATGTTGGCATAAGTTTCTATATTTGAGATGGACGTATGCTAACATGTTGGCATAAGTCCTTTTGTTGGCATAAGTGTCTATTTATTGAAAAAATGTTGGCATAATTGTCTAATGATATATGTGTATATATATCTTCCTATATTATACAGTTATATCTAGGAGGAGCTCTTTTTTTGGCTCCTCCGGGAGGAACTCTGAAAATTACGGCTCCTCCGGGAGGAGCCAAATAAAAGAGCTCCTCCTGGAGGAGCACCTCAAAACCATCAAAAAACCTTATGTTCAAAATATTTTAAGGGGCTCCTCCCGGAGGAGTTGATTTGAAATTATAGGAGCTTCTCCTGTACGAGCACCTTAACTGTCAAACTCCATATTTAACCTCTTTGCAAGGCGCTTTTCCTAGAGGAGTCATAATTTTAAAAGCCCTTTTTAAAGGAGTACTTCAAAACGGTTAAAAAATATTATATTTAACATGTTTCAAGTACTTGAAGTATTTTAACTTACTATTTAATTTTTATAACTAATTTTTTAGACTCACCATTATAAAATTATCTTTTTTCAATTTAAATCATATTCAACAATTTTACCTAAACATGTTTGAACTTTTATTCAATACACAAACTCAACTCAAAAAACATGTTAAATATTAACTGTCAAAAAACTCCATATTTTATAACTATTTTTATGGGGGTTGGCGAGCGAAGCGAGCAGGGGGGTACCCCCTAGTATATATATATATATATATATATATATATATGCACACTTTCTTCATGTTTTATATATTTAAGAGTGTAGACTCATCTGCGAAAATGCACAGAAATTGATGAAGATAGGTGATTCTTTGAGGCTTAAGCTGATTTTTAAAATTTTTCGTTACAAGCCTTTTTTAAGAAAAATAGCAATTTGAAATTAACACGCGTGCTTATGGGAGGCATACAAGAGTCGGTAAAAAAATGTAATAATTTACTCAAAAATGCAAAATATTTAGAAAAAAAGAATGAACCAGTAGTTAAGAATCTTAGGAATCGATTTTTCAAATAACTAATTGTTTCAGGGCATTTGAAAAGAAACAATCCGAAGAACCGGCATCATTGCACCTCCTCAACCATCTCCCCTATCCATCATCGATAGCTTTTCTTCAAACTCTCACTTCGCATCTATTTCCCAATTATCACCATTCCTCTCACCTCAAGATCTCACTGACATTCTAACTATCCCACCCAACCTCCCTTCCTTACCATCTTTTGTCTTTACACTCGTAGACGAGACCATAGTTCTGAGAACCTTCAATATAAACCGTTTCAGGGGAATGGGTCCCGATCATCTTTCATCCACCATGTTAAAACTACCGTCAATCCTCCCCTGCATTACCAAACTTATAAACTCATCCCTTGAAACCGGCTACTTTCCTCCGAATGCACAAAATCCTCTATTATACCCCTTGCGAAAATTCCTGATCCTATATCTCCCTCTGACACACGCTCCATCGCCCTTCTCCCTGAATTATCCAAACTTCTTCAAAGAATAGTTTCAGTACATCTTACAAACTTTACCACTCGCTATAACCTCATAGACCCTCACCGGCTCAGTCAGCTATTCTCGGTATCCTCGGAGACTTCCGTCGTGCGATCGACCGCAAAGAAGTCACCATCCTCATCTCCTTAGATTTTTCAAAAGCCTTAGACACCATCCCTCACCGGGTCCTCCTATCCAAGCTACGCCAGCTAGGTTGCTCAGACACCGTCATCCACTCGTTTTACTCTTATCTTACTGGCAGAAGCGTCTTGATAACGGACAGCATGAATCTTGGCTTTAAACAACCACTGGCGGATCTCAAGGCAGCGTCCTTGGTCCCCTCTTCTTTATCCTCGTCATCAACGACCTCTAACTTTTCATCCTCTATTCATCATGGTACATCGTCGCCGATGAATCCAACCTTTACACCGACACCCCCTTTGCCCAAATCTTACATTTCATCTCCCTCATTTTTAGCGATCCCCAATCAGTTGCAGCCTGGGCCTCTGCAAATCACCTGAATCTTAACCCCAGAAAAGCCACACTTACTATCCTTGCAAACGAAACCTACCTCTCCATGATCGACTTTGACTTCCTTCCTTGCCTAATCATCAATAGCCAAACCACCCCTTACTCAAACTCAATAATATCTTTCGGTAGTCATATCTCCTCTTCACCACATTTCAACAAACAGACCAGTGAAACTGTTAAACGCGTTCATTACTTACTCTACTCCCTCCACCAATTTTGTAAATCCCTCAGTCGCCACACACGTACCGTCCTTACAAATTCACTCATCCTACCCCTTTTTGACTACGCAAACCGTTCCTTACTGATAATACAAAACAACAACAACAACAACAAAAACTAAATTTCCACATCCTTCACAACGCTTCCAGTCTCTTCGCCCTCGGATCCATCCCCCACACCGCTCATGTCATCCCCTACCGCCTCTCTTTAAACTGGCTTTCAGCCGCTTCTCATCGCAAATACTTGACTACCTTCATGGCTAAAACCACCCCTCAATTTTTAACAACAGTACCTACATTTCCGAATACAAAACTCCCTCAAATCAACTTTCTTCAAAATAGACTGCAGATTGGATTGAATGCGCCCACAAGAAAAACCTCACCCTCATCCCACCCTCACCCCACCAATTATTATCTCCCCGGCTTCGAACTCCCGCTGCCCACCTTTAGACCCGTACCGTTACTCTCACACGAAGGACTCCTCCCACCCACTTCACGACATAAAAAAAAAGTGTACACAAAATTAGCATACGTTGGTATTTTTCAAGTACCCCCAAGCGGGGCTAAATTTTGAGATATTAAGCTCAGAAGTTTCAACTTTTTACACGTGATTTCTATGCTGAGCGCGTAAAATCGTAAAAATTTGGAGGTTATTGGCGGATTGCGAATTTAATTTTCTTAAAATCCACTATTAAAAGAGAGCTAGCGCCATATTGCGTAAACTTTTTATTCGTGAGCTGATTGGTGGAGAAGGTTTTTTAAAAAATTCGAAAAGTGCAATTTAAGGTTAAAATTGTTTTTTTTCCTATGCGCGCTTGCAGCGCGCTGAGGGGTCCTAGTATTTTTAAAAAACAGGTTTTTCTGTAGGAAAACATTAAAGGAATCGTGAGGTGCATGGAATAATATAGGAAGCGGTATTAACTTCTGAGATAAATTGCCAAAAAAAATAAAAAATGCATGATTTCGGTAGGATTTAGAGCAGCGGTGGCGGCGGCGGTGCGTGGCGTCGGAGTGGGGGCCACGGAGCGTCTATAACTATATTTTTGACAGCTATATGCGCTATAGGTAACTACCTTAAGTTATATTATATTGTATTATTTACGTATTTATTATACAGGGTGGCAATTAAGTAGCGGATGGGCTGAATAACTTGAAAAATATGCATTTTTTCTATAGCACATGTAACGTAAGAGTTACTTCTTACAAAATTCAGATTTATGCCACAAAGGATCGTGCTTATTCACAAAAACCCACGGCGATTGTCGTCCGGTCTCCTCTGTCCTGTTGACAAAATGCACATGCAGTGCATACGACGATTTGTGGATTTTTCCAATACCTGAATCGAACGCGAACTAATACAATTGTTGCGAGGCGCGGCTGCTCTCTCTCGTCGGTAGTAGCGTGAGTTTAACTAGGACCGATCGCAGGAACACAGGCCAATTGAATTAAACAACATTCCATGAATTTTAATAACTTTAATCAGAAATAAAAATAAGAATATTACAAAATAATCCAAACTATCTGTACCCGATTGTTTACTAACAAATAAACATAAATGACTCTTAGTCTTAATTCGCCGAAAATTAATTCTATAAAAACAAAGTTCATCGTTCGGTGTCGCGGCGGTTAGCAAACACATCAACACACACACACACGCTCTCGCGAGCTCGGCTGCTAGCTGCAGCGCCCATCTGCATTTTTAGAAAAGCTGATGGCTCTGGCTGAACCGACAGCAGGCGGGAGGTGCGCAGCGTGTTAGGTCTATTCTACGGCTGGAGCCCTTGCGCGTTTTACGCACTTGGCAAGGCGTAGACTACGCACTCAAACTCGGCGTGTTCTACGCTCAAAAGTGAGTGAGTGCCCTACGCATTTTTTTTTCGGTGTGATGATATTTTTTCTTCAAATTTGGGGGAACATAACCGAAATCGACTTTCAAGTCTGAAATTGGTGTATAGGTTACCTCATCAATTTTTATCTTTAACTGAATGCCATTTATAAAATAATGAATAATTTTAAATAAAATTTTAACGAAAACCTTTTAAACAAATTTATTAAATACTGTGACCATCCCGATTCGTTAACAATAATTATACAATTAGTAAAAGATTGTCAAAAAAAAATCCTTGCCTTATCACCTATTTGCTTGTTTTTGTAAAATTTAGATATTTAAGTTAAAAATTTCATATTTCTATGTACCTAATATTAAACTTAAGTATTTGAGGAAGTTTTCTAGAAAAATTCAAGTTTTTATATTAAAAAGAAAAAAATTACCATCGTTTTAAAGACTAGAAATCGACTTGCGCGCGTACGCGCGCTTGTTGTTAATAAGATAATAAAGTAAATAATTAGATCCTTATTTGATCATAATAAAAATAATTATTGCGTGAATTTTAAAACTTTCATACTGTAATTATAGAAATGAAATAAATATTTTTTAAAACATAAAAAACTAAATTGTTTTTACATAGAATCAGTTTTATAAACATTCGTTAAAAATAATATAATATTAGTCTTTTAAGAGCTTATTGATAATTTTTATTTTCTTGATTGGTTATTAATTTTAAGTATTGGTCAACATGTGCGTGCATACATGCGTGTGTGTGTGTGTGTGTGTTTAGCCTTTGAAGATAACACTGTAAACCCAATCTAATTACGCTTACAGTTACATAGGGTATTAAATAAATCTTGTTAACAAAAGGGTTAAATGATAAATGGATCGAAGAAAATAAGATACACTCTAATTATAAGTTTGACAGAAACATCGATTTTTGAAATATATTTCGTGTCTAATATTATAATTCCACTAACTACAATTAATTTACACCGGGATAAGCAGGTAGTAATGGTAATAGTATATTTCACACCGGGCGCTGGAAAGTATTAGCAAGCCCTAGCAAACCCAAATTGACGCCCGAGCCGAAGGCGAGGGTGTTAAGGGTTTGCTAGGGGTTTGCTAATTCTTTTCCAGTGTCGTGTGAAATTTTTTTCCGTACGAAGGGTCCGGGAAGTGCTACTGCCTGTAGCGCTTCCTGGACGGAGTACGGAAAAGATATTTACAATTTATTGTTTCTGTCATGCCTCTTTAATCGTACGCGCGCGAAGAGCCTTCGTTGGTTGATACAGTTGGTTCACTCGCTCTTTTTATTTAGTAACGTACCTGAACCTTTAAGGTTCACGCGGCCATAATTCACTCACTATAGTTTATGAAAAGAAAAATATTCAAAATGATAAAACTGTTGATAAAATGAAAAAAAGTTACTCTAAAACTCAGGAGAAATCAATAAGACAAAAATAATTTATTGATATAAATTAGATTTATTTGTATTAGTTGGCATAAAAAGCATAGTAATAAATTACTCTGCACATACTCAGTCAACTTTAAGCTTTCTTATATAAAAGTTCTCTGCAGTATAATTATTTTAAGTCAAACAAAAATATATAACTTATTTTATGATTGAAATAGCAATCGTTTTATAAATTTGAAAATTCAATCAATATTTATTCGATTTTTTAATTCATATATCATTTTCAATTGAATATTCAACTCAACAGACTGTCGCAATCAAGTTCAAAAATTTTTTTAATTAACTAAAATACACGTTAACTTTCAAAAATGTAACAATAGAAATTTAAAATTTTCTTTTTAAAGTTTTAAAAAAATGTAAATTGTTTGTACAAATTCAAACTTCTTAAGATTTTGCTAATTTGATGCTATAGCACTTATTGAATTTTTTCTAATAAATACTAAGAATCCGTCATACGTCTTAGCTTAAGTACAATAATTGAAAGTGAGCATCAGAAAAAATACACACTTCATCAAGAAAATCAAAATTTAGTTGAAGATCATTTTTTATCTTTACACTGAAAAAAAGCAGCATTGATTATTTGAAAGTAGACGAAAAATATACAAATCATTTTTATTAAATCTGTTTATAAAATTAATATTTATTTACATCAACTGTGAAAAAAAAAAAAAAAACTGTTTTAAACGTTGAGAATCTTAAAAAAGTACTATTATAATTTATTTTTGTGGATAAATGAATCCTGAGAATCCGTTAATTTTGAAGGGAGAAAAGATTCGATGTCTTTTTGGTGATGTACGTGATTTTTGTATCGTTGCGCTAAAAAGAGAGGTAGAAATATTAATAACTAAATAAGAACACAAAATAAAAGAGATTACAGGCATAAAATATTCAATTAATCAGAAACACAATAGAGATGATATAGTATATTATTCCCAGAGGGACTAAAGTTTGCAGTGGAGGCCCTTGACTTCGTCTCGGGCTGCAATGACAGCGGGCCTGCTCAGCAAACTTTAGTCTTGAGGGATGTATGCACTTTTTTAAAGTCCGTTTATCACAAAAAATAACTTGATTTCCTCCGATTAAAGCCAAAAGAACGAAATGTACTCCCGAAGCGCCAGCGGCCGACACGCAGCCGGCCGCCATGTTACGGCCCGAGCGCCAGCGAGGGCATGCAGTAGGCCGGGTGCGCGTTGGTCGATGGCGCAGGGAGTACATTTCGTTCTTTTGGCTTGCGTCGGAGGGACACAAGTTATTACTTGTGATCAACGAGGTTAAAAATGGTTTTTCAGAAATAGTTTTCATAAAAATTTTAGGATTTTAAAAATTAATTTTTTGATCAAAAATACTAAAGATTAGAATATGTGTGGTAAACATAACGTCATCACTAACAATTTATACTGTGAATCTTTTAGTATATTCATGTAACAATTTGAAACTTCAAAAATTTATACCTCATCTTAGTTTCTGTTTACTTTTTATAAAAAAGAAAATGAATTTTTTAAATTAGTTAGCAATACAAAATAGGGCCAATGATGACTTTTCAGAAATATTTTTCTTTCAAAGTTGAACATTTTTTAAGATATTAAAGATCATATAAATAATTTTTTGAATACGTGGTAACCATAAAGTCATCACAACTAATGTTTATTGTAACTATATCTGAAATACAACCTTAAGTTTTTATTTATTTATTTTTTTTATAAAAGTATGTAGAGGTTTTAAACATAAAAATTAAATAAGTTAGTAGTACAAAATAAGCCAGTGACGACTTCTCAGAAATACTTTTCTTGCAAAATAAAATAATTTTTGAATCAATTTAACAATGTAATAATATCAGAAATATTGTTCATGTAAAGTTGACAATTTTTTAAGATTTAAAAGATTTTTAAAATAATTTATCATTCAAAAATATTAGAGATATAATTTTTTGTTTACTTTTGATCATGGCATCACCACTACCAATTTACATTTTAAATGTCTCTATAGATATACATGAATATAATTAACAACTACTTTATATGGTATTTTTTATAAAAAAATAGAAATAGAATAAAGAAATTGAAGATTATAAACATAAATGAGTAGAATATAGGAAAGGTGAATACTTTGAAAAAAATTTTCTTTCTTCCAACGCTTGAGTCTTAAGTCTACAGATATTAAAAAAAATGTTTTTAATTATATAATTTGTTTGAATAATGTGGTGACCTTGTCATCATCACAACCAATTTATATTTTTAATGTCTCTATAGATGTACATGGATATAATTGACATCTACTCTAGATGGTATTTTTTTATATAAAAATAGACCAAAGGAATTGGAGAGTTTTAACATAAATGATTAAATTATTGGAAAGATGATGAGTTTAAAAAAAATTTTCTTTTTTTCAACGCTTAAGTTTTAAGTTTTCAAATATTTTAAAAAAAATGTTTTTGATTATAAATTTCAGAAATAAAATTTGTTTCAATAATGTAGTGGCCATCTCATCATCACTATATTAATTTACATTTTAAATAATACATGAAAAAAATTTCTGAAACTTCCAAAGATATATCTCCCTCTCCTCTCTCCCTTAGTTTCTATTTTCAATACAAAAAAAAAAAAAAAAAAAAAAAAAAAAAAAAAAAAAAAAAAAAACAATAAGTTTTGATTTACTATATCTACAAAAGCAAAACATACTACTTGAAGAATATTGTTTTGATCTGCCTTATTTGAGACACTAAGAGACTCCTTGCACTGCTTTTTAAAGTTTACTTATTTGATTGATGACTAAACTTTTTTTGCTTATAAAAAAAATAAGAATACTTACTTTTTTGTAACTAACTTTCTTATGATAGATTGAACAGCACTCCGCATAACCTCTGTTTTTGAATGATTGGTTACCTCTTTATTCGATATTTGTTTGCACTTCACTCAGATTATTAAGTTTAAATACTGCTTCCTCTTTTATAGATTGTTTATAGATTTTTTTTTAAGTACGAAAGAAGCCTCTTGACTCTACGCAGAAAGGTTAGCCTTCTGCTCGCAGACGAAGTTTTGAATTTCTATACCAAACGGAATCGACCAATGACATCGCGAATAAAAGTTTGAAACTTTTTTAACCAATAGCACTTCAGTTTTGACAATCGATCTCTAACTCGAAGATCGAAAATAGCCTTCTTTCTTTTATAGATGGATTGGCTCTTTCACGCGCGACTCACGTTGCTTTCGCGTTTCTATACAATTCTCTGCTTTTTTGAAATAAAAACTAATCACACTACTTTTTATTCATATATGTATATATATATCCAAAAAAAAGTAAATACGTAAATTAAAAGATTAATTGTATCTTTTCATAAAAATGGTGTTTAATTATTCAACTTTATTTTTCTCTTTAAAAATAAACTTTTAACTTTCTAAGTTTTCATTAGATAAAAAGAATAATGATTAAAATTTTTTTTTTCTTTTTTGAAAGTATAATCTTAGGGTGAAATTAATAAATGTGCACTAGGATTTTTCGTCTTCTAAAGGCAAATTGATGAAAAATGCTGGTTAATCATTTGTTTTGTTTCGCTATTCTCAAAGATTCAAGTATTGATAGACTACCACCCTCCAAACCAGCTTCAGAAAAACACCTTTTAAGATGCGCTTTGGCAGATTTATGAATGGGATAGAGCAATCGTACCAAATATTGTCTCAAAAGACTTACAAGCGAGTGGATGGCTGATTGAAATATATATCAACTGATTATTACATAGGGCCTTCAGCTATGGAGTACTTACAAAATTTCTTTTGCTCCTGTAATCAAAAAAATTCTTGCTCAACAGATGTGTGTCCTTGTGTTAATAATAATATAAAATTTTGTGAAATATGTACTTATCAAGATACATGTACTGATATAGAAGATACTAGTAATGATGAAGATGAAGCTTTAAGTTAAATATTTTTGTTTAGTTGTTTAAATTTTTATAGTTTCAGCCTTCTTTGTTATTATTTATATGAATCTACTTATATAAATAACAGCGTTCATTGTAACGATTGCTATTTTAATCGAAAAATATGATAAATTATAAATATCTAAACTAAAAATGAATAAAAAGTAATGTGATTAGTTTTTATTTCAAAAAAGCGGAGAATTGTGTAAAAACGCGAAAGCAACGTGAGTCGCACGTGAAAGAGTCAATTTTTAAAACGATTGTAATTGTTTTCCTTTGAATATAAAAACTTGGACTTTTCCAGAAAATTTTCTTAAATATTTAAGTTTAATATTAGGTACATAGAAATGCGAAATTTTTAACTTAAATACATATCTAAATTTTACAAAAACAAGCAAATAGGTGATAAGGCTAGGATTTTATTTTTTTTTGCCAATCTTTTACTAATTGCATAATTATTGTTCACGAATCGGGTTGGTCAGAGTATTTTATAAATTTGTTAAAAAACGTTTTCGTTCAAATTTTATTTAAAAATACTCATTATTTTGTGATTGGCATTCAGTTAAAGATAAAAATTGACGAGGTAATCTATACACCAATTTTCGATTTGAAAGTCGATTTTGGTTATGTTCCCCCAAATTTGATGAAAAAAGTATCATTATATTCGTATTCAGCAACCTCAAAAATACAAACTACGACTATTTTTAGCGATTCGTACCGATCTGATCAAGTTGAGCGTTTTTAAGCGACATTTTGAGGGTTTCCCGCTCGCCTAATATTGTTCAATTAATTAAATTCTAATAATCGGTCTGTAGAAGGCAATCTAAAGAATGTATATGAAAATCTAAATTATTTAAATCCAACAAACTTTTTTTTATTCAATTTTTTTTTGTATCGTTTTTTTCTTCAAATCAGAATTAGATTGCACATTATAATAAGTGTCGGGAATGTGTGTTGTGCGCTCCACTCTCTAGTAACTCGTCTCGCTACCCCTGAGCTGCGCGCGCTCCGCGCTGCTGTGCTCACGGGGCCTTTACTCCCAAGCTATGAGAACGTCATCATAACTGGCGACTTCAATATAGACATGTCTACCACGGAATTTTCATCTACCTTTTTACTCAACCAAATGGAGGAACACTGCCTCACCCTTGTAAATAATAGACCTACTCACCACCTTTTATGGCATGATGGCGCCACCCACCACACCTCTTCATCACCCGTTCAATTGATAAAATTATCTCCTTCGCTCAATCATCCACCCCGTTTACACCCGGCCACGACCTCATCTCATTAAAACTAAATATCAAACCCCCCCCCCCCCCTCGTCCCAATCACACCATAACCATTCGCAGCCTCAAAACTATAGACCCTCACATCCTTCACAATCTAATCATTGACAAATTATCCACAGCTTTCCCCCCTCTCCCCCGCCTTGCGAATTGCTCCTTCAACTTTACCCCCACACACCCCGATCAACTTGATGCACAAGCATCAACACTGTCTGAGACCCTTAGTGCTTCCGACTCTCTCGCTCTACTCAGACAAGTTAGAAAAAAAACCCCTTGTGAAACCTTACATCACCCCCGCGATCCTTAATAAGATGGAAACCCGCGATAGGCTCTACAAGCGTGCCTCCAGGTCAAATTCATTTCGTATCCTTATCCAATATCGTTCCATCCGCAACCAAGTCACTAATGACTTTGACACGCTGGAAAACAACGGTGTCAGGGACATTATTGAAAACACCCCCGATTACGCTGCTAAATGGCGTGCGATTCGGAAAACCGGCATCATAGCTCCAACAAAACCATCTCCCCTGTCCATCTTTGACAGCGCCTCCCTAAACTCCCACTATGCATCTGTCTCCCAATTCTCAACACCCCTTTCACCCCAAGATCTCACTGATATCTTATCCATTTCACCCCACCTCCCCCTTTACCATCCTTCGACTTCACGCCAGTAGATGAAACCATAGTTCTAAGAACTTTCAATAGAAGCCGTTCCAAGGGAATGGGTCCTGACCACCTATCATCCTCAATGCTTAAACTCGCCCTCCCTTCAATTCTCCCCTACATTATCGCAATCATAAACTCATCCCTCGAAACTGGCTATTTCCCCTCTATCTGGAAAAAATCCTCAATAATACCTCTTGCTAAAATCTCTCGCCCGAAATCTCCCTCCGATACACGTCCCATCGCCCTTCTCCCCAAACTATCCAAACTCTTAGAAAGAGTAGTATCAGCCCAACTCACCAACTTTACCACACACCATAACCTCATAGACCCCCGTCAATACGCCTATAGACAGAATCAATCTGCTCAGTCTGCTATCCTCAGCATCCTTGAAGACACCCGCCGCGCGATTGACGATGAACAAGTCACCATCCTTATCTCCTTTGATTTCTCAAAAGCCTTTGACACCCTCCCTCACCGTCTCCTCCTGTCCAAATTACGCCAGCTAGGTTGTTCGGACACCGTCATGCGCTGGTTTTATTCATATCTCTCTGGCGGAAGCCACGCGGTCCGCCTTGACAACGGACAGCATGAGTCATGGCTCCCAACAACCTCTGACGTACCTCAAGGCAGTGTCCTTGGTCCCCTTCTCTTTATCCTTAACTCCCTCTGAGCCATCTTTGCTGATGACTCCAACCTTTATACCCACGCTCCCTTCGCACAACTTCTCCATTTTCTATCCCTTATCTTCAGTGACGCTCAATCAGTTGCAGCCTGGGCCTCCGCAAATCACCTCAACCTAAACCCTAGCAAAACCACACTTATAATCCTAGCAAGTGAACTCTACCTCTCCAAAATTGACTTTACTTCCCTTCCCCCTCTAATTATAAATGTCCAAACCATCCCCTATTCCAACTCAGTTAAATCCCTCGGCATCCATATCTCCTCCTCTCTTAACTTCAATAGACAGATCAGTGAAACTACCAAGCGTGTTCACTACTCCCTCTACTCCCTCACACGTGACACACGTATTCTCCTCACTAATGCACTCGTCCTACCCCTTCTTGACTACTCAGTCCCGTTCCTCACCGATATAAACAAACAACAACAAAAGAAACTTCATACCCTCCACAACGCCTGCACTCGCTTCGCCCATGGATCCATTCCCCGCACTGCCCACGTCACCCTCTACCGCCTCTCCATAAACTGGCTCTCAGCTGCTTCTCGCCGAGAATACCTGACAACATCCATGGCTTATGCAATGGTTGAGTCAGGCCTACCTCCACACCTTTACTCCAACTTCAAAATTGACCCTGGCGAGGACTCCATCAGACGCTCAGACCGTCGCCTCCGTCCTCCCCTTATTCACCCTATCCCTCGAACAAACACCTTCAAATATTCATTTACCCTTCAAACCACTCGCTCTATCAATAATCACCCCTCCATTTTCTACAACAGCACCTCCGTCTCTGAATACGAAACTCCCTTAAATCTGCTCTTTTTGAAAACAACTGTGCAGACTGGATTGAACGTGCTCACAAAGAAAACCTCACCCTCATCCCCCCATCTCTCCACCCAATATTATCATCTCTGCTTCAACCCCCACCTGCCCACCTCTAAACCTCTATAACCCTTGTTCCCTCTCTACACGTTACACTGTCTCTGAGGACCCCCCCAGAAGTGAAGTGAAGTGATCTCATTAGTTATTAAGAAAGAAAAACTATTTACATTAATTAACTACATGCAAAATATTAATCTGTACATACCACTCGCTATATTTAATCCAATGTTATACTTTCATATTTTATTCTGTCTTTCTTATCTGTATATATCACTCTTTACATCTATTGTTAAATTTTTATATTTTTATTGCTGTACTCAATAATGTATTGAAAATACGAGCAAGATAGGGATTCATCCCTTTGCGCGAAATAAACATCAATCAATCTCTCTTCCGGTACGTGCTGTCATGGCGCTCGGACACCCTCGCTCTCCCGGTACACGCGGTGTTTGTGCTTATTGATTACCTTTTACTTTACCTAATCTGGTCGTGCATTGTTTAGTATAATAAAGTTATAATCAGTTCAAGTGAACTTCCTTGCCTTATTATTTGTAATAAAACCCTCGTCCCCGACAGGTTATGTGCCAGGCATGCTTCCAAGGCGCGAAGAGGAAGACCGGGAGTTTTTGCATTGTGCATTCGTTTGTGAATCTGACCGTGTCTTTTATTTGTGAAATTGATCGTGATTATTCAGTGTGTATTAGTGCTTTGAAAAGTCGGAGAGAATGCCGATCGGAGAATCTAAGCAAGAAGCGATTGTGGACGGTGGTGTTCCAGGAGAAAACACTACGCCCGGGGAGAAAATCAAGTGCAGTTTTGTACAGGAAGGTAAATGAAAAAAAAAAAAAAAAAAAAAAAAAAAAATCATGCTTTGTCTATCGCGTTTGTTTGGCCTCGTATGCGTGTGAATGTATGTTTGGAAAACGGAGTGAAAATTTTCATAAAGCCGGTGCGGGATGGCTTTCATTTGTTCAGGGTACAGAGAAAAAATGTGTGACACGCGACGATCGGGGCCGGGAATGTCCGTGATAATCCTGGCCTGGGAGGGGCGCGTGAGAAGGGGTCGAGGTTGGGAGTGTCATGGGTAGTTTGCGGGTGAAGTTAAGGAAATTTTGGTTGTGATATCGGCGAGGAGAGAGACGCCGGTGAGCATGTTGTGACAGGATGAAATTCCGGGAAGCGAGCGGCGGTTAAGGTGCTCTGTCTCTCTCGCTCTCGTCGTTATTCCTATCTTACGTTCGGCGCACACAGACGGCGCGCTGCGCGGGCTCGGAGGTGATGCGCGCGCACACCATTCTGCTGGCATGTGGCCGGCGGTCGAGATACTCCCACTTTTCATCGCGTGCTTCTTTCTTGCGCCGGGGCATGATGTGTTGCAGCCGACGGGCTCGTGCCGCTGGTGACGATCAGCTGTACGGGTTTGCGGCTTTGCATTCGGGGCGATGATTGAATTTATTTTTACGGTAAACTCTGTAGGGAGAGTTTTTGAATGCTTTCTTTTCTTTCTTTTTCTATAGGGTACCCAACTTCTGTTAGGCTTTATTCTTATTCTTTTTCGGAAAAGTTCGATGAAGTCAGGGTGAGCTGCTGTGAGTGTGGGGATATTTTGAAGAATATTTATTCCTTATTTAGTTTTTATTTTTGCTATGTGAGTTGTTTAGATTCATACGGATTGTGTGGCTTGAATTTATTCAACGGCGTCGACGGAGAATAAAATCGCTGTACCAAGCAGGGCCGTGGTACACGCTGATCACCCGCTGTCGGTGTGGTGATTTTTACTACGTTTAGCTGGACTGTGATGGAAAATTAAACCGGACGTGTGATTTGACCGGATATACGCACAGGGCGAGAATGCGCATAAGTGAATGAATATTAAACAGATTGTGAGATAAATTCATGCATGGTTGGGGAAAATAATTCAGGTAATTCCGGTTGTTTCAGGTGGTGTCTGCTTACAGGTTGTGTTGCTCATTAAAATTGCTTAGTCTCGAGGTCAGGGGCACACCGTGAGATTCTAGATAGGGGTGCTTAAACTAGGTTAATGCAATCCTAGCTCCGAAAATACCCGAGCAGAGTGAGGATGGCGTCGGCGCGTGGGTGGCTGGCGATGTTCGTTCTGTCCTGCTTTTGGGCGTTTATTCTCACTCGTGGTGTTTCATATACCTGACTTTGACCACGATTATTTTCCGGATAACCATGCATGTTGGATTGAAGCGCCGTGCGCATGAATTTTTGCATGCATTGGTTGTGAGGAGTGTGCAGCTTACGTTCGGTTACACGCTCACTCACACTCTGGGACCCTTTTCTGTGCAGTGCTAAGCTAGTTGTAAATAGCTTCAGATTTTTTGGATTCAACCTCCAGGGCGAGAAAAACAGAACTGATCTGAGATAGATTGACAGGAGAACAAAGAAAAAAGGCACCCAGAGAGAAGAGACGAAAGGTTGGATCGACTTTTTCGACTGTATTTAATCAGGTGCGTGCTAGCTGGTTGATAAAAATTAAGTCGATTGTCAGGTGACTACTGGGTGTGAATGTGCTCAGCAGTAAATAACTGCGACACAAATACCAACCAATCCTGGACAGCTGGCAACTGTTTTAGCCTCCGATGCTTGTTAACTGGAAGTGACTGAGAAAAACCAGGTCATGTTTAAAAAAAAAAAAAATCAAAGTCAGTGCTAGGGTGTTTTAAATAATTCAGGGAGTTGAAAAAGAGCGCAGGCCATGTGGATGTGATACAGGGTGGCACCGGTGCATATACAGGAAAATATTAATAGAATTCTTAAAGTGAAAATTCTAATTCTGTGAAATAATTTTTTTTTTTCAGGAAAATCAGGATGTGATAATCTCATTGATCAGCTGGGCAAGTAAAACAAGAACTGAGAAAACATTGGAAGGCACAGGAAAAGTTTCTTCACATGGAGCTGAAGTATGGGGATGTTCGTTGACTTCAGATTCAATGAAATTGAAAATTCGAGTCGTGACACTCGCTGAGAAGAATCTGACAGTGCAGGTTCTTTTCAACCTAAAGTACATATGTTTTAATCAGTACACAGGCACAAAAACAGGGTGAGACTTTGCGGGCTGCTACTTCAGGTAGTGATAAACTAGATTATTCTGATTTGTTTCAGCACTATTTATTGAGATGACTATTCTTTGCTTTTATAGTTTAACATACTGGGTTTGTGTATGTGTGCGTACTGAAACTGACGATAAACTGGCACGTGATTGTGATTGTGCGGGATTGCCTTTGAAAAATGAAGCTCAGATGTTTTAAGAACCACTGACACGTGCCACTCACGTGCGAAATTGACAGGACGAGATTTAAATCATGATTTAAAACAAAGAATTAGAAACTAAGTTTTTTTTATTACTAAGTCTATACTTATTCTTTTTGTTACATATCACTGATTTGGTTGAGACCGTTTCTTGACGAGACCATCTACGAAAGGGAGAGACGAGCACTTATCTATTCTCGGAGACGAAAACACAGAGAGTGAACCTTCAACAGAAGGGAGTGTCGGGAATGTGTGTTCTGCGCTCCACTCTCCAGTAACTCGTCTCGCTACCCCTGAGCTGCACGCGCTCCGCGCTGCTGTGCTTACGGGGCCTTCTCTCTTCCAGTACGTGCTGTCATGGCGATCGGACGCCCTCGCTCTCCCGGTACACGCGGTGTTTGTGCTTATTGATTACCTTTTACTTTACCTAATCTGGTCGTGCATTGTTTAGTATAATAAAGTTATAATCAGTTCAATTGAACTTCCTCGCCTTATTATTTGTAATAAAACCCTCGTCCCCGACAAGAAGGTAGGTTAGTTTGACTCCATAGAGTACATTCCAACTGATGAGCTATATAGTAGGGTGAGCCATAGCCGACAAATTTCGGATATACGACACAGGCCAGGGCTCAAAAAATATGTTTTCACTTAAACGTTAAAAAAAAATTTGTGAACACGCCAAGAAAAAAATTTTAGGTTTGCCTCAAGTCATTGAAATTTTACTTACTCTGCAAAAAAATAAATCATGGAGACAGGATTTAAAAGAAAAACATACGTTTTAGTAGTTTGAGTCCCTGTAAATTATAATATCTTTAAAAAATTTTAGAGGCTGTTCACAATTGCAAACTCTAATTTTTTTTTTCTTTGTTTGTCCAGACTTTTACCCCAAAATCTCTGAAATGCGTTTTTTTTTTTTTTTTATTGAAGTAACTCCGAGAAAAAAATCATGGAGACATGATTCAAAAAGGTTATAAATCTCTTCAGTTGTACTTCAAGTCCCTGCTAACTATAATAGGTTGGAAAAGTTTTGAAAGCTGTGTCACGAGTGCAATTATGTAGTTATTAACTTGACTTTAACTCTTATATGGTAAAACTCGACTTTTTAAACATCAATATCTTCACGATTAAAAATCATAGAGACACGAATAAAAAGAATAAATGAAACGCTTTTATAGTACTTAGAGCCTATACTCAGAATTTAATTGTAATACTAATATATATTAGTATTACATTTAAATTTATATTAATATAATATATATTAGTATTACAATTAATATAAATATAATATAATTGTAATACCCTATAAAATCTTTCTTCCCTCAAGGGCTTTAATTTTAAAAATATTTTTATTAAAAATAAAATATACTGACTTGTCCCTCCAAGAGCGTGAGCGCCCGTAGCCTCGATCACCTCGTCTCCCCGAAACACCTCTTGCTAGTTCCACCGCCACTCTGAAACATTCAATAATATATTTTTTCTAAGTCTTAGATAAATCGTAAAGGAAGCTCGCTATTTTGAATGATAAGGAAAAATTAAAAAACAAAACACAGTTCAGTTTTCGTGGGCTACACAAATTTATTTAATAGTGACAGCTGTTTCAACGACTTAGCGTTTTCCTCAGACTTATTTACAACTCACCAACCGCTGCTACGCAGTTGGTGAGTTTTGGGTGACGAACTATTACGCACAGCCGCGCGGGTTTCATGCAGGACGGACGGACGGAGGATTTTGATGTGATGTTGGATGACTGCATGCGCGCATGAGGAATATCGGGACAGCGTTTTACCCCGACTTAATTTAATTTCAATTATCTTTAGGTAAAGAGGGCGGACGGTGATTCAGGGAATTCTATTCAGATTTGGCATCACTCTTCGAGTTCGCGTGTATGCGAGGAGTTGGGTGCAACAAGGGGCTAACCCGGGTGAGGCCCTTTTTGCGGAAACCTTGAATTTCAAATTCCTTAACTCATTTTATATAAGTACATGCATATTAAGATGTAAATATTGAATTTGTAACAGTATTTTATAATGCTTTTAGATGCGCGCACCTCCAAAACGCAGATACGCTAGCCTAGTCGATGAGCTGATGCGTAGCTGCGCTCGCGATAAGGCGTAAGTATGTACAAAAGTAATGAATTATACACTTTTTGATAATTTTAACTAAAAACTGTGAAAGTTTCAACTAGATAAAGTTTATCTAGCTTGAGTTCAATTGAGTAAAGTGATAAAAAATATCCAAGATAGATAAATAAGCAAAAAATTAAGATATCGGAAAAAATTTTGTTTTTTAAAATATTTGTACGATATTGATCCCGACAGGGAATGGCTGTGCGGGCTGGAGCCTGGGCCCGTACGGGGCATGGCTGGACTGAACCCCTAAAAACCGCAAAAAATAGTCCAGTACCGTTATTATTTGGCAACGACAAAAATTATATCCGACTAACTAACTATCCACGGGAAATTGTAGTACATATGGAGTTAATTGCAGGAACAAGTTTTTCCCAAGATGGAGTTGGAAAAAACGAAGGGGGGTGGATTTTTAGGGGTGTTAAACTATTTTTAACGTTTTTTGGGAAAACTACACGTCCTATCTCAAAAATGTAAGTATAAAAGTTGTAGATAATCAAAAAATCTACAACTTTTCTTCTGATAAATTTGTAGCATAACCTCAAAATTTTCAAGATATATGGAAAGAAGTGTTTTTTTCAGTTTTTGATTTTTAATTTACACAAAAATTGTTTAAATTTAATAATATTTGGCAGAAATGTTGAACTTGATGAGTCAAACAAACCATATTTTTTTTGTAATAAAAAATCAACTCTTTTCTGAGTAATTTGCCAATTAAGTAAAAAAAGTTATCATTTTCAAATGCACGCCAATGTATAAATATTGCGTTTAGAAAATTCTGGTTGAGCTCATTTTTTTTGTTGAATCGTCTATTTTTTAAAAGTATAAAAAAAATGGTATTACTGGAGCAAAATATTGAAACAAATTGAAAAAACCTTAAAAATCGATTTTTTTTAAATAAATTTTTTTTATTTGTTATAAACTGTTTCATGGAAAACCTTCCGGTTAAGAAGATTTTCCTATTTTCGCGTGAGGACAGGTTCACTTTCACAAATAAAACAAATTTTTAAGGGAAAAAGCCGATGCTGAAAAAACCCTTTTTATTCACAAAAATCCAAATAATATATCGTATCCTATAGCACAATTTTTCACAAAAATCGATCAAAAAGTAAAGTAAAAAACGAGTAAGTAGTTACTTCTCTCGCTTGTCGCACAGAGAAAAATTAGCTTCTCTCGCTTGGTCTCACAGAGAAGAACTAAAGAGGCACTAAGTCGCACGCACACACGACGATCCATCCCGAGCAGACACTGTAATGCGGCTGCCGAATCCGCGAAGTCGGGCCGAATTCGGCTTCCGAACTCGGTACGAATTCGGTTGGGACGCGGCTGGGGTTTCGGCCCGAGCGCGCACTAGTGCATCTAGCCGAAGTTTCGGTATAAAGATGATTCCTACTAGAGGTTAGAAATCCAGTGTGGTCAGGATGGACACATAGTGCTCCAGGAAATAGCTTCCTCAAGACGTTTTGACTTCAAGAGAATGGACTTCCTGGAGCACCTGGTGTTAAGTATCCCCGACGATGATTTCTCCAGTAAGTTTCGACTCCAGAAGGGTCAGGGTAGACACCTCGAGCATCTGGTGATAGTTACGCCTTGGAGATGATTTCCTCGGGAACTTTTGACTCCGGAAGAGTCAGGGTGGACACCTGGTGCACATGGTGATAGTTCCAAGGCGTAACTATCACCAAGGGCACCAGGTGTCCACCCTGACCCTTGCGGAGTCAAAATTTCCTGGGGAAATCATCTCCAAGGCGTAACTATCACCATGTGCACCAGGTGTCCACCCTGACTACACTGGGTTTCTAACGTCTAGTAGGAATCATCTTTATACCGCAACTTCGGCTAGATGCACTAGTGCGCGCTCGGGCCGAAACCCCAGCCGCGTCCCCGCCGAGCTGCAGCCGAATTCGGCATCGCTTCGGATAGTTCGGATACGAACTCGGGCCGAAGTCGCGCCGCATTAAAATGTCTGCTGGGGATCGATCATCGTGGGCCGTCGGTCCTCACAATAACGCATACGTTATGTTAATCAGTAACACGCTCTGATTAAGCGCGCGTAAAATTAAAATATCCAAATGCATAAATAATAATATAAAATCGATCACAAATCAAAATATTCATGTAGTAAATCAAACGATCTGAAGTAAAAAATTAGTAATAATAACTTGCAATTAAAATACGAAATAAAATGAACTAAAATATAAATTAAATTTACTTAATACAGGGAACATAAACTTTTAATTTTTTTTTTAAATTACGAGCTCAAGTTTATATTTAATGTTTGGTATAGTTGACTCTTATTCATTTCCGTCATATACATGTAATTATGCCCTGTTTGTAAACATTAAATGTTATTAGTTTGCGCGTCAAAATCGAATTATTCCATTGACAAATTATGTTTTTATGAAGATTTATGTTGCTTTAAAATTTTTTCCTGTTATAATCGTACTTGTTCGTTAAACAAAGTATGTACAATTGTTTTAAAATACAAAGAGAATTCTGTAAGCAGGGTTGTATGTACATGTTTGCAACGTTGCAGCAGTGGAAAATTTTGAAATTTGGTTGTTAACATAGTACCTCAGCTTTATTGGTCATGTCATAATTAAAGTAAATTTGTAATTTGTAAAGATAGTTATGTCTGCACTTGATTTTGTATTTAAACATAAGGAAAAAAATATTTTTTTGAAAAAATTGAAGTTCTAATTAAATTAAGGATATAAAACCTTGAAAAATAAAAAATTATAGCTACTTAAACTAACGGTAAATTTAATATATAAATAGTAAGAAAGTTTTTAATTGAACAAAATATTAAACACAAATTCTTATTTAAATAAAAATATATTATAATATTGGTAAAAAAAAAAAAAAAAAAACAAAAAACAAAAAATTAAAAAATCAAATGAATGCTACTAAATATTTATTTTTTCAAATATGATAGCGTTACAATGGAACTTAATTGAAATATACCAAACATTAAATATAAACTTGAGCTCGTAATTTTTATAAAAAATAAAAAGTTTATAGCAAATAAAAAAATTTAATTAAAAAATCGATGATTTAAAAAAATTAAAAATAAATCCATTTTTAAGGTTATTTCAATTTTTTTCAATATTTTGCTCCAGTAATATAATTTTTTTTTACTATTAAAAAATAGACGATTCAACAAAAAAAAATGAGCTCAACCAGAATTTTCTAAACACAATATTTATACATTGCATTGGCGTGCATTTAAAAATGATAACTTTTTTTACTTAATTGACAAATTTCTCAGAAAGGAGTTGATATTTTATTACAAAAAAATATGGCTTATTTGACTCATCAAGTTCAACATTTCTGCCAAATATAATGAAATTTAATAAAAAAAATTTGTGTGGATTAGAAATCAAAAACTGAAAAAAACACTTTTTTGCATATATCTTGAAAATTTTGAGGTTATGTTGCAACGGAATTTGAGAGAATTTCAAATTTCGTAGCGCAAATGTAGAGTCGGTAGAATAGAAGCCGACCGAGAACTGTTAGCCGGGAGAACAGACGAATGAAGTTAGAACTTTATACATTTATTTTATAGATGCAATCTTCTTTTAAATTACAATCATATTTTTTTGCGCCTTTATTGACCTTTTACTAAGAAATAAAAAATTTAGTTTTTTGCAGTCGAAAAATAACTTGATATAACTTATTATGCGTATAATTTGAAATTATTATTGTTCGTCATTTAAACAAGTGACTGTAGTGAAATAAAAAAAAAAAAATGAACGTTATTTTTAATGTATTCCCAGAGTGATTAAATTAATTGATGATTACTCTGAAATAAAAATTTTGTTGTCAAATCAATGAAGGGCTACCGCCCTTTAGGATTTTCATGTACTTTCTATGTAACAAACACAATTTTCTTTTATCTTCATATCATTTTAAATGTGAAATTTAATATTTAATTTAGTACAATTCAGAAATTATTTAATGTTAAAGATGCTATAAAATTTTTCGAACTTCACTTATTACATAAGTGTGAAATTTGAAAATTTGTATTAATCGTAACACGAAGAGTTGAGTGCAGTGAAATCAAAAAGTAAAATTCCGACGAGTTTTATAGTGTACCAATAGTTAATCAATGTTTTTAAATAATTTGTTTTCGTTGATGATTACTCTAAAATAAAACTTTTGTTGTCAAACCAATTTTCATCATGTAGTTTCTATGCAATAAATAAAATTTTCTTTTATTTTAATATCATTTTAAATGTGAAATTAAATATTTATATATAATTTTGTACGATTCAGAAATTATAATCCTAAAAGGCGGTAACCCTTTTTAAGATGCTATAAAATTTTTCGAACTTCACTTATTACATAAGTGTGAAATTTGAAATTTTTATTTATCGCAACACTAACAGTTGAGTACAGTGAAATCAAAAAGTAAAATACCGACTAGTTTACCAGTAGTTAATTGATCTTTTTAAATAACAAAGAATAGTATTTTACACACCGGGTGCTGGAAAAGGTTTGCTAGGGATTGGCTAATTATTTTCCTGCATCAAGTGTAATGTTTTTTTCAATACGACGGGAGGAAAACACACAGTCCCGCTCCGACCCAGGGAGGGAGTTTAATGTTTTCGTCCCGGAAGTATGAAAAAAATTATAACTTCAGAGTTCATGATCAATGGTCCAACAACCATTACTTTTATAAACAATTATAATTATTGAGTCCAATTACTAATCATTACATTTTAGAATTCTTGGTAAAATAAACTTACGAACACTTAAATAAAGAAATTTGATAGCTTAACTCATTTATTTGATGTTTTTAAATTTTGTTACTATAATATTAGTTTTATTTTACATTTTACAGGACGTCCTACATTATTTAATAATGGAAAAGAGTGACACCTTTTTTATTCATCCGTCAAAAAAAGTGTTTTACTCATATACTTTTGAAATCAATCCAAAACTCATTTTTTAAACAACAAAAATTCAATATAGATATAACCATTTTCATACTCGACGGACCCATTTCTTTGTTGTTTAAGACAATGAGAATGAATATAAACTGAATGATGAGCGATAAAAAATCATTCATGTTCGTAATATAAGTTATTTACAAAACATTTTAATACCTATTCTTGCTCAAAAAGTAATTATGAAAATATTTGCAAATTTTTAGCAAAGTATAAGGAAAAAATTCGCATAAATTTGTGGTACAAAGAAAAAATTTTTATTAACTGAAAATTCAACAAAATAAAAGTACACGAAGCGACATGCATTAGCAGCAGTTGAGTATGAAATTACTCGCTATTGGGACTGAAACAGCATTCATGGTGGGGATGAAAACATGGCCACCTCTCGGGGAGTTTCTATCCGAATTGCACGTAGTTCACTAAATCCAACATGACCGCCGCTTGGGGAACTGTACCTGGACTCAGCATAGGCAGCACTCCCCACCATAACCTCAGTTTCAGTCCCAATTGAAGGGCTACTGTTCTTTAGGATTTTAAATTAATAGGTAATAACTCAAAAAAAGAAATTGATACTTTTACTGAAACCTGCTTGTCTAAAAACAACAAAGAAATGGGTCCGTCGAGTATGAAAATGGTTATATCTATATTGAATTTTTGTTGTTTAAAAAATGAGTTTTGGATTGATTTCAAAAGTATATGAGTAAAACACTTTTTTTGACGGATGAATAAAAAAGGTGTCACTCTTTTCCATTATTAAATAATGTAGGACGTCCTGTAAAATGTAAAATAAAACTAATATTATAGTAACAAAATTTAAAAACATCAAATAAATGAGTTAAGCTATCAAATTTCTTTATTTAAGTGTTCGTAAGTTTATTTTACCAAGAATTCTAAAATGTAATGATTAGTAATTGGACTCAATAATTATAATTGTTTATAAAAGTAATGGTTGTTGGACCATTGATCATGAACTCTGAAGTTATAATTTTTTTCATACTTCCGGGACGAAAACATTAAACTCCCTCCCTGGGTCGGAGCGGGACTGTGTGTTTTCCTCCCGTCGTATTGAAAAAAACATTACACTTGATGCAGGAAAATAATTAGCCAATCCCTAGCAAACCTTTTCCAGCACCCGGTGTGTAAAATACTATTCTTTGTTATTTAAAAAGATCAATTAACTACTGGTAAACTAGTCGGTATTTTACTTTTTGATTTCACTGTACTCAACTGTTAGTGTTGCGATAAATAAAAATTTCAAATTTCACACTTATGTAATAAGTGAAGTTCGAAAAATTTTATAGCATCTTAAAAAGGGTTACCGCCTTTTAGGATTATAATTTCTGAATCGTACAAAATTATATATAAATATTTAATTTCACATTTAAAATGATATTAAAATAAAAGAAAATTTTATTTATTGCATAGAAACTACATGATGAAAATTGGTTTGACAACAAAAGTTTTATTTTAGAGTAATCATCAACGAAAACAAATTATTTAAAAACATTGATTAACTATTGGTACACTATAAAACTCGTCGGAATTTTACTTTTTGATTTCACTGCACTCAACTCTTCGTGTTACGATTAATACAAATTTTCAAATTTCACACTTATGTAATAAGTGAAGTTCGAAAAATTTTATAGCATCTTTAACATTAAATAATTTCTGAATTGTACTAAATTAAATATTAAATTTCACATTTAAAATGATATGAAGATAAAAGAAAATTGTGTTTGTTACATAGAAAGTACATGAAAATCCTAAAGGGCGGTAGCCCTTCATTGATTTGACAACAAAATTTTTATTTCAGAGTAATCATCAATTAATTTAATCACTCTGGGAATACATTAAAAATAAACGTTCATTTTTTTTTTTTATTTCACTACAGTCACTTGTTTAAATGACGAACAATAATAATTTCAAATTATACGCATAATAAGTTATATCAAGTTATTTTTCGACTGCAAAAAACTAAATTTTTTATTTCTTAGTAAAAGGTCAATAAAGGCGCAAAAAAATATGATTGTAATTTAAAAGAAGATTGCATCTATAAAATAAATGTATAAAGTTTTTTGTAATGATGAATCTTTTTGTACTTTTAATTATTAATTATCGTACTAATAGTGAAGAAAAATTACTAAGATAAAAAATCAAATGAAGTAAAAGGGGTATATATTCTAGAGTAGATTGAAATTGAAAGATCGAAATGTATTCATATTAAAATTATTTTAAGTGTCTTTAAAAATAATTTAACTGAAAATAGGTTCTTTAAGTGTTAAATATATTTATTTTGTTATATCTACATAAAAACCACTCGCCGTAGATTTGTACCTTTTTAAAGGTATGTTTTTTTAGCAGATTTCATTTCATTCACGAGGCATGTATAGATTATGAAATATATTTTTTTGCAAAAACATATTTTACAACACTCAAGAGTATAATAGTATATGAATTTAAGTTCTTTCGTGGGGTGAAAATGAATTGAAATGCAGGAAAAATTTTTTTTTTTAAATTAATATGTAGTAAATAAAGAGAAATACTAAATTTACTAAAGTATTTGTTAATATTATATTATATAATATATAAATGTAAAAAAAATATACTTTAATAAAAATGTACATTTAAAATGTAAAGTTAGAATGTAGAAGAATTTTTTATACGTATTTCTGACATGCTATACTGTTGACTTATGTACTCAGTTCCATATACTCTATCTAGTTCTATATGTAAATGTGAAATTTTCATAATTCATTTTATTTGAGTGCTTTTTTTTCCATACTTTACTCTTATAATTTAAAAAATAGTTCAAATATAAGTGTAAAAAAGGAGGAAACAGTAGTTTTTAACATATAACTGATATAAATTAATTAATATTTTACCTAATATTGTACGATGCTGACTGTTTTGTATTTGAATATTTAACTATGATTAAAATGAGATAAAAAAATCTGTGCTAAATCAATAAATAAATAAGATATAAAATAATCATCTGCAATTTTTGTTTTTTTAAAATTTATAAATATTAACATTTTACTATTTATTAAAAAAATCAAACATAAATAAAAAAAACTTGTTGCATGAAGTTCTATATTATACCTATAGTAGAATAAAGTATACATAAAATTATTGTATATACACATACACATGATTCAGCCTGCTTACAACAACCAGCAGCTATCTCCATCAGCTCCTTTGGAGGAGCCTAGAGCTCTGGATGTTAAAATTAGCTCCATCAGTTCCTTCGGAGGAGCCTATATTGCTCAGTATGTTAAAGCTAGCTCCACCAGTTCCTTCGGAGGAGCCTAGCACTCTGGATATTAAAATTAGCTTCACCAGCTCTTTCGGAGGAGCCTAGAGCTCTGGATGTTAAAATTAGCTCCATCAGTTCCTTCGGAGGAGCCTAGAGCTCTGGTTGTTAAAGTTAGCTTCACCAGCTCCTTCAGAAGAGCCTAGAGCTCTGGATATTAAAGTTAACTCCACCAGCTCCTTTGAAGGAGCCTAGAGCTCTGGATGTTAAAATTAGCTCCTTCAGTTCCTTCGGAGGAGCCTAGAGCTCTGGGTGTTAAAGTTAGCTTCACCAGCTCCTTCGGAGGAGCCTATATAGCTCTGTATGTTAAAGCGAGCTTCACCAGCTCCTTCAGAAGAGCCTAGAGCTCTGGATATTAAAGTTAACTACACCAGCTCCTTTGAAGGAGCCTAGTGCTCTGGATATTAAAATTAGCTTCACCAGCTCTTTCGGAGGAGCCTAGAGCTCTGGATATTAAAATTAGCTTCACCAGCTCCTTTGAAGGAGCCTAGAGCTCTGGATGTTAAAATTAGCTCCATCAGTTCCTTCAAAGGAGGCTATATAGCTCAGTATGTTAAAGCTAGCTCCACCAGTTCCTTTGGAGGAGCCTAGCACTCTGGATATTAAAATTAGCTTCACCAGCTCTTTCAGAGGAGCCTAGAGCTCTGGATATTAAAATTAGCTTCACCAGCTCTTTCGGAGGAGCCTAGAGCTCTGGATGTTAAAATTAGCTCCATCAGTTCCTTCGGAGGAGCCTAGAGCTCTGGGTGTTAAAGTTAGCTTCACCAGCTCCTTCGGAGGAGCCTATATAGCTCTGTATGTTAAAGCGAGCTTCACCAGCTCCTTCAGAAGAGCCTAGAGCTCTGGATATTAAAGTTATCTCCACCAGCTCCTTTGAAGGAGCCTAGAGCTCTGGATGTTAAAATTAGCTCCATCAGTTCCTTCGGAGGAGCCTATATAGCTCAGTATGTTAAAGCTAGCTCCACCAGTTCCTTCGGAGGAGCCTAGCACTCTGGATATTAAAATTAGCTTCACCAGCTCTTTCGGAGGAGCCTAGAGCTCTGGATGTTAAAATTAGCTCCATCAGTTCCTTCGGAGGAGCCTAGAGCTCTGGTTGTTAAAGTTAGCTTCACCAGCTCCTTCAGAAGAGCCTAGAGCTCTGGATATTAAAGTTAACTCCACCAGCTCCTTTGAAGGAGCCTAGAGCTCTGGATGTTAAAATTAGCTCCTTCAGTTCCTTCGGAGGAGCCAAGAGCTCTGGGTGTTAAAGTTAGCTTCACCAGCTCCTTCGGAGGAGCCTATATAGCTCTGTATGTTAAAGCGAGCTTCACCAGCTCCTTCAGAAGAGCCTAGAGCTCTGGATATTAAAATTAGCTTCACCAGCTCTTTCGGAGGAGCCTAGAGCTCTGGATATTAAAATTAGCTTCACCAGCTCCTTTGAAGGAGCCTAGAGCTCTGGATGTTAAAATTAGCTCCATCAGTTCCTTCAAAGGAGGCTATATAGCTCAGTATGTTAAAGCTAGCTCCACCAGTTCCTTTGGAGGAGCCTAGCACTCTGGATATTAAAATTAGCTTCACCAGCTCTTTCAGAGGAGCCTAGAGCTCTGGATATTAAAATTAGCTTCACCAGCTCTTTCGGAGGAGCCTAGAGCTCTGGTTGTTAAAGTTAGCTTCACCAGCTCCTTCAGAAGAGCCTAGAGCTCTGGATATTAAAGTTAACTCCACCAGCTCCTTTGAAGGAGCCTAGAGCTCTGGATGTTAAAATTAGCTCCTTCAGTTCCTTCGGAGGAGCCTAGAGCTCTGGGTGTTAAAGTTAGCTTCACCAGCTCCTTCGGAGGAGCCTATATAGCTCTGTATGTTAAAGCGAGCTTCACCAGCTCCTTCAGAAGAGCCTAGCACTCTGGATATTAAAATTAGCTTCACCAGCTCTTTCGGAGGAGCCTAGAGCTCTGGATGTTAAAATTAGCTCCATCAGTTCCTTCGGAGGAGCCTAGAGCTCTGGTTGTTAAAGTTAGCTTCACCAGCTCCTTCAGAAGAGCCTAGAGCTCTGGATATTAAAGTTAACTCCACCAGCTCCTTTGAAGGAGCCTAGAGCTCTGGATGTTAAAATTAGCTCCTTCAGTTCCTTCGGAGGAGCCTAGAGCTCTGGGTGTTAAAGCTAGCTCCACCAGTTCCTTTGGAGGAGCCTAGCACACTGGATATTAAAATTAGCTTCACCAGCTCTTTCAGAGGAGCCTAGAGCTCTGGATATTAAAATTAGCTTCACCAGCTCTTTCGGAGGAGCCTAGAGCTCTGGTTGTTAAAGTTAGCTTCACCAGCTCCTTCAGAAGAGCCTAGAGCTCTGGATATTAAAGTTAACTCCACCAGCTCCTTTGAAGGAGCCTAGAGCTCTGGATGTTAAAATTAGCTCCTTCAGTTCCTTCGGAGGAGCCTAGAGCTCTGGGTGTTAAAGTTAGCTTCACCAGCTCCTTCGGAGGAGCCTATAGCTCTGGGTGTTAAAGTTAGCTTCACCAGCTCCTTCGGAGGAGCCTATATAGCTCTGTATGTTAAAGCGAGCTTCACCAGCTCCTTCAGAAGAGCCTAGAGCTCTGGATATTAAAGTTATCTCCACCAGCTCCTTTGAAGGAGCCTAGAGCTCTGGATGTTAAAATTAGCTCCATCAGTTCCTTCGGAGGAGCCTAGAGCTCTGGGTGTTAAAGCTAGCTCCACCAGTTCCTTCGGAGGAGCCTATAGCTCTGGGTGTTAAAGTTAGCTTCACCAGCTCCTTCGGAGGAGCCTATATAGCTCTGTATGTTAAAGCGAGCTTCACCAGCTCCTTCAGAAGAGCCTAGAGCTCTGGATATTAAAGTTATCTCCACCAGCTCCTTTGAAGGAGCCTAGAGCTCTGGATGTTAAAATTAGCTCCATCAGTTCCTTCGGAGGAGCCTATATAGCTCAGTATGTTAAAGCTAGCTCCACCAGTTCCTTCGGAGGAGCCTAGCACTCTGGATATTAAAATTAGCTTCACCAGCTCTTTCGGAGGAGCCTAGAGCTCTGGATGTTAAAATTAGCTCCATCAGTTCCTTCGGAGGAGCCTAGAGCTCTGGTTGTTAAAGTTAGCTTCACCAGCTCCTTCAGAAGAGCCTAGAGCTCTGGATATTAAAGTTAACTCCACCAGCTCCTTTGAAGGAGCCTAGAGCTCTGGATGTTAAAATTAGCTCCTTCAGTTCCTTCGGAGGAGCCTAGAGCTCTGGGTGTTAAAGTTAGCTTCACCAGCTCCTTCGGAGGAGCCTATATAGCTCTGTATGTTAAAGCGAGCTTCACCAGCTCCTTCAGAAGAGCCTAGAGCTCTGGATATTAAAGTTAACTACACCAGCTCCTTTGAAGGAGCCTAGAGCTCTGGATATTAAAATTAGCTTCACCAGCTCCTTTGAAGGAGCCTAGAGCTCTGGATATTAAAATTAGATTCACCAGCTCCTTTGAAGGAGCCTAGAGCTCTTGATGTTAAAATTAGCTCCATCAGTTCCTTCAAAGGAGGCTATATAGCTCAGTATGTTAAAGCTAGCTCCACCAGTTCCTTTGGAGGAGCCTAGCACTCTGGATATTAAAATTAGCTTCACCAGCTCTTTCAGAGGAGCCTAGAGCTCTGGATATTAAAATTAGCTTCACCAGCTCTTTCGGAGGAGCCTAGAGCTCTGGTTGTTAAAGTTAGCTTCACCAGCTCCTTCAGAAGAGCCTAGAGCTCTGGATATTAAAGTTAACTCCACCAGCTCCTTTGAAGGAGCCTAGAGCTCTGGATGTTAAAATTAGCTCCTTCAGATTTTTTATCGCTCATCATTCAGTTTATATTCATTCTCATTGTCTTAAACAACAAAGAAATGGGTCCGTCGAGTATGAAAATGGTTATATCTATATTGAATTTTTGTTGTTTAAAAAATGAGTTTTGGATTGATTTCAAAAGTATATGAGTAAAACACTTTTTTTGACGGATGAATAAAAAAGGTGTCACTCTTTTCCATTATTAAATAATGTAGGACGTCCTGTAAAATGTAAAATAAAACTAATATTATAGTAACAAAATTTAAAAACATCAAATAAATGAGTTAAGCTATCAAATTTCTTTATTTAAGTGTTCGTAAGTTTATTTTACCAAGAATTCTAAAATGTAATGATTAGTAATTGGACTCAATAATTATAATTGTTTATAAAAGTAATGGTTGTTGGACCATTGATCATGAACTCTGAAGTTATAATTTTTTTCATACTTCCGGGACGAAAACATTAAACTCCCTCCCTGGGTCGGAGCGGGACTGTGTGTTTTCCTCCCGTCGTATTGAAAAAAACATTACACTTGATGCAGGAAAATAATTAGCCAATCCCTAGCAAACCTTTTCCAGCACCCGGTGTGTAAAATACTATTCTTTGTTATTTAAAAAGATCAATTAACTACTGGTAAACTAGTCGGTATTTTACTTTTTGATTTCACTGTACTCAACTGTTAGTGTTGCGATAAATAAAAATTTCAAATTTCACACTTATGTAATAAGTGAAGTTCGAAAAATTTTATAGCATCTTAAAAAGGGTTACCGCCTTTTAGGATTATAATTTCTGAATCGTACAAAATTATATATAAATATTTAATTTCACATTTAAAATGATATTAAAATAAAAGAAAATTTTATTTATTGCATAGAAACTACATGATGAAAATTGGTTTGACAACAAAAGTTTTATTTTAGAGTAATCATCAACGAAAACAAATTATTTAAAAACATTGATTAACTATTGGTACACTATAAAACTCGTCGGAATTTTACTTTTTGATTTCACTGCACTCAACTCTTCGTGTTACGATTAATACAAATTTTCAAATTTCACACTTATGTAATAAGTGAAGTTCGAAAAATTTTATAGCATCTTTAACATTAAATAATTTCTGAATTGTACTAAATTAAATATTAAATTTCACATTTAAAATGATATGAAGATAAAAGAAAATTGTGTTTGTTACATAGAAAGTACATGAAAATCCTAAAGGGCGGTAGCCCTTCATTGATTTGACAACAAAATTTTTATTTCAGAGTAATCATCAATTAATTTAATCACTCTGGGAATACATTAAAAATAAACGTTCATTTTTTTTTTTTATTTCACTACAGTCACTTGTTTAAATGACGAACAATAATAATTTCAAATTATACGCATAATAAGTTATATCAAGTTATTTTTCGACTGCAAAAAACTAAATTTTTTATTTCTTAGTAAAAGGTCAATAAAGGCGCAAAAAAATATGATTGTAATTTAAAAGAAGATTGCATCTATAAAATAAATGTATAAAGTTTTTTGTAATGATGAATCTTTTTGTACTTTTAATTATTAATTATCGTACTAATAGTGAAGAAAAATTACTAAGATAAAAAATCAAATGAAGTAAAAGGGGTATATATTCTAGAGTAGATTGAAATTGAAAGATCGAAATGTATTCATATTAAAATTATTTTAAGTGTCTTTAAAAATAATTTAACTGAAAATAGGTTCTTTAAGTGTTAAATATATTTATTTTGTTATATCTACATAAAAACCACTCGCCGTAGATTTGTACCTTTTTAAAGGTATGTTTTTTTAGCAGATTTCATTTCATTCACGAGGCATGTATAGATTATGAAATATATTTTTTTGCAAAAACATATTTTACAACACTCAAGAGTATAATAGTATATGAATTTAAGTTCTTTCGTGGGGTGAAAATGAATTGAAATGCAGGAAAAATTTTTTTTTTTAAATTAATATGTAGTAAATAAAGAGAAATACTAAATTTACTAAAGTATTTGTTAATATTATATTATATAATATATAAATGTAAAAAAAATATACTTTAATAAAAATGTACATTTAAAATGTAAAGTTAGAATGTAGAAGAATTTTTTATACGTATTTCTGACATGCTATACTGTTGACTTATGTACTCAGTTCCATATACTCTATCTAGTTCTATATGTAAATGTGAAATTTTCATAATTCATTTTATTTGAGTGCTTTTTTTTCCATACTTTACTCTTATAATTTAAAAAATAGTTCAAATATAAGTGTAAAAAAGGAGGAAACAGTAGTTTTTAACATATAACTGATATAAATTAATTAATATTTTACCTAATATTGTACGATGCTGACTGTTTTGTATTTGAATATTTAACTATGATTAAAATGAGATAAAAAAATCTGTGCTAAATCAATAAATAAATAAGATATAAAATAATCATCTGCAATTTTTGTTTTTTTAAAATTTATAAATATTAACATTTTACTATTTATTAAAAAAATCAAACATAAATAAAAAAAACTTGTTGCATGAAGTTCTATATTATACCTATAGTAGAATAAAGTATACATAAAATTATTGTATATACACATACACATGATTCAGCCTGCTTACAACAACCAGCAGCTATCTCCATCAGCTCCTTTGGAGGAGCCTAGAGCTCTGGATGTTAAAATTAGCTCCATCAGTTCCTTCGGAGGAGCCTATATTGCTCAGTATGTTAAAGCTAGCTCCACCAGTTCCTTCGGAGGAGCCTAGCACTCTGGATATTAAAATTAGCTTCACCAGCTCTTTCGGAGGAGCCTAGAGCTCTGGATGTTAAAATTAGCTCCATCAGTTCCTTCGGAGGAGCCTAGAGCTCTGGTTGTTAAAGTTAGCTTCACCAGCTCCTTCAGAAGAGCCTAGAGCTCTGGATATTAAAGTTAACTCCACCAGCTCCTTTGAAGGAGCCTAGAGCTCTGGATGTTAAAATTAGCTCCTTCAGTTCCTTCGGAGGAGCCTAGAGCTCTGGGTGTTAAAGTTAGCTTCACCAGCTCCTTCGGAGGAGCCTATATAGCTCTGTATGTTAAAGCGAGCTTCACCAGCTCCTTCAGAAGAGCCTAGAGCTCTGGATATTAAAGTTAACTACACCAGCTCCTTTGAAGGAGCCTAGTGCTCTGGATATTAAAATTAGCTTCACCAGCTCTTTCGGAGGAGCCTAGAGCTCTGGATATTAAAATTAGCTTCACCAGCTCCTTTGAAGGAGCCTAGAGCTCTGGATGTTAAAATTAGCTCCATCAGTTCCTTCAAAGGAGGCTATATAGCTCAGTATGTTAAAGCTAGCTCCACCAGTTCCTTTGGAGGAGCCTAGCACTCTGGATATTAAAATTAGCTTCACCAGCTCTTTCAGAGGAGCCTAGAGCTCTGGATATTAAAATTAGCTTCACCAGCTCTTTCGGAGGAGCCTAGAGCTCTGGATGTTAAAATTAGCTCCATCAGTTCCTTCGGAGGAGCCTAGAGCTCTGGGTGTTAAAGTTAGCTTCACCAGCTCCTTCGGAGGAGCCTATATAGCTCTGTATGTTAAAGCGAGCTTCACCAGCTCCTTCAGAAGAGCCTAGAGCTCTGGATATTAAAGTTATCTCCACCAGCTCCTTTGAAGGAGCCTAGAGCTCTGGATGTTAAAATTAGCTCCATCAGTTCCTTCGGAGGAGCCTATATAGCTCAGTATGTTAAAGCTAGCTCCACCAGTTCCTTCGGAGGAGCCTAGCACTCTGGATATTAAAATTAGCTTCACCAGCTCTTTCGGAGGAGCCTAGAGCTCTGGATGTTAAAATTAGCTCCATCAGTTCCTTCGGAGGAGCCTAGAGCTCTGGTTGTTAAAGTTAGCTTCACCAGCTCCTTCAGAAGAGCCTAGAGCTCTGGATATTAAAGTTAACTCCACCAGCTCCTTTGAAGGAGCCTAGAGCTCTGGATGTTAAAATTAGCTCCTTCAGTTCCTTCGGAGGAGCCAAGAGCTCTGGGTGTTAAAGTTAGCTTCACCAGCTCCTTCGGAGGAGCCTATATAGCTCTGTATGTTAAAGCGAGCTTCACCAGCTCCTTCAGAAGAGCCTAGAGCTCTGGATATTAAAATTAGCTTCACCAGCTCTTTCGGAGGAGCCTAGAGCTCTGGATATTAAAATTAGCTTCACCAGCTCCTTTGAAGGAGCCTAGAGCTCTGGGTGTTAAAATTAGCTCCATCAGTTCCTTCAAAGGAGGCTATATAGCTCAGTATGTTAAAGCTAGCTCCACCAGTTCCTTTGGAGGAGCCTAGCACTCTGGATATTAAAATTAGCTTCACCAGCTCTTTCAGAGGAGCCTAGAGCTCTGGATATTAAAATTAGCTTCACCAGCTCTTTCGGAGGAGCCTAGAGCTCTGGTTGTTAAAGTTAGCTTCACCAGCTCCTTCAGAAGAGCCTAGAGCTCTGGATATTAAAGTTAACTCCACCAGCTCCTTTGAAGGAGCCTAGAGCTCTGGATGTTAAAATTAGCTCCTTCAGTTCCTTCGGAGGAGCCTAGAGCTCTGGGTGTTAAAGTTAGCTTCACCAGCTCCTTCGGAGGAGCCTATATAGCTCTGTATGTTAAAGCGAGCTTCACCAGCTCCTTCAGAAGAGCCTAGCACTCTGGATATTAAAATTAGCTTCACCAGCTCTTTCGGAGGAGCCTAGAGCTCTGGATGTTAAAATTAGCTCCATCAGTTCCTTCGGAGGAGCCTAGAGCTCTGGTTGTTAAAGTTAGCTTCACCAGCTCCTTCAGAAGAGCCTAGAGCTCTGGATATTAAAGTTAACTCCACCAGCTCCTTTGAAGGAGCCTAGAGCTCTGGATATTAAAGTTAACTCCACCAGCTCCTTTGGAGGAGCCTAGAGCTCTGGATGTTAAAGTTAGCTCCACCAGCTCCTTCAGAAGAGCCTAGAGCTCTGGATATTAAAGTTAACTCCACCAGCTCCTTTGGAGGAGCCTAGAGCTCTGGATGTTAAAGTTAGCTCCACCAGCTCCTTCGGAGGAGCCTAGGGCTCTGGATATTAAAATTAGCTTCACCAGCTCTTTCGGAGGAGCCTAGAGCTCTGGTTGTTAAAGTTAGCTTCACCAGCTCCTTCAGAAGAGCCTAGAGCTCTGGATATTAAAGTTAACTCCACCAGCTCCTTTGAAGGAGCCTAGAGCTCTGGATGTTAAAATTAGCTCCTTCAGTTCCTTCGGAGGAGCCTAGAGCTCTGGGTGTTAAAGTTAGCTTCACCAGCTCCTTCGGAGGAGCCTATAGCTCTGGGTGTTAAAGTTAGCTTCACCAGCTCCTTCGGAGGAGCCTATATAGCTCTGTATGTTAAAGCGAGCTTCACCAGCTCCTTCAGAAGAGCCTAGAGCTCTGGATATTAAAGTTATCTCCACCAGCTCCTTTGAAGGAGCCTAGAGCTCTGGATGTTAAAATTAGCTCCATCAGTTCCTTCGGAGGAGCCTAGAGCTCTGGGTGTTAAAGCTAGCTCCACCAGTTCCTTCGGAGGAGCCTATAGCTCTGGGTGTTAAAGTTAGCTTCACCAGCTCCTTCGGAGGAGCCTATATAGCTCTGTATGTTAAAGCGAGCTTCACCAGCTCCTTCAGAAGAGCCTAGAGCTCTGGATATTAAAGTTATCTCCACCAGCTCCTTTGAAGGAGCCTAGAGCTCTGGATGTTAAAATTAGCTCCATCAGTTCCTTCGGAGGAGCCTATATAGCTCAGTATGTTAAAGCTAGCTCCACCAGTTCCTTCGGAGGAGCCTAGCACTCTGGATATTAAAATTAGCTTCACCAGCTCTTTCGGAGGAGCCTAGAGCTCTGGATGTTAAAATTAGCTCCATCAGTTCCTTCGGAGGAGCCTAGAGCTCTGGTTGTTAAAGTTAGCTTCACCAGCTCCTTCAGAAGAGCCTAGAGCTCTGGATATTAAAGTTAACTCCACCAGCTCCTTTGAAGGAGCCTAGAGCTCTGGATGTTAAAATTAGCTCCTTCAGTTCCTTCGGAGGAGCCTAGAGCTCTGGGTGTTAAAGTTAGCTTCACCAGCTCCTTCGGAGGAGCCTATATAGCTCTGTATGTTAAAGCGAGCTTCACCAGCTCCTTCAGAAGAGCCTAGAGCTCTGGATATTAAAGTTAACTACACCAGCTCCTTTGAAGGAGCCTAGAGCTCTGGATATTAAAATTAGCTTCACCAGCTCCTTTGAAGGAGCCTAGAGCTCTGGATATTAAAATTAGATTCACCAGCTCCTTTGAAGGAGCCTAGAGCTCTTGATGTTAAAATTAGCTCCATCAGTTCCTTCAAAGGAGGCTATATAGCTCAGTATGTTAAAGCTAGCTCCACCAGTTCCTTTGGAGGAGCCTAGCACTCTGGATATTAAAATTAGCTTCACCAGCTCTTTCAGAGGAGCCTAGAGCTCTGGATATTAAAATTAGCTTCACCAGCTCTTTCGGAGGAGCCTAGAGCTCTGGTTGTTAAAGTTAGCTTCACCAGCTCCTTCAGAAGAGCCTAGAGCTCTGGATATTAAAGTTAACTCCACCAGCTCCTTTGAAGGAGCCTAGAGCTCTGGATGTTAAAATTAGCTCCTTCAGTTCCTTCGGAGGAGCCTAGAGCTCTGGGTGTTAAAGTTAGCTTCACCAGCTCCTTCGGAGGAGCCTATATAGCTCTGTATGTTAAAGCGAGCTTCACCAGCTCCTTCAGAAGAGCCTAGCACTCTGGATATTAAAATTAGCTTCACCAGCTCTTTCGGAGGAGCCTAGAGCTCTGGATGTTAAAATTAGCTCCATCAGTTCCTTCGGAGGAGCCTAGAGCTCTGGTTGTTAAAGTTAGCTTCACCAGCTCCTTCAGAAGAGCCTAGAGCTCTGGATATTAAAGTTAACTCCACCAGCTCCTTTGAAGGAGCCTAGAGCTCTGGATGTTAAAATTAGCTCCTTCAGTTCCTTCGGAGGAGCCTAGAGCTCTGGGTGTTAAAGTTAGCTTCACCAGCTCCTTCGGAGGAGCCTATATAGCTCTGTATGTTAAAGCGAGCTTCACCAGCTCCTTCAGAAGAGCCTAGAGCTCTGGATATTAAAGTTAACTACACCAGCTCCTTTGAAGGAGCCTAGAGCTCTGGATATTAAAATTAGCTTCACCAGCTCTTTCGGAGGAGCCTAGAGCTCTGGATATTAAAATTAGATTCACCAGCTCCTTTGAAGGAGCCTAGAGCTCTGGATATTAAAATTAGCTTCACCAGCTCCTTTGAAGGAGCCTAGAGCTCTGGATATTAAAATTAGATTCACCAGCTCCTTTGAAGGAGCCTAGAGCTCTTGATGTTAAAATTAGCTCCATCAGTTCCTTCAAAGGAGGCTATATAGCTCAGTATGTTAAAGCTAGCTCCACCAGCTCCTTTGAAGGAGCCTAGAGCTCTGGATGTTAAAATTAGCTCCTTCAGTTCCTTCGGAGGAGCCTAGAGCTCTGGGTGTTAAAGTTAGCTTCACCAGCTCCTTCGGAGGAGCCTATATAGCTCTGTATGTTAAAGCGAGCTTCACCAGCTCCTTCAGAAGAGCCTAGAGCTCTGGATATTAAAGTTAACTACACCAGCTCCTTTGAAGGAGCCTAGAGCTCTGGATATTAAAATTAGCTTCACCAGCTCTTTCGGAGGAGCCTAGAGCTCTGGATATTAAAATTAGATTCACCAGCTCCTTTGAAGGAGCCTAGAGCTCTGGATATTAAAATTAGCTTCACCAGCTCCTTTGAAGGAGCCTAGAGCTCTGGATATTAAAATTAGATTCACCAGCTCCTTTGAAGGAGCCTAGAGCTCTTGATGTTAAAGTTAGCTTCACCAGCTCCTTCGGAGGAGCCTATATAGCTCTGTATGTTAAAGCGAGCTTCACCAGCTCCTTCAAAAGAGCCTAGAGCTCTGGATATTAAAGTTAACTCCACCAGCTCCTTTGAAGGAGCCTAGAGCTCTGGATGTTAAAGTTAGCTCCACCAGCTCCTTCGGAGGAGCCTAGAGCTCTGGATATTAAAGTTAACTACACCAGCTCCTTTGAAGGAGCCTAGAGCTCTGGATATTAAAATTAGCTTCACCAGCTCTTTCGGAGGAGCCTAGAGCTCTGGATATTAAAATTAGCTTCACCAGCTCTTTCGGAGGAGCCTAGAGCTCTGGATATTAAAATTAGCTCCATCAGTTCCTTCGGAGGAGCCTAGAGCTCTGGATATTAAAGTTAACTCCACCAGCTCCTTTGAAGGAGCCTAGAGCTCTGAATGTTAAAATTAGCTCCATCAGTTCCTTCGGAGGAGCCTATATAGCTCAGTATGTTAAAGCTAGCTCCACCAGTTCCTTCGGAGGAGCCTAGCACTCTGGATATTAAAATTAGCTTCACCAGCTCCTTCGGAGGAGCCTAGAGCTCTGGATATTAAAGTTATCTCCACCAGCTCCTTTGAAGGAGCCTAGAGCTCTGGATGTTAAAATTAGCTCCATCAGTTCCTTTGGAGGAGCCTATATAGCTCAGTATGTTAAAGCTAGCTCCACCAGTTCCTTCGGAGGAGCCTATAGCTCTGGGTGTTAAAGTTAGCTTCACCAGCTCCTTCGGAGGAGCCTATATAGCTCAGTATGTTAAAGCTAGCTCCACCAGTTCCTTCGGAGGAGCCTAGAGCTCTGGATGTTAAAATGTGCTCCATCAGTTCCTTCGGAGGAGCCTAGATCTCTGGGTGTTAAAATAAGCTCCATCAGTTCCTTCGGAGGAGCCTAGAGCTCTTGGTGTTAAAGTTAGCTTCACCAGCTCCTTCGGAGGAGCCTATATAGCTCTGTATGTTAAAGCGAGCTTCACCAGCTCCTTCAAAAGAGCCTAGAGCTCTGGATATTAAAGTTAACTCCACCAGCTCCTTTGAAGGAGCCTAGAGCTCTGGATGTTAAAGTTAGCTCCACCAGCTCCTTCGGAGGAGCCTAGAGCTCTGGATATTAAAGTTAACTCCACCAGCTCCTTTGAAGGAGCCTAGAGCTCTGAATGTTAAAATTAGCTCCATCAGTTCCTTCGGAGGAGCCTATATAGCTCAGTATGTTAAAGCTAGCTCCACCAGTTCCTTCGGAGGAGCCTAGATCTCTGGGTGTTAAAATAAGCTCCATCAGTTCCTTCGGAGGAGCCTAGAGCTCTTGGTGTTAAAGTTAGCTTCACCAGCTCCTTCGGAGGAGCCTATATAGCTCTGTATGTTAAAGCGAGCTTCACCAGCTCCTTCAAAAGAGCCTAGAGCTCTGGATATTAAAGTTAGCTTCACCAGCTCCTTCGGAGGAGCCTATATAGCTCTGTATGTTAAAGCGAGCTTCACCAGCTCCTTCAGAAGAGCCTAGAGCTCTGGATATTAAAGTTAACTACACCAGCTCCTTTGAAGGAGCCTAGAGCTCTGGATATTAAAATTAGCTTCACCAGCTCTTTCGGAGGAGCCTAGAGCTCTGGATATTAAAATTAGCTTCACCAGCTCCTTTGAAGGAGCCTAGAGCTCTGGATGTTAAAATTAGCTCCATCAGTTCCTTCAAAGGAGGCTATATAGCTCAGTATAATAAAGCTAGCTCCACCAGTTCCTTTGGAGGAGCCTAGCACTCTGGATATTAAAATTAGCTTCACCAGCTCTTTCAGAGGAGCCTAGAGCTCTGGATATTAAAATTAGCTTCACCAGCTCTTTCGGAGGAGCCTAGAGCTCTGGATGTTAAAATTAGCTCCATCAGTTCCTTCGGAGGAGCCTAGAGCTCTGGGTGTTAAAGTTAGCTTCACCAGCTCCTTCGGAGGAGCCTATATAGCTCTGTATGTTAAAGCGAGCTTCACCAGCTCCTTCAGAAGAGCCTAGAGCTCTGGATATTAAAATTATCTCCACCAGCTCCTTTGAAGGAGCCTAGAGCTCTGGATGTTAAAATTAGCTCCATCAGTTCCTTCGGAGGAGCCTATATAGCTCAGTATGTTAAAGCTAGCTCCACCAGTTCCTTCGGAGGAGCCTAGCACTCTGGATATTAAAATTAGCTTCACCAGCTCTTTCGGAGGAGCCTAGAGCTCTGGATGTTAAAATTAGCTCCATCAGTTCCTTCGGAGGAGCCTAGAGCTCTGGTTGTTAAAGTTAGCTTCACCAGCTCCTTCAGAAGAGCCTAGAGCTCTGGATATTAAAGTTAACTCCACCAGCTCCTTTGAAGGAGCCTAGAGCTCTGGATGTTAAAATTAGCTCCTTCAGTTCCTTCGGAGGAGCCTAGAGCTCTGGGTGTTAAAGTTAGCTTCACCAGCTCCTTCGGAGGAGCCTATATAGCTCTGTATGTTAAAGCGAGCTTCACCAGCTCCTTCAGAAGAGCCTAGAGCTCTGGATATTAAAGTTAACTACACCAGCTCCTTTGAAGGAGCCTAGAGCTCTGGATATTAAAATTAGCTTCACCAGCTCTTTCGGAGGAGCCTAGAGCTCTGGATATTAAAATTAGATTCACCAGCTCCTTTGAAGGAGCCTAGAGCTCTTGATGTTAAAATTAGCTCCATCAGTTCCTTCAAAGGAGGCTATATAGCTCAGTATGTTAAAGCTAGCTCCACCAGTTCCTTTGGAGGAGCCTAGCACTCTGGATATTAAAATTAGCTTCACCAGCTCTTTCAGAGGAGCCTAGAGCTCTGGATATTAAAATTAGCTTCACCAGCTCTTTCGGAGGAGCCTAGAGCTCTGGGTGTTAAAGTTAGCTTCACCAGCTCCTTCGGAGGAGCCTATATAGCTCTGTATGTTAAAGCGAGCTTCACCAGCTCCTTCAGAAGAGCCTAGAGCTCTGGATATTAAAGTTATCTCCACCAGCTCCTTTGAAGGAGCCTAGAGCTCTGGATGTTAAAATTAGCTCCATCAGTTCCTTCGGAGGAGCCTATATAGCTCAGTATGTTAAAGCTAGCTCCACCAGTTCCTTCGGAGGAGCCTATAGCTCTGGGTGTTAAAGTTAGCTTCACCAGCTCCTTCGGAGGAGCCTATATAGCTCTGTATGTTAAAGCGAGCTTCACCAGCTCCTTCAAAAGAGCCTAGAGCTCTGGATATTAAAGTTAACTCCACCAGCTCCTTTGAAGGAGCCTAGAGCTCTGGATGTTAAAGTTAGCTCCACCAGCTCCTTCGGAGGAGCCTAGAGCTCTGGATATTAAAGTTAACTCCACCAGCTCCTTTGAAGGAGCCTAGAGCTCTGAATGTTAAAATTAGCTCCATCAGTTCCTTCGGAGGAGCCTATATAGCTCAGTATGTTAAAGCTAGCTCCACCAGTTCCTTCGGAGGAGCCTAGAGCTCTGGATGTTAAAATGTGCTCCATCAGTTCCTTCGGAGGAGCCTAGATCTCTGGGTGTTAAAATAAGCTCCATCAGTTCCTTCGGAGGAGCCTAGAGCTCTGGGTGTTAAAGTTAGCTTCACCAGCTCCTTCGGAGGAGCCTATATAGCTCTGTATGTTAAAGCGAGCTTCACCAGCTCCTTTGAAGGAGCCTAGAGCTCTGGATGTTAAAGTTAGCTCCACCAGCTCCTTCGGAGGAGCCTAGAGCTCTGGATATTAAAGTTAACTACACCAGCTCCTTCGGAGGAGCCTAGAGCTCTGGGTGTTAAAGCTAGCTCCACCAGTTCCTTCGGAGGAGCCTATAGCTCTGGGTGTTAAAATTAGCTTCACCAGCTCTTTCGGAGGAGCCTAGAGCTCTGGATATTAAAATTAGCTCCATCAGTTCCTTCGGAGGAGCCTAGAGCTCTGGATATTAAAGTTAACTCCACCAGCTCCTTTGAAGGAGCCTAGAGCTCTGAATGTTAAAATTAGCTCCATCAGTTCCTTCGGAGGAGCCTATATAGCTCAGTATGTTAAAGTTAACTCCACCAGCTCCTTTGAAGGAGCCTAGAGCTCTGGATGTTAAAGTTAGCTCCACCAGCTCCTTCGGAGGAGCCTAGAGCTCTGGATATTAAAGTTAACTCCACCAGCTCCTTTGAAGGAGCCTAGAGCTCTGAATGTTAAAATTAGCTCCATCAGTTCCTTCGGAGGAGCCTATATAGCTCAGTATGTTAAAGCTAGCTCCACCAGTTCCTTCGGAGGAGCCTAGCACTCTGGATATTAAAATTATCTTCACCAGCTCTTTCGGAGGAGCCTAGAGCTCTGGATATTAAAATTAGCTTCACCAGCTCTTTCGGAGGAGCCTAGAGCTCTGGATATTAAAGTTAACTCCACCAGCTCCTTTGGAGGAGCCTAGAGCTCTGGATGTTAAAGTTAGCTCCACCAGCTCCTTCAGAAGAGCCTAGAGCTCTGGATATTAAAGTTAGCTCCATCAGTTCCTTCGGAGGAGCCTAGAGCTCTGGATATTAAAGTTAGCTCCACCAGCTCCTTCGGAGGAGCCTAGAGCTCTGGATATTAAAGTTAACTCCACCAGCTCCTTTGGAGGAGCCTAGAGCTCTGGGTGTTAAAGTTAGCTTCACCAGCTCCTTCGGAGGAGCCTATATAGCTCTGTATGTTAAAGCGAGCTTCACCAGCTCCTTCAGAAGAGCCTAGAGCTCTGGATATTAAAGTTATCTCCACCAGCTCCTTTGAAGGAGCCTAGAGCTCTGGATGTTAAAATTAGCTCCATCAGTTCCTTTGGAGGAGCCTATATAGCTCAGTATGTTAAAGCTAGCTCCACCAGTTCCTTCGGAGGAGCCTATAGCTCTGGGTGTTAAAGTTAGCTTCACCAGCTCCTTCGGAGGAGCCTATATAGCTCAGTATGTTAAAGCTAGCTCCACCAGTTCCTTCGGAGGAGCCTAGAGCTCTGGATGTTAAAATGTGCTCCATCAGTTCCTTCGGAGGAGCCTAGATCTCTGGGTGTTAAAATAAGCTCCATCAGTTCCTTCGGAGGAGCCTAGAGCTCTTGGTGTTAAAGTTAGCTTCACCAGCTCCTTCGGAGGAGCCTATATAGCTCTGTATGTTAAAGCGAGCTTCACCAGCTCCTTCAAAAGAGCCTAGAGCTCTGGATATTAAAGTTAACTCCACCAGCTCCTTTGAAGGAGCCTAGAGCTCTGGATGTTAAAGTTAGCTCCACCAGCTCCTTCGGAGGAGCCTAGAGCTCTGGATATTAAAGTTAACTCCACCAGCTCCTTTGAAGGAGCCTAGAGCTCTGAATGTTAAAATTAGCTCCATCAGTTCCTTCGGAGGAGCCTATATAGCTCAGTATGTTAAAGCTAGCTCCACCAGTTCCTTCGGAGGAGCCTAGCACTCTGGATATTAAAATTATCTTCACCAGCTCTTTCGGAGGAGCCTAGAGCTCTGGATATTAAAATTAGCTTCACCAGCTCTTTCGGAGGAGCCTAGAGCTCTGGATATTAAAGTTAACTCCACCAGCTCCTTTGGAGGAGCCTAGAGCTCTGGATGTTAAAGTTAGCTCCACCAGCTCCTTCAGAAGAGCCTAGAGCTCTGGATATTAAAGTTAACTCCACCAGCTCCTTTGGAGGAGCCTAGAGCTCTGGATGTTAAAGTTAGCTCCACCAGCTCCTTCGGAGGAGCCTAGGGCTCTGGATATTAAAGTTAACTCCACCAGCTCCTTTGAAGGAGCCTAGAGCTCTGGATGTTAAAATTAGCTCCATCAGTTCCTTCGGAGGAGCCTAGAGCTCTGGATGTTAAAATAAGCTCCATCAGTTCCTTCGGAGGAGCCTAGAGCTCTGGATATTAAAGTTAACTCCACCAGCTCCTTTGAAGGAGCCTAGAGCTCTGAATGTTAAAATTAGCTCCATCAGTTCCTTCGGAGGAGCCTATATAGCTCAGTATGTTAAAGCTAGCTCCACCAGTTCCTTCGGAGGAGCCTAGCACTCTGGATATTAAAATTAGCTTCACCAGCTCTTTCGGAGGAGCCTATATAGCTCAGTATGTTAAAGCTAGCTCCACCAGTTCCTTCGGAGGAGCCTAGCACTCTGGATATTAAAATTAGCTTCACCAGCTCTTTCGGAGGAGCCTAGAGCTCTGGATATTAAAATTAGCTTCACCAGCTCTTTCGGAGGAGCCTAGAGCTCTGGATGTTAAAATTAGCTCCATCAGTTCCTTTGGAGGAGCCTAGAGCTCTGGGTGTTAAAGTTAGCTTCACCAGCTCCTTCGGAGGAGCCTATATAGCTCTGTATGTTAAAGCGAGCTTCACCAGCTCCTTCAGAAGAGCCTAGAGCTCTGGATATTAAAGTTAACTCCACCAGCTCCTTTGAAGGAGCCTAGAGCTCTGGTTGTTAAAATTAGCTCCATCAGTTCCTTTGGAGGAGCCTATATAGCTCAGTATGTTAAAGCTAGCTCCACCAGTTCCTTCGGAGGTGCCTAGAGCTCTGGATGTTAAAATAAGCTCCATCAGTTCCTTCGGAGGAGCCTAGAGCTCTGGGTGTTTTTGTTAGCTTCACCAGCTCCTTTGGAGGAGCCTATATAGCTCTGTATGTTAAAGCGAGCTTCACCAGCTCCTTCAGAAGAGCCTAGAGCTCTGGATGAGATGAGGGATGAGAAATAAAATAAAAAAACTAAAAAAACTTTTATTGTCATCATGACGTCATGATCACTTGTTTGTTATTAATAATAATAATGTACATAAACAACCTGAGCCGAGTGGCAAGCTGCCAGTCTGCATCTTCTGCTGCTTTTTTTTTTGTTTGTTAAATTATGCTTATTCTGCGGAACAGATTTTAGCAATCTTCTGCTGCTCACTGCTGCCTCCCTGTAAGATCCCTACTGCTACCAGGTGCCAGCAGCCATCTGTGAGCAGCTCGCAAGGCGCTGTGCACTTGCGCACTCTAGCGCCCGGCAGGCCATGCCTGTCGGCTGTCGCCCGATACCATGTGCAAGAGCGAGTCTGCGAGTTCATCGTTACGTCACGTCCGGCTTAGGCAGCAGCGTCTTGCAAGGGAGCATGCATAGAAAACCGGATGCTCGAGGCTGAAATCGGATGTCGCCCGAATCCTCAGCGAAAAGAAATCAGCGCTTCGAAAATTGAAACGTTGATAACTTTTTAATTTGAGATTGTTTCAGGACATTTTTTTTTTTTAAATAAATCAGGGGATCATCGGCTACATATAAGACGTAATATTATGAAAAAAATAATCATGCTATATGTTTTTTTTTATGTACAACCTAACCTAAAACCAAAAATCAAAGTATATAAAGCCTACGCTTTAACGGCAGTCCGTTGTATAAAAACCAACTCGCCGATAAAGGGCTACCGCCCTTTAGGATACTGCTGACTGGCTAAGTAGCAGCATCTCGTTTTGAACTAACAAATTTATAGTGAGTTATCCCGAGATCTCGGCGGCGACAATTTGCGGTTCTTGTTCCGTAACGAACAATATTAATTGTACTACGTGTGAGCGGTGATAAGTAAGTCATTATTTGTTATTGTTTAGCGCGGAGTGTAATTGGGTAAACTGCAATCGATCTAACCTGTCTTTTCTCTCATTTAATTTAGATTATAAAACTTATTTAATTTGTTATTGCCGGTCGTCAGTAGAAAGCGTACTCTGACTTCCGCACTTTGATTGTTGTTTGTTTATTTAATTGTAGTAAATTTTTAGTTGTTAAATTTCTTCTTTTATTTAAACAACCTTTTTGTTCCTCCATTACTCCACGTATTCAGAACTTTGTACTGGCTAGTCGAGGCAGGCATTATTTGTCGATTAATTATTGCACGATTAATTTATTTATCTAACACGCACGTGTCCGCGATCTCCCTAGATCATCGATGCGCGAAAAGGTGTACGAAAGGCATTCGTACACACCCGAGCAGGAAGGTGTAGTAAGTTTAAGGAGGACTTGCTATAGACTCAATAGCTAATTATTTATTTAATTCTTTTCCCTGTTACAATGTTAAAAATTTATCAGAACAAAAGTTGTAGATTTTTTGATTATCTACAACTTTAAGACTTACATTTTTTTGATAGGACGCATAGTTTTCCTAAAAAACGTTAAAAACAGTTTAGCACCCCTAAAAATCCACCCCCCTTCGTTTTTTCCAACCTCATCTTGGGAAAAACTTGTTCCTGCAATTAACTCCACATGTACTACAATTTCCCATACCCGTACGAAAAAAACCCTGAAAATTTGGGCGCAAACTCCCAATTTTGGGACTGAAGACTCAATATTCAGAGTAAAGTACCAAATTTGAGAGTAAACTCTAGAATTTCGAGAGGTAACTCTCAAAGTTGAGTCTTTACTATCAACTTTTGAGAGTTCACTCTCAAATTTGAGACCGTACTTTCATCTTTTGAGGGTGACTCTCAAAATTTTAGAGCACACCCTCAAATTTTAGACTGTACTATCAACTTTTGAGGGTGACTCTCAAAATTTGAGAGTAAATTCTGATCGTTAAGTCTTTTCTTTTTTACTCTCATCTTATGAGAGTGATTTTCAAAATTTCAAAGTAAGCTCTCACCATTGAGTCTTTACTCCAACTTCTTGAGAGTACTCTCTTAATATTTCAACTTAACTTCCAACATTTGAAGGATGGGTACTTAAACATTATATTAAAGTTACTCCAAAGTATTTTATGATTTACTATCAATTTTAATTTTTTTCTGAAAGAAAAGAATTCTGAAAGAATCAAGGTAATATTCAAATTTTACACCAAGTACTTAGTCAGAACTCTCGAATTCGCTACTAGTTTTTCATTTTGAATTACCTTAACCAAAAATCAATCTATTTAATTTATTTTCTTTTTTGTCAAAAATTTAACTTGTAATCGAGCTTTTTAATTTAAATTATACTTGTTTATTAGTTTAATTATTACGTATGTATGATATCAAAGCTACATTTAAGCTATCAATCCTTTTAATATTTTGTCTTGATTAAAAATTATTTTATCTGACAAGCTTTTGAAAATAAAAATTTTCAAGATATTTCTATATACTCAAAATGTCAGTGCTATCTAATATGCTTACATAAACTCATGAATCTTTTATAAAAAGTTTTATTTTTAATTAATGTACGGAAAATTTTTTTTTAATTTTCTACTGTTCTACACAAATTTTTTTTAAAGTTGGTGAGTTATGTTATTTTAATAAATTATTACATTCTGATTGAACAAATAATGGTTTTAAATATATCTCGTTTACATTATTTTTAATATGGTGCTATTGATAAATTTGTACTAAAACAATTTATTGATTGTATCAAAATAATAGATTATACGCGACTGATTCTGAAACTAATTAATTTATGAAGATAATAAAAAAAAAATTGTTTTTTAAATTTTGTATTTTTAAAGAACCCGCCCGCCCGACGATCCAGTGCTATAACTGCTGGATGCTGGCTGGCCCACTCGCTAGTACAGATTATGTTAGCCAGTGAGTCTAATATACCACGTGTTGGTGGACCGGTAGTATTCTAAGAGTTCATTTAAAAAGTTATTGTTTAATAAATAGTTCCTTGATTATTATTCAGTGCATTATTTTAATTTTATTCAAACAAATTTAATTTTACACTGTACTTTAGGGTATTAATTAAAATTTAAAAACAGAAAGAAGACCTAAAAATCAGTAGGGTTATGATTTTTTTCTGAATTAGATAAGTATATTTTTATCTACATTTACAAGTAGTCAATCGTTTATTAATATCAAAAAATTTCTTTAAGAGTTGATTCTTCGGTAAATATTTATGTTTTATTTGGTGAAAACTTAAATTTAATGCAGCGGGTGAAGTTAATGATTGAATTAAATTCAGCTCAAAACAAGATGTCCCTAACTAAATTCAAGATAGAAGATATGGATAAAGTCTTTGAAAATGCAATGTTAATCAAGCAGAAATATCACAAAATTACCAAAAAATACCAGCAGATTGAGTAAACATAATGGTAGAGTTTTCTAATGCGCATCAAACAAACTAAAGTAATTGCAGAAATACTGCAGTGCTAGTGAATAGTGTTTTTTATATTAAAAATGAAAAAGAAAATTTATCAAATGATTATTTCTCTTTTTTCATTAATGTAAATAGTGATTGACCGAGTTACACCGGAAGCTAATTTCGTGCAAAAATTAGTTTCAGAAAATAAACAGCAAAATATTGGTCAAGGTTTAAGATATATGATAGCGCTGAAAAAATACAACTCTGCTGTATTTTATAAATTATATGAAAAGGTGTTTGTTTCTGTTATTTAAATAAAAAAACTTTCATCAACAAACAAGCCAAATAATAATTTCATATTTACTATGGCCAATGTTGGTATTTTCACTTTGTAAGTAAAAAGTTCTTTATTATGTTTACATAGAATGTATTGATAATTTAGTGATATTTGAACAAGATTGAATTACTTTGAAATAGAATTTTTTTAAAACTTTTGTACTTACACCAAACTAAAAATATCATACTTAAAATTACTTATAAACATGAGTATCTTTTGATTAAGTGATTAAAATCAGTCGGCTTAATACGGTTGAGATCAAAAACATTTTTTTTTTTTTTTTTAAATAAATCACAGTATTAAAATATTTTAAAAATATGATGATGAAAAACTTTTCAAAAATGTTTTTTTAACTAGTCACAATATTAGTTTTTAGTTATCAAATACATAAAAAAATTCTTTATCTTTTCTCAGTGTAGTACATTCTTTATTTTTTATCATGAAGATACAATTAAAAAGATTCACAATCACAGTCTTTACTATTGTGCAATGAAAAATAGTTTTTTTTCTACAACTAAAAAAAAAATTCTATCTTCATAAGATTGTCATTTTTTTTCATTTTTCATAAATTATTGAATAGAATATTTTAAGGTATTGAAAAAAAAATCAGGTTTTAAGTTTATGTAATAAAACTATACAGCTATTAATTGAAATAAACTCATGTATACATGTTCAAAATAAATAAAATAAAAATGATCAACTTATTGTTTAAATTTATTTCAGGTTTGCTTTCAAATTTAAAAGCAATCAAATTAGAATTCAACTCTCAGTTTGAGGATGAAATTCTAACGAAAATTCGCTCTCAAATTTAACCCCCAAATAAAAACTTTCACTTGAGAGTTACTCTTACTCTTAGTTGAGAGGGTGCGAGAGTTTACTCTCAGTTGAGTCTACTTTCGGACATCTCTCAACCTAATTGAGGGTAAACTGGGAGTTAATTTTAAGAGTGTAAAATTTACCCTCAATTTGAGAGTGACTCTCAAGTAGGTTGAGGGATGTCCGAAAGTAGACTCAATTGAGAGTGACTAGTTGGGAGTGACTTTGAGGGTTTTTTTGGGGATAATTTTGGGGGTTTTTTCCGTACGGGTAGATAGTTAGTCGGATATAATTTTCACAAATTTTTCACATTTTAATAGGTAACGGTACTGGACTAAAAGTAACGTGGCGGTGGCCCGGCGCAGTACGGTCTCCCCGGTTTGCCATTATATATAGATATAGACGCATATGTACTGTACGCCGTATCTTTGGGTCGGCTGATACTTACACTTTTTAATTGTAATTAATCAATGTCTATCAAGTTAGCGTATCCATTTTGGAATTCGGTGATCTGATTGCAAGCAAAATTTTTTGCTAAATTTTTACTTCAACCCCGAATTTTTTGCTCTTATCAGTTCCGAGAACCGCTGGATACGCTAGCTTGATATCAAGCTGGCGTATCTAGTACTTATATCTCCGGGACGGTAATAGTTAGCGACACGGGGCTTGCGGCATAATTTTTTGCTAATTTTTTGCTAACTTTTTACGCCAATCCCAAATTTTTAGCTTCTATTACTTCTGAGAACCGCAGGATACGCTAGCTTGATATCAAGCAGGCGTATCCAATACTTATATCTTCGGAACGGTAATAGCTAGCGACACGGGGTTTGTGGCGTAATTTTTCGCGAATTTTTTGTTTCTCTTTTCTCATAATCTTAAAATTTTTGCTTATATCATAACCAGTTATTATCAAGTTGATGCACCCAATTCTTGTGTCTGCGGAACGGTGGTAGATAGCAACACGTTTATATCATTTTTCTAGATCAAATAACCCTCCTAGGCTTAGATAAATACTCGGTTTAATCATAAGTTTGATAACCCTCCTAGCTTTAAGTTGATACGAAATTTAACCTTGAATCTAATTACTCATCCTAAATAACCCTTTAAGAATTACGTAAATACTAGGTTTAATTTTAAAACTAATAACCTACATGAAATAACCCTCTTAGCTTTACGGTGATACTAAATTTAACCTTGAATCCAATAACCCATCCTAAATAACCCTTCTAGAATTACGTAAATACTGGGTTCAACCATGAATCAAATAATCCATCTCTAATAACCTTTCTAGATTTTCATAGATACTTGATTTAACCGTGAATCCAATATCCTAGTCCAAATAACCCACCTAGATTAATGTGGATAGCAGCGTTAAACTTAAAGCCTACATTCCATAACGTAAAGCTAGGAGGGTTATATAGGATAGGTTATCAAACTCATGATTAAACCTAGTATTCATCTAAGCCTAGGAGGGTTATTTGATCTAGAAAAATGATATAAACGTGTTGCTATCTACCACCGTTCCGCAGATACAAGAATTGGGTGCATCAACTTGATAATAACTGGTTTTGATATAAGCAAAAATTTTGAGGTTATGAGTAAAAAGCAGCAAAAAATTATGCCACAAACCCGTATCTCTAGCTGTTACTAGTCCAGAGATATGGAGTTGGATACGCCAGCTTGATATCAAGCTAGCGTATCCAGTGGTTCTCGGAACTGATAAGAGCAAAAAATTCGGGGTCGGAGTAAAAAATTAGCAAAAAATTTTCCTCCTGTTCCGGATGTGGCACTTCAAAGTGAATACGTCAGCTTGATAGACATAATTATTCAATTATAGATTCAGTGTTTTGATATTTACATGCTTTGTTAAATCACTTAAATCAAAGATAAATATTACTTTTTTTTGCTAAGTTTATATTGAAGGTTAGAATTTCTTCCTAGAAATATTTTTTAAATGAATAGTTTTGAAAAGTCATTATTTTTTAAGGGTATATAATTATGATTATTTAAGTCATATAAAATTATTATGATATAAACTTTTATCAAAAAAAAAAAAAAAGAATTTTTCCAAAAAAAAAATTTTTTCACAGAAATTTTTTTTCATTACTAGATTCTGTCCCAAAAAAAAAAAACAAATTAATAAATATATCTTCTAATTTGTAAGCTTTTATTTATTTGTATCCATCAAAAATATTTACTAGAACTTAAAATTTTCTTTTTTGGTTTGGAAAACAAATTTAACAATAAATGAGAATTTACGTATTATAAAAAAAACTTGAAAATAAACTTATAAAAAACCGGGGGGTTTTTTATAAGGGGGGGGGGGTTAAAGTTATGTGGCTCAATGTGACAAGGGGTCATTCATTAATTACGTAAGGGTCACAGGGGGGAGGGGGTCTCAAGAATTTCTACATGCCCTTACGTTGAACGGGCAGGGGGGGGGGGGTCACATGTCAGATTTTTTAAAGGCGAAATCATCTAATTTTCGTTCATGCAACAGTGCACTGAACGCATAGTACTTATGCGCGCGTCAAACGCGAAACTGTAGACTGACCCTATAGTTACCGACCGCAGTGCCGTTATGATAAAAACACGTGAGTTAATTACCAGGCGCTGCATGCTGCAGCAAGCTATCCGACAGCTCGCGCCGGCGTTTGTTTTTATTAAAATTTTTTGGATCTGAAATACAAAAACAATGATCACTTACAGGACTTTTAATGAGGCATTTTCGATGCATTACTCGAATGAATTATCGAAACAGTGTATTCAAGATAAGTGTAATGACTGCTGGAACATTGTTAAGCGGAAATTCAAAGGTGCAGAACTAAACTCTGACATTGATAAGAAGATTCGAGAGTTGAGGGCTGAAACGAAGTTTACGAAACAAAAGATACAGCAAAATCTATTCCGATATCTTCCGAAAGTAAATTCAATCATTTGTTTAATCTAATACCAATGAAAATCTTCTGGTTTTTTATTCATTGCGCAGGCTTAAGAAATTTTTAATATTACAAATATATACTTGTAATGATATCAACGATTACGTGACAAAAATGTGCTATATTTTCAAACTTTCATCACTGGAAGAAAATCAATATTGACCGAATCTGAACTTAAAAAATAAAAAAATAAATCAACTTAAACTCAACAGTAATAAATCACGTTTTTTCAGGAACTAAAAAAAATCCATATTATTCATCAAACCAGTTTCAAATTAAAAAAATTTTTTTAATATGTAAATTTTGATGCATTTTTATATTCAAAAAAATCAAATTGAAAAAAAATTTTTTAGCACGGATTTTTTAATAGTTATTATTGAAATTTTCTTGTCATAGCGGCTGCCCACTTCCACAAAAAGCAGCAGCAGTACTGATCACGAATCATCAATTCTCCGTAAATCCATCGAGGAACCATCTGCAGCAGACTGCAGTAACAAAAAAAAAATAGAAGAGGATCCTAAAGAAAATTCCGAACTAGATTTGGTTAGGCCTGAACCGGGAAATATTCTTAAACGCAAGTACTTGACCCCTGCTCAAGACCTTACGCAAAAAAAAAATCAATGCGTTACAGTGTCAATTGTCAGCTACACTAGCAGCAAGAGATGCAAATTTAGATATAGACGTTGAAAAGGGTATAAAAAAAGCCCGCAAAGAACTGAATCTTCAAGAGCAGCTTTAGAAAACTAAAAAAAATAATGCCAAGAATCAGGCTAGTTATCGAAATAAAATAAAAGAAAAAATGAAGGGAATTTCAACGTCAAGTAATGATATTGGTTTACGCACAGCAGCTGGTCGTCCCATTCTCGAAGAAGAACACGTTAATTTACTTGATTCTATCAAAACCGTTGCCATCCATGGAAGTGCAGCTCATGAACGTCGCCAGACTGATGAAATGAAATCTTGTAAAACATTGGACGAATTGCATCGTAATGTTCAAAATTTAGTAGAATTGTCTGTTTCAAGAAGTGCCGTTTATACTCGCCTCATTCCAAAAAATTCTCGGACTAATCAAGCATCACGCCATGTAGTGCGGGTGCCGGTTCGTTTATCCAAGCCATCAAATGATTTACACAAACACTATCCGGAAATTTTGTACAGCAAGTATAAGGAATTTAGAGTCATCTGCATCTATTCTTGGACCTAAACAATGCAGCTTCTTATCGCAAGATGATAAAGCTCGTGTGCCGATCGGGATCACTGCTGCAAAAGAGCAGTGCTCGCTTGTAATGCACGTTGATTATCGAGTCCAGCTTCCAGATCACGACTTCATAATCGGCGAAAAACATAAACTTATACCTTCAGTATATGCTGGCATTTCTATCAAACCAAATGGCAAAGGCGATCCTAGTGACGTTACCAACAGTGGTCCTACATTTATTTCAGTTCAAAGTGGAATACACGCTCAGTCTACTGCAGCGTCTCACGCTCACGACATGAGTACTTTAATGAGAGAAGAAAATTTTTCACAAATTTTGAAAACGGATCAAGTTGATGTCAAGCCAGTGATGATTATCACTGTAGATGGAGGTCCGGACGAGAATCCAAGGTAAATTACAGCATAAAACTTTCACTTGAAATTATGAGTGACCCTATATCGAGTTTGATTAACATATTTTTTACAGGTTTCCTAAAAATATTGCTTTCGCCATTCAGCATTTCCGGAACTTCAATTTGGATGCTCTGTTCGTGGCTACTAACGCTCCAGGTCATAGCGCTTTCAATCGCGTTGAGCGCAGAATGTCACCGTTAAGCAAGCAGTTAACGGGAGTGATTTTACCATACGATACTTTTGGTACCCATCTTGATTCTCGAGGAAAAACATTTGACTCCGAATTAGAGCTCAAAAATTTTCAAGCTGCTGGCGAGGTTTTAGCAAACCTCTGGAATGGTTTGGAGATAGAGTCCTTTGCTGTAAAAGCAGTTTACTAAGGCCCAAATGCTGAAGCAGTAGTCCCTGAACCAGTAGATGCTGTGTGGTATTCTAATCATGTCAGAGAATCCCAATATTGCTTGCAAATTGTAAAATGCGATGGTATCCATTGCTGCGGAGAACTAAGAAGTGACGTAAAATTAGTTTTAAAAAATGGGTTTCTGCCACCACCTGTGCAATTCGTCCAGGATCCGGAAACGGGACGAGTGCGCAGTCTTAATGTATTAGAAAATATAACTGGAGCTCATTTTCTGCCACTTTTTCAAGCTATGACTGTACAATTACCAATGCCTACCTCTTTTAAAAATCTACCATATGATTTTTTTGTCCTACAGTACAAGGTGACCTTACGCCTGGGCGTAGAATTTTCAAGACTTGCGAAATATATTTTGCTTCTATCTCGGAAGCTGACAAACACAACCGTGCTGTTCATAATCAACGCGAAATTAGGTCTCAAATAAACAAGAACTTGACTGAAAACCAACGACGTTCTTTGCGAATAGCAGCTAAAATTGTAAAAAGCTTCTACACTTACATAATTACTCTGGTACGCTTCCAAAAAGAAAAAAAATTTTGATGCCATTGTTTAAATGAGCCTGTGAAATAGTAGCCTTTAAGTCCGAAGATAGCAGGTTCTTGCTCCGGCCCCTGAGATAGTAGGTTCTTGCTCAGGCCCGCCGAGATAGCAAGTTCTTGCTCTGGCCCGCTAAGATAGCAGGTTCTTACTCTAAACCGACGAATTGAACTCTAGCGCCCAGGGTATTGTGGGTTAGAAGCTTGTGAGATCATTCAAATATTTAAAAATTTAACTCAGATGCCTAGGGTTTCGTGGGTTTAGAGCTTGGCAGATCATACATTTATTCAAAAATTGAACTCAAAAGCCCAGGGTATTGTGGGTTTGAAGCTTGGGGGATCATTCAAATATTTAAAAATTTAACTCAGATGCCTAGGGTTTCGTGGGTTTAGAGCTTGGCAGATTATTTATGTATTTAAAAATTGAATTCAGGAGCCCAGATTGTGGGTTTGAAGTTTGTGAGATCGTTCATTAATTCAAAAATTTAACTCGGGAGCCCAGGGAATTGTGGGTTTAAAGCTTGGGGGATTGTTTGTTCGTTTAAAAATTGAACACAGAATCCCAGGGTATTGTGGGATTGAAGCTTGGGGGATCATTTCATTATTTATAAATTTAACTCAGAAGCCTAGGGTCTCGTGGGTTTAGAGCTTGGCGGATTATTTATGTATTTAAAAATTAAATTCAGGAGCCCAGGGCATTGTGGGTTTAAAGCTTGGGGGATTGTTTGTTCATTTAAAAATTGAACTCAGAAGCTCAGGGTATTGATAGGTTTGAAGCTTGGGGGATCATTTAATTATTTAAAAATTGAAATCAGAAGCCTAGGGTTTCGTTGGTATAGAACTTGACAGATTATTTATAAATTTAAAAATTGAATTCAGAAGCTCAGGTTATTGCGGGTTTTAAGTTTATGAGATCGTTCATTTATTCAAAAATTTAACTCAGGAGCCCAAAAAATTTTGGGTTTGAAGCTTGGGGGATATTTATTTATTCAAAAATTGAATCTGGAATCCCAGGGTATCGTGTTTTTAAAGCTTGAGAGATTATTTGTTAATTCAAAAATTTTACTCCGGAGCTAAGGGCATTGTGGGTTTAAAGCTTGGGGGATTGTTTGTTTATTTGAAAATTGAACTGGGATCCCAGGGAATTGTGGGTTTAAAGCTTGGGGGATTGTTTGTTCATTTAAAAATTGAACACAGAATCCCAGGGTATTGTGGGATTGAAGCTTGGGGGATCATTTCATTATTTATAAATTTAACTCAGAAGCCTAGGGTTTCGTGGGTTTAGAGCTTGGCGGATTATTTATGTATTTAAAAATTAAATTCAGGAGCCCAGGGCATTGTGGGTTTAAAGCTTGGGGGATTGTTTGTTCATTTAAAAATTGAACTCAGAAGCTCAGGGTATTGATAGGTTTGAAGCTTGGGGGATCATTTAATTATTTAAAAATTGAAATCAGAAGCCTAGGGTTTCGTTGGTATAGAACTTGGCAGATTATTTATAAATTTAAAAATTGAATTCAGAAGCTCAGGTTATTGCGGGTTTTAAGTTTATGAGATCGTTCATTTATTCAAAAATTTAACTCAGGAGCCCAGAAAATTTTGGGTTTGAAGCTTGGGGGATATTTATTTATTCAAAAATTGAATCTGGAATCCCAGGGTATCGTGTTTTTAAAGCTTGAGAGATTATTTGTTAATTCAAAAACTTTACTCCGGAGCTAAGGGCATTGTGGGTTTAAAGCTTGGGGGATTGTTTGTTTATTTGAAAATTGAACTGGGATCCCAGGGCATTGTGGGTTTGAAGCTGGGGAGATCATTAATTCATTCAAAAATTGAACTCAGAAGCCCAGGGTATTGTAGGTTTGAAGCTTGGGGGATCATTCATATATTTAAAAATTTAACTCAGAAGCCTAGGGTTTCGTGGGTTTAGAGCTTGGCAGATAATTTATGTATTTAAAAATTGAATTCAGGAACCTAAGGCATTGTGGGTTTAAAGCTTGGGGGATTGTTTGTTCATTTGAAAATTGAACTCGGAAGCTCAGGGTATTGCGGGTTTTAAGTTTATGAGATCGTTCATTTATTCAAAAATTTAACTCAGGAGCCCAGGAAATTGTGGGTTTGAAGCTTGGGGGATATTTATTTATTCAAAAATTGAATCTGGAATCCCAGGGTATCGTGTTTTAAAGCTTGAGAGATTATTTGTTAATTCAAAAATTTTACTCCGGAGCTAAGGGCATTGTGGGTTTTAAGCTTGGAGGATTGTTTGTTTATTTGAAAATTGAACTGGGATTCCAGGGCATTGTGGGTTTGAAGCTGGGGAGATCATTAATTCATTCAAAAATTGAACTCAGAAGCCCAGGGTATTGTAGGTTTAAGCTTGGGGGATCATTCAAATATTTAAAAATTTAACTCAGAAGCCTAGGGTTTCGTGGGTTTAGAGCTTGGCAGATTATTTATGTATTTAAAAATTCAATTCAGGAGCCCAGCGCATTGTGGGTTTGAAGCTTGGGGGATTGTTTGTTCATTTAAAAAATGAACTCGGAAGCCCAGGGCTTTGGGCCAGTTAAAGGCTCTTTCACGGGCCCATTTGAAAAATGGCATCAACAGTTTCTTTCTTTTTTGAAGCGTAGCTTCTACACTTACATTGATACTCGGGTACGCTTCAAAAAAGAAAAAAAATTTTGATGCCATTGTTTAAATGAGCCTGTGAAATAGTAGCCTTTAAGTCCGGAGAAAGCAGGTTCTTGCTCCGGCCCCTGAGATAGTAGGTTCTTGCTCTGGCCCGCTAAGATGGCAGGTTCTTGCTCTAAACCGATGAATTGAACTCTAGCGCCCAGACTATTGTGGGTTTGAAGCTTGTGAGATCATTCAAATATTTAAAAATTTAACTCAGATGCCTAGGGTTTCGTGGGTTTAGAGCTTGGCAGATCATAAATTTATTCAAAAATTGAACTCAGAAGCCCAGGGTATTGTGGGTTTGAAGCTTGGGGGTTCATTCAAATATTTAAAAAATTAACTCAGATGCCTAGGGTTTCGTGGGTTTAGAGCTTGGCAGATTATTTATGTATTTAAAAATTGAATTCAGGAGCCCAGGTTGTGGGTTTGAAGTTTGTGAGATCGTTCATTTATTCAAAAATTTAACTCAGGAGCCCAGGGAATTGTGGGTTTAAAGCTTGGGGGATTGTTTGTTCATTTAAAAATTGAACACAGAATCCCAGGGTATTGTGGGATTGAAGCTTAGGGGATCATTTAATTATTTATAAATTTAACTCAGAAGCCTAGGGTCTCATGGATTTAGGGCTTGGCGGATTATTTATGTATTTAACAATTGAATTCAGGAGCCCAGGGCATTGTGGGTTTAAAGCTTGGGGGATTGTTTGTTCATTTAAAAATTGAACTCAGAAGCTCAGGGTATTGTAGGTTTGAAGCTTGGGGGATCATTTAATTATTTAAAAATTGAAATCAGAAGCCTAGGGTTTCGTTGGTATAGAGCTTGGCAGATTATTTATATATTTAAAAATTGAATTCAGAAGCTCAGGGTATTGCGGGTTTTAAGTTTATGAGATCGTTCATTTATTCAAAAATTTAACTCAGGAGCCCAGGAAATTGTGGGTTGGAAGCTTGGGGGATATTTATTTATTCAAAAATTGAATCTGGAATCCCAGGGTATCGTGTTTTTAAAGCTTGAGAGATTATTTGTTAATTCAAAAATTTTACTCCGGAGCTAAGGGCATTGTGGGTTTAAAGCTTGGGGGATTGTTTGTTTATTTGAAAATTGAACTGGGATCCCAGGGCATTGTGGGTTTGAAGCTGGGGAGATCATTAATTCATTCAAAAATTGAACTCAGAAGCCCAGGGTATTGTAGGTTTGAAGCTTGGGGGATCATTCAAATATTTAAAAATTTAACTCAGAAGCCTAGGGTTTCGTGGGTTTAGAGCTTGGCAGATAATTTATGTATTTAAAAATTGAATTCAGGAGCCCAGGGCATTGTGGGTTTAAAGCTTGGGGGATTGTTTGTTCATTTAAAAATTGAACTCGGAAGCCCAGGGCATTGTGAGTTTGAAGCTGGGACGATCATTAATTTATTCAAAAATTGAACTCAGAAGCCTAGGGTATTGTGGGTTTGAAGCTTGGGGGATCATTCAAGTATTTAAAAATTTAACTCAGAAGCCTAGGGTTTCGTGGGTTTATAGCTTGGCAGATCATTAATGTATTTAAAAATTGAATTCGGGAGCCCAGGGATTCATGAGTTCAGAGCTTGGGGGTTTGTTCGTTTATTTCACATTTGAACTATAGTACCTAGGGTAATGTGGGTTTGAATTTTGTGAAATCGTTCATTTATTAAAAAATTGAATCTGGAATCCCAGGGTATCGTGTTTTTAAAGCTTAGGAGATTATTTGGTTCTTCGAAAATTTAACTCAGGAGCCCACGGCGTTGTGGGTTTAGAGTTTGTGGGATTGTTTGTTCATTCAAATATTCAACTCGGCCTTGGTATTGTGGGTTTGAAGCTTGGGAGATCATTCAGTTATTTAAAAATTGAACTCGGAAGCCCAGGGTTTCGTGGGTTTAGAGCTTGGCGGATCATTTATTTATTCAAAAATTCAACTTGCATTCCCAGGGTTTCCAAGGTTCAGCGCTTGGGGTATTATTTAATTAGTTCAAAATTAAACTTGCGCGCCCAGGGTTTAGTGGGTTTAGAGCTTGACGGATCATTTATTTATTTAAAAATTAAACTTGCATTCCCAGGGTTTCCAAGGTTCAGAGCTTGGGGTATTATTTATTTAGTTCAAAATTAAACTTGCACGCCCAGAGTTTTGTTGGTATAGTGCTTAAGGGATGATTTATTGAGTTAGAAATGAAATTTAGACGCCCGAGGTTTCGTTGGTATAGCTTGGGGGATTATTTTTTAGTTAAAAATTAAACTCAGACACCCAGAGTTTTGTGGGTTTATCGATTGGGAGATCATTTGTTTATTAAAAAATAAACTTGAATTCCCAGGGTTTTCAAGGTTTATTGCTTGGGGGATTATTTATTGAGTTAAAAATGAATCTTTGACGCACAGGGTTTCTTGGGTTTAGTTCTTGGGGGATCATTTGTAAATTAAAAAATTAAACTTGCATTCCTAGGGTTTTCAAAGTTTAGTGCTTGGTGGATTATTTATTTGGTAAAAAAATAAATTCGTTCACACAAACTTTCGTGGGTTTGGTGGTGGGGGGAATCATTCATTAATTTTTTTATTTATTGAAATAATCCGAGCGCTCAGCGTTCTTGAGTTTTACAGCTTGGGGGAATGGTTAAATATTTATTTATGAAAAAAACTTAAATGAATCAATCGTATAAATTTCGTAGTATAAATTTTGTAATAAATTTATCATTTTTAAAAACATTCGAATGTTCTTTAACCTTAGCACACATAACCCCTAGCAATCTGAAATAACCTCTTGGTCGAGCTTCTACGGTCTGAAGTAACCGCTATGTCCCCATGCCCGCTTTCTCGAATTCATCACTGGCAAGCCCTCGCTGGCAACACGGCGGCCGACTGCGAATTGGACGAGTGTGCATGGGAGTCCACGTGCCGTTCTTTTGGCTTTAATCGGAGGAAATCAAGTTATTATTTGTGATCAACCGACGTTAAAAAAGTGTATATATCACTCAGGACTAATTTTTGATGTGTAGGCCCGCGTGTCAGCAGCCCTCGTCTTCGCGTTGGGCTGCAATGACAGCGGGCCTCCACGACAAACTTTAGTCCCTCGGTGAATACTATACTATTTCGATAAAAACTCAGTTATCAACGATATTAGTAACTATGACAAGTTGGCTGGGTCTTCGGTTGTTCTCACAGATAATGAAATGAGAGTAGAAATACCTGCTCATGAAGCTTTCCAAATGAAAATAAATATACTATGGGAAAAATTAAATGCTCTTTTGCTTGTTCAACATTCAGGTTTAGAAACTGATAAAATTAAAATTTAAATCAAAAAGTTAAGGTTGTTGGGTCAGTGCGAGAGAGAACGCTATACATTTGCGAGTAGTAACGGTACTGTCTGTCTCTCTCGCACTCGTGTAAAACATGGCGTTTAACCTAAGATTTTAGCGTTCATTGATTTTTTATTATAAATTACATATGTCAATCAAAAATAATTAACGAAGGAAAACGTGTATAATTTTTTGTTCTATCACTTACATTTTATTTTATTACAATCGTTCTTTTCGTTTTCATGAATTTTGATAAAAACCTTGAAATTCAGTGATTTTTCATTTGATTGCGTGTTAAACCTAATTTGTTTGTATCTTTTTTTCTACATGTCCCGATGGTTTAGAAATTTAACTGAGTTAATAACTAATCATTACTTACGTTTTGGCCAAGTCTCGAGCAAATCGTCTTTTTTATTCTAATACCGACCCAACTACCTTTACTCAAGAATTAGAAACAGAAAGAAGAAACTTAAAAAAAAACAGCAAAATGCTGTCAGACAGCGAAAATCGCGACGGTGTAAAAAAGCTAAGCTAGAACTATAGGTTGAAAAAATACCCGAAGCTGCAAATATTCGAAAACTTCAACCCTCAGTTGGTCGCTCTCGACAAAAAATGCTGCAACCAGATTTACTTGATTTAATTACAAGTGTAGCAATTCATGAAAGTGGAGCAGATGATTTAAGACGATCAGAATTGATACGCTCCTGCAAAACATTAGATTATTTGGTCATAGAATTGCACAAATTTGGTTATGATACAAGTAGATCGGCTACTTATTTAAGATAAATACTTCGAAGAGCGAATTCTAAACACGGGCGAACACGATTTTTTTATCTAATACGAATATTGTAATGTAACTTTAGTAAAACATTCTTTGAAACCTCATGAATAACTTCCTCGCTTGAAGTTTTTTCAACTCTTAATTTTTATACCTACTTTTTTAATCCAAAGTTTGAGGTTAGAAACAGTGAATTTTTTATTTTTATTAGTTAATTACTCGGCTTTGAAAGACTTTAAAATATACCTAGATCATTCTATAGGCATTGGAAAGAGTTTAAGAATATTCTGCTAAAGTTTCATTAAAAAATATTCAGTAGTTTCCGAGTTCTTGCGAGTTAAACACAAAACTTGATTTTCTTTGGATTTATGAATTTCAAGTTTAACTCGCAAGAACTCGGAAACTACTTAATATTTTTTAATGACATTTTAGCAACATATTTTTGAACTCTCCGCTGCTAATGAAACGGTCCGGATATTTTTAAAGTGCTTTAATGACTAGTAATTAACTATTAAAAATCGAAAATTATCAGTTTTTAACCTCAAACTTTGGATTGAAAAAGTAGGTATAAAAAATTAAGAGTTGAAAAAACTTCAAGCGAGGAAGTTTTTCATTAAATTTCAAAGAATGTTATACTAAAGTTGCAGTACAATATTCGTATTAGATGGAAAATGCTAGCGATTTTTTAAGAGACCGCATCGGGCTCAAATCAGCATCGCCAGCTCGTTTTGAATTGAACGGGTGCACTGGATTTTACAGTGCACCACGCACCTCAAAAACGAGTGCGCGTGCTGCACCTTCTTTTCTCGTGCAGGGGGCGCTACGAAAGAAGAGTGGACCTTCTCTCCGTGCGGCGGTAAAGTTGACAAAAGCTCAAACAAGTGAACATAAAAAGCATACTGATACAGAGTTTGCTACAGCTAGGATTAAATTTTTAGAAACCTTGGCGTCGTTTTCGGGTCCTGAGGAGGTATGTTTCCTATCGCAGAATGATAAGGCTAGAGTGCAATTAGGAATCACCGCTGCTAACAAGCAGGCACCTATTCTTATGCATTTTTAGAACAGAGTAAAGTTACCAGATCATGATTGAGTAAAATCAGAACGTCATAAGCTCATCCCTTCTGTCTATGCAGGTAAAAATTTTATGATTTATATACATTTTCATTTGTTAAAATTAATAAAAATTTCTTAATTATTATATTAATTAGCCCTGATTTCATTTCTAAACCTTTTAAATAATTTAATGATGTGCTTTTGTTATTTTAGGAATAACCATTAAAGAAAATGGCAAGGGAAACCCCGATGCGGTTGGTTATTCTGGCCCTTGCTTGATAGTAATAAGAAGTGGAAAACACAGTAGTTCAACAGCTCACTCACATGCAAATGACATTAACTTTCTTTTACGCAGCAAAATTTTTGAGAATGGTTGTAAAAATAAAAAAGGTGAAGTAAAACCGATGATTATTTCAGTTGATGGTGGACAGGATGAAAATCCACGATACGAAAAAGTTATCAAGCATAGCATAAAACATTTTAAAAACTACAATCTTGATGCAATTTTTGTTGCTACAAATGCGCCCGGAAGAAGCGCATTCGACCGAGTAGAACGTCGAATGGCACCTTTATCGCATGGACAACCAAGGAAAAACAATTGACGAAGAACTTGAAAAAGAAAATTTTGAGCATGCAGCTAATGTTCTATGTGATGTGTGGAATCAGCTAACTATAGATGGACATGAGGTTAAAGCTATTTACATGGAAAATGAAGAGTTTGATTGTATTGACAACGAGATTGATTCCGAGTGGCATTCTTGTCATTTAAGAGAACCCCAATACTTATTACAAACTGTAAAATGTGATTCTAGATCTTGTTGCAGCACGTACAGAAGCTATCTAAGAAGAATTTTGACACAAAGATTTCTACCACCACCCATCAAAATAAAGAAAAACCAAGTCACAACTGCAAGTGATTCGACTGGAAATTTTATCTCTTAACACAATTAGCCATAAATCTGTCATCCCAAGTTAAAACGAAGGTATCTGCATTTTTTATCAAAATTAAGTTATCTACACCGTTGGAAGCGCGAAAAAAAGATCGAATTAGATGATAAAGTTACAGTTGAAAATTATTTATAGATTTGTAAATAATTAGGTTTTTGTGACTAAATTTATGTAAACAGTACTATTTCCTGCAGACACCTGTGTATGGCTAGTAAGGCCGATCCCTGTGCAAAGTAAGAATCGAAAGTTACCGGGGGTATGTACGTAACTGCGTTTTTACTTAGGATTTTTGCCCGTTGCAGCACTGCCGTCCAGAGTTAAACGAAGGTATATGCAGTCAAATAAAGTTTTGAGATATCGAACAAAAAAAAAAGTAAAATCTATCACAGTGTTGTTAATGATTTATTGCGTAAAAATAATAAAAACAAAAACGATTATAAAAACAATATTACGAAATTTTATTATAACTTTGTTCTTTTTAATTTTGAAATAAAAAACATCTAATTTAACTTTTTAAGTTTTCAAATAAAAAATTTACTACGTTTAAATAAAAAAATTATTATACAAAAATAAATGTTTAAATTTAAATAAATTTGAATAAAAATATTAATGGTAGCTTATGCATATATTTTCTAACGAAGAACTAATCATTTGTTTCTAAAAATATTGTTTTTAAAAAACGCCATATGCAGTGGTGTGCGCGCGAAACAGAGTCCTTCCATTTTATTTACCTGCGCACAGTTAACAATATATTAACAAAATTATCGAACTAGAAATTTTATCGTTCGATGATTTGAAATTTCTTCCAAAGTAATAATAATTTATTTTTGATTTCAATAAATTGACGCAACACATCGAACTTTCAAAGATTAAAAAATTCAGACTAAAAGCCGAGTAAATTAATAAAATTAACTTAGATTATTGAAATAAGTTTGTAGATACCCTCGTTTTAACCTTGGATTTTGATCTAATGTGAGGTTGAAATGCAAACAAAAACACAAATATCTAGGTATTTATCCAGATACATGTGTTTTACTTTGGTTTTCACGGAGTTTATACCAAAATTTGGAACAGGTATCTGCAGTTTTGCACTCTTTCAAACCAAATTTACAATTTTCGTTTGCGCCATAAAAAAGAACACCCGCGTTTTAGTAAAGAATGGACATTTTTTGTAAGAATAACTTATTGTGTAAAAAGAGACAGATACAAATGCTTCTCATCAAATATCAAATATTCATTCAAAATGCAGATACCTTCGTTTTAACTTGGGACGCCAGAAATATCAAACATCATGCTCCTGGGTTTAGGCAGGTAAATTAAAATTTAAATTATATATTCGGTATTTTTGAAATTGAACTAGCTTGTTTACTAGGTGAAATTAAAAAGCTTTGTTCAGTAGTAACTTAATATTGTAAACTGATATTTTTTTTTGCAAATTAAATATGAATAAAATATGTATTTTCAGCTAGTGCAATGAATACATATATTTTTTTAACATTATATGCAAAAATTAAAATTTTTTTTCAGTCTCACGGTGAAACTGTACTAAATATTATTTTTGACCAGATAACCACTTCAATAATGTATTATTTTAAAAGTGTAATAATGATAATTAATGTTTATTAGACGTTTCCTAGATGTTTCGAAAGTGTTTTTAAATTTTCACTAATTATTAGGTTGTAATTGATTCTGTCAAAAATAAATAGAAATTTTTCTAGTTGTAATTTAGGGTAGTTACCTACAGTTTTAGTGTTTCTCAAAAAAGTTTTCTAACTCTGCACAGAGATAGTTTTTTGTGTCTTTTACACGTCGGTATTTTTCAAATACCCCCAAGCGGGGCTAAATTTTGAGATATTAAGCTCAGAAGTTTCAACTTTTTACACGTGATTTCTATGCTGAGCGCGATGTTTGGTACTTACAAAAAAATGCAGCCATTATGTCAATTTTAATCGGATCTTCTAATAACTTATATCAAAATAATCGTTGGAATTTTTACCTGTTTTTGTCCGTCTTAGTTTAAAAAAAATCTAATTATTTGTTTAAACAATCGAAGAGGCGGTCTAAAAAAAAAATCAAGCATTTTTTTTTTCTTTATCACTCGTTGAAAAAACTGTGAGGTAGTTTCGGTGAGACTTGAAAAAAAATTTTTATATTCTTTAAAATATTGAATTTAAAATTTTTTTTATTAAATAAAAAAAATTTTAATTTTTATAAGATTACGTGTTCAAATTTCTAAACAACTATTTCAATTTTGTAAAAACCAAAACGTAGAAAAATATGAGAAAAATCCGACGTTTATTTTAGTATAAATTATTAGAAGATTCAATTAAAATTGACAAAATGGCTGCATTTTTTTGTAAATACCAAACATCCTTAAATAGGGACCCCTATTTCGACCCCAGATTCGGAAAAAACGGAAAATTTTACGAGTTTTAGGAATTTTTTGAAAAATTTTTTGGGCTCCTATGAGGCCCACGTATGTTTAGGAGCAAAAAATCCGGAAAAATCATTTTTTGTGTAGCACATGCATTATGAATCTCTCTTGGTTTAAAATTTTCAACAAAATGCACTCAATAAAATTGGGCCCAATGCCTTCAGCTGGGCCCTATACGAACCTAAAGTCCTTTTTTTTTTCAATCGGGACAATGCATTTTTTGTTTAGCGCTTACATTTAGAAAGTCTCTTGATTTGAAATTTGAAGGTTTTCGATTTATTGTTTGATTATTTTTCTCATTTCAAAGATTTATTGTAGTACTATATGACGATTATGGACCTTTTTAATGTGAATTTTCAATTCTAGTCTGAGTTTATTGCATGAAGCAGTCTGATTTTATCTTAAAGATTTAAAACCATTGAAGATTTTCAGGTGTCGAGACCCATCGTAGGAGACCATCAAAGCTGATCAAAGTGTACTTAAATCATACTTAAATCATTTACATTTCATCTTGGAGAGCTTATTAAATTTTGTAATTTATATCCCAAAATGTGATTAACATTGGTTCTTAAACTTTTAGCATAGTTCATCGGAAATGAGGACTCAATTCTTTTATTACCCTGGTAACCGAGCTTTGGTCATCAATCGGCAATGTTATTGGGTTTTTATTTCTTTTTCTGGTTTTCATAGACCAATTTTAAAAATCAAGTTGCATTCATAATAAAGTGTATTTGAAAAGTTTGTTTTCACTTTTTCTGGTACTGATTTCTGGTATTTGATGTTAATCGAGGTTTTAATGAAAATTCGATGACAATCAAATTTGGTAAGTAGTTTATCAAACGTTTTCAGCAACCTTTTTTTTTTTGTTTTGAGTCATTGTTACTGAAATACTTGACATTGCAATAGGATCAAACTTTTACTAAAACTGGAAGCTCAAAATGGCTGATTATACTGCAAATGAGATAGTGGATATGATAATGATTCTTGGAGAATGCGTAGGTATTTATGTTGAAGCTGCTGCATTATATGTAGAACGGTTTCCTGATCGAAGGCATCCAACGAATAATACCATCAGAGATCTTACCACCAGAGCTCGTAACGGTCACTTACACCGTCAACGCCGACGTTATGAATATGGTATAAATGACGTCGCCGTCATCGATATTCTGGCACTTATGCACGGAAACCCTCAGATTAGTAGCAAACAAATTGAAAGACAAACTGGAATACCCAACAAAAGTACCATGCATACCATATCACTCTAACTCAAGCATTAACGCCTCTTGATTTTGTTGCCCGCGTTCAATTTTGCAATTGGGCTTTACAGAGAATTGAACAAGACCCGGATTTTTTCAACTATGTGATGTTCTCTGATGAGGAAACATTTAAAAACACTGGCGAGTTGAATCGACACAATTGTCACTACTGGTCGAATACGAATCCTCATTGGCATCGAGCTATTGACCACCAACATCGGTGGAGTATTATGGTCTGGTGCGGTTTTGTGAATGGTTATTTAGTTGGTTCTTATTATTTTGACGGAAATGTGACTGGTGCAAAATACTTAGAGCTGCTTAGAGATCATCTTCTTGTTCTACTGGAAAATATTGATTTTGAAACTAGATTAAGAATGGTCATTTAACAAGACGGAGCTCCACCACATTATCAAAATAATGTGCGGGGCTACCTAAATACTCATTATCCCTACAGATGGATAGGGCGCGCTGGTCCCGGTGACATGGTGCACCGGCAATGGCCAGCACGATCACCAGACCTAACTTCTCCAGACTTTTACCTCTGGGGGTACTTGAAAAATATTGTCTTCGAGCAAGAGCCTACAACGCAAGCAGATATGATAGATCGTATCAGAAGAGCTTGTGAGGCCATTCCTCGCGAGGTTTTATTAAGTACAGTACCTCATTTTCAAAGACGACTGAATCTTTGTATTCAAGAAAATGGTGGTCCCTTCGAACAGCTACTTAAGGACGTTGCCTCGTCGCGGCATGCCGGGGCAGTAGTGGGGGAAGCCGCCCATAGATTAGGCACGGGAACAGCTGACATTCGCCTCGAATCTACCCGGTCGAATAACAAAATCATTTTATTTTCAACTCGTTGGTACTCAAGACTGAATTAATAAAACTTTCTGAAATTTTTACATAGTATTACTGAAGACTTCTAGTTTTTAACAGTGTGAATCAAAAGTCTAGAAAACTTTTTTAAAAATAAGGAAAAACCAGCAAACTTTTTACTGATTTTTTAATAACAAAACAATGCCGAAATTGTTTAAAAATCCATAAGAAGTTTTATAAAAACATAGCAATTTGTTCTTTAAGGCTCTAGGAATGACATATCCAAATTTCAAGATGATTGCCAACCTGGTTCGAAAACTACAGCAAAATGAAAACAGCATGGTTTTCCCGTAAGAGCCTATGTTAAATCACCCGATTTGGAGCGATTTTAGCCCAACTTTGAATTAAAATTTCTCAACAACTGTATTGTAAATCCTCTTGAAATTTTGACACGTTATTCCTTAAGCCTAAACTTAAAGATTGCAATAATTTTCAAACGATTCTTATGAATTTTATTTCACGAGGCAACGTCCTTAATGGTTAGCTTTTTATGAAGTTTGTGCAGTTTAAGGCAAGAAGGCTCACGATTATAAAGCATCCTGAATCGTTTGAATCTAAAAGACGCTGGGTTAGAAAAATCTCAAATGAAAATAACACTTGCAAATACTTGTTTCTTAATTGTATGTTATTTTCATGTATTTTAATATCGTTCATGTATTTTTTATAACTAAAACCGTTTTTTAAATTTTTGTTTGGATCAGAATAAATGTAAATAAATTATAAAATTGCAACAAAAAAAAAAAAAAAGGACTTTGGGTTCGTAGGGCCCAGCTTATGGCATAGGTCCCAATTTTATTGGTTGCATTTTGTTGAAAATTTTAAACTAAGAGGGTTTCCAAATAATGTGCTACACAAAAAATGCATTTTTCCGGCCTTTTATGCTTCCAAACACAAGTGGGTCTTATTGGGCCTCATAGGGGCCCAAAAAAATTTTCAAAAAATACCTAATAACCGTAAAATTTTCCGTTCTTTCTGAATTTGGGGTCAAAAATAGGGGTCCCATTTAAAAAAACGGAGTTAGGGTCCGTAGAGCCCAACATAAGACCCTGGTCCTAAATCCAAGGTCACCAATTTTTTTCCCCCTCCAAACCAAACCACTTTTATCTGAAAAACTTTTTCACTTGAGGTTTCAATTTTGAGATAATTGCAATTGTAGATTAAAATGGTCCACCGTGTATATATAACTACTTTTTTGAACGTAACATGACGAATGTAGATAAGCATGAAAAAAGAAAATTTTTACGTGTAAACTATATAAGATAGATTTATTCATATTTTGTCAACCACATGTACTTTTTAATTACATAAAAATAATTTAATGGTTTGACAGCAATTTTAAAATCTTACTAAAATCATACCTCCTAATGCTTATGTTGAAAGTTTATTTTTAAAAACTAATTTAATTGATTGTTAATAATTATAAAAATTTTTGTGAAAAAGGGAGGTAAATAAAGTTATACGCGACGTAACGTTGGGGAGGTGGGGTATAATGCTGGTGTGACAGTGTGACAGGGAGGGGGAAGGGGGCCTAAAATCGCAAAAAAAAAAAGCGCGACGTAATTTATGAATGACCCCTAAAGTATTTGTATTGATATGGTGACCGCCACTATAAAGTATAATAAGTATCTTTTTCGAAAGGTTCAAAACAAGTTCATTTCGCTGTGCTCAGAGAGATACAGCTTGAGCATCTTACATTAAATGTGTGCCTCAAGCAGTTTGCGAAGAAGACTACGCAGGTATAACTGAGTATCATCAACATATATTGAATGTTAAGAGAAAGTTAAGCACCTTGGTGTTAGCACCCTAAAATAAGTAAACGCCCTATAAAAAGCAAAAATAAAAGCGGTCCAAGAACACTGCCTTGAGGAACTTCGGCATATGAAATTTTACTGGATATAAATAGAGTATGGTCAATGATGAAACCGAGTTATTATTCTGTTTACTTGTTATATAATAAAAAAAAAATCAAATTCTATATCTTATTTACCTATTTTTAACAGTAATGAATCAATAATTCGTTCCATACATAATCAAGATATAAAAAAATCCTAGTAATTAAACCTTAATATTATTAATTATAGCTATGAAAATCGAAATTTCTGTGACAGTGAGCTAATTTTAGATTAATTATCCGGCAGCGTATAATCGCGTAGATTTTATTCTCTGCCGAAAAACTATAGTTTCCTTTCCTCAATATTAATACCGAGAATCTCGTATTACGGTTTATTCGCTAGACCTCACGCATTTACAAAGAAATTTCAATCATTATTGAATTGGGAGGAACTTGCGAATTTATAGGTCTCGAAAAAGGGCGCTATGATTAAAGAGGTATAAGAACGCACCGTTTTCGCTGCGCTAAATTATGCTTAGCCACTGATTGCGTGTTTTTCCATTTGTATAACTACTCGGATCTGTCTCTTCAAAGCTCTCTTGAGCTCGCCTTTTTGCTACATGGAAAACCCACTGCTAGTTGGGACTAGTAGGTTGGTCCTAAAAAAATAAATGCTCACCGATAATAAAAGGGTAAACTTACGGGATTAGGTGCACGGCCCAAGATTAATTCAACGAGTATTCTCCAGCTCAAGAGTCAACGTGGCACGTAGTTTTCTTTTTTTCTCGATAAAAGCCATCACAGGAACTCGGGCGAATCGCTCATCGCTCAACGCTCATCGACCGCTGCGCACGTAACCTCATAGCTAGATTGGGCGGTGGTCGATGTGAGAAATAGCTCATCGCTCGTCGACCATCGACCGATCGACCTTAACCGAACACAAAAAAATAAGCCCGAGATGAAAATCGTAAAAGGATACACACGCGGCGTATACGTTTATGGCACGGCTTCTCTGTATCCAAAGGAGTTTTACTAAATTTACGAAATTAAGATGCGAATTTTACAATAGGACAATTAGAAGTGTCGCCCACTCGTCCGGGGAGGTCTGTTTATAGCCTGTGGGACGTAAGTTCTAAAATGGAATAAAAGATTTTCTGATGAAGTTAAAAAATTAAACTCAGAGAATGACCTGAATGATCCATGTCGTCCATTTATACGTAGAAACATAACGACAAAATGGCATTCGTTGTGCTACACGTGGGCGACGCGTTGATTGCATGTAATGATTTAGAGAAATTACAAGAAATAAAAGAAAGATCAAGTTCTGTATTTGAAATGAATGATTAGCACCACACATTTAGTTTCAAATCTTCGGTTTAAAGTAAATGAAAACAAGAAATGTAAATATATTTTTTCTTTATTTTATAAATTTCAAAGATAGGTAATATGTTTTTCTTGTTCGACCGTGTTGAACGATTGAGAGGTCGAAGTGCAACTGAGCTGCCGATGCAGGGGCTAGCCCGATCTCAAATGGTGGCACGGCAACCGTGTCAGATCATCCGTTCCGGGCCCGTTTGCCGTGCGTGGCCCGTGCACGGCTTGTAACGCTAATCCGGACCCAGCACGGATGATTTGCCGTGCGAGTTGCCGTTTGATCAGATATGTATACACATTCTATGTATACGCCAAATATGTTGTCTGCTGTATCATTCATAAAAAACAATTGTAAATTGCTAAAATTACATTTATAAATTTATGAATGTAATAATTAAAAATAAATTAAATTTTAAACAGCCAATACAGTCGTGCGAGTTGCCGTGTGATATAATATGTATATTGTAAATATTTGTGTCAGTGTGTGAATATACCAGTGTGTAAACAGTCATAATTACACGGTGATATTCGTTGCAGTGTCGTTATTTCTAAAATAATACTATTATATTAAGTATAAGTTAATAAAGTTAAAGGTATTAACCAAAATAATTTGTTTTAATAATAATTCTTGAATCTTGAAAAATATTTATTCATTGGCGTATGATTGTTGTATGACGAGTAACGTAACCTCTACATTCGACTCATTTATATTAATCAGTATCAAAGCCGAGGTAACAACATCTAAAATCAATGTCTCAATTGCAATTCAGGTTTTCAACGAATATTTTACTTGTAAAACCAGATATACTAACAAGGAGAGGTCACACCCTCCGGGTCACCGATCTTGACGAAACTTTGGGAATCGTTTTCTTATACCAAAAGATGAAGAAATCTACCAATCATCCCGTCTAATGGGCCTTTTATACCTAGTTCCAACATAGCTTATATCGTATTTTTAGCTCTTTTTGGGTTTTTTTGCGAATTTTCAAAAAATTCCTGTTCGAAGCCTATTACACTTACAAAATTCTGCAACCCCGCATTCTCTTTATTTTTTCATCTTCTTTTGAGAAAAAATATTTTAAAATCTAATTTTGAAGAAATAGTCCATGTAAAATTAAAGTAATCAAAAGCATTTTTTACTGTTTTTTTGGTTTTATGAACTTAAACTGTATGTCGTCAGCCTTATCAAAATTATGTCTAAAAATATTTTTTTTAAAAAATTCATATAAAAACAAAGAAAATTCGGGGTTGCAGAATTCTGTAAGTGCAATAGGCTTTGAGCAGGAATTTTTTGAAAATCAGCTTGTTTTGACACTTTTAACACTTTTGTGCGACTTTTGTGTTTAATTGTAACAATTTTCAAAAAATTCCTGCTCAAAGCCTATTGCACTTACACAATTCTGCAACCCCGCATTTTCTTTGTTTTTATATGAATTTTTTAGAAAAAATATTTTTAGACATAATTTTGATAAGGCTGACGACTTACAGTTTAAGTTCATAATACCAAAAAAACAGTAAAAAAATGCTTTTGATCACCTTAATTTTACATGGACTATTTCTTCAAAAATAGATTTAAAAATATTTTTTCTCAAAAGAAGATGAAAAAATAAAGAGAATGCGGGGTTGCAGAATTTTGTAAGTGTAATAGGCTTCGAACAGGAATTTTTTGAAAATTCGCAAAAAAACCCAAAAAGAGCTAAAAATACGATATAAGCTATGTAGGAACTAGGTATAAAAGGCCCATTAGACGGGATGATTGGTAGATTTCTTCATCTTTTGGTATAAGAAAACGATCCCCAAAGTTTCGTCAAGATCGGTGACCCGGAGAGTGTGACCTCTCCTTGTAAGCTAATATTTATATAAAGTTTATTCTTATTCTGTGTGTATTATATTTAAAAGTTTTGACTATAAAACTTTTTCAAAATCAAAAGTACTCTCAGTTTAATAATGTAGAAAAATGAAAATTAATTCTGTATTAATTTATTTTTTATTAACTACCTGCCACTCTTACTTTGAAAAATAACTGTTTGTAATTAAAAATTTTTCAGGATGTATGCTGTATGGTATACATATATTTATACTGGTGGTATATAACTCATACTGTATTGGCTGTTTCAAATTTAATTTATTTTTAATTATTACATTCATGAATTTATGAATGTAATTTAAGCAATTTACAATTGTTTTTTATGAATGATACAGCAGACAACATATATGGCGTCTATATAAAATATGTATATATATCTGATCAAACGGCAACTCGCACGGCAAATCATCCGTGCCGGGTCCGGATTGGCGTTACATGCCACATCCGATCCGTGGCCCGGCAACACGGCAACCGGGCCCGGAACGGATCTTTGCCGTGCCGCCTTTTGAGATCGGGTAGGTCTAGCTTGGTTCTGCACGGCGGCTGTACCTGAGATCCGCCCTCTTTATTGACACTTCAGAGATGGTCAAAGAGCAGATGCGAGCTGTTTTGGTCATTAGGCCAAAGTCTTGTTAAGTACTTAAGAGAAAACATCTCATAAGAGGACTTCACGGATAAACCCGAGGGGAAACCCAGAGTCCAAATAATTTATAACTTAATCTTTTGCTCTCTCAATTTTTCAGACGATCCAAAAAAAATAAATAAAAATAAAATCTTCGAGAATGGCTCCTTAAAAATAAAAAAAAAGTTTACGAAGGTTTCTAAGTTTTTAAAAAAAAGTATTAAAAAGCATCAACAAGCAAGTCCTTGATTTTATCGAGTAATTTGAACAAAAGTGGATAGTCAACACCCTAACTCTTATGAGGGGTGAACTGTAGGCTTACCATCTTCAGATAATAGAGTCGAGTATACAAATGCTGTTAAGAAAAAAGAAAATACTTTAGCAGAAAAACTACCAGTTGAGAAACATCTCGAGTGTTAATAAAATTTAGTGAAGCAATGATCACAGTGATGCGATCCAAAATAGGCTAACTGTTTATTTTTTGACGCAATTCGTAGCATTTCTTTGCCACTATGAACAGAAGCGTTTCAGTGGGTGGCAAAAAAAAGTTCTTGTAGAGATGCAAATGGCTGAAAAACTTCAAAAAAAAAAAATAAATAAAAAATAAAAAATGAACGCCACGGAAAGTGGACGACATTTAATAACCACAGCGAAATAAATATTTCATGAAATCAACAGAATCTAAGTTTTGTTTATTTTGTTATCATTTCTTTTCTTTAAGGAGGCTCATGCGCACTGCGCCGTATCAAGCGGGGGCCCTGCGGGTGCAGTGATGAATTCGAGAAAGCGGGCATGGGGACATAGCGGTTACTTCAGACCGTAGAAGCTCGACCAAGGGGTTATTTCAGATTGCTAGGGGTTCTGTGTGCTAAGGTTAAAGATCATTCGCATGTTATTAAAAATATTAAATTTATGACAAAATTTATAATACGAAATTTATACGATTGATTCATTTAAGTTTTTTTCATAAATAAATATTTAACCATTCCCCCAAGCTGTAAAACTAAAGAACCCTGAGCGTTCGGATGATTTCAATAAATGACAAAATTAATGAATGATTCCCACCACCACCAAACCCACGAAAGTTTGTGTGAACGAATTTATTTTTTTACCAAATAAATAATCCACCAAGCACTAAACCTTGAAAACCCTAGGAATGCAAGTTTAATTTTTTAATTTACAAATGATCCCCCAAGAACTAAACCCAAGAAACCCTGAGCGTCAAAGTTTCATTTTTATCTCAATAAATAATCCCCCAAGCAATAAACCATGAAAACCCTGGGAAGGCGAGTTTATTTTTTAATAAACAAATTAACTCCCAATCACTAAACCCACATAACTCTGGGCTTCCAAGATCAATTTTTTAATAACTGAATGATCTCCCAAGCTTCAAACCCACAATACCTAGGCCGCGTCGAATTTTTAAATGAACAAACAATCCCACAAACTCTAAGCCCACAATGCCATGGGCTCCTGAGTTAAATTATTGAATAAACAAATAATCTCCCAATCTTTAAAAACACGATATCCTGGAATTCCAGATTCAATTTTTGAATAAATGAACGATTTCACAAACTTCAAACCCACATTACCCTAGGTGCTATAGTTCAAATGTGAAATAAACGAACAAACCCCCAAGCTTTGAACTTATGAAACCCTGGGCACCTGAATTCAATTTTTAAATACATAAATGATCTGCAAAGCTCTAAACCCACGAAACCCTAGGCTTCTGAGTTCAATTTTTAAATAATTAAATGATCCCCCAAGCTTCAAACCCACAATACCCTGGATATCCGAGTTCAATTTTTAAATGAACAAACAATCCCCGAAGCTTTAAACCCACAATGCCCTGGGCTCCTGAATTCCATTTTTGAACACATAAATAATCTGCCAAGCTCTAAACCCACGAAACCCTAGGCTTCTGAGTTCAATTTTTAAATAATTAAATGATCCCCCAAGCTTCAAACCCACAATCCCCTGGGCATCCGAGTTCAATTTTTAAATGAACAAACAATCCCCCAAGCTTTAAACCCACAATGCCCTGGGCTCCTGAATTCAATTTTTGAACACATAAATAATCTGCCAAGCTCTAAACCCACGAAACCCTAGGCTTCTGAGTTCAATTTTGAATTAATTAAATGATCCCCCAAGCTTCAAACCCACAATACCCTGGACTTCTGAGTTCAATTTTTAAATGAATAAACAATCCCCCAAGCTTTAAATCCACAATGCCCTGGGCTCCTGAGTATAATTTTTGAATTAACAAATAATCTCTCAAGCTTTAAAAACACGATACCCTAGGATTCCAGATTCAATTTTTGAATAAATAAATATCCCCCAAGCGTCAAACCCACAATGCCCTGGGCTCCTGAGTTAAATTTTTGAATAAACGAACGATCTCACAAACTTCAAACCCACAATACCCTGGGCTCCTAAATTCAATTTTTAAATACATTAATAATCTGCCAAGCTCTAAACCCACGAAACCCTAGGCTTCTGAATACAAATTTTAAATAATTAAATGATCCCCCAAGCTTCGAACCCACAATACCCTGGCCTTCTGAGTTAAATTTTTAAATAAATTAATGATCTCCCAAGCTTCAAACCCACAATACCCTGGGCTTCTGAGTTCAATTTTTGAATAAATTAATGTTCCCCCAAGCTTCAAACCCACAATGCCTTGGGCTTCCGAGTTCAATTTTTAAATGAACAAACAATCCCTCAAGCTTTAAACCCACAATGCCCTGGGCTCCTGAGTAAAATTTTTGAATTAACAAATAATCTCTCAAGCTTTAAAAACACGATACCCTGGGATTCCAGATTCAATTTTTGAATAAATAAATGATCTCACAAGCTTCAAACCCACAATACCCTGGGCGCTAGAGTTCAATTCGTCGGTTTAGAGTAAGAACCTGCTATCTCAGCGGGCCAGAGCAAGAACTTGCTATCTCGGCGGGCCAGAGCAAGAACCTACTATCTCAGGGGCCGGAGCAAGAACCTGCTACCTCCGGACTTAAAGGCTACTATTTCACGGGCTCATTTTAACAATGGCATCAAAATTTTTTTTCTGTTTTGAAGCGTACCAGAGTAATAATATAAGTGTAGAAGCTACGCTTCAGAAAAGAAAAAAAATGTTGATGCCATTTTTTAAATGGGCCCGTGAAAGAGTAGCCTTGAACTCCGGGCCCCTGAGATAGCAGGTTATTGCTCCAGCCCCTGAGATAGTAGATTCTTGCTCTGGCCCATCGAGATAGCAGGTTCTTGCTCCGGCCCGATGGGACAATAGGTTCTTGCTTTAAACCGACGAATTGTGAAATAAACGAACAAACCCCCAAGCTCTAAACTCATGAAACCCTCGGCTACCGAATTTAATTTTTAAATACATAAATGATCTCCCATGCTCTATACCCACGAAACCCTGGGCTTCTGAGTTCAATTTTAAAATAATTAAATGATCACCCATGCTTCAAACCAACAATATCCTGGGCTTCCGAGTTCCATTTTTAAATAAATAAATATCCCCCAAGCTTCAAACCCACAATGCCCTGGGCTCCTGAGTTAAATTTTTGAATAAATGAACGTTATTACAAACTTCAAACCCACAATACCCTGGGCACCTGAGTTCAATTTTGAAATGAACGAACAAACTCTCAAGCTCTAAACTCACGAAACCCTGGGCTCCCGAATTCAATTTTTTAATAAATAAATGATCCACCAAGCTCTTAACCCACGAAACCCTGGGCTTTTGAGTTCAATTTTTAAATAAGTGGGTTTGAAGCTTGGGGGATCATTTATTTATTCAAAAATTGAACTCGGGCGCCTAGGGCATTATGGGTTTGGAGCTTGGAGGATTATTTGTTCATTTAAAAATTGATATCGGGTGCCCAGGGTATTGTTAGTTTGAAGCTTGGGTGATCATTCAATTATTTAAAAATTGAACTCGGAACCCCAGGGTTTCGTAGGTTTGGAGCTTGGGGGATTGTTTATTCGTTTAAAACGTGAACTCGGGTGCCCAGGGCATTGTGGGTTTGGAGCTCGGAGTAGTATTTGTTTACATAGAAATTGAACTCGGACGCCCAAGGCATTGTGTGTTTGAAGCTTTGGAGATTATTTATTTATTCAAAAATTGAACTCGGCAGCCAAGGGTATTCTGAGTTTGAATCATTTTTTGGAAATAAATAAATAAACTCTTTTAAAAGAGTAATTAAATTCCTCACTTAATTATTGTTTAAAAATATTTGGAAAAACCGTTACATATGTTTCACCACACAGTGGCTTCTTCAGACGGTAATCATTCAACTGATTGATAATTAGTTTTGTGAGAGAATAAATACAAGGCACATCGTCGTTAACATTGTTTCGATTGTCTCCCTACTCCCCCTCCCTTTTGATAATTGTAAACGAAACCTACAATATTAGTCATTTTATGCTTTTATGTTCAATTATGTATTAGTATATCTGTGAAAGCTGTAAGTGTGTGTATGATGTTAACGACGATGTACCTTGTATTTATTCTCTCACAAAACTAATTATCCATCAGTTGAATGATTACCGTCTGAAGAAGCCGCTGTGTGGTGAAACATATGTAACGATTTTTCCGAATATTTTTAAACAATAATAAAGTGAAGATTTAACTACTCTATAAAAAGAGTTTATTTATTTATTTCCTAAAAATGTTATTTAATCTTCATCAAGTAGAAGCTACCACTATTCAAGATTTGAATCATTTAAAAATTGAACTTGAAAGCCCAGGGCATTGTGGGTTTGAAGCTTGGGGGATCATTTATTTATTCAAAAATTGAACTTGAAAGCCCAGGGCATTGTGGGTTTGAAGCTTGGGGGATCATTTATTTATTCAAAAACTGAACTCGGAAGCCCAGGGTTTCGTGGGCTTGGAGCTTGACACACGCGCTACGCGCGCGCCATCCAGTAAAAATTACGGTCTCGTGTTGAAACATCCTACTCTCGTGGAACCGACGCGGTTCCCTTATTGGTTATTGGTTATTGGTAATGAAGGTTGACCGGGGTGCCTTTTCGGCTCAGGGACACTGAGCTTTCGCCATTGTATCCCTATCCCCCCGATTAAGTGGCCATGCTTCTAGAGCCTTTTAATTTTTGCTCCAGAAGGGACCTCTTCCCCCCTATAATCCCAGTCTCCTTTACATAGCACGGAAGCCGGTAGGTGCAATGCTAAGCGTGCTATGGGTATTGGCGATACAACCACAGAAGTTCGTCTGCTCGAGTCGGTGATAAACTGGCCCATCTGCATGGGGCAGCATAGGAGGTTAGACAGCTTTTCAAGCTTATCGTAATTTTAAGCTCATAAAACAAAAAAATTCGTGTCATGAAATAAAGTTTAAACCCTCAAGAATAATCTGCAATACTTTTTTAGCCAGAAATGTTTTTAGTGTTTTAGTAAAATCATTTTGAAGTCGCTGCTGCACCGAAAACTCCATGGAGAGTATACCTATAGCGATGACGTCATCTTCAATTTTTTTTTTTATATAGATATACTTTTCTTAAGACCGTCACCGACTCAAGCAGACGAATTCCTCTGTGGTTGTATCGCCAATAGTAAAAACCCACATCGTAGGGAAAAAACCTATACCTGGATGACCGAGGCCGTAACTACAGAGTTTCGATGCATGAACCCCCGTTGGTATCAGTCGCCTGTCCCTGTGGTACGTTACTTTACATCGAACTCCTATCTTCCGGCCTCTGTGGGGATCACGCTTCAATCGAGAGAGCGTTTATAGGTCTCCCGACCGAGCCGTGGTCCCCCATTCAGAACCGCGGTAATCGGCACATGAAAAAAATTTTCAGAGGTGCCGCACAGTGAACGGATCCGAAAATCGTTGGAAAGAATCTATTTAAATGAAGGAAAATAAAGCTAGAGAGATGTGGTCAACGACAATCAAAAGCTAATTTAATAACAATCATAGGAAAAATATAAAAATTATAGGTTTTCCATTCCTAACCTGAAAAAAATGCAGAAAAAAAAAAAAAATCACGAATGTGTAATTTTCGTCCAAAATCTGAAAAGAACGAATACGATTGTAAAATCAATTTTTTTTTAGTTTATGGCAAAAATAAATGATTTTATAAACATTTTTTCTACTGTTTTTAATTAAACATGTTTAAATCGTAATTATCGATAAAACAAACTATTTTTTAAACATAAAATTCATGTAACTTCATAAAATATACTATGTAATTAAAATATATTACGTGAAAAATGTAAAAAATCATACAACCCCATAACTGAATTCGTCAGACTTCTACAACCCAATAATCGAAATTATCAAGCTCTTACAACCCAATAACTGAATTCGTCAGACTTCTACAACCCAATAACCGAATTCATCAGGCTCTTCCAACTCCATAACGAAATTCGTCAATTTCCTACAACCTTATAACTTAATTCATCAACCTTCAATCCTTCAAACATACAGCTCCATAACCAAATTGATCAGATTCTTACAACCCCATAACCAAATTGATCAGACTCCTACAACCCATAACTGAATTCGTCAAATACCCACAATCCTATAACCATGTTCGTCAAACTCCTACACAACCCCATAATAGAATTTGTCATACTTCTACAACCCTAACTTCGAAATCATCAGACTTCTATAACCTATAAAAGAATTCATTAGACTTCTACAACCCCATAACCGAATTAATAAAGCTTCTGAAACCAATAAGCAAACTTGTTAGACTTCTACACACTCATAACTAAATTCTTTAGACTTCTATTTATTCTTCAAGCCTACAACTCCTTAACCGAATTCGTCAGACTTTTACAACCCATAATTAAATTCATGAGACTTCTGCATATTCCTTAAGCCTAAAACCCCATAACCAGGACTTCTAAAACTCCATATCTTAATTCGTTAGATTTCTCAGTATTTCTCAAGTCTGCAACCCCGTTAACTGAAATAGTTTTAATTTTACAACCATATTCATCAAGCCCCTACAATCTTGCGACCAAATTTATCAGACTTCTACAACCCCATACTTGAACTTGTCGTATTTGTAGAACCTAACGGATTTCCCTTTACTTCTACAACCCCATAACCCAACTCTTCTGACAAAAAAAATTGATTAAAATCAACAAAATTCGTAAAGAATTATCAATGATCCAAATCATTGGTTTTTGGACTTATGGTAAAAAAAAAAAAAAAAAAAAAAAAAAAAAAAAAAAAAAAAAAAAATGATAAAAATGAGCCTTATGATCATTTTATGAATCTTTGGGATCTTTAAAAATGATTATAAGGATCATTTTGTGATACTCACAAATTCATCGGATCATTCCAAAAATTTCACAATCTTTTAAAATAATTCGTACAATTATCAACTAGGATCAAAACTTTGTTTTCCATGTATTATCTTTCTAAAATAATTGTTCATTGCTATTATCTTTTAAATACATTTTTACTGCGTAAACTTTATAATTAGAATCGGCAATAAATGGAAGTTTTCTATCATTGGAATTTTTTTTCTCTACCGAAAGAAAATTTATTTTCTCTCTATGTAAAATATATTCGGCAATTGAAATTTCGATTGTTGGAAGTTTTCAATACTTGGAAACATTTCAAAAATTCTTAAGGACAATTTTTAACCACTTTAATTCGAAGTGATTTAGCTTGTCCTGACCATCTTTTGTTACGAAAAGTATGGCATACTCGGAAATTATTGAACTTGTGGACGCGTTAAATCTGATAAAGAAGATGATTGTAAAAATATAATCGAAATAAATTGTAGAAATAAAACGAATTAGGTTATAGAGTTTTTAGCTTGAGGAATAGAAGGTTGGTGAATTCAGGCATGTAATTGGAGTTTGCTGAGTCGAGTTATAAAGTTGTTGAAGTCTGATCAATTCGGTTAGGGGCCATCCATTAATAATGTCACGTTTTTATGATATAGTCTGCTAATAGTGTAGCGCTACGAGACTATACCAAATTAGTGTGACATCATTAATGGATGACTCCTTATAGAGTTGCAGGAGTATAAAAAATTCAATTATGAGGTTGTAGGCTTGAAGAATGGATTGTTGTTGGATTTGCGATCACTTATAGGGTTGTAGAATATTGACGGACTCAGTTATGGGGTTGTAGAATTCTGACGAATTTGGTTATGGGTTTGCAGACTTTAGGAATAGAAGTCTAAATAGGACTTCTAAAACCCCATAGCTTGATTCGTTAGGCTTCTATGTATTCCTCAATCCTACAACCCTGTTGAATGGATTTGTCATAATTTTACAACCCTATAGAAATTTTTGATATACTCCTACAACCCTATAGCCGAATTCATCAGACTCTTACAACCCGTCTAGCTCCTGCAATCTCATAATTAACTTTATATGCCTTTGCAACCCCATAACTAGATTCGTTAGACCTTTACAACTACATATCCAAATTCATCAAGCTCCTATAACTCCATAACTGAAATCGTCAAACACCCACAACCCTATAATCATATTCATCAGATTCCTACACAACCCCATCATAGAATTTGTCTGACTTCTTCAACCCTATACTCAAACTTATCTAACTTCTACAACCTATAAAAGAACTCGTCAGAATTCTACAACCCCATAACTGAATTAGCCGAATTCCTTTAACTCCATAACCGAATTCATCAGCCTTTTATTCCTCAAACTTGCAATCCCATTACCATTTTGATCAGGCTCTTACAACCTCATAACTTAATTGATCAGATTCCTACAACTACATAACTGAATTTGTTAAACGCTCAAAATCTTATAACCAAATACGTCCTTTATATGTAATTCTCAAGCCTATAATCCCATAAATGAATTCGTCAGAACTATATAACCCTAGAAGTATATTTGTCACATTTTCATTAAGTCTAAAAATCTATGATTTGGTGGATCATTGATAATTCTTGTTACACAGCAAATAATTATAAAAAAAAAGTTGAATGAATTCCACGATAAAGTGCAAAAAGAATGCAATAGTAATACAAAGTGCACAACAATCAAAATGACATGAGACATCGTTGTTTTACGAATTTTGTTGATTTCAATCAATTTTTTTTTTGTCAGATGAGTTCGGTTATGGGGTTGTAGAAATAAAGGGAATTCTGTTAGGTTCTACAAGTACGATAAGTACAAGTATAGGGTTGTAAAAGTCTGATAAATTTGGTTGCAGGGTTGTAGGAGCTTGATGAATATGGTTGTAGAATTTAAACGATTTCAGTTAACGGGGTTGTAGACTTGAGGAATACTTAGAAATCTAACGAATTAAGATATGGAGTTTTAGAAGTCCTGGTTATAGGGTTTTAGGCTTCAGGAATATGCAGAAGTCTCATGAATTTAATTATGGGTTGTAAAAGTCTGATGAATTCGGTTAAGGAGTTGTAGGCTTGAAGAATAAATAGAAGTTTAAAGAATTTAGTTATGAGTGTGTAGAAGTCTAACAAGTTTGATTATTGGTTTCAGAAGCTTTATTTATTCGGTTATGGGGTTGTAGAAGTCTAATGAATTCTTTTATAGGTTATAAAAGTCTGATGATTTCGAAGTTAGGGTTGTAGAAGTATGACAAATTCTATTATGGAGTAGTGTAGGAGTTTGACGAATATGGTTATAGGATTGTAAGTATTTGACGAATTCAGTTATGGATTGTAGGAGTCTGATCAATTCGGTTATGGGGTTGTAAGAATCTGATGAATTTGGTTATGGAGTTGCATGTTTAAAGGATAGAAGGTTGATGAATTAAGTTATAGGGTTGTAGGAAATTGACGAATTTGGTTATGAAGTTGGAAGAGCCTGATGAATTCGGTTATTGGGTTGTAGAAGTCTGACGAATTCAGTTATAGGGTTGTAAGAGCCTGATGATTTCGGTTATTGGGTTGTAGAGGTCTGACGAATTCAGTTATGGGGTTGTATGATTTTTTATCATTTTTTACGTAATATATTTTAATTACATAGTATATTTTATGAACTTACATGAATTTTATGTTTAAAAAATATTTTGTTTTATCGATAATTACGATTTAAACATGTTTAATTAAAATCAGTAGAAGAAATGTTTATAAAATCATTTATTTTTGCCATAAACTAAAAAAAAAATTGATTTTACAATCGTATTCGTTCTTTTCAGATTTTGGACGAAAATTACACATTAGTGATTTTTTTTTCTGCATTTTTTTCAGGTTAGGAATGGAAAACCTATAACTTTTATATTTTTCCTATGATTGTTATTAAATTAGCTTTTGATTGTCGTTGACCGCTTCTCTCTAGCTTTATTTTCCTTCATTTAAATAGATTCTTTCCAACGATTTTCGGATCCGTTCACTGTGTGCCGGCAGCGGGAATCGATCCCGGGCCCTCGGCGTGAGAGTCCGGTATCTAACCCGTCGAGCCACCGCGGCTCTGACGCGGTTCCCTTACTTGCACAGGAATATACTATTACTGTAAAGTTTTCACTAAATTTTCTCGGATTTTTTCTCGTGCTGACAAATCATAACTAAAAATTTTTTACCTTTCTCCAAGAAGCTCTTTTCCATTTAGCTCATAAACTGCATCGTCAGCATCTCGATAGTCATCAAATTCCTAGAAAAATAAAAGAAATTTACCATTTTTCATATAATTTTTGAATATTTCCAACTTAAAAGTTAAAACCGACCTAACCATCGCAATAACTCGCCGCGGAGACAGTTTACACGCGATTGTTGGCAGACACACACTTTATTATTTATATTTGTTAGCACTAAGGTATCAGCCTTGGAGGCTTATTTCTCTACGAAGCATAATTATCTGCAGCTTTTGTTTACAAAAAGTGTAGAGATTCGGCATGCAACGGTCACGGAGCAGGAGCTCGCTTCAGCTGACATTATCCGTCGGCTGCAGGAGCTGTTCACGCGCGTGGAGCTCGCGCATGATCGCTTATGTGGGTTATATATATGCGCGTAGCGTAGCGCCAACTCTAGCTTGCGGCACCGTCCATAATCGAAAATATAACATATATAATATAATATAGTATAATATAACCCCCATAATAGATCATGTTCAAATATAAGTTTTTTCGGGCCTTAACCCACTACCGCCCATGGAAAAATCAAAAGTGATATAAAAAAACCAACTGTTGGAAAACCTGTCTCATGAAAAAATAGTAGATACGTGTTTTTTCTTTTTTCAATTTTCATTGTTTAAACATTATTTATTTAAACAAATTCGTAAAAAAATTTAAATTTTTATAAACTAATAACGGCATTCGATTGTTTGACCAAAAATAAGGCGAAAGTCATCTAAGTAATCTTTTGATCAGACGCTTAGATCTTTTGCTACGAGCGCTCAAACATGTAAAAATATGGTTTTATAGTGGTGAGCTCCGAGGCGCCGCACCGAAGATACACTTTTACGTGTCAGAGTTCACCACTATAAAACCATATTTTTACATGTTTGAGCGCTCGTAGCAAAAGATCTAAGCGTCTGATCAAAAAATTACTTTGATGACTTTCACCTTATTTTTGGTCAAAGAATCGAATGCCGTTATTAATTTATAAAAATTTAAAATTTTTTACGAATTTTTTTAAATAATTAATGTTTAAACAATGAAAATAGAAAAAAGAAAAAACACGTATCTACTATTTTTTCATGAGACAGGTTTTCCAACAGTTAGTTTTTTTATATCACTTTTGATTTTTCCATGGGCGGTAATGGGTTAATCAATTTTAGGTGCTTTATGTGTGTTGTTTTTTCAACTAATGACAGCAAGATCAGTCATAAACTGTGTTGCCGCATTTTAACCTTAAAGCCTGGCACCTTGGTCGTTTTCATTTTTGAGTAAGTTTTTTGACGATCCGATAGATGGCGACTACAAAATAAACCAAACATCGGGAAACAGACCAAATAACGGAAAATATTTAGTCTACAAAACAGACCATGTACACACCTGCATATTAACAGAAATATATGACAGATATACACCTTTATTTTCGGCTAGATTGACGCACGCTACGCGCCTGTGGCCAGAAACACACGCCCGTATATAATCCCCATAACCAAACATGTCCAAATAAATACTATAACCTACTTTATTTTATAAATATTGAAACTATATAAAGTAAAGAAAAATATTTTTTTATTTTATCTTATTTTTTGATATAATCTATCTTCAATTCGGATCCTTAAAAAATTTTAATAAAATGAATGAAATAAATATATATTAAAAAATGGCTTGAATCCCTTTTATTAATAGGAATTCCTTTCTTCGACCACGTATTAAGCAACAATAGATAATTTTACGGAAAAAGCTCATTTTTGTGAAACACTTGCGTAGGAAAAGCCTGTTGCTTTAAAATTTCCAACAAAAAGATTCAAAAAAAAATTTCGTAAGGCCCAAGGCCTTGAGTTGGACTCTACGAACGCAAAATCCTTTTTTCAAATCGAAATTCGTACTTTTGACGTAAGATTTGGGATGAGCGTAAAATTTTACGATTTTTATGAATTTTTCAAGAAATTTTTTCATCTTTATAAGACCCAATATTATCCACTTTTCTCTGGCAGCATTATTTATGGGAAAAAATATTTTCTGTAAAAGTGGTTAACATTGATTGTAACAATACGATTTAGTTCTGAGATTATCTAAAATTAAAAGAGAGCTAGCGCCATATTGCGTTAACTTTTTATTCGTGAGCTGATTGGTGGAGAAGGTTTTTTAAAATATTCGAAAAGCGCAACATAAAGTTAAAATTGTTTTTTTCTTATGCGCGCTTGCAGCGCGCTAGGGGTCCTAGTAGATTAAAATTGTGCAATTTGTATACATTAATGTATAACATTATACAGTTTATGTATTATGAAATAGTGTAAATAACTAAAAAAAAAGCATTTAATCTTCTTTAGTAGATAAATACTTTTTTTAAGTTATTGATACCATTCCAGACATAGCCCACACCTTGTATGGGTGATAAAATCTAATATTTAATAACTGCTAATGATTATATAAAATTGAAAAAAATTCAGATTACCTTTAAGAATGAAGGCAAATACGAACCGTTATAAACCATCTTTGAAGATTTTAGATAACAGCAAAAATACAAAAACAATTTTCAATGACAAGTCCAACGTAGTTGCCTTTACTTGGTGAAAATCCATTGAAACAAATTGTATATAGGAAAACTAATTGATAACTCAACGTTTTCGATTTTCGCAAAACAATTTATTAAATTAAAATAATCGTTACATGTTTCGACATACAATGTCATCTTCAGACGAAATTAGTATTTCTGACTTAACAGCGTAGTTTCACAAAGTATTTATAGTGTAGTCTAGCATATTTATGTTCAAAGATCAGCTGTTTAAAGTAAACTAGCGTCTCTCAGCGCGCACGCGCGCACATTATTTAATTATTTTTTTTATTTTTGAAAAATAAAAAATTAATTTTGACTCATAAGAGAATATGAAAAATTTTATCAAAGCCTTTTCTAAATTAATATAAGTACTATTTTACTTATTGAGGTTTTTATGAGACTTTATTAGGTCAATATTTTTAAAATTTCGAGAAAGCGAAGTTTTTTTTTTAAGAAAAAAAATTCAGATTGGGGACTGATGGAAACAAATATAAGTTGGAAAACTTACAATTTAAACACATATCCTCATGAAAATTTGATTGTTTTTCTTTCGTTAAAAAACTAAATATTTTGGTGTAAAGGAAATAATAGTTGGGGGCCATTCATAAATTACGTAACGCTTATTTAGGAAATATAGGCTCCGTAACGGTAACATCAAAAAATTTTATAAAAAATATTTATTTTAACTAAACAGATTTAACTATAAATAAACTATGAATAAAATGTTTATTATGATACTATTATACACACATCATATTTTAGATAATATATAATTTTGATAAAATAAAGAAACAATTATGTAAAAGAATGATTCTAAATATTTTAGTTAATATTATAATTCAAAGTTACAATTCAAGTTTTTTAGTTATTTCAATATTCTTCAAATACATAGATAAATGTACTTGATTAAAAAACTTCTAAATTTGCTCAAAGAATGAAAGCAAACTCTCAAAAAATTCTTAAATTCATATCATATAATCAGATATTAAGAAAGATATTAAGAAAATATACCGATGTGAGTAATTCTGTAGCGTATTTAGACGATTTGAAAATTAAAAAAAAATGGTTTCGAACTCACAAGCATGTGTAAGCAGAGGAGTGTAAATAATTAAGGAATCCTGTTTCTAAATCTCTCCTAAAAGTCTACATGTATGTCCACATTTGAAAGACTTTGATTGGAAAAAAAAAAAAAATTGCAAAATCAAATTTCAATTTTTCTAGTTTTTACGATAATCATACTAATGGAACTGCAATTGATTAAATTCATATTTAAACACCAAAAAAGTCTGAAATATGCTTATTTAAACGCCAAAAAAGTCTGATATATGCTTATTTAAACTCTTATTTTTATAAATTCAGAGGTAAAAAATACTCTCTTGCTCGAGGTGCCCTTACTTGATACGGCCCTGCTCAGGTGAGCTTTTTAAAGATGTATCTTATTTCCCAAATTTTTTGCTTCCAGTTAAAAAAACTTTTGTAAAATAGTTTTTTGGTGAATTTTATCGGAAACATCAAATTAAACAGTTACAGAGGAAATTATTTTAAATGTACATTTAAACCATGTTAAAAAATTTAAAAAGATTTTTTATACGATTCCCAAAGATTTGATGGTCAAGGTCTGAAACCTCGCAGATTGTATTTTTATAATCTCTCAAATAAGAAATATTGTGTAAAGCTCGATGTAAGGGTTCTGATCGAATTCTCCATACCAACTTGCAACATAGTTTTCCTTTCTAGTTTTTTTATTTTTTCACTATTTTTATAAAATTTCAAGGCTACTGCATTGTACCGCCACCATAAGGAAAAGAGTATGTAACTGCATGAGAGTTTGAAATTGAGATTTTAAATTTATTAAGTATAATTTCATTTCTTTTTTGAATTTTATTAACTCGAAGTTATGATGAATTTTAGAAAATTAATGATTTATAAAAGTTAACCTCATGACCTACGAATCAAAAATTTCGAACTATTTTACCATAGCACATAATTTTACGTAATTTTTCGACAAATATTTTTGATGACTAATATAAAATGTTTGAAATTCTCATCAGTTGATATATATGAGCAAATCCGCCAAACTCTTATTTTCAAAGTCTGGGCCCAGTAAAAAGGTTTAAGACAATTTTTTTTTTTATATCTAATGGAATAATTATTTAAATTCACACTTTTTGAGATTGTGGAAACAGATATTTGTTATACATATATTTATAAAAGCTGAAAAGTTCACGCAAATGTATAAAAAATTAGGTTTTATCCTGTAAAACGCAAGAAAACGCTATGTCCGGAACTAAGTTTTGAAAATATTATCTGCTGTAACTTTTTCAGGCAATCTTTTTACATATTTACAACTGATGGAGGTATTAATACTGGGCTCAAGGAATGTTTTACAATAAATAAAAAGATTGTGCCTGTATTTTTCGAGAAATGACATAACTTCAAAAATGTGTACACACGTTTTTGATAAAAATGAATAACCTGTTTTTTCAAGTTTTTGCAGGTTAAAGCATTATTCAAAAGCTATAAATGTACATTCGTCTGAAACTACATACTTTGACGAATAATTTAAGACCAATCCGAATAATGTGCTTTCAAAATAAGCTATTGTTTACATCGTTTTATTCTGAAAAGTTCGAGCGTGAATTCTTGTAAAAAATGTTATTTTCAGCTGGCACATCCACAGTAGTCTAGCCGCCATATAGAAGGTTTTACGTGCAAGTTCGCGCCACGACGGCAACCCTGGTTTAAAAGACGTATTTCGATGTCCTCTTTCGAATTAACCAGGGTTGCCGTGCTCAAAATTACAATGACAACAATTAAACAACAATTTGTATATTTTTATCATACTTTATATACACGCAAGACCCCATCATATGTCATATGCGTCTTGGTGGAATGGTTAGAGGTCTTACCTCTGACCCGGGAGACCGGGATTCCAATCCCACTACGATTGATTTTTTTTTTTTTTTAATTTTTTATTTAGGTTCGTGAAATAAAAAAAAATTTTTATTTTTATTTAATAATTTTCTTTTTTATTTTATACCGTTGAACATATATACAATAATTATAATTCTTGAAAATCAATATTTAAAAGCAAATAACTCTTAATTTAACTTAAATTACGTAAACAATGAAAAACTCTGTATCTGACAAAAATAAACAATAATTTTTAATCCGACATTGATTCTTCTAGGATGGATTCAGAATCGCAATCGTTAAATCCGCAGTCGTTGTATTTATTTTTGCACTTATCAGTCTTTTTGCAATAACAAAATGAACAGCACGGTATACTAGCTGCAACTCAAAAGCTTTTTATAAAAAATTGATTAATTTTGTGAATATTTTATTTAAATTTTTAATACAGATTTTCAAGAAATTTTTTAATATATTTATATATGTTCAACGGTATAAAATAAAAAAGAAAATTATTAAATAAAAATAAAAATTTTTTTTTATTTAACGAACCTAAAAAAAAAAAATCAATCGTGTTGGGAATGGAACGCCGGTCTCCCGGGTCAGAGGTAAGACCTCTAACCATTCCACCAAGACGCATATGACATGTAATGGGGTCTTGCGTGTATATAAAGTATGATAAAAATATACAAATTGTTGTTTAATTGTTGTCATTGTAATTTTGAGCACGGCAACCCTGGTTAATTCGAAAGAGGACATCGAAATACGTCTTTTAAACCAGGGTTGCCGTCGTGGCGCGAACTTGCACGTAAAACCTTCTATATGGCGGCTAGACTACAGATTAAAAAAAAAAAAAGTCTCTAAAAATAAGAGTGAATAATAAAACATGACTTTATTTAACTAAGACCAGCTGCCTGAAGCCAAAAAACTTTATTTAGTTTTAAAAAAAAAGAGTTTTTCTATTATTCGCACCTTCGAACTCAACCTGTAGTAGACGACACTGACTAATGTCTTTCAGCAGCATGCGGTCAACGACGTAGTTATGAACTTATATTTATCAATTTTTTTGCTCTTTACTTATAATTTACAAAGGAATGATGGTTTTTCTTTGCTGATTCATAAAATCAGTTCGGAGGTGATTTATTATTAACCATCTTACCTTACTTGATACCAACAATTTAATCAAGAGAATCCTGAAAAGATTTTATAATATTTTTTTTTTTTTAACAATTTTGAAACCAAGACTTATGACCAGGTTGTACTAAATATTCATCTTGACTTTTAAGTTGACATAAACGGCTGTTACTTTTCTGACTTGATCAATTTTTTGTTTGCTCACCCTAATCGCATAATTTTTGATTGATCGCCGTAGGTGAATAATGATAGACGAGCTTACTGATCATTATAAACCTACTTTGGATCAATATTTTTTGGACATTACCATGATTGAATGGTGATTGAATCATTATCCAATTTTCAAGCTTAAGATTTCTCTATGCCATTTTATAAAATTAGTATTCGTATATTATAACCGTTACACACTGTATATAAAGTAAAATAAAATCCTTTCTTGCTTGGTCTAACGAACGTTTATTCAAATTCTTTTTGCCAACGTTTCGTCATCGTTTGATGATGACCTCTTTAGGACTATATAAATTACAAAATCACAAATTATACAGATATTATTAAAAATTATAAAAATTACATTATAAATTAATGAATTTGTAAATAAAATTAAAATAAAAAAAATTATTCACCTATAAGATTATAAAATCAGTCGATAAATTTATCATGTTGTCGAGTACATGGTTTAAATATTACTGATTTTGGGACAAACTTTTTTGATGATGAAGTACATAATGTCCGTCTGTTTACTGATGTTATTAGGATAAAAGTGAATTTAAAAAAATAACTCTTTATTCTGCTGTGTACCTAATATGGCCCCCCGCAAATTAGTAGAAATACCGCTACTTTAAAGTGTATTTCCAAAGAGTCTTTAGTTTCATATTTACTTTTCGAAAATCCTATCATTATGTTATTTTAATGAAATAAATTTAATTGTTTCAAAGTTGTTTTTCATTTTATAACTAAAAAAACAAACTTTGATAACAATTTAAAATTGTAATTTTTCTACTGGTTGCAAAGCTTTCAAAAACATTGAAATAAGGCTCAATTTTTAAAAAAATCATTTTTAAAATAATTAAAATTTTGAAGTTTTTTAAATCTCATATCCTGATTGATTTAAAAAATAGAAACAAAGCGAAATTAATAAATAACTTCAAGGGGGCCATATTAGGTACACAAATTTTTGGTGTCTTAAATAAACGTGTTTTGGTAAATCCTCTGGCATTTCAAGCTCATTGATCAAAATCGAACGCGTATGGTTTCATTTTAAAGCTCTTGAATTAACTTTTAAAATGAGACCTTACACGTCAAAAAATATTGGTTTGATTCGCCACAACGTCTATTCTCACTTAGGGGGGCCATATAAGGTATACACTTATCTTATATAAATTATCATGTGGTTCAATATTTCGTTTTCAAAAAATTAAGTCTTTATTTTTTTTTCATTTTTTGCGGTAAATTCAAATGGTTTAGGACATTTTAAACATTACAATTTTTTTCAAATATTTCGAGACCCAGACCCTAATGGAAAAAAAAACGTGATAAATTCTTACAAAATTTAGATTCAGAAATTTTTCAAGATTTTTTAGGAGGGCAAAAGGCATTTTTACAACTAATTCATGAAAATTTTACATGAATTGTTATCTGGCCGGCGAAATTTCATTAATACTAAATCTATATGAATAGCAAACAGATTTTTTGTTAACAAAGTTTTGCAAAAACCGCGTTTCTCTAGCCATCTTTGGTTTCGAGATATCAAAGGAAATGATTTTTGTCTTAAGTATCCTTTTTTAAAGACCATAAAATTGATGCATTTATATTGTGTAGGAGTTTTTGCAAAACCTTAAAGGCATTCCATGGATGATCGAATGCTAAAAAAAACTCTAAAAACTATTAAAAAATCATCAAGCCAGACAAAGTTGTCTAAAAATTTTTTTTTTTCAGTAGCCTCTATTTTTTATGTAAATTAATCGAATAGTATAATGCAATACAAGAGCAGAAAGTTGAACATTGCTGCACTGTGCGACATGTAAGAGGTTAGAAGCTCAACATTTCTTTCTGCACTGCTGTTATACGTCGGTATTGTAGAGCGCCTGATTGCAGCAAAGTTGAACTTTCGACTGAGAAATCGGTGCACAGGATTCCTACTTTCGACCATCGGATGGAGAAAAGAACTTTAAAAAAGAAAGTTTTAGGCGCTAATGCCAACATTCTATTCTCTTTTTAGGGACCCTAGAATTTAAAGTATTAGTTTTTAAACTTTGATTCTTACCTTGAAACCTCAGATGGCTAGTAAAACGCGGTTTAAAACAAAAATTTTCTACCAAAAAGTTTAGTTAAGCTCCGTATGTTGTTTTTTAATTTTGATGAAATATGTGCCCTTAAGGTGGCGATTTATATTAAATATTTTAATATTTTTTTTTTTTGGTGGTGACCGATACTTGATGAAAAATTTACCCTTTCAATTTTAATAAAATTGTAAACTGATACCGGTTAAATTAATGATTCTGATTTTAATAAAATTGGTCAAAAAGGTGATTTTTTATTTTTAAAAAGTTGAAACAATATGACCAGCTGTGCGAGGACTTTACCGCAAGTTTTTTGGGTTTTTTTTTTCAATGTAGTTTTAAGGTAAAAAAACAGCTTAAACTGTTTGAATTCGGTGCAAAAAAATATTTTCAAATCATAGTCAAAGTAAATTGATCGTAAACAAAATTTGTTTAAGAAAAAATTTAAAATTTAACATTTTTATTTTAGATTCTATTTGCCGAGGAAGCGGATTCGGCTATTTTATTTGGCGAAATACCCTTTCTTCTTATAAAGTTTTAAGGCATATTTTATAAACCTGTCCTGAATCTAAGGCAGGTTGGCGCAAAAAATAGCAAACCCAAGAGCTTGTTAAGGGTGAGCTAATATTTTTCAAGCGATCGTGTAACGTTTTCATCGCAAAGGCCCCGAAAACCATACCCCTCCCACGTAGCGGGGAGAATATTTGCGTATTCGGGGCCTGTATAATATGAAAAGTAAAAGTTGAGAATAGTACAATACATATATTTGAGAAACTGTTTTGATTTTTAATCTGGTTACTCAATAAAAATAACCTTTGTATGTTCTCTAGTTTCAAATCACATTATTCAGTTTAGAATGAAAATACTTTTTCGCTATTTTGGGCATGATTTTTTTTTAAATTGACCGACCTGCCTTGGTTTCTCCTACCTGCAATACGTGAGCTTTATTATAAACTACAATAGTATATTATTCCCAGAGGGACTAAAGTTTGCAGTGGAGGCCCGCTGTTATTGCAGCCCGAGACGAAGTCGAGGGCTGCAAATACGTGGGCCTCCTCAGCAAACTTTAGTCTTGAGGGATATATGCACTTTTTTAAAGTCTGTTGATCACAAAAAATAACTTGATTTCCTCCGATTAAAGCCAAAAGAACGAAATGTACTCCCGAAGCGCCAGCGGCCGACACGTAGCCGGCCGCCATGTTGCGGCCCGAGCGCTAGCGAGGGCATGCAGTTGGCCGGGTGCGCGTTGGTCGATGGCGCAGGGAGTACATTTCGTTCTTTTGGCTTGCGTCGGAGGGACACAAGTTATTACTTGTGATCAACGAGGTTAAAAAATATATTTCTGTGATACTTCTTACAGTTAAATTAGATCATACATCTTAACATTAATTGTTGTTAGTATCAATGATATTAAAATTTTCATTGTTATTACTATTTAGTATTCATATTTATACTTTTATTTTTAAAAGTATCCATTTCATACCTAAACACTTTTTGTACGCTATTATCTACGTTGAATAAAAATTAGAAAATCGAAATACTCGATAAAATTCAAACTAAGATTTGAATGACGATGAAAAGTTTTTTTGAAAAATTAAAGTTTTTACTTATATTCATCGATTATGAAAGTATTAAAAAGTATATACCTGGCCTAGGTGTGTATATTTAATTTATGTTCAACGGAGTCAGAAAGCAACAACTTCGTTTTAGGCCGTGCCCCAAAAATACTATTATTTGATTGGAAAACATAAAAATTTGATCTTACATTATAGTTTTATTACTCATTTCAAACTACAATATGAAAATTGCATTCCTTTTATTTAGTATTGTGTATTCAGAGACAAAGTCCTTGGTATTTCCATCAAATCGATCTACACATGCTCTAAATATCCAATCTTTTTTTTCAGTCCGTAATTGTGCTGGGTCAATTACCTGAAATACTTGCGCTCCAATTGAAACATCACATATTTATGTTCGTCACTATTTGATAGTCGTTGTTAGGATTCTAATTAATTACATGATTGATACCAGTATTCAACATTCACATTTACACTTGTATTTTTACTCTTTCATAACCCTCAAATTTTTTGTACATCATAATATTGGGAATTGAATAACAATTATTCATTTAAATCAAATTAGTCTTGTAGTCATGAGTTTTTCATGAAGTGAAAAACAAAAAAAATTAAAACGAAGATTTAAAATTTGTATTAAAAGTTGCTTTTTCAATATTAATCTTGAAAAATATCACTCAATTTTTTGAGTACCGTGCGTTTAATCTTACATAGATATTTTATTTTTTGTTTTCAATCTCAAGTAAAAAAAACGTATTTTATTACTAACTATGGTGTATGTAGACCTTGGTATTTTTATTAGATAGTTGAAAAAGTCGAATTTATATTTTTTTCTTAACAATCTTACATTGTAAGTGATTTAATAGAAAAGTTATTGAACCAATTCTGTTAAAGATTTAAATGAATTGAACTGGAGATATATTTGCAACTTTTAAAATTCTAGTTTTTAATTTATTTACCATTAAACATTCCAACAACAAATTATTATCATAGAATCGAACATGATATAACAATGGAATTAAATTTTGAGATTATTTTAAGTATTGAATTGACTTTGAAGTTACTTAAATTAACTCACGTAATTAATTTATTATAAAATTTGTAATTTTTATACTCCTCTTCTTCTATTTATTTAAGATGTTCAAGAAAAAATTAATAAAATGAGCAAAAATGTTACAAATTTATTTTTTAATTTCCGAGATGCAGTTATTCCAATTCTCATGGACCTTGAAATTCAATTAAAAAAAATTTCTGTAGCTTTCAAAAAGTATTTTTATTCCGCATTGATTCATTCATTGTTGATCAAAAATCAAATCGTATAACCTCATGGATCGAACAATTGTTTTTTTTGAACTTTGACAGTTCGTTATCAAAAATTTACCTCTCTATACCTTCGCGGCAACGTTCGCTTCGCATTTTTTATGGTTGTCGTCACTCTGAGCCAATCAGATCCAGAATAAAAGTCTTAATCTTCAATTCGATAGTTTCTCGAGCTCGAATCTCGACACTCGCGTACTCCCTTTTATAAGAAGGACTAGAAAATCCGCTAGCGCACGTACCGCGCGCCTGTACTTTGATCGATTTCTCGCTTTTGTATCAATTAAAATCAGAGTTAATAAGTACATGAGCATACTTTAACTCAAAGTTTTTTAGTAAGTCACGTTAAGACTTTATTACGGATAATTGTGCCATATGTAAGTTCACGTGGGGATTCGAAACTGCTCTTTTAATTAAAAAAATTAATTTTAGCATCGAAAAATCACGTATTTAATTCTCATTAAGTTAAGTGATTTTTTGCAGCTGAGTACACATTGTATGCACATCAATCACAATCACATCACAGAACTCCCAAAATATAAAAGAAATTTTATTCTCTTGACCATTAAATCAGAGTTCATGTGTTTTATTTCCATTACTTGTTTTAAAACTTTCCTTTCCTAGTACTATTAATATATATCTTAAGTTGTTTATGAAATTTTTGCTTTTATCATTAACAATATTTCAAAACTAAAACGTGACTTAACTTAAACTGTTTCGATAGCAAACTCTAAAAAACATCATTCATTATTAGCCTCTTGTTCAAGGTTTATATATATATATATATAATACCTCGACATTGTCTTTTTCAATAAATTCTTTTTTTTGGTAACCGAACCTTTTGTAACTATTGATCCGTTAGCTCAGATACATATTGTTGTCTTCTTAATGACTGTTCTTCAAAAAGTTAACTTTGATCAATAGTTTTCTAATAGTACCCTGATTAAATATTATGATGATTCAATCACTAATGCAGATTTCCAGGATAAGGTTACTCTATACCGTTTTATGCAATTAGCAATGTAATTCAATTTTGTTTTCCTGACTTGTATTGAATACTATAGTAATTCGAAAACCATTGCAGTAATCGTCTACTGTAAAAATCTTTTAGCGCGCTTTTAAATTCACTTTTATTTTTTAAGTAATATTTGATTAAGATATCATTGAGTTACTTAATCACAAATTTTTATCCCTTATAAATTTTATAGGAAATTCTTCTTATATTCATATTTTATTGAAAATTGTAATTAAATAGGAAAGAGAACTACCAAAAGATTGTTAATACTGCCAATTCTCAGATAAATTATTTCACTTGTGTTAAGGGCGTTCAACTTTGACTACTCAAGTCAAGTCTTCTCGTATGACTATTTTTCCGATGTAGAAACACGCTGATTGGTTGCTCGAGTCTAGCCTAACCCCAAAAGTACTATTTTTTTTTCCTTGACTATTCTTCTCTATTATTAATATTCTCCTAATCGTCTCCGTAAACATCTTAAAATAATCCTTACATGCTCTTTTAACACCTCAAAAAAACTGTGTTTTGTGTCATCATCTTCATCTCACTTTTATTGAGAGACATTGTTAAGAAACACGGAAAAGTTCGATTTCCCATATGACACTGTGTTAATGGGTCATAACAATAATTATTGATATCTTTGTTATTAGACTCCAAATTGCTTCCAGATTTTAGCAGAGGACTTCTTATTATTCAATCAAAATATCTCTAAATTTTCATGATTTATTCATAATGGTTAATTTTTCGAGTTGAACGTCCTTAAAAAATAAAAACTCAATGCAATATTCCATACTACACTTTTCCGTAATATCTGCTACAATACAAATTTTTAAAAGTTAATGTATGAAATGGAATTCTTACACTAATATTTGTTAATCTTGCTGTGTAATAGCAAGGGTCGAAAATGCCAAATAAGAACAGCTCTGTGTAGTAACCAGATAGGTGCTCGAGACGCTCGAAATCGGCTCAGGCAGCGCCAGTCGATTTTTGAAAAAAACTGTCATTTTTAACTGATAAGAAAACGAAAGCAAAAACTTAAATTTTGTTCATCACACGAATTTTGAGTTTAATTCGGAAAAACTCGGGAAGAGCTCAATATTTTTTCATGAAATTTTAAAACCGCATTCTTGAAGTTTTCCCGCTGCTAATAAATTGGTCCAGATATTTCTAAAAAATTTATGAGCCGTGTTTTCTAACTTTTAAACGATATATGGGTGATTTCTAACTCAAAAACTTTGGATTAAAAGATTAAGCATAAATTGAAGAGTCCAAAAAACAGTCAGAGAAAACATTTTTCATTAAGTTTCGAAGAATGTTTCTGTAGAATTTCAAAACCATATTTTTTATAAGTAAAAAATAGCAGTATTTTCTAAAAATTGGCTTTTTAAATTTTCATCGTCATTATTATTTAATAATTATAATTATACTTTTATTTAAAAGTGTGTCCATGTCATACCCAAAAAATTTTCGTACGTTCTAATCTTCGTCGAATGAAAATTATCAAATTAAAATATTGATTAATTTCAAACTAAGATTTGAATTACGATGAAAAGTGTCTTTGAAAAATTGCAGTTTTTCATGCTTGATATAAGTTTCGATTTATATCAATCGATTTTGAAAGCATTTTGAAGTATATACCTGGCCTATTTTATTTCAGGTTCTACGGAGTCAGAAAGCGACAATCATGTTCTGTAGGCCATGGCCCTAAAATACAATTTTTTAGTCGGAAAACATAAAAAGGGTACAGCCGCGAGGGGTTATCAACTCGCAACTCAGTAAGAGTTCCAAAGAGTTATAAAGAGTTATACTCTCATAACTCTCGCAAGAGTTGCGAAGAGTTATAGAGAGTTGTAGAGAGTTTCAATGATGAGTCAGCCCCAGCCGCACGGCTCGCAGCCTTGCGTGTTCATGTTTACAAATACTGCAGGGCCCGGCCGCCAGCGTGGCGGCCCAGGCGGCGGCTTTGAAGGTGGCTTAGGATTAAGTATCTTACTTTTGTTCTATAGGTCAACTACTATCAACTACTTTTTTTTTCCAATTAAAAATTCTCAACGAAAATTAAAGTTTTATTTTATTTTTGTTTTAATTATGGAAAGATTTTTTTATATATATTTATTTAAAAAATAATACAAAATTATTATACAATAAATGATAAATAAGGAAATGAATGAGATTAAGTTAAGCATAAGTAGGTATGATCAAGTTTTGATAATCAAGCCGCGAAGAGGTACAATTTAAAGAGTCATAGTCACGGTGCCCCCGGACATAGTGCCCCCCGCTTTATTTGGGAAAATTGACCGTCACAGTTACCGCGCAAGTTTGAAAGCTGAATGTGTAACAGAAACCGTTGCAAATAATAAATCAATATATAAATAAATAAATAAACCACCAAGCTCTAAACCCCCATAACGCTGTGGAAAGCAATGAATAAATTACTTATTATAAACAATTAAATAAACCGCCAAGCTCTAAGCCCCCATAACGCTGGGAAGAGCGATAAATAAATTATTTTTTATAAACAATTAAATAAACTGACAAGCTCTGAACCCACATAACGCTGGAAAGAGCGATCAATAAATTATTTTTTGTAAACAATTAAATAAACCACCAAGCACTAAACCCCCATAACGCTGCGGAGAGCGATAAATAAATTATTTTTTATAAACAATTAAATAAACTGACAAGCTCTAAACCCACATAACGCTGGGGGGAGCGATACATAAATTATTTTTTATAAACAATTAAATAAACCACCAAGCTCTAAGCCCCCATAACGCTGCGGGGAGCGTTAAATAAATTATTTTTTATAAACAATTAAATAAACCGACAAGCTCTCAACCCACATAACGCTGGGGAGAACGATACATAAATTATTTTTTATAAACAATTAAATGAACCGACAAGCTCTAAGCCCTCATAACGCTGGGGGGAGCGATAAATAAATTATTTTTTATAAACAATTAAATAAACGGACAAGCTTTGAACCCACATAACACTGAAACGAGCGATCAATAAATTATTTTTTGTAAACAATTAAATAAACCATCAAGCACTAAGCCCTCATAACGCTGGGGGGGAGCGATAAATAAATTATTTTTTATAAACAATTAAATGAACCACCAAGTTCTAAACCCACATAACGTTGGGGAGAGCGATACATAAATTATTTTTTATAAACAAATAAATAAATGAATTAATAAATAAATGAACAAACCACAGGGCATTACAAACCCAGAACACTGGTCGTCCGAGTTTTTCTAATGAATAAACTAATAAATAAATGAACAAACCACAGGGCATGACAACCCCATAACACGGGTCGTCCGAGTTTTTCTAATAAATAAGTTCATAAATAAATTGATAAACCGCCAAGCACTACAACCCCATAACGCTGGGCACCCGTGTTTTTCTAATAAATAAATTGATAAATAAATTGATAAACCACCAAGCGCTTCAACCACATAACGCTGGGCACCCGTGTTTTTCTAATAAATAAATTAACTAACTACCACACAATGAAACCCCATAACGCTGGACTTCCGAGTTTTTTTTTATTAATAAATTAAGTATTCACCGCCAAGCAATTAAACTCCCTATCACTGGACAAACGAGTTTTTCTATTAAATAAATTAATAAATAAATTGATAAACCGCCAAGCGCTACAACCCCATAATGCTGGGCGTCTGAGTTTTTCTAATAAATAAAATAATAAATAAATTGATGAACCACCAAGCGCTACAACCATATAACGCTGGGCGCCCGAGTTTTACTAATAAATAAATTAACTATCCACCACGCAATGCAACCCAATAAGGCTAGGCGTTCGAGTTTTTCAAATAAATAAATTGATGAACTGCCAAGCGCTACAACCCCATAACACTGGTCGTCCGAGTTTTTCTAATGAATAGGTTCATAAATAAGTTGATAAACCGCCTAGCGCTGCAACCCCATAACGCTGGACGTCTGAGTTAAAAAAAATAAATAAATTAATGAATATATGAACAAACCACAGAGAATTACAACCCCATAACTCTGGGTACCCGTGTTTTTCTAATAAATAAATTGATAAACCATCAAGCGCTACAACCCCATAACGCCGGGCGTTTGAGTTTTTCAAATAAACAAATTGATGAACCGCCAAGCGCTACAACCCTATAACGCTGGGCATCCGTGTTTATCTAATAAATAAATTGATAAACAAATTTATAAACCGCCAAGCGCTACAACCCCATAACGCTGGGTGTCCGATTTTTTTTTTTTTAAATAAATTAACTAACCGTCAAGCACAAAAACCCCATAACGCTGGGCGTTTGAGTTTTTCAAATAAATAAATTGATGAACCGCCAAGCGCTACAACCCTGTAACGCTGGGCGCCCGAGTTCTACTAATAAATAAATTAACTAACCACCACACAATGAAACCCAATAAGGCTAGGCGTTCGAGATATTCAAATAAATAAATTTATGAACCGCCAAGCGCTACAACCCCATAACGCTGGGCGTCCGAGTTTTTTTTTTTTTTTTTTTTAATGTATTAATTAACCACCAAGCACTAAAACCCCATGAAGCTGGGCGTCAGTTTTTTATTAATAAATAAATAAATACATAAATGAACCACCAAACAATACAACACCATAACGCTGGGCATCCAAGTTTTTTTAATAAATGAACTAATAAATAAATTAACTAACCGCCAAGCACTAAAACCCCATGAAGCTGGGCGTCCGAGTTTTTTATTAATAAATAAATAAACATATAAATCAACCACTAAACAATAGAACCTTATAACACTGGGCATCTGAGTTTTACTAATAAAAAAATTAATAAACCGCAGAGCATTACACTCCCATATCGTTGGATGTCCGAGTTTAAAAAAAAAAAATTAATTAATGAATAAATTGATCAACCGCCAAGCACTACAACCCGATAACGCTGGGCACCCGTGTTTTTCTAATTAATAAATTAATAAATAAATTGATAAAACGCCAAGCGCTACAACCCCATAACACTGGACGTCCGAGCTTTTTTTTTTTAAATAAATTAGTAAACCGTCAAGCTCTAAAACTCTATAACGCTGAACGCACGAGTTTTTTTGTTTTTACATAATTTAACAAATAAATTAACTAACCACCAAGCAATAAAACCCCATAACGAAGGACGTCCGAGTTTTTTTTTTAAATAATTAACTAACCATCAAGCACTAAAACCCCATGAAGCTGGGCGCGCGAGTTTTTTTAAATAAATAAATAAATATATAAACAAACCACCAAACAATACAACTCCATAATACTGGGCGTCCGAGTTTTATTTTTTACATAATTTAATAAATAAATTAATAAACCGCCAAGCGCTACAACCCCATAACGCTGGGCGTCCGAGTTTTTCTATTAAACAAATTGATAAACTGCCAAGCGCTACAACCCCATAACGCAGGACGTCAACGTCTACTTTTTTTTGTAAATAAATTAACTGGGGTTGTAGCGCTTGGCGGTTCATCAATTTATTTATTTGAAAAACTCGAACGCCTAGCTTATTGGGTTTCATTGTGTGGTGGTTAGTTAATTTATTTATTAGTAAAACTCGGGCGTTCAGCGTTATAGGGTTGTAGCGCTTCGCGGTTCATCCATTTATTTATTTAAAAAACTCAAACGCCCAGCGCGTTGGGGTGTTTGTGCTTGACGGTTAGTTAATTTATTTAAAAAAAAAAAAATCAGACACCCAGCGTTATGCGGTTGTAGCGCTTGGCGGTTTATCAATTTATTTATGAACTTATTCATTAGAAAAACTCGGACGACCAGTGTTATGGGGTTGTAATTATCTGTGGTTTGTTCATATATTCATTAATTTATTTATTTTTTTTAACTCAGACGTCCAGCGTTATAGGGTTGCAGCGCTAGGCGGTTTATCAACTTATTTATGAACTTATTCATTAGAAAAACTCGGACGACCAGTGTTATGGGGTCGTAGCGCTTGGCAGTTCATCAATTTATTTATTTGAAAAACTCGAAAGCCTAGCCTTATTGGGTTGCATTGCGTGGTGGTTAGTTAATTTATTTATTAGTAAAACTCGGGCGCCCAGCGTTATATAGTTGTAGCGCTTGGTGGTTTATCAATTTATTTATTAATTTATTTAATAGAAAAACTCGATTGTCCAGTGATAGGGGGTTTAATTGCTTGGCGGTGAATACTTAATTTATTTATAAAAAAAAACTCGGAAGTCTAGCGTTATGGGGTTTCATTGCGTGGTAGTTAGTTAATTTATTTTTCAGAAAAACTCAGACGCCCAGCGTTATGGGGTTGTAGCGCTTGGCGGTTTATCAATTTATTTATCAATTTATTTAATAGGAAAACACGGGTGCCCAGCGTTATAGGGTTGTAGCGCTTGGTGGTTTATCAATTTATTTATTAATTTATTTAATAGAAAAACTCGGTTGTCCAGTGATAGGGAGTTTAATTGCTTGGCGGTGAATACTTAATTTATTTATAAAAAAAAACTCGGAAGTCTAGCGTTATGGGGTTTCATTGCGTGGTAGTTAGTTAATTTATTTTTCAGAAAAACTCAGACGCCCAGCGTTATGGGGTTGTAGCGCTTGGCGGTTTATCAATTTATTTATCAATTTATTTATTAGGAAAACACGGGTGCCCAGCGTTATAGGGTTGCAGCGCTAGGCGGTTTATCAACTTATTTATGAACTTATTCATTAGAAAAACTCGGACGACCAGTGTTATGGGGTCGTAGCGCTTGGCAGTTCATCAATTTATTTATTTGAAAAACTCGAAAGCCTAGCCTTATTGGGTTGCATTGCGTGGTGGTTAGTTAATTTATTTATTAGTAAAACTCGGGCGCCCAGCGTTATATAGTTGTAGCGCTTGGTGGTTTATCAATTTATTTATTAATTTATTTAATAGAAAAACTCGATTGTCCAGTGATAGGGGGTTTAATTGCTTGGCGGTGAATACTTAATTTATTTATAAAAAAAAACTCGGAAGTCTAGCGTTATGGGGTTTCATTGCGTGGTAGTTAGTTAATTTATTTTTCAGAAAAACTCAGACGCCCAGCGTTATGGGGTTGTAGCGCTTGGCGGTTTATCAATTTATTTATCAATTTATTTAATAGGAAAACACGGGTGACCAGCGTTATAGGGTTGTAGCGCTTGGTGGTTTATCAATTTATTTATTAATTTATTCAATAGAAAAACTCGGTTGTCCAGTGATAGGGGGTTTAATTGCTTGGCGGTGAATACTTAATTTATTTATTAAAAAAAACTCGGAAGTCTAGCGTTATGGGGTTTCATTGCGTGGTAGTTAGTTAATTTATTTTTCAGAAAAACTCAGACGCCCAGCGTTATGGGGTTGTAGCGCTTGGCGGTTTATCAATTTATTCATTTGAACAACTCAAACTCCCAGCGTTATGGGGTTTTTGTGCTTGACGGATAGTTGATTTATTTAAAAAAAAAAAAAAAAAAACCGTACACCCAGCGTTTTGGGGTTGTAGCGCTTGGCGGTTTATCAATTTGTTTATTTGAAAAACTCAAACGCCCAGCGTGATGGGGTGTTCGTGCTTGACGGTTAGTTAATTTATTTAAAAAAAAAAAAAAATCGGACGCCCAGCGTTATGGGGTTGTAGCGCTTCGCGGTTCATACATTTATTTATTTGAATTCATCCATTTATTTATTTGAAAAACTCAAACGCCCAGCGTGATGGGGTGTTTGTGCTTGACGGTTAGTTAATTTATTTTAAAAAAAAAAAATCGGACGCCCAGCGTTATGGGGTTATAGCGCTTGGCGGTTTATCAATTTATTTATTATGAAAACACGGGTGCCCAGCGTTATAGGGTTGTAGCGCTTGGCGGTTTATCAATTTATTTATTATGAAAACACGGGTGCCCAGCGTTATAGGGTTGTAGCGCTTGGCGGTTCATCAATTTATTTATTTGAAAAACTCAAAGGCCCAGCGTGATGGGGTATTTGTGCTTGGTGGTTAGTTAATTTATTAAAAAAAAAAAAAAAATCGGACGCCCAGCGTTATGGGGTTGTAGCGCTTCGCGGTTCATACATTTATTTATTTGAATTCATCCATTTATTTATTTGAAAAACTCAAACGCCCAGCGTGATGGGGTGTTTGTGCTTGACGGTTAGTTAATTTATTTTAAAAAAAAAAAATCGGACGCCCAGCGTTATGGGGTTATAGCGCTTGGCGGTTTATCAATTTATTTATCAATTTATTTATTAGAAAAACACGGGAGCCCAGCGTTATGGGGTTGTAGTGCTTGGCGGTTTATCAATTTATTTATGAACTTATTTATTAGAAAAACTCGGACGACCAGTGTTATGGGGTTGTAATGCCCTGTGGTTTGTTCATTTATTTATTAATTTATTCATTAGAAAAACTCGGACGACCAGTGTTATGGGTTTGTAATGCCCTGTGGTTTGTTCATTTATTTATTAATTTATTTATTTGTTTATAAAAAAAAATTTATGTATCGCTCTCCCCAGCGTTATGTGGGTTTAGAGCTTGTCGGTTTAATTGTTTATAAAAAATAATTTATTTATCGCTCTCCCCAGCGTTATGGGGGCTTAGAGCTTGGTGGTTTATTTAATTGTTTATAAAAAATAATTTATGTATCGCTCCCCCCAGCGTTATGTGGGTTTAGAGCTTGTCAGTTTATTTAATTGTTTATAAAAAATAATTTATTTATCGCTCTCCGCAGCGTTATGGGGGTTTAGTGCTTGGTGGTTTATTTAATTGTTTACAAAAAATAATTTATTGATCGCTCTTTCCAGCGTTATGTGGGTTCAGAGCTTGTCAGTTTATTTAATTGTTTATAAAAAATAATTTATTTATCGCTCTCCCCAGCGTTATGGGGGCTTAGAGCTTGGTGGTTTATTTAATTGTTTATAATAAGTAATTTATTCATTGCTTTCCACAGCGTTATGGGGGTTTAGAGCTTGGTGGTTTATTTATTTATTTATATATTGATTTATTATTTGCAACGGTTTCTGTTGCATATTCAGCTTTCAAACTTGCGCGGTAACTGTGACGGTCAATTTTCCCAAATAAATATAAAGCGGGGAGCACCATGTCCGGGGGGCACCATGTCTATGACTTTAAATTGTACCCCTTCGGGGTTGATTATCAAAACTTGATCATACCTACTTATGCTTAACTTAATTTTATTCATTAACTTATTTATCATTTATTGCATAATAATTTTGTATTATTTTTTAAATAAATATATATAAAAAAATCTTTCCATAATTAAAACAAAAATAAAATGAAACTTTATTTTTCGTTGAGAATTTTTAATTGGAAAAAAAAAGTAGTTGATAGTAGTTGACCTATAGAACAAAAGTAAGATACTTAATCCTAAGCCACCTTCAAAGCCGCCGCCTGGGCCGCCACGCTGGCGGCCGGGCCCTGCAGTATTTGTAAACATGAACACGCAAGGCTGCGAGCCGCGCGGCTGGGGTTGACTCATCATTGAAACTCTCTACAACTCTCTATAACTCTTCGCAACTCTTGCGAGAGTTATGAGAGTATAACTCTTTATAACTCTTTGGAACTCTTACTGAGTTGCGAGTTGATAACCCCTCGTATAGCCGGGTGAGATAGTCGAATCGGCCCCCACCGCGAACCCCTACAATATACATATCAGTCGAAAGGGCATAAAAAAAGAAAATTTTTGGCACCAACCAGAATTTTTATACCCACTACTGAGCATACACGGTCCAAAATAGTGATTTTTCAACTTTGCTTTTTATCTCAAAATCTAAGAGAGCTAGAAAAACGCGGTTTGTGGCAAAATTTTGTTTACAAAAAATGAGGTTCAACCATATTTTTTAAAATAATTTTTGGCGACAAATTCAAATTGTTAAGGCTGTTTTTAGAATTTTTTTAAAAATTATAAAATGCTATTAAAAAAATTCGATTAAAAAAAAACAGTGATACATACCTCTCTGGAAAAAAAATGTCATGTATTTTAAGAAAAAATAGCTTTTCAAATTTTTTTAAATTTTTTGAAGTGGTGGAAGAATCTTTTTAGGCCAAATTATTAAAACTTTTTATCTAAATCGCCACCTAGCGGCTGAATACTGCTTTAAAATATAACAATATTTAAATCGCTGAACTACACTTTGTGTAAACCAAATTTTGCCGCAAACCACGTTTTTCTAGCCTTCTAAGATTTTGAGATAAAAATCAAAGTTGAAAAATCACTATTTTGGACCACGCATGCGCAGTAGTGGCTATAAAAAATTCTTGTTAGCGCAAACATTTTCTTATTTCATTCCCTTTCGAATGATATATATATATATCTTCCTATATTATATAGTTATATCCAGGAGGAGCTCTTTTTTTTTTTTGGCTCCTCCGGGAGGAGCTCTGAAAATTACGGCTCCTATGGGAGGAGCCCCTTAAAACATGTTAAATATAAGGTTTTTTGAAGGTTTTGAGGTGCTCCTCCGGGAGGAGCTCTTTTTTTTTTGGCTCCTCCGGGAGGAGCCCATTTTAGTAGCTCCTCCCGGAGGAGCACCTTAAAACGTCAAAAACCCTTATATTTAACATGATTTAAGGGGCTCTTCCCGGAGGAGCCAAAAAAAAAAGAGCTCCTCCCGGAGGAGCACCTCAAAACCTTCAAAAAACCTTATATTTAACATGTTTTAAGGGGCTCCTCCCGGAGGAGCCGTAATTTTCAGAGCTCCTCCCGGAGGAGCCCCTTAAAACGTCAAAAAACTTTATATTTATTATGTTTGAAGTGGGCTCCTCCCGGAGGAGCCGTAGTTTAAAAAGCTCCTCCCGGAGGAGCACCTCAAAACCTTCAAAAAACCTTATATTTAACATGTTTTAAGGGGCTCCTCCCGGAGGAGCCGTAATTTTTAGAGCTCCTCCCGGAGGAGCCCCTTAAAACGTCAAAAAACTTTATATTTATTATGTTTGAAGTGGGCTCCTCCCGGAGGAGCCGTAGTTTAAAAAGCTCCTCCCGGAGGAGCACCTCAAAACCTTCAAAAAACCTTATATTTAACATGTTTTAAGGGGCTCCTCCCGGAGGAGCCGTAATTTTCAGAGCTCCTCCCGGAGGAGCACCTCAAAACAAAAGACCTTTTTAAAGGAGTACTTCAAAACGGTTAAAAAATATTATATTTTACATGTTTCAAGTACTTGAAGTATTGTAACTTACTATTTAATTTTTATAACTATTTTTTTAGACTCACCATAATAAAATTTTCTTTTTTCAATTTAAATCATATTCAACAATTTTACCTAAACATGTTTGAACTTTTATTCAATACACAAACTCAACTCAAAAAAAATGTTAAATATTAACTATCAAAAAACTCCATATTTTATAACTATTTTTATGGGGGTTGGCGAGCGAAGCGAGCAGGGGGGTACGCCCTATTATATATATATATATTGTAGGGGTTCGCGCTGGGGGCCGATTCGACTATCTTACCCGGCTATACCCTTTGATCTTACATTATAGTTTCATTACTCATTTTAATCTACAATATAAAAGTTGCATTTCTTTTATTAAGTATAGCGTACTCAGAGACAGAGGCCCTGGTTTGCCCATCACATTGAGCAACACATGCTCTAAATATCAAATCATTTTTTCTAGTCCGTTGTGCTGGGTTAATTACCTGAAATACTGGAGCTCTAATTGAAACGACATCACATATTTATTATGAAGGATTAGTAATTTGGAAGTAGAGCATAAAAGCAAAACACTGTGTTTTCTTGAATTTCTTTTATTTGGTTTCAACTTTTTAACACTACAAATTGTGTCCTCTTCAAGATATCTATATAAAACAGTTTATCTTGTTAAAACAATGAAAAATATATAAATTTTGTTTACAAATTAAAAAATAATTTAAAAAAAATACAATAAAACATATAAGTTTGTAACGAAATTTTTATATTTTTTAAATTAGTTGTTTTACGTCTGAGAATTAGATAAATATGGAAGTTACAACTTTTTCAAACAAAAAAAGAGTAAAGGATATAAATAAAAACTCCTTATTTTTATGTCTATTAATCAACGTTTCGGCTACCATCTTCAGGATTTTATTATTAAAAGTTACAAACAGTTGGTAAAGAGATGTCTAGTGAATCAGACACTCAAAACTCCAGAAAATTGTCGTAGGGTCTTACTCATCACTTTTAATAATAAAATCCTGAAAATGGCTAGCCGATGGTAGCCGAAACGTTGATTGATAAACATAAAAATATGGAGTTTTTTATTTATATCCTGCCTCCTTTTTTGTGTCCGAAAAGGTTGTAACTTCCATACTCATATATTTTTCATTGTTTTAACAAAATAAACTGTTTTATATAGATATCCTGAAGAGAACACCTTTTGAAGTGTCGAAATATCAAAACTTCATGAACGAAATTCAAGAAAACACAGTGTGTTATTACCATGCTCTATTTCAAAATTACTAATCCATCATATTAAACCTAATTGAGCAAAGTACTACTGTTATTTATATCACTTATTTATGTTCGTCACTTTTTGATAGTTACTGTTGTTATTATAGGTTTATAAGCAATTACATAATTGATATCAGTATTCAACATTCACATTTTACATTTTTATTTTCACTCTTTCATAACCCTCAAAGTTTTTGTACATTATAATATATTCTGCATTGAATAAGAGTAATTCATTTAAATCAAGTTAGTATTATGTTCATGAGTTACTCATGAAGTTAAAAGTGAAAAGAAAACTTATTATTCATAGAATGATAAAAATTGAAACAAAGGTTCAAAGATTGTATTAAAAAATGCTTTTAAAAATTACTGCTTTTAATTACAATATTTATTGTGAATAAAATCACTTAATTTTTTGAGTACCGAGAGTTTAATCTTACATAGATAATTTTATTCTTCGTTTTTCATTTTGAGTGCATAAACGCATTTTTTCACTAACTAGTGTGTATGCAGACTTAGGTATTTATTTTACATAGTTGAAAAAATCAAATATATTTCTTTTCTAAACACTTTAAGATTATATAAATGATTTAATGATTTAATTTAAAATTTATTGAACCAATTTCATTAAAGACTTAATAAATTTGGAGATATATTTGCAACTTTAAAAATTATAGTCTTTAATTTGTCTAGCATTAAAATTTTCAACACCAAATTATTATTGAATCGAATTTGGTTACAACAACAGAGAGAAAATTTGAGATCATTTTATCTATTTAATTCAAAGTATGAATTGATAACTTTGAAATAACTTAAATTAATTAACATAATTATTTTTTTATCAAATTTGTAATCATCACATCCCTTTTTTTTTATTTATTTAAGATGTTTGACTAAAATAAAAAAAAGCAGAAATGTTACAAATTTATTTTAAAATTTCTAAAATGCGGTCATTTAAATTCTTATTGCCCTTGAAATTAAATTTTAAATAAAAATTCCTTAGCCCTCAAAAAATATTTTTATTCCGCTTGATTCATTCATTTATGATCAAAAATCAAATCGTATAACCTCACGGATCAAACAAATGTTTTTTTTTAACTTTGACAGTTCATTATCCAAAACTTACCTCTCTATACCTACGCGGCTACGTTCGCTTCGCATTTTTTATGGTTGTCGTCACTCTAAACCAATCAGATCCAGAATAAAAGTCTGAATCTTCAATTCGATAGTTTCTCGAGCTCGAAACTCGACACTCGCACTCTCCTTTTTATAAGTAGGACTAGAAAATCCGCTAGCGCGCGTACCGCGCGCCTGTACTTTGATCGATTTCTCGCTTTTTTATCAATTTAAATCAGAGTTAATAAGTACACGAGCATATTTAACTCAAAGCTTTTTAGTAATTCACATAAACACTTTATAGTTGTGCCTCATGTAACTTTACGTGGAGATTCGAAACTGCTCTTTTTAAAAAAAAAATATTTATTTTAGCATCGAATAATCACGTATTTCATTTTCATCAAGTTAAGTGGTTTTTTTGACTTAACTTAAACTGTTTCGATAGCAAACTCTAAAAAACATCATTCATTATTAGCCTCTTGTTCAAAGTTTATATATAATACCTCAAAATTGTCTTTTTCAATAAAATCTTTTTTTTTTTTTGTTAACCGAACCTTTCGTAAATATTGATCCGCTAGCACAGGTACATATTGTTGTCTCCTTAATGGCTTTTCTTTAAAAAGTTAACTTTGATCAATATTTTTCAGATAGTACCCTGATTAAATATTTTGATGATTCAATCGCTGATGCAGATTTCCAGATTTCGGTTACTCTATACTGTTTTATGCAATTAGAAATATAATCCAATTTTTTTCCTGACTTATATTGAATACTATTATAATTCGAAAACCATTGCAGTAATCGTCCACTGTAATAGTATATTTCACATCGGGCGCTGGAAAGTATAAGCAAGCCTTAGCAAACCCAAATTGAAGCCCGAGCCAACGGCGAGGGCGTTAAGGGTTTGCTAATTCTTTTCCAGTGTCTTGTGAAATGTTTTTTTCTTACGACGGGTCCGGGAAGTTTTACTGCCTGTAGAACTTCCCGGACGGAGTACGGAAAAAATCTTTTAGTGCGCTTTTAAATTCACTTTGATTTTTTAAGTAATATTTGATTAAGATATATTTAAGTTACTTAAACACAAATTTTTATCCCTTATAAATTTTATAGGAAATTCTTCTTATATCCATATTCTATGAAAAATTTTAATTAAATAGGAAAGAGAAATGTCAAAAGATTGTTAATACAGCCAATCCTCAGATAAATTATTTCACTTGTGTTAAGGACGTTCAACTTTGACTACTCAAGTCAAGTCTTCTCGTATGACTGTTTTTCCGATGTAGAAACACGCTAATTGGTTGCTCGAGTCTAACCTAACCCCAAAAGTACTATTTTTTTTTTTTAACTTTTCTTTTCTATTATTAATATTCTCTTAAACGTCTCCGTAAACATCTTAAAATAATCCTCAAATGCTCTTTTCACACCTTAAAAAAACTGTGCTTTGTGTCATCATCCATTATTGAGAGAATTTGTTAAGAAACACGAAAAAGTTCGATTTTCCGTATGACACTTGTTAATGGGTCCAAGCATTAATTATTAATATCTTTGTTATTAGACTTCTAATTGCATCCAGATTTTGACAGAGGAATTCTTATTATGCAATCAAAATATCTCTAAATTTTCATAATTTATTCATCAATGAATTTAATGTATGAAATAGAATTCTTACACTAGGATTTGTTAAACTTGCTCTCCCTTCCCCTAAAATCCATCTGGATTTCGGTTCCAATATGATGGCTGGATTTCCAGCTGGATTTCAAAATCAAAAAAAAATTTTTTTGGTTAATATCCCTGTTGTTACTCTACACGTGTGGCACACAATAATTTCTAATGATAATACTTTATTAAAATGTGATTTGCAAATTATTTAACTATTGATAAATTTGAAAAAGCAGTGGTCGAAACCTTCACTTTTTATTCGTTTTTTCCCTATATACAGGTAAGTTTACTTGGTTCAATAGGTCACGATTATTACCGGGAGCTTCCAAAATTAAAAAGGACTATTACTATTAATTATTTTAACATTTTATGCAAAAATATTTTTTTCTGCCACACGTGTGCCACACGTGTGGAGTAACAACAGGGATCACTTAAAATCAAGTTACTATTTATTTTTCAATGATTTTGAAAAAATTGAACTCAGTTTTTTTTTTTAATTTTCCAGCTAGAAATTCAGCTGGACAAATCCGGCTGGATAAATCCAGCTAGAAAATTATGAAAAACAACAAAGTTCAATTTTTTCAAATTTATTGAGAAATGAATAATACAATATCAACCAAAAAATTTATTTTTTGGAAATCCAGCTGGAAATTCAGCTGGTAATCCGGCTGGAAACCAAATAAGAATAGCTCGATGTCATAACCAGGGAGGAGCTCAAGACGCTCGAAATTGGCTCAGGCGGCGCCAGTTGATTTTTGAAAAATACTGTCATTTTTAACCGATAAGAAAACTAAAGCCAAAACTTAAATTTTGTTCATCATACGAATTCTGAGTTTAATTCGTAAAAACTCAGGAAAAGCTAAATATTTTTTTTTTTAATTTTAAAACCGCATTCTTGAAGTTTTTACGCTGCTATCAAATTGGTCCAGATATTTTTAAAAAATTTATGAGCCATGTTACTAACTTATAAGCGATGTATTGACGATTTCTAACCTAAAAACCTTGGATAAAAAGATTAAGCATAAATTTAAGAGTCCAAAAAAATTTCAGAGAGAAAATTTTTCATTTAGTTTCGAAGAATGTTTCTGTAGAATTTCAAAACGATATTTTTTATAGGTAAAAAATGGCAGTATTTTCGAAAAAGTGGCTATTTAAATTTTCATCGCTATCAATTATTTAATTATATTTATACTTTTATTTGAAAGTGTGTCCATGTCATACCCAAAAAATTTTCGTAAGTTCTAATCTACGTCGAATGAAAAATTATCAGATAAAAATATTGATAAATTTCAAACTAAGATTTGAATTACAATGAAAAGTGTTTTTGAAAAATTGCAGTTTTTCATTCTTCAATTAAGTTTCGACATGTATAAATCGCTTTTGAAAGCATTTAAAAGTATATACCTGGCCCATTTTATTTCAGGTTCTACAGAGTCAGAAAGCGACAATTTTGTTCTAGGTCGCGGCCGAAAAATACAATTTTTTGGTCGGAAAACATAAAAATTTGATCTTACATTATAGCTTCATTGCTCATTTTCATCTACAATACAAAAGTTGGATTTCTTTTATTTAGTATTGTTTACTCAGAGACAGAGACCCTGGTTTGCCCATCACATTGAGCAACACATGCTCTAAATATCAAATCTTTTTTTCTAGTCCATTGTGCTGGGTTAATTACCTGAAATACTGGAGCTCTAATTCAAACGTATTCACATATTTATTATGAAGGATTAGTAATTTGGAAATAGAGCATAAAGGCAAAACACTATGTTTTCCTCGGTGTTTTCTTGAATTTCTTTTATTATTTTTCAACGTTTCGACACTACAAATGGTGTCCTCTTCAGGATGCCTATATAAAATGGTTTATCTTGTTAAAACAATAAAAAATATATGAATTTTGTTTACAAATTAAAAAATAATTAAAAAAAAATACAAAACAATGTACAAATTTGTAACCAAAATTTATATATTTTTCAAATTAGTTGTTTTACGTCTGAGAGTTAGATAAATATGGAAGTTACGATCTTTTCGGACAAAAAAGGGGAGTAGGATATAAAAGTTGAATTTATAAAATCCTGAAGATGGCTAGCCGATGGTAGCCGAAACGTCGATTGATAAACATAAAAATTGATAACATAAAAATTTTTCAAATTTTTTGTCCAAAAAATTCGTAACTTCCATGTTTATACATTTTTCATTGTTTAACAAAATAAACTGTTTTATATAGACATCATGAAGAGAACATAATTCGTAGTGTCGAAACATCAAAACTTCATGAAAGAAATTAAAGAAAACACAGTGTAATGCTATCATGCTCTATTTCCAAATTACTTATACTTCATAATAAACCTAACCAAGCAAAAAACTACTGTTATGTATATCAGTTATTTATGTTCGTCACTTTTTGGTAGTTATTGTTGTTAATAGGTTTATAATCAATCACATAATTCATATCAGTATCCAACATTTACATTTTACATTTGTATTTTTGTTCTTTCATAACCCTCAAATTTTGTGTACATTATAATATTGCGCATTTAATGACAGTTAATCACTTAAATAAAATTAGTCTTATATTTATGAGTTACTCATGAAGTTAGAAGTGAAAAGAAAACTTATTGTACATAGAATGATTAAAATGCAAACGGCGATTTACAATTTGTATAAAAAGTTGCTTTTCAAAATTGGAGCCTTTCATTTCAATATCAAGTTTAAATCGTATCACTCAATTTTTGGAGTACCGGGAGTTTAAACTTACATAGATTTCTCATTTTTTGTTTTCTATCTCAAGTACAAAAACGTATTTTTTTACCAACTATTGGGTATGCAGACTCTAGTATTTTTATTACATAGTTGAAAAAATCAAGATTTCTTTACTAAACACTTTAACATTATAAATGATTGAAATTTATTGAACCAATTTTATAAAAGACTTGTAGGAATTGGAGATATATTTGCAACTTTTAAATTATTAGTTTTTGTTTTATTTAGCATTAAACTTTTCAATAACAAACTATTGAATCGAACTTTTCTGTAACAATACAGATATATTTTGAGATAATTTTATCTATTTAATTTGAAGTATGAATCGATATTTTTGGAGTAACTTAAATGAATTCAAAAAACTAATTTATCACAAAATTTGTAATTTTTATACTCCTCTTGTTCTCTTCATTTAAGATGTTTGAGAATAATAAAATATAATAAGCAGAAAAGTTACAAATTTACTTTTAAATTTCTAAAATGCGGTTGTTCGAGTTCTTATTGCCCTTGAAATTAAATTTTTAAAAAATTTTCTCAGCTTTAAAAAAATAATTTTATTTCGCTTGATTCTATCATTTATGATCAAAAATCAAATCGAATAACCTCACGGATAAAACAATTGTTTTTATTGAACTTTGACAGTTCATTATCAAAAATCTACCTCTCTATACCTACGCGGCTACGTTCGCTTCGCATTTTTTACGGTTGTCGTCACTCTAAACCAATCAGATCCAGAATAAAAGTCTGAATCTTCAATTAGATAATTTCTCGAGCTCGAAACTCGACACTCGCACTCTCCTTTTTATAAGTAGGATAGGTTTAGAAGAGGCGAGTCATTCAAATCTAATTGATCATTCAATAGACAATTAGTGTTCCTTAGACGGCTTATTTCAAGAGTCTCTAACAAGTTTAGTTTATAAAATTTATCTTGAACATTTAAAATTTCAAACTCACTGTTAAAATTATGGTTCTCTTCGATCAAATGTTTCGCATAATTAGATTCAAGTTTTCTCTTCTTCAAAAAATATCTCTTATGCTCTTTTATTCTAGCCTCGAATGATCTACCTGCTTGACCTATATATACTTTATCTGCACAGTCATCCCAATTTAGTTTGTAAACACCTGAATGTTTTGATTTTTGAGATTTGCTTTTTTTGCTTTTGATACATCTACCTAACTTATTTTTAGTTTTGACAGCTAAATTGAATCCAAATTCAAGATACTGCCTCGTCAAGAACACTCATCGGAACACCATCACGATAAATCAGAACACGGAGAAATCTATGTTGAACCCTCTCTATCACCGAACGACCAGAATCACTGGTAGGTGCCCAAATTACCGACGCATACAATAGCGTTGAACGAACTAGGCTTGGATATAAAGTTCTCAGTGTACTGACATTTCTGAAATCATGTGACTGATGAAAAATATATGCCAGTAATCTGGACGATTTATTCACGACAAATTTAACATGATGTGAAAAGGATAGATGTTCATCAAAGTTTATACCCAGATCTTTAACAACAACCTGTCTTTGTAATTGGAGATCACACAGCGTATGGTTATAATAAACCGGTTGTATAAAAAGAAATGACCGAACATTTAGGAACGCTAAATTCAAGACCATTAGTCTTACACCATCTCATGATCGCAGACAAATCAGTCAATTTAAAATCATCAGCAAAAAATAAATAAAAACAGAATCCATTGTCACCGAGGCTGACCAGGGATCTAAAAGAACAATTGTCCGGGCCTCAAGAGGAAGATTTTTGGACATTTTTTGAGAGGGTCGTGTCGGTCAGTGACGGACTTTTCCCGTAACAAGTGCGAGCTCGCGAAAAAAACTTATTAACCCATTACCGCCCAAGGAAAAATCAAAAGTGATATAAAAAAACTAACTGTTGGAAAACCTGTCTCATGAATAAATAGTAGATACGTATTTTTTCTTTTTTCAATTTTCATTGTTTAAACATTATTTATTTTAACAAATTTGTAAAAAATTTTAAATTTTTATAAACTAATAACGGCATTTGATTCTTTGACCAAAAATAAGGCGAAAGTCATCTAAGTAATTTTTTGATCAGACGCTTAGATCTTTTGCTACGAGCGCTCAAACATGTAAAAATATGGTTTTATAGTGGTGAGCTCCGAGGCGCCGCACCGAAGATACACTTTTACGAGTCAGACCTCTACAGGTATTTCCTTAATTTATGATGGGGCTTATTAAAATTATATTATTCAATTCGATTTTTTATTTTTAATTCTCAAAAGTTGTCCCCCCAGATAGCAGCACGTGATCTCCACCGAAGTGCAGCTCGCGGTGGTGAAGTTGTGCTGCTACGGTGCGATGATTTTACAGCTGTAATGACACTTGGTGCAAATAAAGTGCAAATTAGATTTACGAGCACATTGCAAGCACCAGGTGCATTTATTAGCGTGCTTTAATTTATAACCTTAAACAGTGGCGTCCTTTTACCCAGAAGATCGCCGCATCGAGGAGCTAGCATTATTCGTTAAGTGTTTCTTTTTTTACTTTGTTGAGCAAGTGCAGATTCGTGTCAAGAGGAGCATCTTGTCTTCAACAATTACAGAGAAGATCAACGCTGAATTCAAAATTACGATTTCTCAATCTTCATCCAATTAAAATAAGTACATATTTTTCATTCATTTAATTCTTGCTATTTTATGTGATCAAATTTGCATGATACAGGTTAGGTTAAAAATTTTTTCCAATTTCATGTTTCTAGTTTTATTATTATTTTTTTTGTTCTGAATTGGTATAAAGTTGAAATTATTGTTAACACAACTTTTAAAATCAAATTTTAAAGTAAAAAACCTCTACCCTTAGTCTGTAACTTTTTTTGCTAAAAACATCAAAAATAAAAAATTTTACAAAAAAACTTTTACAAAAAATTCAAGTGAAGTATCACCAGTTTTTATAATTATAATATACTAATGTGTTTCATTGAAATAAAGATAGAAGAAATAGTATTAGTAAATTAGTAGAAATTTATTGAATCGCTTATAGTTTTAACTTGATAGTGTAGACTCCAGCTTTGTCAATTGTGATTATCAGTTTTTGATTAGTTTTGTGCAAGTGATTATCATTCAATAACTTGAATAAAACTAATTTTTACTCTACCTAATTTATCAAACTCTATTCTTCATCATAAATTATAGTTCATTGCAAAACTATTTTTTTCAATAAAAATTCTTAATAACTGTGTATTTAAAAATATGTTTAATTAATTAATTACAAAAACTGGGCTTTCATTTATTTTCTTAACTAAATGAAACTTCTAGAGTATTGTTATAAAATTTGAGTGCACATATTGATTTATTTAATATTAATTCAACTTTAATGTAAAACCAAATTTTGAAAATAATTGTATTTTTTTGTAACAAATTGATTCTGATCATTATTTTTTTCAAGACTTTATTAAATTAAAAAGTTATCTCTGTTTAAGAATGAAACAAAGTTTGTACGTATCAATCTATTCTACTAAAATACCTTAAATATTTTTCTTAAATAACTTTGATAAATTATAAGTATTTGAATTTCTAGCTTAGCTATAAAAGTGATTCAGTGTATGTATTTAAACTTTGAGTAAATATGTAAATTTAACGGCAATTATCCAAAAAAATTCACAGCACATAAAAGTTCTGACAAATATCACAAAAGTTACTAATAAATAAAATTTTTTCAAAATATAATAAATATATTAAAAGGTGTTTTTTTTCTAATCAATTTTTTTCTTTCAATAACAATTTAGTTTACTTTAATTTTTTTTAAACTACTTTTGTTCTGCTTTTTAAAATAGTTTTCCATCATAATTTTTTTTTACTTTTGATTTATAACTTTTAATTAAAAAAAAATTCCAAATGAGTCAATTAGAAAAAATTATTACTCGGAAGCCTTTAGAGCAATGTTCTTACAGACACAGGGTGCGTATGAATAATTTGAATACTAAGCACAGATGTCAAATTTTAGAAAGTTCTGATAGAAACAGTAGTTCTTCTTCCACATCAGATGAAAATGATTTGATTAATGTTGCTAGCAGCTCAGCAAGGGAAGATGATTCCAATAGTGTTCTGAGCAATTTATCAGATGGGCATGAATTTCTTGCAATTGATAACAATGATAATCACATGATGGACGTCGTTCAAGATGAAAGGTATAACAATATTTCTCCATTTCAGGAGTTGAGTGAACCTGAAATGGATGATGAGCTACCTGAAATCGAGGAAGATGAAAATCATGTGATTCCTTTTAGAACTCTTCTCACTACAACTTTAACAGATTCAAGATTGAGCTATTCGCTAGAGCAATGCAAAGCTGTTCTTAAAGTCCTTAGAACTTACCCTTGTTTTTCTGATTTGCCTTCTGATCCCAGGACAATTTTAGGTACACCAACAGGATCTGCTCCTATAGTTCCTCTAGCTGGTGGTGAATATCTTCACTTAGGCTTTAGGAAAAAATTACAATCTATTCTTGAGTCCGTTCCCTTAAATAGAATTCCAAATATGTTAGACCTGGACGTTAGTACTGATGGTGCTTGTCCAGATAGATCTAGGAAAATTCAAATGTGGCCCATACAGATGCGAGTTGTGAATATTAGCAAATGTAAACCTAAAATGATAGGAATTTTCAAAGGACGAAAGAAACCTTCTTCTGCCATCGATTTTTTCAAACCTTTCATTGACGAAGTACTTTTAGTTTTAAATAATGGTGGTTTTGAGTTCAACGATCAAATCTTTCCTCTTGAGTTTCGTTGCTTTATAGCTGATGAACCAGCTCGAGCTTTTTCTTTAGGTCACAAAGAGCATGGTGCTACTTGTCCTTGTTCAAGATGTTGGGTAGTAGGTCAGTGGCTTCGACCAGGTGTCATGGTTTATGAAGGAATCAACCATCCACCTCGAACAGAAGAAGAGTACAGACTTAGAACTGATGGTGAACATTTTTTGGAAGGTGATTGTCCATTAGGTCGCCTTCCCATTCAACAAACTAAGCAAGTTGTGATTGACGCGATGCATCTTTTGTACCTTGGTATTATGGAAAAAATTGAGCAAGCGATAATTGATGGTAAGTATTCAGCGTCCTCTAAAATTGATCCTAATTTTGTTGCTATAATCAGCCGCAGATTAGTAGAAATTAAAGAGTTTTGCCCAAGTGACTTTGCTCGTCAACCTGTAAATATAGAAAAGCATGGTAGTTTTAAGGCAACTGAGCAGCGTCAGATTCTAGCTTACTCTGAACCTGTTATTTTCAAAGGTTTGGTCAATAATGCTCTCTATTTACATTTCCTTCTTCTGCACTCAGCAACTAGAGTTTTAATTGATCCCTTGGCAACTGAAGAGCAAATTCTCGACGCAGAAAAGAGCTTACGAGTATTTGTTGACAAAGCAGCGACAGTTTATGGTCTTGAGTTTCTTTCGTACAATGTCCATGCTTTACTACACCTTGTAGATGACGTTAGGATGTTCGGTCTGTTAGAATCTTTCTCAGCATTTCCTTACGAAAGCAACATGGTTTATTTAAGAAAACTTTGTAAAAAGCCGAACCATCAGTTGCAGCAAATTTATAGGCGAGAAGCTGAAATGAGTAATGATAGTTTGCTTTATGCTCCTGATTCCATTAAGTTATTGGGTGCGCACAGAAGGGGTCCTCTTCCTCAGCAATTTCATCAATATAATCAATATAACAAATTGAAGTTTGGAAAATTAACTCTTTCTGTTTTTCAAAAAGATAATACAATCATGCTTGAAGATTCGTCTATTTGTATTATTCAAAATATTGTTTCATTAGGGCAAAACTACTATCTTATTGTTAAACGTTTCGATCAAAAATTAAATTTTTTCGATAGCGTTTTTATTTCGGCTTCCACTTGCGAAGAGTATCTTTGTTCTTCGCTATCTGATCACATGGATTCTGTAGAATTAGATAAAGTCGAAGCAAAGTGTTTCAGGATGCCTTATTGGGCTGATGTTCCATCAAGTAAAAGTGTACCTGGTCACTTTGTTGTGTCAAAGATTCTGTCCTCTCAAATAGCTTAAGGCGAAGTCATAGTTGAGTTTCAGAATTTTCTTGAAAAACCATTTAAAACTATACTAAAACAAAAATGAAAAAAGGTCTCTAGCGTTCAAGCTTCTACCTTAAGCCATATTTTAAGCCCAATCTCATCAAAGTCGATTGAAAATCAGCGCCACAATATCGAAAACAGTTTTATAATATTTTGTATCTTAATAATATTTGCTGTATTGTATATTGAATTTTGAGGAAGTATTTTCGATATTTTGACATTAATTTTGACAGGATTGGTATACCTCAATATATAATTTTTATCACTACAGTTGCTTGAGCGCTACAGAGCCCTTTTTTTTAAATTTTACTAAATTTTAAATTTTTTGTTAAAATTATCCCTTTGTCTCCCTCTTAATATGAAATGCATTCTCAAACATTATTCCTCTTTGCAACCATTTTCTTTCAAAAAATCTCTGAAACATTGTCCGTTTTTATCAATAAAAGGTCAAATCTCTAGTTTCAATCTTAAAAGAAATAACTTAAAAACTATTAAAAAAAATCAAAAAGTTTATGTACCTACAAAAATCAATTGATTTTTTTTGTATTTATATCGAAGTATTTTTCTTGAAAATTAGTTCGATAATCCCTTATTTTTATAGTTTTAAAATAATCTTCCAATTTTTACTTTTAAAATAACACCTGACTCGTCGTAAACTTATGGATTTTGATAATTTGCGGAATTTTTAAATGTTTTTTCCTATAAAAAAAAATTTCTAAACTGATTTTTTTCTCGAAAACGAGTCCGACAACCATTTTTGTGTCAAATAAGAAAGTTGTTTCTCTTACTTCAAGCAATCTACAGGAATTTTATGAATTTTTACTTATGGATTTTGAAGGCGAAATTTTACTTAATTTATTTATTTATTTTTTTCATATCAGATCGCTCAAAATGTCTCGAACTCAACAAAAGCAGAAAAGAATATTGATTGAAAAACAAGGGATCGCGATTAACAAACGCGCGAAACCCAATCCGAAGGAAACCAAAGAGTTGCGGGTACTACCGACTATGGATGCCGAAAAATCTATTCTTTATGAAATGGCAAAGTCTAGAGAGTTCACTCGACCTTCTCAGCAAACGGCGACAGCTACTGGCCCGAAAGGCCTTTTTTATAATCTCAAAGAAGCTAGGCATCAAGCCTTAAAACCTGGTAAGCTTTTAACACTTAAATTAATTTTAATCATGGGCTTGTATACATTTTTTAATAAAATATTTCATTGCCTATTGCATAAAATTTGTACAACTATATTTATTCTCTTTTACGCAGGATTGAATGATCAACAGACAATCAAATTGCGTCCAGTTGATGCTAAAAAATTAACAGCGATTTGTGCTCAAAATAAACCTTAAATCTCAACTGTACTTCCTGCGAGCACCTCACTAAGTATACCGCCTCATGCAAATAACTCTAGTGAATCGCCTACCCAATCCAGCCCCAAGAATCCTGCAATTAGATCAAACGCTCCTCATCAACGCTTTGGCACCTCACAAAGTGTACCGCCTCATGCAAATTACTCTAGTCAATCACCTACCCAAACCAGCCCCAAGACTCCTGCAAGATCACACGCTCCTCAGCGCTTTGGCTCACTTGATCCTGTATCTGATTCTCTCAAGATGCCTAACCGTCCAACTCATCCAAAACCTACCACTACTATGAATATTATTGATTGTTTCGACAATTTGAAAACTTACATGTTTGAAGGCTTTCAGTAATTGATTTTTTTTTTTTTTTTTTTTTCTTACCTGAAAAATATGCAAAAATTTTTGAAAAAAATTACTTAACTTTTCTAGGTTTTAAAAACCATTTAAAATAATATCAACGTCTTTATTTTCAGAGAAATCAATAAGAAGCTTGACGAACATGGACATAGAATTGAGTAAGACATTAATTTTAATTTATTACTCAAAGCTTTTACGCATTGCTAAATAAAATATCATCTATTTTTCAGATACAACAACATAATGTTACAACAGTTAACAAAGTCTTCGAAAGTACAGTGCTGTGATCTCCCCAATTGCTTTCCCTTCAAAGGTCTAAGCGAGCTGGTCCGCTTTAATGAAGCAGAAGCTAATTCAGATAGTCAACTTCAAGTAGTAAGTTTAATTATTAAGAATTAACAATAAATTCATCTCATTTCTATTTTCTACAATGACAAAAGCATATATTTATGTAATTAATAATAAATTTAATTTTTTGTGTCTAGCTTGAATATCTAAAGTATATAAGTTGTGCTTCCATTGAAAACTGCGCAAAGAAATTTCTTGATGCCGCTTTCGAGTTGACTCCCGAACCCTTATCAAGCATCACTTGGTGTATGCATAAGAATGGTCGAGGATCACTTTTAAATTTGGCCAATCATAAATTTGGACAAATTTGCGAAGGTAATTTTTCCTTAAAGTAAAAAAAAATCATTTATTTAAAAACAGAAAAATTTATTTTTTAAATTATATTTATATCACATAAAAGTTTAAACTTTAAAAATGCGAGAATTTCAACAAAGTTTTTTAATTTTTTATACTTATAAACAGTAAACAATTTACTGATGTCAATTATTTTTTATTTCAGCTGCATTTGCCCAAAATGCTTTGCTTAAACCAAAGCCAAATCGTCAAAATATATCTGACGTGATGATGAAAGCGATAAAAAATATGATGGAACGGCTGAGGAAAATACAAAAGTCTGGTGCTACTCACAATCAAAATGAATCAGAAAGTGAGACAGATCTACCTCTTGAAAAAGGTGACCAGTTCAACAATCATGTCAGTCATTCAGAAGAAACAAACTATAGTATTACATATCAGGACGATGAAGAGAATTCCAAAGACTTGCCTGAAGAACAGGAATACTTTGAAGAATCCCAAGAACTAGATTTTGGAGACTCTGAAAACCTTTTTACTGGTCAGCAAACTCACAGCAATTTCAGTTTTGCTTCAAATCAATAAATTCATTTTTATTATGAATTTTTTTAGTAGCAATAAGGTTTTAGCTAGTCTTAATAAATATATTTATTACTAATAAAGTATCACAGCTATGAAAACAAAATTTAACTGTAAAATATAATTGATTATAAGTATACTTTAAAATTTACTAAGGGCTTGCTAAAATAAAAAAAATATATTTATCTTAATATTTTAAAATTAAAATCCATTAAGTTTAATGTAAAGTCCTACATAGAAAAATTTTTAATTTTGTACACACCTAATACTCTTGAAAAATAATTTCTAAATGGCTTTTTAATTTATGTTTAAAAAATAATAGTTTTTATGATGACTTATTTGTATGAAGATTAAAATTCATAAGTATATTTAAAAATTAAGGTAAAAAAATTTGAGTTTTAAAGTATATGCTTATTTTTACTAAATATTTGTTTATCACATTATACATACATAAAAACTATTATTATCGTATTTTAAATAAAATTTTATCTTACTATATATTGATATGTTTTTCGTGAGAACTTGGCTATATTTTATTTATTATACTATAAAACTTTGTTACATTGTAATGAAAAAATAGTAAAAAAAAAATAAACATTTTTTAAAAAGAAAATTAAATGTTTTTATTTAAAAATATTTATATATATGTATATATATACGGTTTTCAAAACAGCACAGAACCTTCACAACGGCTACACGTTAAAAGCACTTTACCGCCACCAAAACACCACTAGGTGCTTTTTCATGGAGTGATATCAGAGTGCCGTCACAGAGGACATCTACAATGTAAGCACGGTGCCGTCACGCGGTTCCACCGAGTGTCGGCACCGTGCTAGCACTGTGACAACACCCTGCTATCTGGGCCTAGGACAAGCGTACGATGGGCTCACAAAGCCTTAAAAAGGCCTTAGCCACGCGAGCTACAAGTGCAAAACTACGCGTCAGCGGATTGGTGGCCCCGAGCGGCGGCCTTGATTGCGTGCTAACGTGAGAAATAAAAAGCTTCTAGAACGTTCGAGTTAGAGTGATATGACAAACCCATACCAGGGGGCCTGCTGACGAAATCCGCGTAGCGGCGGATATAAAAGCTCAGGACTCCAGGCCCCAGTAGCGCATAATTAGGGGAAAAAAAGCTCGCGCGCCGACGTCGCGAGCGCAGATTTTGTACAGATGCCACACTTATACACTTCCTCTCTCGGGAATACTAGTGAAATAAAAAGACAGTAAGTTCCACATAATTAACGGTATAGTGAATTTTTTCCTAAGAACCATCCCACCTCCTTTGGTGACGCTCAGCTTGCCAGAGCGATCGAAAGCCTATCACCCAAGGGGTAAGACGTCAGATACGTCAGCGTATAGATCGAAAAAAATATATCAATTAGAAAAAAAATTTCATCCTACGTCCAATTATATCGATTTTGGATTTATGGCTAAAAAAACGATTTCTAATAACCAAAGAGAGAAAAAAAGTATTTTTTTTTGGCAGAGATTTTATGCAAAAACTACGGAGTAGTAGCCACTTGAGCGAAACGAAAGGGCCTGAAGGCGCGCTAGTTTTAAAAGAAAAACTGTGCTGCAACAACAAAAAATATAGACATACGCCCACCCAGATCTAAAAACATTTGAACAGCAGAACTTCATACGCGCTCCTGCAGAGCATTGTATGACTCTACCGCAAAGCCGGTACCTTCGCTCTGTCAGACGTATGATGCTATGACACTCTGTCACAGAGTAAAAACGTGATTTTGCAGCACTGAATTAGAGTGAAGTACCACGCAAAACTGTTATTTTTTTCCTGCATACCACCCAGAGGCCAACCGTTGTTGACACTTAACAGGGGACGTATCCACCTTTGTGTGAACCTCCCATAACCCCCTTTTTCGGGGGCAAGGGGACTACTCCAAACCCATAGAAAATGCATGCAGCGCGTCGTCTGCAGACTAATCTGAAAAAAGTTACAGTGGCTCTAGTGGTCTAGCTTTTATAGTTCCCAAGCTAGGTCCAAAAAAACCGGTATCATAGACTTAATCCGGAAACTAATCGAAAACTGTACTATAGTATGTGAAAAAGGTTTAAGGTCCCCCCCCCCCCCCCCCGCCAATTTTGGCTGGCCCGATTAACCGTGTTTGAAGAAATATTCTTCCGACCGAAAGTACAATTTATTTATTAAAGACTTGGTGACGGATAAGTGTTTATTGTAACTATATTGATTAAAAATAAAATTATAATCTATTGCCGTCAAAAAAAAAAGGCATTGAAAGCAAGAAAATTTTTGATTCTTGGAAAATCGATTGACCATTTTTATATCATTGACTTGTTGACGGGAATTGCATACTTCTTTAGTATTCGATGTGTTATTTCCATTTTTATCATCCCCGTATAAATTTGCTCACCCGGAGGTTGAGAAAAGAGGGTAGCGACCCCTTATATTTAATATAATTATTAGTATGATTAACTTGACAAAAAGTTAAATATATTCTGAAATTACATAAAAAAATAGTGGCAAAAATTGATTGGCCGTCAATTTCTAATGGCCTTTATGGATGTAAAAGTGAAAATGAATGTACACTACATAAGGCGCAAGTAGCCGTCGTAAAGTATTCTACGGAATTTTAATATAACTTTTAAATAATTGTATTGAAATTAAGGGGGGGGGGGGGTCTACCTTAGACAGTTTCAAAAAATCGATTTTTTTTTTTTTTTTTTTTCTGATAGTACAACATTTAAAGAATGTTGTGTTTAAATTTTGAGTCATTCTGAGTTGATCTCATAAGTTACAGCCTTTCTCGTGCGACGTCTTTTAGCCTGCTCCGAGCGGCTGCACGAAACTTTAAACGCGTTTTTCTCAAAACTAGTATTTTCAAAGTCAGTGAGGAAAACATCTTCGCAACCTGTGCACCGATCGTTCTAAAATTTTAACCACGTCTTTATTATATACTTTTCTAGGTATTAACACGAAGATTTTTGAAAATTTGAGGATTTTTTTTCCGAAAAAACGACTTTTTGTTTCAAATCACTGCAAAATCGTCAAAAATTAAAAAAAAGATCCTCGTGTTATTACATAGATAAACTTGTTACAAACAGAATTTTCCTTCAAAATTGATTTTAAATGATCTGGAACAAAATGGCATTCCTCACCGCAAAAAAACGTAAGACGGAAGCGTCGTAAAAAAATGACTGGCATCGGCTTGTTTCTACGTATTTTTACATGAAAAAATTTGAGAAGATACTTGAAATGTTACTTTATTATGTAGTCAATAATTGACTTTAATAAATTTTTAAAATAAAAATTCACAAAAATTTGCTTTTTTTTGGCCAAGGGTAGACTTCCCCTTTAAAAAAAAAAAAAAATCATCCACGTACAGATAGCTGAGTTAAGAAAATTATATGTAAAATGTTTCCAACAATAGTATTGTTTATATAAATTAAATGACTCAGACGTACTAAAAAAAAATTTTTTCTCCATCCGATGGTCGAAAGTACGCACCTTCTGATTCGATTTCTCAGTCGAAAGTTCCACTTTGCTGCATCGTCGCTCTCTACTATACCGATGCAAAACAACGGTGCAGAAAGAAATCACACGGCTAACCTCATACAGCAGCGCGTGCCGCGTGGGGTACAGAGCAAAGCAGCTGTGCTGTAGCGTTTAACTTTTTGTAAATATTTAAAGTTGAAATTGATAATTTTATAGAAAAAATATATTTAGCAACCATCAAAATAAAATTTTCCAAGTATATCACGAATGATGTGTGTGTGTGCGTGTGCGTGTACGTGACGGGTGCCGATACTGATGCTTCGACTTTTGTTACTCGAATCTTCGGACCTTAGCAAAATCCAAAATAATTGCTATGCAACAAATCAAAACAAGATCTGGGGTCGATAGAAAGAAATGCGTGTGTCCGTATAAGTGCGTATTAAATGGTACCGATGCTGATGTTTTGATCCCGAACCTCATGCCTCGGCGAGTAGTTGAAGTTATAAGCAACAAATCTAAGTCAGCTATCTTGGCGTTCAATTTCTTTCATATGGGCATGCGTGTGTCATAGGACTCGTAATACTTATAATTTTTATATCATAGTTTGATGGCTGCTGCCGTATTTACGGCACGAGCGTAGCGAGCTATGAAACTATGAAAATAAACAAAAACATCAGCTCTCAAGCGATGCAGAAAGAAAAATATGGCCACGCTTATCTCGATCAGCTGAAGTTTAGTCAAACTGTTCATTTTAATAAATTAACGTACTTTCGACCTCAAATGGAGAAAATTAGTCTGCAACTTACGGACAGATAGTTGAACACTGCTGTACTGCGCGATATATGCCCTCGGATTCGCCTCGGGCATTTATCGCGCAGTGCAGTAATGTTCAACTTTCTGCCCTTGTATTGCAATATACTATAACTTTACGGGCTACAATGTACAGAAACTTTGTATTATATATATTGAGAAAAGAATTTATGTACAATTCAGAAGGGAACTTGGTCTTCTATTTATGATTCGACAAAGATGTGAGAACCATTTCTATTTTCATAATTATTAAGTGCTTTTAAAAAAATTTGTAATATTTTTTCAGCAAATTTTAATTTAACACTTAAAATTTTGAAGTTATCACAAACATAATATTTTTTTCAAAACCAACCCTATAAAATTTTAATAATCTTATTCAAAGTTTTCATTTCTATTTACCATTTTCTAATAGTTGAATGTTAACGGATAGGATACTGTGTACGTAACAGTCTATTTTTTTTAATAATTACTGAAAATACGTTATCCAAAATTAGAAATTTCACCACAGTAGATGAGCTCAGCTAGTTTAAAAAAAAAAAAAAAAAATTACTAAAGAGACAAATCTTCAATCTTAAAAACTACAAATTAGAATCTTCAAAGATTTTTTATCCTGCCAGCTGCCAATGAAAATTTTTTACAATTATATTAATCTATTTTTTAAATTATTATAAAGACAATGTTGATAATTTATGATGAATAATTTTTTCTAATGTTATCTAAACTACAAGATAGAAGAATTTTCAAAGTAAATCAGACCAGTCAAAAGTAGACTTGTAGTTTAAAATTAATAATAAGTATTCATTATGTTGTCATAATGTATTTATTAATTTTTTTTTGAACATATTTCAGATTATTAATGCTTTAAACTCAAACAATTTTTGATGTAAAACAAAATTTTTTCTCAAAAGTTTGAACTTGTAGTATTTTTATTTTATAAAATAAAAATACTTTTTAAAAATACTAAGCTCACTAATTTATAATTTTTTTTTTTTTTTTTTTTTTTTTTTTTCAAATAAATGTACTTCTACATTATGAAAGCGTGACTGTTACTATGAACTAATATAAAATGAAACGTATGTACGGAGGTTTGTAAGTAATTAAACTAACCGTCAAACATTTTCAAGTAAAAATACAAATTGCGTTAGTTTTGGTAAATATTTCACTTAATAACTACAAACACCCCTCGGTGGGATATCGGATTTCAATAATTTACATTCACGGGTTCTTTTTATGAATAAAATAAAAAAAATTTACTCTTTCCAATTTTACTTTTTTGTCTAAATTTAAGTTATACTAGACAGTAAGTACCGACAAATAAGGTCTCTTACCTCTTTTTACAATCTTTAGGCGAAAAAAATTGTACGGGTATAATAAAAAATTTAAAAACATAATGTAAATAAAGAAATTTTTCAATCCCCGTCATTAAGTTTATGATATAAAATTGAAACATCAATTTACCGGAAATGAACAATTTTCTTGTTTTCCATAACTTTTTTTTTTGACGGCGTGTGCTTGAAAGTGTCTTCTTATAATATCTGATGATAAATATAATTTTTGCAACGATTCGGCACTCTATCCTTAGATGGTGGTTGTCGCTACCACCTTTTTTTAACCTCCGGGCGAGCAAATTTATACGGGGATGATAAAAATTGAAATAACACATCGAATACTAAAGAAGTATGCAATTCCCGTCACCAAGTCTATGATATAAAAATGGTCAATCGATTTTCCAAGAATCAAAAATTTTCTTGCTTTCAAAGCCTTTTTTTTTGACGGCAATAGATTATAATTTTATTTTTAATCAATATAGTTACAATAAACACTTACCCGTCACCAAGTCTTTAATAAATAAATTGTACTTCCGGTCGGAAGAATATTTCTTCAAACACGGTTAATCGGGCCAGCCAAAATTGGCGGGGGGGGGGGGACCTTTAGTCTTTTTCACATACTATAGTACAGTTTTCGATTAGTTTCCGGATTAAGTCTATGATACCGGTTTTTTTGGACCTAGCTTAGGAACTATTATAATTGAATTAATAACATTTTAAAACCTCAAATAATATTTCGAATACACAAAATATGTCAGAGAATCAATAAATTTAACAAAAAAAGTTTGTAGAGTTCTAATTATTTAGAGAAAAAGAAAAAAGCGTGCAAGATGCAACAGCTTACCACGGTCTTATTTTGAAAAAACATGGAAAAAATTATGTTTTACTAAATATATGGCAAAGAAAAACTGTTAAATGCAAAAGTGTTACAGTGAATTATAAGTGAAAATGAAAAAAAAAATCTTTTTAAATAACGTAGTTTTACCAATTAAATAGAATTAGTAGGTATATAAAAACACACTTGATGTTATTTTTGACCAAAAATAAAGAAAAATTATAATATACGCTACCTGCAACTACTCTATAATTTTTTGATGACCTTCGCAATATTTAGCATTTATCAAAAGTTTATAAATTTTTGTTTTTGGGTAAATAATTGAAATGGTCCGCATGCCCTTGAGTAGTAGTCCCCATGCTTCCACGCTTACAGTTTGCTCCGAGGTTAGTGTTTTGGATTTTTCATTTTTTTTAATTTATGTAGGGTTCTAATTTTTTGGGGAATCACTCCTAAATGATTTTAATGTAATATTAATCAATTACTTTTATGTTTACGATTATATTTTACCTTTTATCAAGCAAAAACTAAAAACGCTTGTACCTATGCCCCACCTTCCCCTATAGGGGATACCGATATGGCACAGTCGATTTTTTTCCTCCGATTCGGACTCACGGCTAGTTAATGTTTTCGAAGAGAATTTAATCGGCCTTTTCAAATTAGCGACAGTTGAAAATTGGTATTTAGTGAATCCTACCTCACCTGAGCCACGGTTGTTCGATCCTAACAATTTTTACGCGTGAAAAAAAAAACACTCGAAAAAACTGCCGATTCCCACAATCGAACTCGGCAGACTCCAAACCACGACCTCAAGGTTAGGAGTCGCGTATTCTAACCCGTGAGCAACAGAGATTCCCGGTGCATACAGTATCCAATTTTGAAACCCACAAGGATATATGATCCAGTGTTTGCTGAGATCTTGAGATAATAAAATTATTCATTAGACTTAATTGTTAGTCAATAAGTTTAAAACAGATGAAAAATGTTTCGAGCCTGCTCCAGAATCAGGGTTTTGGTATTGATTTATTTATGAGCAATATTTACACATTTAATTAATATTTAAATTTTAATTTCTCTCAATTTATCATATCAATTACTATTTTAGATATAATAACCTTACACATTTAATGCAAAGCAAAATAGATCATAAATAAACAATAGTTTTTAAATTTGATGGTTCCCATTTAATACATATGTTCTTGGACAGCCTGACTAAGTATATTTCTTTATATTGAGACAAATTTTAGTCTTAGTTTGAAAAACTGCAGAGAAAAAACTAGAAAGTTGAATAGAAAGCAGCTCCGACTTGACGATGATACTTACAACAAAGCCATAGCCATTCTTGATAAGGACATCGCGGAATCGTCCATAGCCCCTGAAAAATCTCTCAAGATCTTTTTCTCTGGTGCCATATGGAAGCCCACTAATATAGACCCTTGTCCCTACCATACTGTAAAAGAAACAGTTATATTATATTAGACTTACCACAAAAGCAAATCCATTCTTCATTGCGACCTCCTTGATTCTACCATATTTCCGGAAGAACTTCTCAAGGTCGCGTTCTCTCACCCGGTAAGTTAATCCACCAACGAATACTCGGGTGCTCATTCTTAAAGGAAAATATAAAAAAACTATACATAATAGGATTCAATAAGAAACTTGCCCTAATTTAATCAAATAAATCAAGTTAAGAAAAGCTAAAAATAATTGCAGGAATAAAAAAGTTAATAGTTTAATAACTAAAAAGAAATAACAAGAATGTTTTCATCAATCTTCAAAGAATAAAAATAAAAATACTCTTGCTAATAATAACAGTAGAGACTACTTGTTACTTCATTTTCATATAATATTCTTTTATGATGAACTGACTTATTACTCCATTTTCATATAATATTCTTTTATGATAAAACTGACTGTACTTATTGCCCTTTAACTAGAAACTGAGTTAGTTATAACTGGGAACGCAAAGCATTTAAATTAATTATTAGTATTAAAACATATTTTATCTATTTATAACAATACAAATGATTTGAAACAAGTATTTTTCATTTATTTATTATAATATAAACAGTAATAATTGCAAGCAAAAAAGTTTTTTGGAATGTTATTAACTTCTATTCTTGAAGAAGTTGTTTGAACCTAATAAAAAAGGTTCATTTATTAAAAGCAATTGATATAAAAAAGTGGAAATTTCATGTTTGGTTAAGTACATGAAAGTTTTAAGTCATAGTCCAGATAAAATTGAAAGCTGCATTAGCTTTTTTAACAATTATTTTGACTCAAGCTGTAGGTCAAATTTATTAATCTGATTGTACTATTATAAACTCTTACACTTACAAATTAAAAAAAAAAAAAAAAAAAAAAAAAAAAAAAAAAAAAAAAAAAAAACAAAAAAACAAAAAAACAAAAAAAACAAAAACTGTTTATGACGCGTCAAAATGTCGACTTAACAGCCGTTAGTAGAGATAATATCTTGCGTGTTTATTGAAGTCATGCAAACTTTTTTTAATCTTCAGAGCAAAACGTTCATAAATTTTCAATAAGTCTTAACTGATAAAATAAAATCACGACGCAGTATGATTTTCAAACAAAATTTAAAAATTTACCGGTGCTAAAGAAGCAACAAAAAAGATAGTAAGGAATTTAGAAAAACTTCTACAAGATTAGAAAAACTTTATAAATTTGTAATGAGACGATCAATGGAAAAACTTTAGTAACCAAAACTTACCTGAACTATACCGTGAAGGATCCGCGTGCGTTTATCTTGTTACTTCGATCCGGTGTTAAAACAAAGTAATAAAAAAATATATTTACAGTACTGCTGAACTTTTAGTTATTAGAAAAAATAATCCTTACTACTAGATAAGTTGAAATAAAGTACTTTTACAATGCAATTTAAGCCTCAAAGAAGGCGCAATTGCGTTTAAGAATATAACGATCGGCGTCCGCTCTATCTCACACAATTCTTCTGTTCTCTTATAAGATGGCCGCCTACTAATCTGTGGTTGGCTAAGTTCGTTCTTCTTTGAGTTACCTGACCGTCATTTGTTGAGTTCTCGTCAATCGATACATTGAAAATTGAAATTAGAATCCATAGTGGAATAAGACCTTTATTATGATTTAACCCATAGGTTAATTTTTCAAATCCTTTTAACTTCGACCTAAATAGGTGAAGCATTATAAACTATCAAATTTTTTATTATTTACAGAAATCATGACAAAACAGCACAAAATTTTTGATTTAATAAATAAGAAAAATTTATTTATCGATTAGTTGACTTCTAAGTTTGTCTCTTGCGATCTTCATTAAATTAAATTACGTATTTAGTATATTTAAATTCCTTCTAAAACTGTTTTAAATGTTCTAATACTGTTTTAAAACAAATATAATCAGTTTTAAAGTTCGTTTTAATAGGATTTATCTTTACAGGTTTACTTTTATTTATTTCATTTAATAAAAATATATGAAAGATAAAAACAAATTTTTTCTTACTGTTTTTGCGACTGAACATAATCAAAAAATTATAGTTCTATAAAATATAGTTCTAAGTACAGTTTTCTTTTATAAAGCTAATTACGTATGAAAGGCCCAGAAGAAAAACCGGGAAACGTTGCAGCCATATATCTGTAATGGAATGAGGCAATCTTTAATTCGTTATTGCTTTTAAACTAAATGGTCAATTTCGATCAGGCTTCGTAAAAATGTTTAGTTATATCCAATAAACAACTTCAGAAAATTTGAATTGATAATCGAAAACTCGATTTTTATATTAGGGCCTTAACCGTATTGGGAGTTCTATTTCAAATTTTGCAGTTTTAATAACAGAAATTACCATATATACATCAGACATAACATAATTTATCGTCCTCAACTTGTATTCAGTTTTAAGATTTTTTTCGTCGGTTCTATGATTGACTGCTGTGCGATAACTTAAGCCCAAGTTTTTTAGCCGCCATTTTGTCGAAAAAAATCGTAGCAACAATTTGAAAGAAGATTCAAAAACTTCAAACTTAACCCTTTTATCAACTTTTCTACACTAAAAAAAAAATTCTACCCTCCGTAAAATTTGATTTAAAAAAAAATGCATGAAAAATGTGATTTTGTTTTTAATTTGTTAATAAACAATTGAAAAACAACTTTTATGGAATTTAAAACTACACGATCTTGTAAATTAATCTTGAAAATAGTAGGTATAGGTATTTTCCGATTAATTTTTTTAATTTATCTTAAACATTTTTCAGTCCAAAGTTTACCGAAAAATTTTTTGATTTCAGGCGTTAATGCGGGTTAAATGATAATATGACACTGTAGAAACATCAGGATACAGCTAATGTTTCACAAATAACATCACTTTGCTTCAACTAATGAAAAAATAATAATAATAATAATAATAATACTTCATTAAACAGATGATTTTTTTTTCAAATCCAAAAAATAGTTTATTTGTATTCGTAATCATTCGTAAACTAATCGTTGACGCAGACGAAAGTCTCGTATAAAAACAAAAAATTTGGTCTGAAGAGGTCTACATAGTTAGACGAAACATTACTAAAAAGATAAAATTGTTTTTTTATTACAACCTTAGCCGTGCCTTCGAAGATCCAATTTTTACACAATTTATTAAACTAGAAATTGCTCAGCGTGCACGGACACTTATTTATTGCTTTTGCAAAAGAAATTTTTGTTAAATATAATAAAAAATTCATCAGTTTTTAAGCGCGCAAGCGTGCATAGGAAAAAAAACAAAAATAGTAACCTCAAATGCCCTTTTCGAATATTTTAAAAACTTCTTCACCAATCAGCTCACGAATAAATTGTTTACGCAAGATGGCGATAGCTCTCTTTTATAAAGGGAATAGTAACCTCAAATGCATTTTTCGAATATTTTAAAAACTTTTTCACCAATACGCTCACGAATAAATTGTTTACGCAAGATGGCGATAGCTCTCTTTTATATGTGGGCTCCGCGCTGCGAGACCACGGTAGTGCGAGTGAGAGAGAGAGAACAAGAGATTTATTGATTGATTGATTGTATAAGGTTTTTTATTTCGACCAAGGGTAGAACCCTATGTGGCCGCGTTTGAGGTACAAAATCGTAGCAAATATAATATAAATAATAACAGAAAATATAAAGTATAACAGCAAAAGTATAAGTATAACATAAGTATAAGTATAAGTAGAGCGTAAGTATAAGTATAACAAATGTAATATAACAGCATATATAAAAATAAAAGATAAAAATTTCTTCTTAATAGTAAGGTGAGATCAGCTGGTGCAGCGCGTGAAGATCAATATAGATTTGTACTTGCGAGCGAATCCGGGCTCGCGTGGTCGTCTCGCTATCGTTGCGTCAAGTGTCACATCAGGGGGGCAAGTGAACCAAGTGAGGTGGTCTCAGAGGCGGGCCAGGGGTGGAGGGTATAACCTCAGCGAGTCCATGAGCTGAGGAGGCACAGGCGTTAGGCCTTCACGTTGAGCCCGCGTGATCCAGTCGTGCTTGTCAAGGAGAAGCAGCTGGTCCCAGAGCTAAGTACGGAAAGCGTCAAAGGTGAGCAAGCTGAGGTCCCTGATGCCCATGGAGTTAATGATGCGAATGGCATTATGGGTGAAGGATTTTGCCAGGGCTACACCTCGCGCCTGGGGGAGCAGGAAGTACCCGCTGAAAGCGCGGGCAGATCGCCGGATGTCGGGGCGTGTGTGGGCAGGGATAAGTCTCTCGGAGAGAAAGGGTGGGGTCCCATCGGTCGATACCTTGAAGGCAGTGTTGCCCACGAAGAAGTCGCGACGTCGAGCGACCGACAACCATCCGAGGGCAAGACGGTAGGGAGTGACATGTGCCATCCAGGGTATGTTCCCGTAGACATAACGCACGCACGCGTTAAGCAGGCGGTGAAGTCTGAGGTCCTGCTTCACAGTCAGGTTACCATAGACTGTGCAGGCGTAATCAAAGTTGGGCAAAATAAGGGCCTCGACCAGGTGTTTCCTGAGTGTACGTGAGAGGGCATGTCGATAGTAACGGAGACTGTGAAGTGAGGAGAACACGCGCGAGCATATGCCATTAATGTGGCACTCGAAATTGAGGGACGGGGTGAGGGTGACGCCGAGGATCTTGAGAGAGGGTGAGAACGCAACAACTGCGTCTCCGATGTGGATCGGGGGTGGGGAGGCAAGCTCAGGTTTGGCGAGGTACTGCGCGCTACCGAATAGTAGGGCCGTCGTCTTGCCTGAGTTTAATCTCAGGCCGTTCTCAGTCGCCCACTCAAGTATGGCGGCGGCATCAAGTGAGAGTTCACGCGAGAGGGTGGCGAGGCCGGCCTCGGTAGGCGGGGCCGAGCGGTAGATCTGCAGGTCGTCGGCGTAGAGCATGTGATAGGAGAAGGCAAGTACCCGGGGCAGGTCTAACACAAAAATCAGAAAAAGCAGGGGCCCGAGACCACTACCCTGGGGAACACCGGTTGAAAGGCCGAGCCAGCTAGAGGTGGTGCCGTCTCCGGACCTGACGGCCTGGGACCTGCCGCTGAGGTAGTTAGCAAACCATCGTATGGCGGCATCGGAGCAACCAACTAGGCGCAGCTTCGCCAGGAGTCGCGAGTGGGGCAGGGTGTCGAACGCTTTGGAGAAGTCGAAGGCGAGGAGCCCCGTGAGTTTCTTGCGGTCCATGTTCTCGCGAACGTCCTCAAGGATGCCGAGGAGAGCGGTCTGGGTGGAGTAGCCGGGGCGAAATTCGGACTGGCGCGGATCGAGAAGGTCATGGGATGTAAGGTGGTCCATCAGTTGATCGTGGACAATACGTTCCAGAAGCTTGGATGGAGTACTAAGTAGGGCAATGGGTCGGGTGTCAGACAAAGATTTCGGGCTAGGGGCTTTGAGTAAGGGCACTATCAGGGCCTTCTTCCAGTCAGAAGGGAAGACACCTGTCTCGAGTGAGGTATTGATCAGGGCAGTCAGGTGAGGCAAAACTGCTGGAGAGGACAGTTGGAGCATTTCAGCGGAAATGCCATCGACACCTACACTGGAAGAAGTGCAAGCGAAGAGGGCCTTACTGACAGTCATGGAGGAGACTTGTGCGAGCTCAAAGGGTGGTATGCCTGGAGGGAGGGGGGTGTTCAAGACGGCCGCAATGAGAGAGAGAGTGAACGAGTATGGCCGCCTGCAGCTCGCTGCATCGAGCTTAGCCTGCCGGCCCACCAATGCGTGTCTAGCGACCGAACGGCACAGACCTAAGCTGCTCGCGCCTGGTGCGACAGCTTGTACTTAGGATATAATAAATAAACGTAATTAATCCTACACCTTGTGTCATTAATTTATACCCCAGTGAAACCTGCACCAGGAGAATATGCACCTCCTGCCAAATAGTATCACCCAGATACCTTCAAACCCTACAGTGGTGACCCCGACTAAGAAGAAGAAGACGCTCAGGATTCTTCCGGGAGCTCATCGTCCGCTGGCATTTTTTCGCCTCGTGCGCCTAGAACGAGCGCAAAAAGTTGTAAGAGACACTCAAACACCACCCTGGTCCAAAGCAAGGAATTACCCGCGCAAGAAGGAAGAATCCAACAAAAAAAAAAAAGAAAGCAACTGTGCAGGTTCGTGCTTTGTTTGACAAATTGACGGCCGACGTTTTCGACCCCGCAAGCACTGAATCTTCTCGCGTCGTGTCTCGTGCATTTATACGAACACACCTCGCCTAGAAAGATAGAAGAAAAAAAAAAAAAAAAAAAAAAAAAAAAATGAGTTTTTACACCCAACCGGCTCGGCCGCTCGGTGAAGTTTTTATTTTCAATCAACTTGAATCTCGTGCACCTGAGCACGCGTGGCTTCGATAGAACTGCAGTTCAAGGCCGACGTGAAGCCATCCGACGAAGAGGGTTCTCACCGCGCGAAGCGGGAACCCGAAGACGAGGGGTGGACGCGAAGTCTCCCTCGGCAATTGGCATTCAACCGTTCCCGGCGCTTGCGTCATCAACTGTTCCCGGCTCCGCGTTCATCGATTGCTGCCACGAATCATCGTACCTTTCTTTGACTCTGCCAGCATCTTCTAGAGCCAGCTCAGCATCGAGTGAGGAAGGAAACGAAAGTAAATGAAAGAAAGAGTGAGTGAAAAAATTTTTCCGTTTTGGTAAGGATTTCGCGCGAAACCGGTGGTGTGAGTGTTGTGTGGTTCCCTGAACTCTCGCGCGCCGTTTTATCTCCCCCCCAATTCCGCGAACCGGCGCTTTATTCGCGTTTAGTGACGGTTTTCTCTTCCGCGGCCGCCGTCGGCTCTTTCGTGAAGATTCTTTCGGAAATTTTTCTATTTGTTTAATTTAATTTTTTTTTTAAATCCTCACCAACTTTACTTTAAAAACTTGGGTTAGCATTTCAATATTGTAAATTCAGAGTAGTTTCTTTTCCCGACTCCCAAATGTCGCTTCGCATCGTCTACACCGCAGTTCATAGATTTAGAGTTTAAGGTAAGCTACACACTGCGTGTTGATAGCTTCACGGACGCGGCGGGGTGTGGTAGGACCTGTCCCTGTGAACCTACCTCCACCCATCGACGATCGTAAGTCGCGGGGCTGCCTGACCAACTCCCCAGGCCCTTTCGCACTAGGACGCGGGCTCAACCACCAATTCCCCGAGCCGATCGTTATAGGTCGCGGGTCCGGAGGCCATTCAAGGACCTCCCACGCATTAGGCGCGTCCCTGGCTTTGTCATGGGCTCTCAGAAATTCTTCGGCGGTCAACCATCGACCCCTGGCACAGACTCCTTTTTTCAGCCAAACTCCAATACCTTGAACTTTCCGCCTGCAAACGTTACAACGCGCACACAGTTCCAGCCAGCTACGAAGTTTGCTCCCGCAACATTCACCCAGGATAATTCCACTTGGAAGTCTGCAACTTCAAGCACCCAGTCGTGCCCTACCTATACTCCACATGTGCCTACAGCACCGTTATTTCCGGGAGCTCCCATCTTCTCGCCAAGCCAGCACCAATACCCGGCACCAACTTCTAATCCAGCTTCATTTTTTTCGAGCACCAATCCTTCGGGAGGTCTCACGGGTTTAGTTTTCAGGCTTTTCCAAAAAACCCGGAATTCTGGTTCAAGTTGATCGATTCTTGGACGAGGGCATAGTTTCCTACGGCGACCGTTATTGGGCTGTCATGCAGAACTTGCCCTCCGCCGTCTCCGACACCCTCGCTGAAATCATTTCCGCTATTCCCCGTGATAATCGTTACGAGGGTCTAAAAAAGGCCCTCATTAGTAAATACGGCGAGACCAGGGATGAGAAACTCGATCGCCTTTTCCTCGGTTGCAGCCTCGGTGACCTTCGCCCTTCGGAGCTCTTTGCTAGGATGAAAGGCTTGGGAGACGGCTAGATTCCCTTGTCTGTTATCCTAAGGATGTGGTCGAAACGTCTTCCCAACAGCGTTTCCAATGCGATTGACACAGAGGTGTCAAACCTCGATTTAGCCAGAGCAATCGAAAAGGCAGACCACCTCTGCCCGAAATGCAAAGCAACCCCTCAGAACTTCATAAATGCGATCGCAGAGCCCCAGTCACTTTCGGTCCAGATCGCCGAGATAGTCAGGCAAACACTGCGGGAGGGCAATCGTGGTAGATCCCGCGATCGCGGTAGATCGAACAGCCAAGGCAGATCCCAGAGTAAGGATGGCCAGTCTCCGCCCCTTTGTCATCCTCATTTTAAATACCGCGATAATTGTACAAGTTGTCGCGGCCCCCCTTGCCCCCTATGGCCCGAGTTTGCTAAAAAAAACTCTTTGCCTTCCGACTATCTCGAATAAAAGAAGTCTAAGGTCTCAAAAAAATATTAAGCCCGCCCGTTTCTGAGGTGAACGCAGTGGGCTTAAACTCGCTACGCCTCTTCGTTCAGGATAGAAAGACCAAGCGTCAGTTCCTCGTGGATACGGGTGCTGAAGTCTCCATTATCGCCAAAAACTCAGTCCACACTGATTGTCCTCGCGGCACATCCCTTCATGCGGCAAACGGCACCGAAATTGCCACCTTCGGTGTTATCACCAAGTCTTTCGATCTAGGCTTGCGGCGCGAAATGGCCTGGAATTTCTACGTCGCGGACATCCCATACTCCATCCTTGGATCCAACGTCCTTAGTCATTTCGATCTCCTCCCGGATTTGAAACGCAAACGCCTGGTAGATAACGTGACCCAGTTGCACGCCTCTGGGACTCTCCGCGAGCCTTCAGTTTTTGGCGTGAGCTCGGTAGACCCTGGCCACAAGTACTACCACATTCTCTTTAAGTTTCCTCGCGTTCTTGGCCTTGAGCCAACCGCTCCACTTCAGGAGCGTGGTGTCTTTCACCATATCAAAACCACCGGCCCCCCCGTGGCCCAACGCGGCCGTCCACTTTCTACTGAGAAACGGAAGTTTGCCATCGAGGAATTCAATCGTCTCGCCCAGGCCGGCATCTGTCGCCGATCGAAAAGCCCCTGGGCCTCGCCCATCCACATGGTCAGGGGCGGACTGGGAATTTAAGCGGCCCGGGACTTTCGGACCAAGCGGCCCTACAAACCAGCGACAGCGGCCCAAAAAACAGCTAAAAAAAAAAAAGACTTAAACTTGGGGCCCGAGTTCTTTTAATAATTAATAAATAATTCCCCAAGCGGCCCAAGCCTTAAGCCCCCAGTAACCACGGGGGCTCGAGTTATGAAACTGCATTTTGTTAGCATTATTTGAAATGATAATTTAAAAATTTGCACTACTCAAACATAGAAAATAATTAAGCATACGAAGTATGCATCCGCATACTTCGAGGTCTTTAAAGGGCCGGAAAGGGTTGGGGCGGGCCGCTTGACGAATTATTAATTAATTGAGCGCTAAAACGATTCTTGCACCGGGGTCCTCATAATTAAAAGAACTCGGGCCCCCGGGATTACTGAGGGTTGAAGGCTTGGGCCGCTTGGGGAATTATTTATCAATTATTAAAAGAATTCGGGCCCCCAGGGTTACTGGGTGTTTAGGGCTCGGGCCGCTTGGGGAATTATTTATTAAATATTGAAAAAACTCGGGCTCCCAGGATTACGGCGGTTTGATGTTTGAGAATAATCTGTAGCCCTGTGGCCTGTACTGACCGGCCCCGGGGGATTTAAAGCTCACGGCCCGGGGGGAAACCTCCCAAACCTCCCAATGGCCAGTTCGCCCCTGCACATGGTACCTAAGGGCGATGGGTGGCGAATCTGCGGGGACTTCCTCTGGCTTAATGAAGTCACAGTTCCCGACAGAACGCCCGTGCCAAACCTTCGGGATTATACTGGTTCCCTGCACGGCAGGAAGATTTTCACGAAGCTTGACTTACGGCGAGCTTATCGCCAAATACCCATCCACCCCGACGACGTCCCCAAAACGGCCGTAATAACTCGATTCGGTCTTTGGGAGTTCTTGGTAATGATGGAGGGTCTCCAAAACGCGGGCCAGACTCTTCTCCGGTTTCTATCGAGAGCCCTCGGTGACCTCGATTTTGTGTTTTCATTTTTCGACGACATGATCATAGCTTCCTTCACTCCGGAAGAGCACGAGGTCCATCTCCGCACAGTCCTCGAGAGGTTGGATAAGTTCCACTTGCACTTGAACATCAAGAAGTGCATATTTGGAGCCCCTGAGGTTCCCTTTCTTGGTCACATCGTTGGCCAGCAGGGCTTGCAGCCATCCCCAGAGAAGGTCGCCGCGATTCGCGATTATCCCAAGCCCTAGACTCTCTAGGGCCTACGTAGTTTCCTTTGTTTGTTGAACTTCTACCGCCCTTTCCTGGATCGCGCGGCTGTCGTCCAGATGCCCCTGAACGCCCTCCTCAAGGAGGTGTGCAAGAAAGATCAGCTTCAAATACTTAATAAAATCACAAATAAGATTCAACTTCCGGCCGTTCAGTCTATTATGGCAAGGATCGACGCGTTTCGTCTCCCCACGACGTTATCCCTTGCTGAGCTTGCGGCTAGCCAAGCAGCTGACGAGCAACTTCGTGAGATCCTCGCTGACCCTGATCATCCTCTGAAATTGATCAGGTTTACTCTCGGCGAGAACCACACGCCAATCTACTGTGACACTTTCGACTACTCCATCCGTCCGTACGTTCCACCTCCTTTACGCAGAGGGATTTTCGATCTTTTCCACTCAAACTCGCACTTGAGTGCCAAAGTTTCCGTGAGGCTCATACGTAGGAACTACATTTGGCCAGACATGTCCCGTGACATTTCTCTCTGGGCCAAGGCGTGCATCCCTTGCCAGCAAGCTAAGGTGACCCGCCACAACCGGTTCTTGCCCCAGGAATTCCCGGTCCCCGACGGCCGTTTCGCTCACGTCCGTATCGACCTGGTCGGTCCCCTTATCGACAGCCACGGTGACCTGTACGCCCTCACTATTGTCGACCGGTGTTCACGGTGGCCCGAGACTGTACCTATACCCGACACGGAGGCCCCGACTGTCGCCCGGGCATTCTTCGACACGTGGGTTTCCCGTTACGGAGCGCCCGAGATATTGACCTCTGACCAGGGTTCGCAGTTCGAGTCGCAGCTCTTCTCGGCCCTTTTACAGCTGTTCGGCTGCGAACGAATTCGCACCACGGCCTATCGACCTCAGCCGAACGGTTTGGTCGAGCGATTCCACCGGGACTTGAAGGCGGCGATAATGTGCTACGGGGACAACCCCGAATGGGCCCGGTTATTATCGTCCATCCTTCTTGGCTTGTGTACCCGAGTGCGTTTAGACTTGGACGCGAGCCCGGCTGAATTTGACTTCGGCACCGTCTTGCGCATTCCAGGCGAATTTTGCATTCCCGGCGACTACGAGCCCAACCGGAGATTTTTCCTCAAGGAATTCCGTGGCTTTATGAGAGAGGTGAAGCCCGTTCCCTCTGCACGGAAATATAACTACAAGCCGTGGTTTTTCAAGGACATGGCCACGTGCACCCACGTGCACATGAGGTCTAAGCCTGTCAAACGCTCCCTTGAAAGACCCTACCACGGACCCTACAAGGTCATTCAACGTCTCTCGAACCTCGATTTTCTGATCTAAGTGGGCGGCGAGCACAAAGTCGTGAATGTCGAACGCCTCATTCTGGCTCACTTTATCCCGGAAGGTTTCGCGGACGAGATTCTCGCCCGGCAATCGATCTTATGCCAGTCAACCCTGTGGCTCATGCGGAGATCGAAAGCCCGCAGCCCATCGAGGACCCTGTCCCGAGCGGACTTCCTCTGAGCCTGATGCTCGATAGCCCACCCCTTTCGGAGCAACCTCTGCCTTGCAAGCCTCCTCCGGCTGATATTCCACCCCCAGCCTCGCCAATGTTTCCTTTGGGACCTACCCCGTTTCCGCCTGGTAGCCCCGCTCCGTCTGTTAGTCGCACTCCGGTTTGCGATCAAGGTAAGCGCGCGTCTCGCGGCAATTCCGTTCGTTCGGCTTTATTGCCTCCAACTACGCGCACCACTGAGTATCGTAGCCCACATGCCATTCCGATAGGTCCATCTCCGGTGCCCCCCACCTGCGAGAAGGCTTGCCCTCGTAAGCAAGTGCATTTTGAGCACCCCTATGCGAAGCCTCTCGATTCGATCTCGCGAGAACTTGGAGAAAAATTCGCGCTTTTACTTCATTCGGGGGGGGGGGGGGGGGGGAGTACTGTGGGCTCCACGCTGCGAGACCACGGTAGTGCGAGTGAGAGAGAGAACGAGAGAGAGAGAGTGAACGAGTATGGCCGCCGGGAGCTCGCTTTGTCGAGCTTAGCCTGCCGGCCCACCAGTGCGTGCCTAGCTACCGAACGGCACAGACCTAAGCTGCTTGCGCCTCGCGCGACAGCTTGTACTTAGGATATAATAAATAAACGTAATTAATCCTACACCTTGTGTCATTGATTTATACCCCAGTGAAACCTGCACCAGGAGAATAGGGCCTCCTGCCAAATAGTATCACCCAGATACCTTCAAACCCTACATATAAAGGGAATCAGTTTTTAAGCGTGCAAGCACGGTGCATAGGAAAAAAACAAAAATAGTAACCTCAAATGCACTTTTCGTATATTTTAAATACTTCTTCACCAATCAGCTCACGAATAAATTGTTTACGCAAGATGGTGATAGCTCTCTTTTATAAAGGGAAATGGAGGGCTTCAACAACAACTATTTATTTGGTTTTCTTCCAAATCTTTTAACTCTTACGACTTTTGAGCTTAAAAGTCATATCAAAAGACTTTCAGATACTTATTCTGAAGATTTAAATTATGAAGATCACTCAATGAGTTTATTCCACATCTTAAAGAGCAGCCAGAAGGAAATTTTTCGAAGAAAAAAAAGGCTAAAAGCTCATGAAAAGTTCATGAATCCACGTTAAAACCTTTAAAAGTACTAAATTGGATAGCTTTTTATTTAAAAAAAAATTTCTTTGTAAAAATTATTTTCTTCAAAATATTTTATTAAATTAAAAATTGACTATCAATAAAAATGTATTTGTCTTGACTGATAATTTTTAATTTTTCGATGGAAAAAGTGGGGGGGGGGGGCTCATAATTTTGATAACCCTGGGCCTCATCAATGCTCTTCATCAGCTGTTTTACACGTTATGTAAACGTTATCTAAATACGCGATCGCCTTTCGTATGTCTTGTGAGCATTCTTTCATTATTTGTTGAAACTCGGCTGGGGCGCATGAAGTGCCTTCTGTCAATTTTGTGTAACGCAAAAGCCCAACGAGTGTCGTAATTGTTAGTAGGTCGCGTGATTCTTTGGCTACCGGTATTTGCATGTATGCGTGTGTTAGACCGAGTTCCGAAAACGTCAGCCCGTGCTGTCAAACTTCGGAAATATCGTTGATTTTTGAGAATAAAATATTTTGATGTTTGTAGATTTCGGTTAAGGGTTATTTTAAATTTGCCGCTGATTCTTATTTGACCGTTACTTTTCTGAACCGGAACAATTGGTATTGCCCATTCGCTTGAACTAGTTTTTTCCAAATGACCTAATTTTAATAACCACTGTATCTCTTCTTCAACTCTCAGCTTCAACGCGTATGGCAAGTGTCTTGCAGCGAATGCGACCGGTTTCGTATCCGGTTTCAAGTTTTATTTTATTTCAATATTAAAATTTTTCAAATATGAATTTGAATCCAAATTTATTGAATTCGGTGGTTGTTTGTGATTAATTACAAACAATTTAATTTGTTGATTGATCTTAACGAACATAAGTGGGTTTGCGCTTTCGAAGAGTGGTTGTAACGAATGCGCTTGCGAGGCGGTCGTAAAAAATGTGTATAAAAAAATGGAATGGGAGTTGTGGTTTGGGTAACGCTCCGTGGATGGATGCAGTTGTAAGTGTAGCAAAATATAGGGTTTGAGTTCTTGCAAAAAAATCACGATTGGATCAAGGATTATTGCTGAGCTTTGAACAACCACGAAATATGATGTGATATATTGGGCTATAAATCCGAGAGTCGAAAACATGTTCGGCCCAAGAACGGTGATTGCCGGAGTCCCATGAAGTGTAGGTGAACTGGGGCTTACGACCTTGAAAGGGCGAAGGAAGGAATCAAAATCCTGTCTAGAGATCACGGTTGGGTCGAGGATCTGAGCTGGGTTCTGGACGACCAGGGGGGTTATACAAAAATTCAACGATCGAATCAGGGATCTGAGCTGGGCTTCGAACAATCGCGATGATTGACACGAGACGCTGAGTTGAAGGTCTGAGCAACAAAGAATTGTCCGGCCAAAGTACGTTGAATGCCAGGTCTCGAGCAGCGTAAAGCATTTCCGAGTTAAGGCTCGGGACCTTGTAGGGTGAAAAAAAGGTTTACCGCAAGATGACCAGACTGGCCTGGGGTTCATAAAAACGCAAGAGAAAAGATCTGGGTCGATCGGTTAAAAAGGCTGAGTGTCAAATTCCTGAACTGAGGGAGCAGGCTTAAACTCTATTATTAGGTCGCAGGATTCCTGGGATCCGTCGTCATGAGCGAGAACGGGAAAAAAAGCAGGTTCCTTGTCGTCGTGAGAAGCAGTCGCCAAAGCGTCAGGGCTTTGCTTGACAGACCGGGAATCTTCGAGCAAAACGAGTGATCCAGGGAGCGGAGTTTGACTGGTTCGGAGACGTCACCTGGAAGATCTCCACTCTCGAGAACTTCGTTGGGTTCGGATACCGAATCGAGCGCTGACTGATTCAGAGTAAGGACCTCCGACACTATCTGAGCTAGGCCTTCTGAGGACAAAAAGCTTCCGAGAGCATTGATCTGACGCTCGATATACTCCCGGGTCGTTTGATCTAAGTTCGAGTCTCGCCAAGATTCCGGTGAAGTGTGGGTAGCTATACCGCAGGCGAAGCGCGCTGCAAATCGGCCTGCGAGAGCCGAAAGTCCACGATTCGATCAACCTCGGAAGGAACCAACACTATGCGGTGATTCTCGAACGCGGACTAAGCGCCTAAGATAAGGGTGTCGCGCTGCTTCCTCCTGAACTCGTCCATACAGCGCAAGAGCTTGACGTTTTCGAATTCGTCTGCGGTTAGGCTACGACTGGATTCGGTGGTTTGAAATGATCCGAGAGTAGATGGCGTAAACTAGGGATTTCCCACCTCGCAGGGGATAAGAAAAATCAACCACAAACGCAAAATTGGAAAAACCATGCTACGTGTTCTACGTTCTACGATAGGCGTGGAAGGCTCATAAGTTTGTAGGGACCGGCACACTCGATTCGCGATATATCGATTGCCCCCGCAGTCGCGTACTGCTCGATCAGGAACGCTGGTCGGATGCTCCGTGTATAACCACAGCCAACAATAAAGGAATCTTAAAATTGTACCGAGTGCTTTCAATTTATTTTGGTCTTCCTCATCAACACGCAGAGCAGAAGATAATCCTGCCATCCTTTAGATACTCAATCGCCACAGGTTAAACGTCCAATTGCACACCACCGCGACCACGAATTTCTATGTGCTAAAAATTGGGTATTTAAACGCGGGGGTGATTCGAGTAAAAAACTAACTTTAAATTTACAACGGTGATTCCAAAATTATCTTCACTGATTAAGGTGTGAGGAATTATTTTGCAAAGGGTCGCGTAGTTCCCGTTAAGCCAAGAAATGATTTGCTGGTGCGGCGTACTGAGGTGCGGGTGCGCCGGTAAGGTAAACAAAGTGGGGGCATACACGCTAATCCTAACCGCGAAAATTTCTCACTTCGAACGCGTGAATTCACAAGGATAAATTATTCTTGACGATGATGTTCGATGTCGATCCTAAACTCGATGGTGAGCTGGTTGGTGGTGATTGCCTAACCGACGAAAAGTCAAAGCATGCCACACGGAAAGAAGGTCCACTCTTCTTTTGTAGCGCCTCCTACACTAGAAAATACGGTGTAGCACGCGCACTCTTATTTGAGATGCGTAGCGCACTGAGTTTTTGACTGCGCCATCTCAGCAAAATACGAGCTGCACAGTTCTGCGAGACCTGGTCGAACTCTATAGCCGTATATCATGCATACACTGAAAAGGTCAGAGTTAACTCAGTTGCTTTGGGGCTAAAATAAGTGTCGTTTCTTCAAGACAATGAGTCTCTTCCCAAAAAGCGAAATCATTCCTCTCCAGAAGAGACTCAGTCCCGTGCAGGAGAGCAGCCACTTCTATCCAAATGTACTCTGTCGATAAAGTAGAATAGTTTCGCCGCGCAAACGTGTGGCAGACGGGACTCAGTCCAGTGCAGTGGGCAATCATTTATCTCCAGGAGAAGAATCAGTCTTTTCTCAGTAGAGTGGTATTATTGCCTGCCGAGGAAGAAACTTATTCCACTCGGGCCTTTTCATTGTATGCATACTCGCATCAGATTTTTATGACAATTTATACGATTTGTTGCCGCTCGTTTGACACTGCGAGTGCAACGTTAATATAATATCCGTCTCAAATATTTTCAATTTATATGTATCCAAAAATGCCAAAATAAGGTATCATTTATATTTTTGACTACTTCAAAAAATCATTTTATTTTTTGCTACCTACAAATTCAACACACATTCAATATTTTGATTTGTACTCTATCTTAAAAATTAAAAATTGATTGCTTATTTATAAACACACCTTTAAAATTTTTTACAGCGCATATATGGCTCATTCCAGGGTTGAAGGTGGGACATTGGTACGCATTTAAAGCAAATTTTAACTAGATAAAAAAAAATTGAATTTCAATTACTAAGTCATGAATAAAAAGCGCTTGGTTAACACAAGATTTTCCCGCAAGAATTTTTTAATTACCTTCATTTTTAAGAAAGTTACTTTAAAAATAAGGGCCTTTGCGGGAAGGACACGAAACGGAAGTCACTTTTTTTTTTTAATTCTAATCTGTCTGTTCTTTATCTGCAATGATAATAAACATGTCAAAAAATTTCAAGCCATAGCTGATACCTTAAGCTTTGACCCCCAGGTATAGCTTTTTTGAAAATTCACACCAACTACTAGTTAAAAATAATAAAGTACCGTAGCGAGTGGGACATAATTTTGCTGTGGGTGGGACACGTACGAAAACCCAAAATTACAGAGTGTCTATTTTTACCAAAGAGGATTTTTAACCTTTCTAATTAGTCATAGAATCTTCCAATACTATCGAACTATCGATGTAAACATTAAGGAGGTTACTACCCAAAATGAATTACAAAGGGGATTTTAATGAAACCTCACAGAAAGTTTCATAAATAAGACTAGGGGGTGTACCCCCCTGCTCGCTCCGCTCGCCAACCCCCTAATTATAATTGATGAATATAAAAATTAATCAAAACAATACGTAAGCTCTATGTTTGGTAAAATAATCAAAAGACTAAAGCGCTCAAAATCAATAAAAATTAGACACGAGAGCTCAGTTTAAACTTTACTTACTCATCGTAACTTGATTCATAAAATCAGACTTTGAAGTAAATTAAATTAGTAAGGTCAGTAATGCGGCTAAGATTAAAATAGGTCAGGTGGTTAAAGATGAAAGATTAAGTAAGGTTAGTAGGGTTCTCCAAATGGGTGAGATAGTGAAGTAGGTTAGATAGTTAATGTGATTAGGTGAGTGCCCACTTTGTGGGCCGGCAAATATAATAAAGTTTGTAATATCGATCTGAAATGAATCTATTTAATATGCCCGCCATAAGCAAAAGAAGCTCTAAAAAATATTTTTGTGTGTGTAAGATCTAATGAAATGGTTCAAAATACCAGTGGGCTTACTAAAATATTCCTTATGAGTCATCAAAAATTTATGTATGTACCTTACATGAAAACTCTAACTATTTTAAAATTGATTTATATCTTCATTTTTCAATTTTAGATCTATTTTAGCCCTGGATAGATTTCGACTAAAAATTATTAAAAAAAGAAATAAAATTCTATACCTCATGAAATTTGAATGACATAATTAGAAAGCTGAGCTCAAGACCTTTTTTATCATACATAATTTTATATAAAAATTTTCATTGGAGCCAAAGTTATAATTTTAATATGTCTATACCAGCCCACAACCACACAACCATCACTCACCCCATCTAAGTCTCTTTACTATTCTCACCCGTATTAAGGCGAAGTCATAAGGGTCATTTTAACAAAAAATTGAAGATTCAGTAAAATTAAAAATGAAAATGAAAAAAGGGCTCTGTAGCGCTGGAGCTACTACCTTAATATATCTTTTAAGCCCAACCCCATCAAGATCGGATCAAAATTAACGCCAGAATATGGGAAACAGTTTTGTAAATTTTTGTATCTTAATAGCATTTACTATACGTCTATATTTATTGAATCTTTAGGAAGTTTTTTTATTTTCGTTTTCATTTAATTTTAAATGATTTTTTTCGCAAATTCTGCAACTCCCCTTAAGACTTCGAATTTTTTTATCTTCAACTACATGACCTAGTTTAATCTTAGCCACATTACTGACCTCACTAATTTAATTTACTTCAACTACAGTATTTTATCCCTACCCCTAAAATCCAGCTGGATTTCCAGCAGGATTTCCAGCTGGCGATGCAGCTGGATTTCGGTTTCAATATGACGGCTGGATTTCCTGCTGGATTTCAAAAAAGAAATTTTTTGGTCAAAATCAATATTGCTTGAAATCAAGTTATTATTCATTTTTCAATGATTTTGAAAAAATTTATCTTAGTTTTTTTTTTTTAATTTTCCAGCCGGATCTGTCCAGCTAGAAATCCAGCTGGACAAATTGAAAAATGAACAATAACTTGATTTTAAGCGATATTAACCAAAAAAATTTTTTTTGTCCAGCTGGATTTAAGGGGTAGGGATCTCCCAAACTTATTTCACCCAATCTACCAACGAATCCTACTCACCGTATTCATCAACTCAGTCACTAACTTTAAAGTTTAATTTTTTTTGTCCAGCTGGCTTTAAGGGGTAGGGATCTCCCAAACTTATTTCACCCAATCTACCAACGAATCCTACTCACCGTATTCATCAACTCAGTCACTAACTTTAAAGTTTTGTTGAAGTACTTTAAATTTTGAAAAAGCTCTATTAATATTTTTAAGTAAAATAACAAACCCTTCCTCACCTCATCTCCCCTTCCACCCTCCTCCCGTATAACCTCCGCCTAACCAACCTTATCTACCTTACTAACCTGAATCGACTTAAATTATAAGCTCTCACTAAACTAACGTATCTCGCTTATCTAACCAGCTGGCTTGGGATGGCGTAAATCTGCCCACTTAAGTGTCCCTTGATTACCCGTAAAAATTTCTAGTACCGCACAAATTTTTATTCCTAAGTAAATGTTTTTTATCAAAAAGTAAACATTGGTATTAAGTTAGGTATGGGTTATATAAATTAATATAAATAATATAAATTAGTAATTAATATATATAATATAAATTAAAATCCAATCGTTCGTTGATCTTAAATCGGTATATAAGTATATATATATGTTGCGGTCACTATCCGGACATTTCATATACACAGCGGTTACTATCCGGACATTTCAACACTATCCGGACAGTCAGGATAGTGTTTGGTCCCATTTTTTCCGAGACCAAATAAAAATGAGTTCCAGAAATTGGGTGATGGGTTATTTGGGATGGGTTATTTTGGTTGAACCGCGCAAACCTAGAAAATTTTTTTATTGATGGGTTATTTTGGAAAAAAAAATAAAAAAAAGATGGGTTATTTTGGTTTTTTTTAATACGTGGGTGGATTGCGCGTGATTTGCGCTTTAAGAGGGTGTATTATTGCTTTAGTAATTTATCATGCGGTATGTACACACACATATATATATATATATATATAAATAATTATTGGATTTTAAATTATATTATAATTTCAACGAAGAATTAAAAGGGATCTTTGAAAAGGGGATTTTTGAAAAAAAGGGGATCCAACTGAGGGGATCCAATACTTTCGACGAAGATCCAATTTAGGGGATCAGAAAAGTGCGATATTTAACTGTGTTTTGACCGTGTTTTTAAGAATTTCAGATTTTCGAAGATCCAATTTAGGGGATCCAATTTAGGGGATCAGAATCAAAAACGGAAATATAATATAGGGAGATATAAGTTCATAGCTTAATTTTTGAAGCAATTCATGGGATATTTTACGAAATATGAATAAATCAATTTTTGGCTCTTTTTACACGGTGGCTTATGGAAAAATCACATTTTTTACACTTTGACTAATGTTTTAAAACATTTCTATAAGGGAGTTTTTAATAAAAAAAATCACTGATAGGAAGCAGTATTCACTGAATACAATTATACTTTTCTCATAAAATTTCATGGGTAATTTGCAAAGGAAAAAATACAGCAATCACTAAAAACTACGAAAGTCCCGATTTTATCAGGAACATGTCTCTTCAGCTGTTGCGCGCGCAGCTGTCTGCTATGGTAGAGGTCTTCCCTTAAAATCTTTCAAACGTCTTGTTTAACGTGAAATTCATAGTTAATGAGTATTCATCACACTTTTCGATTCATAATAACAGTAGTTTTTAATAATTCTTGATCTAACTATCGATTATTTTTCACTGAAGTAAGTTCAAAGTAAGCCGGCTAGGTTGTGCGCGCGAAACAGTTGATCACGCTCTGCTACACATTACCTCTCACTCCAACTGAGCGAACTAGCCTAACTTCAACTTGACTAGTGCAGTAACCTCCTTAAGTTGTAACCAAATAGTTGGTTTTAAATCATTTTTTTTTAGCTTTTCAACAAGGCTTTTTTGGGACTATTATTCAGGTATTTAGTCGAAAAAAGTGAAAAATGTCGAAAATAAACTACATAAGTGAACTTTTTAAATAATATTTGTGTTTAAAGGGTGGCTTGTACACGTACTTTTAAAACCCAATTGTGAGTTAGTACAAAACCTCAAAAATATTCAAAATATTAAAAGAAATCATTTTTCGTTCAGGTTTCAAATAGTGTAGAATGATCCATATATTTTTCACATATTCAAAAAAAAAGTTTCAATAGTTAGTTAAATTTATAATAACTTTTTTAAAAGAGAGCTATCGCCATCTTGCGTAAACTTTTGATTCATGAGCTGATTGGTGAAGAAGTTTTTAAAATATTCGAAAAGTGCATTTGAAATTTGAGGTTATTATTTTTGTTTTTTCTTATGCGCGCTTCGAGCGGCTATGTAAAGTAAAACAATTTAATGCTGATGAAGTTAGAATTTTTATTTTATTTAACAAAAATTTTTTTTTCAAAAGCAATAAATAACGGTCCGTGCGCGCTTGCACGCTGAGTTATTTTTAGTTTTTAAAAATTGAGTACATAAGTACAGTTGGTGCAAAAAATTTTGCTAATTCGCTCATTAGTAGTAAATCGTATCGTTTGCCCGCCGCGCGCTTTCTTAGAAAATCGCCGTCCTTTTTATTTATTACGAATATCGTACTGAAATTTTACAGAAACATTTTTTAAAACCTGATGAAAAACTTTTTTAATTTAAAGTTTGAGATTAAAAACTTCTAATTTTTAAATTTTTAATAGTTCATTATTCGGTTTTAAAACACTCGTAAGAACTCTGAAATTATTGAATATTTTCCAATGAAATTTTAGTAGTATATTCTTGAACTCTTTCCGCTGCTAATGAAACGGTTCGAGTATTTTTAAAGTGTTTGAAGGGAGGGGTCTAGGGTGATCGGTTTCAAAAAATCTGCGATAGGAAAAACAAGCAATGATGGATGAAGAAATAGCTGAAGGCAACATCCTTTATGGGGCTGGCATTGATGATTCAGTGTAAGTTAAAAAAAAAAAAGTTTTCTATGATTTTTCCTCTTTTAAAACTTTAAACGCGTTTTTTTTCGAAACTATACTTTCAAGCCAGTGGACACTGTAACTTGAAAAATAATTAACCGATCTTTCTGCGATTTGGCACACTTTTTTTCTATATATTTCTTAAGTGTGCAACGGTTTTTGTTGTTTGTTTTATGTTTTTTTTTTTTACCACTAAAAAATGGCCGATTTTTTGGTCAAAAAAATGACTTTTGCGAACTTTTTTCTGACAAAACCGCAAAAAAAAAAAAAAAAAAAAAAAAAAAAAAAAAGCCAAAAGCACTAGGTATTGCCCTCAGCTAAAGAAATCTGTCTCATTTTTTGATTTCAGATAAAGCTGTAAACAGCTCCAATTTCCACCGCAGAGCTCCTTCTTTTCAAAGCGAATGTATGACATTGCACCCAAACGTCAAAGCGCCCACCAATCAGAGCGGACGTTCCGAAAACGCGCCCACCAATGGGAGAGCCCAGTTAGTTTGAAAGCGCAAGCGTCTCCAGCACATGCCAAAGCTTGTCCAGAGCATAAAAGCGCTCACGTATGATGACTGAATCACAAAATAACTTTCGCCTTAACCCTTTATCTTGAAAATTATAAATTTTTCTTTTATTTATTTATTTATTTATTTATTTATTTATTTTTTTTAATTCAAACTTTACATAAAGTCTATAAAGTATATCACTAAATCATTTAATAATTATCTTTATTTTTTTTTATTATTCCCGTGGAGGTGGCCTACGACAAATTTTTTTTCATCGTATTATTCAAGCGCTACAGGCTGCATTGCGTGCTGCTAGGCTTGGCGCTAGATATATATGTATATATAAACATATTATACTAATCAAAATAAATCAAGACAATTGACTTTCGTCTTGCTCTTGCTTAGCAGTGCGTGTGTTACCTGTTGTAGTACGGCAGTGTTGGAAACGATTATTTTTATGGCCCAGCGGATGGCTAACTTCAGAGTATTCAAGAGAAAAATTCGCGCTGGGTGAATAACTTCAAGTCGCAGATGGAATAAGTCTGTTCGGATTTTTTCCTAGTGAATGATATTTTCTATCTGCTACTCTGCAAAAATTTGTTGATCATTTTGTTTTGACAATGATTATTTGATTATGTTTAATATGAGGAGTATAAAAAATAATTCAATCATCAATGCTTGTTCTTTTGTCAAGAGCTGTATTAAATAAATAAATGTAATTACTTAAAGTGTAAGCACGAAACATTTTCTGTGTGTTAAGTTGGTGAAAACTTATTTTTTAAGTGTGGCACTTTATTAAAAAATAAAGGCCCTTTTCAACAATGTTGAGAAATTTTATAGAGTTTTAGTTAAATAATTATGAATTTGAAAAAAGTCTTAATATGACTTCAATGTTTTTGAAAAATTTCTAGCTGTAAATTAAATAATAAATTTAAATTTTCATCTACATAAAATTTTTTTAAATTATAAAGCACATAAGAATGAAATTTTTTTTGAAATCGTCATTTAACGCCGTCATAAAAAAGTGTATTGTTACTTTTGTTGAAGTAAAAATAACATTTTCTCTGATCGACCTCGGACCAGTCGGAAAATTTGCCGTTTTCATGCCGTGAAAACCGTTTTTTTGCCGTGGACTTATTTTCCGAGACACGGTGTGGCCCGCTAACTTGCAAAATAGTTAGCGGGACACATCATGAAAAATCTATTTCCCGACGCGTACAAATTTTTTAAAAAGGCTCAGAATTTGCCGTGAATGAATTTCCCATCTCAACACATAAAAACTCGTATTTTCCGAATTTTCTTTTTTTTTCGCTGGTGTGGCTCGCTAACTTGATTAACCGATTTGATAACTTGAAATTAATCCATGCCATGAATTCAGATTTTCCATCGATCTGAATTTTCCGGCCAAAACTAACGGAAATCCGAGTAAAAAAAATTTTAATTTGAAAGGAAAACTCCAGATGGCTCAAAACATTTAAAAATAATGCGTAAAACTTTTATTTTATTTTTTTACCATAAAACGCGTGCGCTGTTATAAAATTTTCCAAATTTTCCTAACTTGTAAAGAAGTAAGCGAGCCCCGATCAGAAAAAAATTTTTTTTCCAATGCTTACTAATTTTCTAAATAGGCACAGAAATTGCCGTTTTTTGCCGTTAAAGAATTTTTAATCAAAACACTTTAAAAATTATGTTTTTTAACTTCCACGAGTTTTTTTTTCTGTAGTGTGGCTCGCTAACTTGACTTCACGATTTGACCTTGAAAGAAGTCGAAAATTTTAATTTTTTTAGAGCATCCCCATTGCAAGTATCCTCGGTGAAATCACCGATGAATTCACCGATGAATTCATCGGTGAAATCCTCGGTGAAATCCTCGCTTTTTGCGGTGAAATCCTCGGTGAATTCCTCGCTTTTTGCGGTGAAATCCTCGGTGATTCTTAACAGTGAAATCCTCGGCATTTTAACGGGATCGAAAACGAAGGGGTCAGGGCGGACACCTGGTGCAACTGGTGATACGTACGCCTTGGAGATGATTTCCCCAGGAAGTTTCGACTCCGCATGGATCAGGGCGGACATCTGGTAAACCTGGTGATACTTACACCTTGGAGATGACTTCCCCAGGAAGTTTCGATTCCGGATGGGTCAGGGTGGACACCTTGTGCCCCTGGTGAGACGTACGCCTTGGAGATGATTTCCCCAGTAAGTTTCGACTCCAGAGGGATCAGGGCGAGCACCTGGTGCAACTGGCGATACTTACGCCTTCGAGATGATTTCCCCAGCAAGTTTCGACTCCGCATGGGTCAGGGCGGACACCTGGTGCGCCTGGTGATACTTACGCCTTGGAGATGACTTCCCCAAGAAGTTTCGACTCCGGATGGGTCAGGGCGGACACCTGGTGCCCGTGGTGTTACTTACACCTTGGAGATGACTTCCCCAGGAAGTTTCGTTTCCGGATGAGTCAGGGTGGACACCTTGTGCCCCTGGTGAGACGTACGACTTGGAGATGATTTCCCCAGTAAGTTTCAACTCCAGAGGGATCAGGACGAGCACCTGGTGCAACTGGCGATACTTACGCCTTCGAGATGATTTCCCCAGCAAGTTTCGACCCCGCATGGGTCAGGGCGGACACCTGGTGCCCCTGGTGATACTGACACCTTCAAGATGACTTCCCCAGAGAGTTTTGACTCCGGATGGATCAGGGCGAGCACCTGGTGCACCTGGCAATACTTACACCTTCGAGATGACTTCCCAAGGAAGTTTTGACTCCGGATGGATCAGGGCGGACACCTGGTGCCCCTGGTGATACTTACGCCTTGGAGATGACTTCCCCAGAAAGTTTCGATTCTGGATGGGTCAGGGTGGACACCTGGTGAACCTGGTGATACGTAAGGCTTGGAGATGAACTCCCCAGGAAGTTTTGACTCCGGATGTGTCCGGAAGGACACCTGGTGCCCCTGGTGATACTGACACCTTCGAGATGACTTCCCCAGGAAGTTTTGACTCCGGATGGATCAGGGCGAGCACCTGGTGCACCTGGCGATACTTACACCTTCGAGATGACTTCCCCAGGAAGTTTTGACACTGGATGAATCAGGGCGGACACCTGGTGCCCCTGGTGATACGTAAGGCTTGGAGATGAACTCCCCAGGAAGTTTCGATTCCGGATAGGTCAGGGTGGACACCCGGTGCACCTGGTGATACGTAAGGCTTGGAGAAGAACTCCCCAGGAAGTTTTGACTCCGGATGGGTCAGGAAGGACACCTGATGCCCCTGGTGATACTTACACCTTCGAGATGACTTCCCCAGGAAGTTTTGACTCCGGATGGATCAGGGCGGACACCTGGTGCCCCTGGTGATACTTACGCCTTGGAGATGACTTCCCCAGGAAGTTTTGACTCCGGATGGATCAGGGCGAGCACCTGGTGCACCTGGCGATACTTACGCCTTCGAGATGATTTCCCCAGGAAGTTTCGACTCCGCATGGGTCAGGGCGGACATCTCGTGCACCTGGCGATACGTAAGGCTTGGAGATGACTTCCCCAGGAAGTTTCAACTCCTGAGGGATCAGGGTGGGCACCTGGTGCACCTGGTGATACGTAAGAATTGGAGATGAACTCCCCAGGAAGTTTCGATTCCGGATAGGTCAGGGTGGACACCCGGTGCACCTGGTGATACGTAAGGCTTGGAGAAGAACTCCCCAGGAAGTTTTGACTCCGGATGGGTCAGGAAGGACACCTGATGCCCCTGGTGATACTTACACCTTGGAGATGACTTCCCCAGGAAGTTTCGATTTCGGATGGGTCAGGGTGGACACCTTGTGCCCCTGGTGAGACGTACGCCTTGGAGATGATTTCCCCAGTAAGTTTCGACTCCAGAGGGATCAGGGCGAGCACCTGGTGCAACTGGCAATACTTACACCTTCGAGATGACTTCCCCAGGAAGTTTTGACTCCGGATGGATCAGGGCGGACACCTGGTGCCCCTGGTGATACTTACGCCTTCGAGATGATTTCCCCAGCAAGTTTCGACTCCGCATAGGTCAGGGCGGACACCTGGTGCCCCTGGTGATACTGACACCTTCGAGATGACTTCCCCAGGAAGTTTTGACTCCGGATGGATCAGGGCGAGCACCTGGTGCACCTGGCGATACTTACACCTTCGAGATGACTTCCCCAGGAAGTTTTGACACTGGATGGATCAGGGCGGACACCTGGTGCCCCTGGTGATACGTAAGGCTTGGAGATGAACTCCCCAGGAAGTTTCGATTCCGGATAGGTCAGGGTGGACACCCGGTGCACCTGGTGATACGTAAGGCTTGAAGAAGAACTCCCCAGGAAGTTTTGACTCCGGATGGGTCAGGAAGGACACCTGATGCCCCTGGTGATACTTACACCTTCGAGATGACTTCCCCAGGAAGTTTTGACTCCGGATGGATCAGGGCGGACACCTGGTGCCCCTGGTGATACTTACGCCTTGGAGATGACTTCCCCAGGAAGTTTCGATTCTGGATGGGTCAGGGTGGACACCTGGTGAACCTGGTGATACGTAAGGCTTGGAGATGAACTCCCCAGGAAGTTTTGACTCCGGATGTGTCCGGAAGGACACCTGATGCCCCTGGTGATACTTACACCTTCGAGATGACTTCCCCAGGAAGTTTTAACTCCGGATTGATCAGGGCGAGATCCTGGTGCACCTGGCGATACTTACGCCTTGGAGATGACTTGCCCAGGAAGCTTCGACTCCGGATGGGTCAGGGCGGACACCTGGTGCACCTGGCAATACTTACACCTTCGAGATGACTTCCCCAGGAAGTTTTGACTCCGGATGGATCAGGGCGGACACCTGGTGCCCCTGGTGATACTTACGCCTTCGAGATGATTTCCCCGGCAAGTTTCGACTCCGCATAGGTCAGGGCGGACACCTGGTGCCCCTGGTGATACTGACACCTTCGAGATGACTTCCCCAGGAAGTTTTGACTCCGGATGGATCAGGGCGGACACCTGGTGCCCCTGGTGATACTTACGCCTTGGAGATGACTTCCCCAGGAAGTTTCAACTCCTGAGGGATCAGGGTGGACACCTGGTGCACCTGGTAATACGTAAGAATTGGAGATGAACTCCCCAGGGAGTTTCGATTCCGGATAGGTCAGGGTGGACACCCGGTGCACCTGGTGATACGTAAGGCTTGGAGAAGAACTCCCCAGGAAGTTTTGACTCCGGATGGGTCAGGAAGGACACCTGATGCCCCTGGTGATACTTACACCTTGGAGATGACTTCCCCAGGAAGTTTCGATTTCGGATGGGTCAGGGTGGACACCTTGTGCCCCTGGTGAGACGTACGCCTTGGAGATGATTTCCCCAGTAAGTTTCGACTCCAGAGGGATCAGGGCGAGCACCTGGTGCAACTGGCGATACTTACGCCTTCGTGATGATTTCCCCAGCAAGTTTCGACTCCGCATGGGTCAGGGCGGACACCTGGTGCCCCCGGTGATACTTACACCTTCGAGATAACTTCCCCAGAAAGTTTCGATTCCGGATGGGTCAGGGTGGACACCTGGTTTCCCTGGTGAGACGTACGCCTTGGAGATGATTTCCCCAGTAAGTTTCGACTCCGGATGGGTCAGGAAGGACACCTGATGCCCCTGGTGATACTTACACCTTCGAGATGACTCCCCCAGTAAGATTTGACCCCGGATGGATCAGGGCGAGATCCTGGTGTCCCTGGTGATACTTACGCTTTGGAGATGACTTCCCCAGGAAGTTTCGATTCCGGATGGGTCAGGGTGGACACCTGGTGTCCCTGGTGATACTTACGCTTTGGAGATGACTTCCCCAGGAAGTTTCGATTCCGGATGGGTCAGGGTGGACACCTTGTGCCCCTGGTGAGACGTACGCCTTGGAGATGAATTCCCCAGGAAGTTTCGATTCCAGAGGGATCAGGGCGAGCACCTGGTGCAACTGGCGATACTTTCGCCTTCGAGATGATTTCCCCAGCAAGTTTCGACTCCGCATGGGTCAGGGCGGGCACCTGGTGCACCTGGTGATACTTACACCTTGGAGATGACTTCCCTAGGAAGTTTCGATTTCGGATGGATCAGGGCGGACACCTGGTGCCCCTGGTGAGACGTACGCCTTGGAGATGATTTCCCCAGTAAGTTTCGACTCCAGAGGGATCAGGGCGAGCACCTGGTGCAACTGGCGATACTTACGCCTTCGTGATGATTTCCTCAGCAAGTTTCGACTCCGCATGGGTCAGGGCGGACACCTGGTGCCCCCGGTGATACTTACACCTTCGAGATAACTTCCCCAGGAAGTTTTGACTCCGGATGGATCAGGGTGGACACCTGGTGTCCCTGGTGATACTTACGCTTTGGAGATGACTTCCCCAGGAAGTTTCGATTCCGGATGGGTCAGGGTGGACACCTGGTGCACCTGGTGATACGTAAGGCTTGGAGATGAACTCCCCAGGAAGTTTTGACTCCGGATGGGTCAGGGCGGACACCTGGTGCCCCTGGTGACACTTACGCTTTGGAGATGACTTCCCCAGGAAGTTTCGATTCCGGATGGGTCAGGGTGGACACCTGGTGCACCTGGTGATACGTAAGGCTTGGAGATGAACTCCCCAGGAAGTTTTGACTCCGGATGGGTCAGGGTGGACACCTTGTGCCCCTGGTGAGACGTACGCCTTGGAGATGAATTCCCCAGGAAGTTTCGATTCCGCATGGGTCAGGGCGGGCACCTGGTGCACCTGGTGATACTTACACCTTGGAGATGACTTCCCTAGGAAGTTTCGATTTCGGATGGATCAGGGCGGACACCTGGTGCCCCTGGTGACACTTACGCTTTGGAGATGACTTCCCCAGGAAGTTTCGATTCCGGATGGGTCAGGGTGGACACCTGGTGCACCTGGTGATACGTAAGGCTTGGAGATGAACTCCCCAGGAAGTTTTGACTCCGGATGGGTCAGGGTGGACACCTGGTGCAACTGGCGATACTTTCGCCTTCGAGATGATTTCCCCAGCAAGTTTCGACTCCGCATGGGTCAGGGCGGGCACCTGGTGCACCTGGTGATACTTACACCTTGGAGATGACTTCCCTAGGAAGTTTCGATTTCGGATGGATCAGGGCGGACACCTGGTGCCCCTGGTGAGACGTACGCCTTGGAGATGATTTCCCCAGTAAGTTTCGACTCCAGAGGGATCAGGGCGAGCACCTGGTGCAACTGGCGATACTTACGCCTTCGTGATGATTTCCTCAGCAAGTTTCGACTCCGCATGGGTCAGGGCGGACACCTGGTGCCCCCGGTGATACTTACACCTTCGAGATAACTTCCCCAGGAAGTTTTGACTCCGGATGGATCAGGGTGGACACCTGGTGTCCCTGGTGATACTTACGCTTTGGAGATGACTTTCCTAGGAAGTTTTGATTCCGGATGGGTCAGGGTGGACACCGGGTTCCCCTGATGAGACGTACGCCTTGGAGATGATTTCCCCAGTAAGTTTCGACTTCAGATGGGTCAGGGTGGACACCTGGTGTCCCTGGTGATACTTACGCTTTGGAGATGACTTCCCCAGGAAGTTTCGATTCCGGATGGGTCAGGGTGGACACCTGGTGCACCTGGTGATACGTAAGGCTTGGAGATGAACTCCCCAGGAAGTTTTGACTCCGGATGGGTCAGGGTGGACACCTTGTGCCCCTGGTGAGACGTACGCCTTGGAGATGAATTCCCCAGGAAGTTTCGATTCCAGAGGGATCAGGGCGAGCACCTGGTGCAACTGGCGATACTTACGCCTTCGAGATGATTTCCCCAGCAAGTTTCGACTCCGCATGGGTCAGGGCGGGCACCTGGTGCACCTGGTGATACTTACACCTTCGAGATTACTTCCCCAGGAACTTTTGACTCCGGATGGATCAGGGCGGACACCTGGTGCCCCTTGTGATACTTACGCCTTGGAGATGACATCCCCAGGAAGTTTCGATTCCGGATGGGTCAGGGTGGACACCTGATGCCCCTGGTGATGCTTACACCTTCGAGATGATTTCCTCAGGAAGTTTTGACTCCGGATGGATCAGGGCGAGATCCTGGTGCACCTGGCGATACTTACGCCTTGGAGATGATTTCCCCAGGAAGTCGACTCCGCATGGGTCAGGGCGGACATCTCGTGCACCTGGCGATACGTAAGGCTTGGAGATGACTTCCCCAGGAAGTTTCAACTCCTGAGGGATCAGGGTGGACACCTGGTGCACCTGGTGATACGTGAGGCTTGGAGATGAACTCCCCAGGAAGTTTCGATTCCGGATAGGTCAGGCTGGACACCCGGTGCACCTGGTGATACGTAAGGCTTGGAGAAGAACTCCCCAGGAAGTTTTGACTCCGGATGGGTCAGGAAGGACGCCTGATGCCCCTGGTGATACTTACACCTTGGAGATGACTTCCCCAGGAAGTTTCGATTTCGGATGGGTCAGGGTGGACACCTTGTGCCCCTGGTGAGACGTACGCCTTGGAGATGATTTCCCCAGTAAGTTTCGACTCAAGAGGGATCAGGGCGAGCACCTGGTGCAACTGGCGATACTTACGCCTTCGTGATGATTTCCCCAGCAAGTTTCGACTCCGCATGGGTCAGGGCGGACACCTGGTGCCCCCGGTGATACTTACACCTTCGAGATAACTTCCCCAGGAAGTTTTGACTCCGGATGGATCAGGGCGGACACCTGGTGCCCCTGGTGAGACGTACGCCTTGGAGATGATTTCCCCAGTAAGTTTCGACTCCGGATGGGTCAGGAAGGACACCTGATGCCCCTGGTGATGCTTACACCTTCGAGATGATTTCCTCAGGAAGTTTTGACTCCGGATGGATCAGGGCGAGATCCTGGTGCACCTGGCGATACTTACGCCTTGGAGATGACTTCCCCAGGAAGTTTCGACTCCGGATGGGTCAGGGCGAACACCTGGTGCACCTGGTGATACGTAAGGCTTGGAGATGAACTCCCCAGGAAGTTTCGATTCCGGATAGGTCAGGGTGGACACCTGGTGCACATGGTGATACGTAAGGCTTGGAGAAGAACTCCCCAGGAAGTTTTGACTCCGGATGGGTCCGGAAGGACACCTGATGCCCCGGTGATACTTACACCTTCGAGATGACTCCCCCAGGAAGTTTTGACTCCGGATGGATCAGGGCGAGATCCTGGTGCACCTGGCGATACTTAAGCCTTGGAGATGACTTCGCCAGGAAGTTTCGACTCCGGATGGGTCAGGGCGAACACCTGGTGCCCCTGGTGATACTTACACCTTGGAGATGACTTCCCTAGGAAGTTTCGATTTCGGATGGGTAGGGTGGACACCTTGTGCCCCTGGTGAGACGTACGCCTTGGAGATGATTTCCCCAGTAAGTTTCGACTCCAGAGGGATCAGGGCGAGCACCTGGTGCAACTGGCGATACTTACGCCTTCGTGATGATTTCCTCAGCAAGTTTCGACTCTGCATGGGTCAGGGCGGACACCTGGTGCCCCCGGTGATACTTACACCTTCGAGATAACTTCCCCAGGAAGTTTTGACTCCGGATGGATCAGGGTGGACACCTGGTGTCCCTGGTGATACTTACGCTTTGGAGATGACTTCTCCAGGAAGTTTCGATTCCGGATGGGTCAGGGTGGACACCTGGTGCACCTGGTGATACGTAAGGCTTGGAGATGAACTCCCCAGGAAGTTTTGACTCCGGATGGGTCAGGGTGGACACCTTGTGCCCCTGGTGAGATGTACGCCTTGGAGATGAATTCCCCAGGAAGTTTCGATTCCAGAGGGATCAGGGCGAGCACCTGGTGCAACTGGCGATACTTACGCCTTCGAGATGATTTCCCCAGCAAGTTTCGACTCCGCATGGGTCAGGGCGGACACCTGGTGCCCCCGGTGATACTTACACCTTCGAGATAACTTCCCCAGGAAGTTTTGACTCCGGATGGATCAGGGTGGACACCTGGTGTCCCTGGTGATACTTACGCTTTGGAGATGACTTCCCCAGGAAGTTTCGATTCCGGATGGGTCAGGGTGGACACCTGGTGCACCTGGTGATACGTAAGGCTTGGAGATGAACTCCCCAGGAAGTTTTGACTCCGGATGGGTCAGGGTGGACACCTTGTGCCCCTGGTGAGACGTACGCCTTGGAGATGAATTCCCCAGGAAGTTTCGATTCCAGAGGGATCAGGGCGAGCACCTGGTGCAACTGGCGATACTTACGCCTTCGAGATGATTTCCCCAGCAAGTTTCGACTCCGCATGGGTCAGGGCGGGCACCTGGTGCACCTGGTGATACTTACACCTTCGAGATTACTTCCCCAGGAAGTTTTGACTCCGGATGGATCAGGGCGGACACCTGGTGCCCCTTGTGATACTTACGCCTTGGAGATGACATCCCCAGGAAGTTTCGATTCCGGATGGGTCAGGGTGGACACCTGATGCCCCTGGTGATGCTTACACCTTCTAGATGATTTCCTCAGGAAGTTTTGACTCCGGATGGATCAGGGCGAGATCCTGGTGCACCTGGCGATACTTACGCCTTGGAGATGATTTCCCCAGGAAGTTTCGACTCCGCATGGGTCAGGGCGGACACCTGGTGCCCGTGGTGATACTTACACCTTCGAGATGACTTCCCCAGGAAGTTTTGACTCCGGATGGATCAGGGCGGATACCGGGTTCCCCTGATGAGACGTACGCCTTGGAGATGATTTCCCCAGTAAGTTTCGACTTCAGATGGGTCAGGGCGGAAACCTGGTGCCCCTGGTGACACTTACACCTTGGAGATGACTTCCCTAGGAAGTTTTGATTCCGGATGGGTCAGGGTGGACACCGGGTTCCCCTGATGAGACGTACGCCTTGGAGATGATTTCCCCAGTAAGTTTCGACTTCAGATGGGTCAAGGCAGACATCTCGTGCACCTGGCGATACGTAAGGCTTGGAGGTGAACTCCCTAGGAAGTTTTGACTTCGGATGGGTCTGGGCGGACACCTGAGGCCTCTGGTGATACTTACACCTTCGAGATGACTTCCCCAGGAAGTTTTGATTCCGGATGGGTCAGGGTGGACACCGGGTTCCCCTGATGAGACGTACGCCTTGGAGATGATTTCCCCAGTAAGTTTCGACTTCAGATGGGTCAGGGCGGACACCTGGTGCCCCTGGTGATACTTACACCTTCGAGATGACCACCCCAGGAAGTTTTGACTCCGGATGGATCAGGGCAGATACCCGTCGCCCCTGTTGATACTTACGCCTTGGAGATGACTTCCCCAGGAAGTTTCGATTCCGGATGTGTCAGGTTGGACACCTGGGGCACCTGGTGATATGTAAGGCTTGCAGATGAACTCCCCAGGAAGTTTCTATTCCGGATGGGTCAGGGTGGACACCTGGTTCCCCTGGTGAGACGTACGCCTTGGAGATGATTTCCCCAGTAAGTTTCGACTTCTGAGGGATCAGGGCGAGCATCTGTTGAACCTGGCGATACTTACGCCTTCGAGATGATTTCCCCAGGAAGTTTTGACTCCGCATAGGTCAGGGCGGACATCTCGTGCACCTGGCGATACGTAAGGCTTGGGGATGAACTCCCCAGGAAGTTTTGACTCCGGAGGGATCAGGGCGTGCACCTGGCGATACTTACGTCTTGGAGATGACTTCCCCAGGAAGTTTCAACTCCTGAGGGATCAGGGTAGACACCTGGTGCACCTGGTGATACGTAAGGCTTGGAGATGAACTCCCCAGGAAGTTTTGACTTCGGATAAGTCAGGGCGGACACCTGATGCCCCTGGTGATACTTACACCTTCGAGATAACTTCCCCAGGAAGTTTCGATTCCGGATGGGTCAGGGTGGACACCTGGTTCCCCTGGTGAGACGTACGCCTTGGAGATGATTTCCCCAGTAAGTTTCGACTTCGGATGGGTCGGGGTGGACACCTGGTGTCCCTGGTGATACTTACGCTTTGGAGATGACTTCCCCAGGAAGTTTCGATTCCGGATGGGTCAGGGTGGACACCTGGTGCACCTGGTGATACGTAAGGCTTGGAGATGAACTCCCCAGGAAGTTTTGACTCCGGATGGATCAGGGCGAGATCCTGGTGCACCTGGCGATACTTACGCCTTGGAGATGACTTCCCCAGGACGTTTCGACTATGGATGGGTCAGGGCGGACACCTGGTGCCCCTGGTGATACTTACACCTTAGAGATGACTTCTCCAGGAAGTTTCGATTCCGGATGGGTCAGGGTGGACACCTTGTGCCCCTGGTGAGACGTACGCCTTGGAGATGATTTCCCCAGTAAGTTTCGACTCCAGAGGGATCAGGGCGAGCACCTGGTGCAACTGGCGATACTTTCGTCTTAGAGATGATTTCTTCAGGAAGTTTCGACTCCGCATGGGTCAGGGCGGACATCTCGTGCACCTGGCGATACGTAAGGCTTGGAGATGACTTCCCCAGGAAGTTTCGACTCCGGATGGGTCAGGGTGGACACCTGGTTCCCCTGGTGAGACGTACGCCTTGGAGATGATTTCCCCAGTAAGTTTCGACTTCGGATGGGTCGGGGTGGACACCTGGTGTCCCTGGTGATACTTACGCTTTGGAGATGACTTCCCCAGGAAGTTTCGATTCCGGATGGGTCAGGGTGGACACCTGGTGCACCTGGTGATACGTAAGGCTTGGAGATGAACTCCCCAGGAAGTTTGGGCTTCAGATGGGTCTGGGCGGACACTTGATGCCCCTGGTGATACTTACACCTTCGAGATGACTTCCCCAGGAAGTTTCGATTCCGGATGGGTCAGGGTGGACACCGGGTTCCCCTGGTGAGACGTACGCCTTGGAGATGATTTCCCCAGTAAGTTTCGACTCCGGATGGGTTAGGGCGGACACCTGGTGCCCCTGGTGACACTTACACCTTGGAGATGATTTGCCCAGCAAGTTTCGACTCCGCATGGGTCAGGGCGGACACCTGGTGCCCCTGGTGATACTTACACCTTCAAGATGACTTCCCCGGGAAGTTTTGACTCCGGATGGATCAGGGCGAGCACCTGGTGCACCTGGCGATACTTACACCTTAGAGATGACTTCTCCAGGAAGTTTCGATTCCGGATGGGTCAGGGTGGACACCTTGTGCCCCTGGTGAGACGTACGCCTTGGAGATGAATTCCCCAGGAAGTTTCGATTCCAGAGGGATCAGGGCGAGCACCTGGTTCCCCTGGTGAGACGTACGCCTTGGAGATGATTTCTCCAGTAAGTTTCGACTCCAGAGGGATCAGAGCGAGCACCTGGTGCACCTGGCGATACTAACGCCTTCGAGATGATTTCCCCAGGAAGTTTCGACTCCTGAGGGATCAGGGCGAGCATCTGTTGAAACTGGCAATACTTACGCCTTCGAGATGATTTCCCCAGGAAGTTTCGACTCCGCATAGGTCAGGGCGGACATCTCGTGCACCTGGCGATACGTAAGGCTTGGGGATTAACTCCCCAGGAAGTTTTGACTCCGGAGGGATCAGGGCGTGCACCTGGCGATACTTACGTCTTGGAGATGACTTCCCCAGGAAGTTTCGACTCCTGAGGGATCAGGGCGAGCATCCGTTGAACCTGGCGATACTTACACCTTGGAGATGATTTCGCCAGGAAGTTTCGATTCCGCATGAGTCAGGGTGGACACCTGGTGCAACTGGTGATACGTACGCCTTGGAGATGATTTCCCCAGTAAGTTTCGACTTCAGAGGGATCAGGGCCAGCACCTGGTGCACCTGGCGATACTTACGCCTTCGAGATGATTTCCCCAGGAAGTTTCGACTCCGGATGGGTTAGGGTGGATACATGGTGATACCTACGCCTTGGAGATGATTTCCGCAGGAAGTTTCGAGATCGAAGGGGTCAAGATGCACACCTGGTGCTCCTGGTGATACGTACGCCTTTGAGAGGATTTTCACAGGAAGTTTTGATTTCGGAGGAATCAGGACGGACACCTGCAGCATTTAAAGATATTTGCACTTCGGGGATGATTTCCTCAGAAAGTTTCGAATCCTTAGGAGGTTATACTTATGCCTTTGAGAGGATTTCCCCAGAAAGTTTTGACTTCGGATGGGTCAAGTCGGGCACCTGGTGTTTTCGAGATAGCTACGGCCTGGAGAGGATTTCCTGGGGAAGACGTTCCGGTTACCTGGTAGTCGACCTGGTGTTACCAGGGGTGAAATCCACTACCCGACCCACTACTACGAGTAAAATTTTCTGGGGAAAACGTCCTGGTTACCTGGTAGTCGACCTGGTGCTACCTGGGTAAGATCCACTATCCCCCTGTCAACTAAGAGTAAAACTTCCTAAGGGAATTCTCTCTAAGGCATGAGTATCACCAGGTTCCGCCCTGACCCATCTGAAGTCAAAACTTCCTGGGGAAATCATCTCCGAGGTCTGCATATACAAGGTGCACCAGCTGTCAGCCCGGATCCCCCCAAAGTCAAATATTCCTGCGGAAATCATCTCCAAGGCGTAAGTATCATCATGAGCACCAGGTGTCCGCCCTGACCCATCCGGAGTCAAAACTTCCTGGGGAGTTCATCCCCAAGCCTTACGTATCACCAGGGGCACCAGGTGTCCGCCCTGACCCATCCGGAGTCGAAACTTCCTGGGGAAATCATCTTCAAGGCGTAAGTATCACCAGGGACACCAGGTGTCCACCCTGACCCATCTGGAGTCGGAACTTCCGGAGGGAAATCATCTCCAAGGCGTAAGTAACATCATGAGCACCAGGTGTCCGCCCTGACCCATCCGGAGTCAAAACTTCCTGGGGAGTTCATCCCCAAGCCTTACGTATCACCAGGGGCACCAGGTGTCCGCCCTGACCCATCCGGAGTCGAAACTCCCTGGGGAAATCATCTTTAAGGCGTAAGTATCATCATGAGCACCAGGTGTCCGCCCTGACCCATCTGGAGTCAAAACTTCCTGGGGAGTTCATCCCCAAGCCTTACGTATCACCAGGGGCACCAGGTTTCCGCCCTGACCCATCCGGAGTCGAAACTTCCTGGGGAAATCATCTCCAAGGCGTAAGTATCACCAGGGACACCAGGTGTCCGGCTTGACCCACCTGGAGTCGGAACTTCCTGGGGAAATCATCTCCAAGGCGTAAGTATCATCATGAGCACCAGGTGTCCGCCCTGACCCATCCGGAGTCGAAACTTCCTGGGGAAGTCATCTCCAAGGCGTACGTATCACCAGTTGCACCAGGTGTTCGCCCTGACCCCTTCGTTTTCGATCCCGTTAAAATGCCGAGGATTTTGCCGAGTACACGGAGAGAAAAAATACAGAAATTTACTGTGGAGGACACGAGAAACTTGTGTGCTGCTAAAGCACGTAAATTTTCTGCGAGCGCCACACATAAAAATCGTGTGTTAGCCCTACGCAGAAAAAATCTTAAGCGCACTGTATTGGAGCCAATCAAAATCACTCCGGTCGCACCTGATTGGTTCCGCTACAGTGCCGCTTAAGATTTTTTCTGCGTAAAGCTAACACACGATTTTTATGTGTGGCGCTCGCAGAAAATTTACGTGTTAGCTTAACACAGTAAATTCCTGTTTTTTTTCTGTCCGTGTATTTCACTGTTAAGATTCACCGAGGATTTCACCGCAAAAAGCGAGGAATTCACCGAGGATTTCACCGCAAAAAGCGAGAAATTCACCGAGGATATCACCACAAAAAGCGAGGATTTCACCGAGGATACTTGCAATGAGGATAATTTGCCGTTTTATCTTTAAAAATTTGCCGTAAATTTATATTTCCCATCGAATCAAATTTTCCGACCGAAATTATCGATTTTCTGAGTTGAAAAAAAAAGTGAACTGAAAAAATAATTCCAAATCGATGATGACGTTTGAAAATGATACAAAAATCTTTAATTTTCAATTGTCACTATAAAACGTGCACAATGAAACAACTTTTCAGGTTTTCCGAAACTTTTTTTAAAATTACTGATTGCCGTGATTTTATATTTTCCATCGGAATCCACTTTCGGATAAAAATCAACAATTTTCCGAGACGAAAAAAATTGAATGAAAAAAAAACCTTTATTCTTGAACGTATTAGCTAAAAAAAAAATTAAGTTACTATTTTTGGTTTCTTTCTGTAAAAAATAAATTAGCATTAAATAAAATGCAGTATAAAAACTTTCCAAGTTATCCGTACTTGAAAAATAGTTTGTGATCCACATCTTGGAAAAGCTATTTACCCATGAGTACGAATTTTCTAAATAGGCTTGACTGTTCTTTTTTCGTAAAAAATTTTTTACAAATTTTTTTTAATTTACCCGATCAGAAAGATTGTCAAGGCGCTAGCTAGGGCCTCGTTAATTGCCCCGAGAGCATAGTACGGCCCTAGTTAGAATTGTAACGGGGCATTCACGGGGCGCAACTTAGGGCTTAATAAGGTTTAGTTGAAATGGTATTTTTTTCATTTAGATTTCGAGGTTATAACTAATTCCAAATGTATTAACAACAACTTGGACAATAAACTCTTGATAATTTAATTTTATTTATTCACGTAATAGTTCTAAAAAAAATCGAAAATGCCACTAAGATGCTAAATAGTTTAGTAAAAGTTTTTTTACTAAAACCACTACTACTTTTTAATAAATCTTTTTTTCACGGAATTTGAATATATTTTTAGTTTTATTTTTAAAATCACTTTTTCTGTAACACTTTTTATAAATGTATTCAACTTAAAATTACAATGTTTACATGACACATAACCTCTGATACAAGTTATTTTCTTTATATTCTATGATTGACAGTGTTGTTAGAGGGTTAGCTAAAAATTTTTGTTTAATTCTTTAAATACATTATCCCCACTAAAGCTTTAACTTTTCAATTTCATTTTCTTCAAAAAAACTATCCACCTGTTACCAATTTTCAAGTCAATTACTGCATACGTCCGTAGCAAATAATCTAGCGAGGCCCGAAACAGTGCCTTAGCTTCGCCCCGTTACATACCGAGCTAGGGCCTCCGAAGGCTACCTTACGAGGCCCTCATTCGCTCCCCAATAGCCTTCTGATCGGGTTGTAGTCGTTCTAAGAATATCTTCGTGTTTTCAACATTTCACGATTATTATTTTATAAATATGGCTATTCAGTGGCAATTAGTTTGTAAACTAATGCCTTGTCATAACCAAATTCTAAAACCAATTTAATAAAGTCTTAATGTAAACATATAAATCAATGAGTTTACAAATAAAGTATTTATCTAATTAATTAACCATTCAAAAAATTAATTAATGTATCAACTACAATGCTAAAAATGTCTTTTTTACAATCAGAAAAAGTAGTACTCCTGGTCCCTTTAAACTCGTATTTTTAATTCGAGTTTTCGGTTACTCGTACTGTAAAATAGTATATGGCGCTGGTGCCAGGTTATCGTGACCAGGTCGTCACCAGGGCTCTTGAAGTAACTCGTGCATCGCTTCGCGATTTTGAATTCACTACGACTTTAAAATAAACCCTGGTGAGCACACTACACCCATACCTTAATATACTATTGTTAGTGCATAAAAAAAAATAATTTCCTCCTTGTGTGGAAATTATTGCAAGAGCGAACCGAGTCTTATTATCGTATTAAGTGCGATAATCCTTGCAAGGATTGTTAGAGGTGTAAATCAACTATCTTGTATCAGATCAGGGAGATCGAAAAGAAATTCATAAAAATTACATTTTTTATGGGATTCTGAAAAATAAATACATGTATTTTTTTTTTTTTTTTTTTTTTTTTACGTTACATCATCACTATGAAATTTTTAAGGCAATTTTATACTATGGAAATAAATCGTCAGTATTTCAAGAGTGACTGAAAATATTTAATTTTTGAATTTTCGCTTGTGAATACAGCTTTTTTATTCAAGATAAAAGTTATTAGTGTAGCTAAATTGAATTAATAATATTAAATTAATTTATTAATTGTTTGAGTACAGGCGTACAAAATTATCATTTGAATAAGAGTTCTTAAACTTAAGTTTTTATAACTTTTTAAACTAAATCTAAAAGTGAGAAAGAGCAGGAAATAATGAAAACTCTAATCGAAAAACTAACGAATCATATGCCTAGCAGGCGCGCAACAACGGGGGGGGGGGGGGGGGGGGCGGAGGTGTCCGGACAACTCCTAAGCTAGTAGAGGACACCATTTAAAGTTTCTTGTTGGTGTCCACGGAATTCGAAATCTCAAGCCTTAAACCCCCAAAACACTGAGCGCCCTAGTTCAACAAAAAAACTGATCAGCTATCCCCCCAAGCTCTAAACCCCCAAATACCCTGGGTGCCCGAGTTCAATAAATAAACTGATCAGCTATCCCCCAAGCACCCTGCGCGTCGAGTTCAATAAATAAACTGATCAGCTATCCCCCAAGCTCTAAACCCCCAAAAACCTTAGGAGCCTGAGTTGAATTATTCCAAAAATATGAGTGCATATTAGTTAACTTAAGCATTAAATAAATAATTTTCCAATGATACCTAATTACGCTGCACTGGTGCAGTTATATCATCAAGTTGTAAATCTGAAATTTTTAACTCCAAAATAGCGTGGTTGACTAGGAAAACGCTATTATTTTTCACTTATTGTTTAACTCTTTGTTTGCAACATTATCAACTTAAGCATGAAATAAATAATTTTCCAACGATACCTAATTACGCTGCCCTGGTGCAATTATATCATCAATTTGTAAATCTGAAATTTTTAACTCCAAAATAGCGTGGTTGAGTAGGAAAACGCTATTAGTTTTTACTTATTGTTTAACTCTTTGTTTGCAACATTATCAGCAAATTTTTTTTTAACTATAAATTAAATGCTTCTACGAATGAGACACATTTCGAGAAAAGTGTAAAAATTTTCGTTTGTTGATTGGTTATTTTTTTTTTTTTAATTTTATGTATTTTTTTTATCACTTTATAATATTTTCAAGTGATGTAAATAAAAGTACACCACAACCTTTTTGTGGAACAAAAAAAAAAAAAAAAAAAAAAAAAAAACACTTTTTTATGGACTTGATATTCAAATATAAAGTACGCTGAACTTGTAAAGTTATTCCACTCGGTAACTAGAGTTTTGGGAAGTTTAGAGCTTGAGGGATAACTGATCAGTTTTTTTTATTGAACTCGATGCCCAGGGTTTTGGGGGTCTAGAGCTTGGGGGATAGCAGATCAGCTTATTTATTGAACTCGGGCATCCAGGGTTTTGGGGGTCCAGAGCTTGGGGGATAGCAGATCAGTTTTTTTTTGTTGAACTCGGATGCTCAGGGTTTTTGGGGTCTAGAGCTTGGAGGATAGCTGATCAGTTTATTTATTAAACTCAGCTTTTTTTTTTTTTTTTTTTAAACGTCAATTTTATTGAAGGCGAGCGGAGGGGCGGACCTCAGGACACCCCCTAACTGAAAGGAGCTGTTGCGCCCCTGGACTGAGCTAGTAAATAAAATCTCGACCTTTACTTCAGCACACGTGAGGAAGTCATTCATTTTTACACTATTTCATTATTCTTGTTAAATCAAGTTTACCACAGAAAAGCTTGAAAAAAAAAAGATTATTGATTTTAAAAGCAAATGGAGTCAGGTAACTGAACCTAATTTGGATACTTGAGCCTAATTTTCGTTCATCATTTGGTTTAAAAAAACGATCTCGATAAATGATTTAAAATATTAATTTGTTTTATAAAAATTTTTTTCTTTAAAAGATTCGTAACAACACGAAGTTGTTTAATATAAGGACTGGTAGTCATCTTTAAATGTCGGCGAGATAGATGAGACGACACGAAGATGAGGGCAAGACTGGTAATTTTTGATTTGGCTAGACACGAGTCAAGACTGACTAATGTTTCGTCTCATCTCGTGGCACCCCTAAGCTAAAAATTTTTTTTTAAGATTTAATTTTTTTCGACTCAGAAAACGGTTTATTTTTGTCAGAAATTTGACTGTAATAAAAGGTATGAATTTACGGAAAATTAGTAGATAGTGGGTGGAAAATTTTTTCTTTAATAGTTTTTGAGTAATCAACTTCTGTCAAGGTCAAACCTTGAAGTTAAGCAAGCTACACTTACAAAACAAAAAATTCAAGAAATATTTTGTTTCAAAAATTTAGATGGTTAATAATTTTATCGAAAAAAAAAGACGAATTCTGTGACTATTTAGAAAATTTGCAACCATAAAGAATTTAATTTTTTGGAATGCGGCTCGCTAGCTTTTTGAAAAATTAGTAAATTAGAAAGTACGATTTAAGAACGGTTTTCATAACGTTGCGTACAGCAAATTTGAAAATGACTGAAAAATGCTGCGCTTAGGTTTTAAATTGACATTAGACGTGTGAAATTCATAGTAAATAACGTATCTATACCTAGATGTCATCGATTTGGAATTATTTTTTCAGTTCACTTTTTTTTTCAACTCAGAAAATCGATAATTTCGGTCGGAAAATTTGATTCGATGGGAAATATAAGTTTACGGCAAATTAAAGATTATTAAATTATTTTGAAGATAAATTATTTTAAAGATTAAAGATTATTTAAAGATAAAACGGCAAATTATGCCCTAAAAAAAATTAAAATTTTCGACTTCTTTCAAGGTCAAATCGTGAAGTCAAGTTAGCGAGCTACAGAAAAAAAAACTCGTGGAAGTTAAAAAATATAATTTTTAAAATGTTTTGATTGAAAATTCTTTAACGGCAAAAAACGGCAAATTCTGTGCCTATTTAGAAAATTAGTAGGCGTCGGAAAAAATAACAGCGCACGCGTTTTATGGTAAAAAAATAAAATAAAAGTTTTACGCATTATTTTTAAATGTTTTGAGCCATCTGGAGTTTTCCTTTCAAATTAAAATTTTTTTTACTCGGATTTCCGTCAGTTTTGGCCGGAAAATTCAGATTGATGGAAAATCTGAATTCACGGCATGGATTAATTTCAAGTTATCAACCTATTTAGAGGTCAAATCGGTTAATCAAGTTAGCGAGCCACACCAGCGAAAAAAAAAGAAAATTCGGAAAATACGAGTTTTTATATGTTGAGATGGGAAATTCATTCACGGCAAATTCTGAGCCTTTTTAGAAAATTTGTACGCGTCGGGAAATAGATTTTTCATGATGTGTCCCGCTAAATATTTTGCAAGTTAGCGGGCCACACCGTGTCTCGGAAAATAAGTCCACGGCAAAAAAACGGTTTTCACGGCATGAAAACGGCAAATTTTCCGACTGGTCCGAGGTCGATCAGAGAAAATGTTATTTTTACTTCAACAAAAGTAACAATACACTTTTTTATGACGGCGTTAAATGACGATTTCAAAAAAAATTTCATTCTTATGTGCTTTATAATTTAAAAAAATTTTATGTAGATGAAAATTTAAATTTATTATTTAATTTACAGTTAGAAATTTTTCAAAAACATTGAAGTCATATTAAGACTTTTTTCAAATTCATAATTATTTAACTAAAACTCTATAAAATTTCTCAACATTGTTGAAAAGGGCCTTTATTTTTTAATAAAGTGCCACACTTAAAAAATAAGTTTTCACCAACTTAACACACAGAAAATGTTTCGTGCTTACACTTGAAGTAATTACATTTATTTATTTAATACAGCTCTTGACAAAAGAACAAGCATTGATGATTGAATTATTTTTTATACTCCTCATATTAAACATAATCAAATAATCATTGTCAAAACAAAATGATCAACAAATTTTTGCAGAGTAGCAGATAGAAAAAATCATTCACTAGGAAAAAATCCGAACAGACTTATTCCATCTGCGACTTGAAGTTATTCACCCGGCGGGAATTTTTCTCTTGAATACTCTGAAGTTGGCCATCCACCGGGCCATAAAAATAATCGTTTCCAACACTGCCGTACTATAACAGGTAACACACGCACTGCTAAGCAAGAGCAAGACGAAAGTCAATTGTCTTGATTTATTTTGATTAGTATAATATGTTTATATATACATATATATTTAGCGCCAAGCCTAGCAGCACGCAATGCAGCCTCTATGCGCTTGAATAATATGATGAAAAAAAATTTGTCGTAGGCCGCCTCCACGGGAATAATAAAAAAAATAAAGATAATTATTAAATGATTTAGTGATATACTTTATAGACTTTATGTCAAGCTTGAATTAAAAAAAAAAATAAAAAATAAAAAAAAAAACAAAAAAAATAATAATAATAAATAAATAAAAGAAAAATTTATAATTTTCAAGAAAAAGGGTTAAGACGAAAGTTATTTTGTGATTCAGTCATCATACGTGAGCGCTTTTATGCTCTGGACAAGCCTTGGCATGTGCTGGAGACGCTTGCGCTTTCAAACTAACTGGACTCTCCCATTGGTGGGCGCGTTTTCGGAACGGGCCGCTCTGATTGGTGGGCGCTTTGACGTTTGGGCGCAATGTCATTCATTCTTTCAAAGCACTTCAAGCAACAGTCTGTCAGCAGTTTGTTTATTGATATTTTTCGACGAAAAAATTATTAATTATAGTTTAAACTTTACTTTATTATGTTTAGAAAAAATAAATTCCATAACTCTAACTGGATCTTCAAAAAAAATTCACAAAAAATCACTTTTTTTTTACCTCTTACCATAGACCCCTCCCTTAAAGCCGAGTAATAAACTATTAAAAATAAAAAGTAACAGTTTTTAACCTTAAATTTTTGATTAAAAAAGTAGGTATGAAAATTAAGAGTTGAAAATCATCAAGCGAAGAAGGTTTTTATTTGCAGGTCTGTGCACGCCACACATACCGTATTTTCCGGTGTATAAGCCACCCCCCCCCCCCTGTGCTATGAGAAAACTTAAAGCGCCCCCTGGATCGGAACTAAGTGAAGAACCTGAAAGAACCAATCCTATGTAAATACAAGGGATCGGACTATCAAAATAAAAAATTTAAAAAAACTCTACGTCCAATATGTTGATGCAAAGTAATTTTGTATGAATATTATAGTAATTTTTAAAGTTATTATTGCTACACCAATGAATAAAAAACATTATTTTTGATAAGTTTCTCTAATAAGTGTGAGTTTTTAGGATTATGTTGCTCTTAACAAAATACATCGGTGAAAGAAAAAATAATATAATCGTCTAAAACTTAACTTAAAACAAGTTATTAATAAAATATTTTGCTTATTTATCAGTTTTTATTAGATTAAATCAAATAGTTAAGGAGGATCCAGCGATTTGGTTAAAACTGCATGATTCACCCGAAAAAAATCACAGAGATTCCTTGAACCCTGACAATAAATTATCTATAAAAAAAAAGTGGGGTCGCCGATGAAAATTTTAAGAAAAAAAAAAGCGGAACTCGGGTTCCGCGGAAGGAACGAAGTTCCCGACGCTTTACCCCTTCAGTAATGCGAGTGAATTTCAAGTGAGATAAAAGAATTCAATTTACGTAAAAATAAAGATAACTACACTTCATCTGAGATCCACTCGCGTAACTGCAGGGGAAAAGCGTCGGAAACTTCGTTCCTTCCGCGGAACCCGAGTTCCGCTTTTTTTTTTTTTTTCTTCAGTGAAAAAATGTTTTTTATTAATTTTAGGGTTTTAGGTACTATTTCAATGAACTTGGCGAAACACAGTCATATGTCTTGGATTTAAGTCATCTATATAGTGCCCCATGCTTTTATTTAGAGTCCTCACGAAATTTTGATTGTTCAATTTATATTAAATCTTTTAAAGTACATTGAAAGAATTTAGCAGTATTAAAATTTTATTTTCTACTCATTAGTACATTTTTTTATAATTTCTCAAAACTTTTTAAAGAAAAGCATGTTTTTTTAAAACTTTTTATTTATTTATTTTTTATTTTCTACGTTTTAGTCTTAGTTTAATTTATGTAATTTATATGAATTAACAGAAAAATGAAAAGAGCATTTTTAGCATAAAATTTTAAATCTTATTATTGTTTAAAATTTAGTTAGTATTGAAATTTACATCATTCTTTTTACAATTATGATACTTGAAATTTTTTTTTTTCAAATATATTGAAAACTACAAAATAAAAACCCCTGCAGAACTCTAAAGTAATCCCCCGAGATTTTAGCCCAAAACTCTCGAAGATGATACCCAGGTTCCCCAGGTACACTTGTCATCGGCGACCTTGGTATATAGGTTCAATTTGTTTTGATAAATATTCTGGAACACCCTACTAAGTCATCCCAGTAGAATTCGGCTAAAAACTCGAAGATGACCTCCAGGTTCCCCACGTACACCCGTCATCGGCGACCTGGGTACCTAGGTTCAAATTGACTCGATAAATATTCTATAACACCTCTCAAAGTCATCTCCACAGAATTTGGCATAAACTGTCGAAGATGACCTCCAGGTTCCCCAGGTACACCCGTCATCGGTGACGTAGCTGTCGAGGCCCAAACTTCTTTTTCATATACTCTAAAATATCCCCGAACTCCATCCAAAGTCTTACCCCAATCATTCGCTCCGAACTCTCGGAGATGACCCTCAGGTGCCCCGGGTACCCCCATAATCAGCCACCTGGCTGTCCAGGTCCAAAGTTCCTCCTCGTACACTCTATGACAACCCCAAAAGTCATTCTCGAAAAATTCGATCCGAATTCTCGAAGATGACCCCCAGGTACCCTCTCATCGGTGACCTGGAGGCCCAGGTCGAGAAATGACTACGGATTCATGTATTGTCATCCAAACATAGACCCGCTGCAAAATTTGCAAAAGTACGATGCTGCTTTTTAATTAAAAGTTGTGCAACTGGCCAAAGAAAGTGACTGAGAGTGTCATTAAATCCTTCAAGAAATGTTGTATATCTAATGCTCTAGATGGTACTGAAGATGACATTTTGTGGGAAAACGAAGATGAAATCGAGGAAGCTGTAGATAGACCATAGATATTTAAATATTTTTATAGAAAATGTTTCAGAACAGTTATATAATTTATAAATTTATTATCATTATTTTGCAATAAATCACTTATTATTATATACTTTCATTTATGTTCTTGAAACCCCGCCCGCTGTGGAAACTCAATTTGACATGATTTAAAATTTTATAAATTTCAGAAACCAGTAGTAGGAAGTTAGCACCCACTTTTGTAAAATAATTTAAATTTATATTTAAAAAATTGTTAGTTTCTTCCTCTTTACGAATATGTTATTTAAAAAATTGTTGGTCGAATAGTTTTTGATTTATTGATAAAAAAGTGACGGGTGCTGGAAAAAATAAAATCTCAATTTTTTGCATGAAAATAAATTTTTTTTTACAATTAATAGTGCTTAATCGACAGATATTTCAACTAACAATTATTACTGATCAGTTTTTTTAACTAAAAACGAATATTTTTGATAAAATTTATTGCTAAAATACTGACTGATTTGATGCCCTCGTCCCCCGCAGTCCACGTTTCCATTCCTAGTTTCTAACATTTCAACTACCCATGATGGCGGAGTTTTGGCGCGTAAACGATAATTTTGGGCACGGAGTACGGACTCGTCTGTGCATTGGGGGTACGCTTAGTTCTTTAATTCATCATGAACAAATTTTAGAATTAAATTCATTGACTTTTAGTTAATTAAAAGTAAAATTGGTGTTTATTTTATAAATAATAAAAAAAAGACTTTTGAAAACTAATATAATTTCTTAACAAATATTTATAATAATACAATCCAACTTTAAAAAAAAAATTAAATAAATAAGAAACTAACAATTTTTTAAATATAAATTTAAATTCTTTTACAAAAGTGGGTGCTAACTTCCTACTACTGTGTGCAGTGTGCAAGATCTCAGTCCCAGCTCTTGGGCACAAAACACTGCAGCACTTAGCAGGTCTGCTTAGCGCAGAGGCCCGGTGCACACGAATAAAGCCGTGAGCTGTAAGGGAATTGCAGTTCGGGCTGGAGCCTGCATTATACATTTACTGATCTGCACCTTTGGTAACGTTCGATTAATCATAGCCACAGCGGTGCCAAAGTCCATATCACGAATTCGAGCATCAGTTGGTAGTCTAAAGCTCTTGCTTATTTCATGCCGGCGAAAACGCGTTTTCGTTTCCCTAGCGAGCTGAAATTAGCCTCGCGTGGCTAGATCGAATCGAAAAACGAACGGCTACGCCGCTTCAGTCTATATACATTGAGCGGTTTATAGGCTATGAGAACTCGAACTACCGACACTGCAGATTCCTTAAGATATTAATAAGAAAAATAATTTATTAAATTTTTTTTTTATTAATTGTTTGAGATTGAAAAAAAATATTAAAAAATAACCTACAAAATCTAATGACTGTTATTGATAAATTAACCCACAAGTAAACCTAAATACCCTGGGCGTCGAGTTGAATAAAAAAAAAGATTATTAATCCCCCAAGTCTTTGTGCCCAAGAACCCTGGGCGTCGAATTCAATAAAAAAGCAGATTGTTTAGCTTCGAAGCTTTCAACAACAAAAATCTGGGTATCGAGCTGAATAAAAAAAAACTAGTTATTTATCCCCCAAGTCTTTGAATCCAAGTAGCTTGGGCGTCAAATTAAATAAAAAAAATAAACGTCTATCAGCCAAGTCTTTGAACCAAGCACCCTGGGCGTCGAATTCAATAAAAAAGCAGATTGTTTAGCTTCGAAGCTTTCAACAACAAAAATCTGGGTATCGAGCTGAATAAAAAAAAACTAGTTATTTATCCCCCAAGTCTTTGAATCCAAGTAGCTTGGGCGTCAAATTAAATAAAAAAAATAAACGTCTATCAGCCAAGTCTTTGAACCAAGCACCCTGGGCGTCGAATTCAATAAAAAAACAGATTGTTTAGCTTCGAAGCTTTCAACTAAAAAAATCTGGGCATCGAGCTGAATAAAAAAAAACTAGTTGTTTATCCCCCAAATCTTTGAACCGAAGTACCCTGGGCGTTGGGTTGAATAAAAAATACTAGCTGCTTATCCCCCAAGTCTTTGATCCCAAGTACTCTGGGCGCCAAATTAAAAAAAAAAAAAAAAAACTGATTGTTTAGCTTCGAAGTTTTCAACTAAAAAAATCTGGGATCGAGCTGAATAAAAAAAACTAGTTGTTAATCCCTCAAGTCTTTGAACCCAAGTAACCTGGGCGTTGAGTTGAATAAATAAAAAAAGATTATCGATCCCCCAAGTCTTTGAACCCAACTACGCTGGGCGTCAATTTCAATAAAAAAGCAGATTGTTTAGTTCCAAAGCTTTTAACTAAAAAAATTTGGGCTTCGAGTTAAATGAAAAAAAGTAGTTGTTTATCCCTCAAGTCTTTGAACCCAAGTAACCTGGGCGTTGAGTTGAATAAATAAAAAAAGATTATCTATCCCCCAAGTCTTTGAACCCAAGTACTCTGGGCGTCTAGTTTGTGATGTTCCATGTTTCTATTTAAGTTAATATCCAAGCTTTTAAACTCACGTAACTCTATGCGTCCAGTTCGGGTAGGATGTCAGCGAAGTTAACGACGATGAGAAAATGAACGAGTTCTTTTTTTTGGAATCCCATAGCAGATATCGATGTTTTGAATCTGTAGGCTTTGATTCTCTTGATCAAGGAATTTCTTTGAAAAAAACGTTCAAAATTTAAGTGGCGAGATAAATTTTCAACTGATCCAGATACCCAAAATTTCATGGGGTGGAGAGCTTGAAGGATAATTTTTAATTCAACTCGACGCCCAGGGTATTTGGGTTAAAAGACTTGGGTGCAAGGATATCAACTGCCGACTCGGGCAATAACTCCAAAGAGTTATACAGAGTTACAATGAAGAGGCAGCCGCAGCCGCCAGCGTGGCGGCTTCAAATGTGGCGTAGAATTACCTTAGTTTTCTTCTACGAATTGGAAAGGGGGGAGGGTCCTACTCAATAAATGTTAAAATAAACTTGGTCCGTAGGAATTATTATTTATTTTAAAATCAAAAATATACTTACTAATCGATAAACGGTTAAATTAGTTAACAAAATAAACAACTTGATAACATTTCGACATAATTAAGCTTTTATAAACAAGCCCCGAAGGGGCACAACATAAGTATAAGTTCCAGTTAGAAAATAATTGATTGCTTGGTCTGATGGAAAAGGTCTCCGACATCTATTTTGCCGTCGTCGGTTCAAATCCTGACAACTTTTTTTTTTTTTTTTTTTTGTTCTTTCAATACATTTTTGTGGAACACTGATCATTTTAATGGCTTTATCCCCCCAAGTCTTTGAACCCAAGTACTCTGGGCGTCCAGTTTGTGATGTTCCATGTCTCTATTTAAGTTAATATCCAAGCTCTTAAACTCACGTAACTCTGTGCGTCTATTTCGGGTAGGATGTCAACGAAGTAAACCAAGATGAGAAAATGAACGAGTTTTTTTTTGGAATCCCATAGCAGATATCGATGTTTTGAATTTGTAGGCTTTTATAATCAAGCCGCAAAGTAGCACAACTTAAATATAAGTTCTAGTTCAAAATTTGTAATAAATTACTTGGTCTGGTGGCTAAGGTCTCCGACTTCTATTTTGCTGTCACTGGTTCCAATCCCGACGTTAAATTTTTTTCTTTTTTTTTTGTTCTTTCAATACATTTTTGTGGAACTCTGATAATTTTAATGGCTTTCTGGACATTTTTTTACTTATCAAAGATTTTTTTTAATAGTAAATAAACTCATTACCAATAAAACGTTAAAATCAACTTGGTACATACGTAAGAAATATTATTTTCTTAAATATAAGTTCCAGTTACATATTTGAAACAAATTGCTTGGTATGGTGGCTAAGGTCTCCGACTTCTATTTTGCCGTCGTCGGTTCAAATCCTGACAACTTTTTTTTTTTTTTTTTGTTCTTTTAATACATTTTTGTGGACCTCTGTCACTTTAATGGCTTTCTGGCCATTTTTTTACTTAAGTATATTATGCAACAGGCGCAGTATCGTCGCCAGATGGGCATCGAGCTGAATGAAAAAACGCAGTGGTTTTTTCTCTAAGTCTTTGAACCCAAATACCCTTGGGATTGAGTTGATTAAAAAAAAATATATTATTTCTTCCCCAAGTCTTTTAACCCACGTACACTGAGCGTTGAATTCAATAAAAAAGCAGATTTTTTAGCTTCGAAGTTTTCAACTATAAAAATCTGTGCATCGAGTTGAATAAAGAAACAAGATTATTTATCCTCCAAGTCTTTGAACCGAAATACCCTGGGCGTAGAGTTGAATAAGAAAAAAAAAAAAAAGATTATTTATCCCCCAAGTCCTACTCAATAAATGTTAAAATAAACTTGGTCCGTAGGAATTATCATTTATTTTATAACCAAAAACATATTTACTAATCGATAAACGGTCAAATTAGTTAAAAAAATAAACAACTTGATAACATTTCGACCTAATTAAGCTTTTATAATCAATATTTACAGTTATTTTTATGTATTACAAAGTCTTGTAATTCTATTCCCAGCTGAAAAAATCCATATGGAAATCCATATGGAAATCCATGCAGTACCCCATACGGAAATCCATATTGAAATCCATATGGAATTCCATATGGTGAATTGAAACCGGTTTCCATATGGATTTCCATATGGTTTTCAAAAGCAATGAATTTTTTTTTTTTTAATAATTTTTTTTTCTAAACTTTTTTATTATTTAATAATAATTAAAAAAAATTGATTAGCATAATTATTTTTATGCTTTTTTCCAAAATAATATTTATTATACATCTTTTCTCCTTATCCAATTTTTTTTTTTTTAATTCAATTCTTTTCATTTTGTTTTGATTAATATTTTAAAAATTAATATTTTACTATCTTCATATTTTAGTTTGATTATTGATAATTATTGATAGTTATATAATTTAATGTAACCAAACAGTATACTTAATTGTGATTTTTTTTCAATTTGATTAATTATTTTTTTGAAGTATAATATACTGAAAAAATTAATAATTTGCACAAGTTTTTCAAGTAAAAAAATTTATTTTATTTTTCAACATGTGATTTCTAATATGTGATATAGTAATTTTATCAATGGATGACAAAAAGATTTTAGTACATGAGTATATATACAGTTAGTCGCAGAAAATTTCTAACAAAACAATAGTTGCTTTTTTCTGTTTTTAGTGAATCCAGAGTAACCAAATTTATTCTATTAATTTTTTAAGTAGTTTATTATGCTATTGCTACTATTTATTTTACTAATGAATACAACTTTTGACTAAATAAACAAAATTATAATTTTTTAGATAATCAACAACACTACATAATAATATTGTAAATATAGATGTCAGGACAATATTAAGAGAATAAGCTACGAAAGAGCCTAAAAAAAAATTAATTTCTCAGCTATTAGACTCTGAATCATTTCAGAATTTTAACAGAGTATTTTTAAGTTCATATCTAACTGTCCGTAAATTTTCAGAATTTTCTCAGCATGATTAATTTTTAGAGTTAGATGTCCTAAAGCAATATGAACATGTGATTTATTGATACAGATTTTTAACAAGTATCTCACAACAGAAAAACTAAGAAATTATATCATTGTAATTTAAGAAAAAAAAATTAACGTTTGCAATTAGTTATGTAATACATCTCATCCATACTTTGTCTATACTTACAAGATATGATTATGAAAAAATTAGGTAAAAACCATGCTTACCTGGAATTATGTTCTAGGTTTGAAATTTCATGATCATACAAATTGCACACTTTTTTACACTTACTAATTCAAATTTCTCCACTTTTCAACTTAAAATTTGCTAGTTAGATTAGAAACTACACTTTGAAAAGAAATTTGTGGTAAAGCGTCAACAGCAAATACTCCCATCTTTTTCAAATTGATCTTTAATAATAGTCTTCAGAATATTCAGCAAAGGAATTGTAGCGTTGACCCGAGTCCACTCCCAACACCAAGTGTTATCGGCCAAGACTGAAAGAAGAATTAACACAAGTCCACTTCCAACACCAAGTGTTATCGGCCAAGACTGAAA